>JAODJU010000002.1:16320733-16334232 GCA_026776725.1 Gnathonemus echidnorhynchus | reverse complement strand
AGTTCTGAAGGCGAAAGGGGGTCAAACACCGTATTAGTATGGTGTTCCTAATAATCCTTTAGGTGAGTGTATATGTGTTGGCATCTTACTGTAAAAAAAACCTCTGGCTTGGAAGATTACAGTAAGCCAGTTACACCTTTACATTTGGGTTATTTTTACTCAAGCAGCAGGTTACTGTCCAGGGTGTACCCCAGATCTGTGCCCTGCGATGGACTGGCACTCTGTCCAGGTGTACCCCAGACCCGTGCCCTGCGATGGACTGGCACTCTGTCCAGGTGTACCCCAGACCCGTGCCCTCTGAGGGACTGGAACCCAGTCCAGGGTGTACCCCAGCCCCGTGCCCTGCGATGGACTGGCACCCTGTCCAGGTGTACCCCAGACCTGTGCCCTCTGAGGGACTGGAACCCAGTTCAGGGTGTACCCCAGACCTGTGCCCTGCGATGGACTGGCACTCTGTCCAGGTGTACCCCAGACCTGTGCCCTCTGAGGGACTGGAACCCAGTCCAGGGTGTACCCTAGCCCTGTGCCCTATCCTGACCACAGTGAGAGGTTAGAAGATGGATGGACGGATGGAATAAAGGTATATAGCCCATCCTCCACCATGTGCCAATCAATAATCCAATGGTCCTAAAATGTAACATAAAAATAAACAGCCTAGCAACTTTCAAATTAACCTGACAACAGAAAATAGGTAACAATTATTTCATATTTGAAGATTTACAGAGATGTCCAAGGTCATCACTCAGGCTAGGCACTCTTCATGCTGTCATGTTGGGCCAGGGGCTAATGTTACGAGTGAAATCTGACATGTATCGATTGCTGACTGGAGCTGGGAACCACCCGCTGGTGGATAGAGCAAAAACAAATGAGAGAAAGAGGATCCAATGGACCAAGGGCCTGGAGCTGCATTTCAGAAAACATGCAATCAATCTGTTATGTTGTTTCTGTGGGAACTGCCTCAAAATTATTTTCAGCACAGGGACCTCCAGCCTAACGTACAGTGACAGCCACTTCTAAAAAGAAAATATTCTGGGAAACTATGTGTTTGATGTAATACCAGATTATTTCGGAGGGGGTGGCGCATTCCTTCAACAAAATTAGCATAATTGATGCTAATTCTAAAAACTTCAAGTCCAAGTAAGAATGGAACTGGAGAATGTTAAATACTAAACTTTTCTCTCTTGTACTCAGTCACTTTGGGAAATACTTCCTCTTTTTCCTTCTTCCTTCTGAAATGTTGTGCATGTAGAATGAAAGATGCCATGTTATGAAGGAGCTTCTCACCTCATTCAGGCACCTGTGAGGGTGTCAGCAGTGAGAGACTGGTGCCAAGCTGATTTTCCAGAGATGGAATATGGTAGGCCTATGTCACATATTACTCTGTAGCACTATTTGAACATTTATCTTCTGTACACTATCACCTGTAAGGAGAGGACTGCATGTAGGCTACATATCCAATTAAAGTGCAAATTTTACCATACATATTAAACATTCTATTAACAAATACATTACCACTGTTAGTGTGAACCAACTCACAGTCCTCCATCAAGACTGAGATGTCATTTACTAGTAGGTCTTAACCCAAGGACAGCATGCTGATGACAACAAAGACTCAAACACTATACATCGTAAGAAGGTAAGTGTGGCGCCCCCCCCCCCCATGTTATAAGTAATATCTCAACAACCAGAGATGACCCCTGCAAGCACAATCCCCGAATGACAGGACACAGGTGGAAAACAGAAATTCTTCATTATCCAATTTCCAAATTAGACTATATCATTGATTACTATTAACTATATTGCTGTCTAAAACCATCATAGATCCTAATTTCTGTCAATGAGACTGTGTTGTCAAAGGAGTAATATTAAAAGTATTTTTTCATTTCGGAGTCATTGGTGTCTTTAGGAGGGAGATGAGACAGCTGCAGCGAATCATCATATCCATTCCCCCACAATGAAGAAGCTTCTAAATTGATGAAATGATGTCAGTTTCTTCGGCCCTTATGCCCTGAATTACAACCCAGTACCTGAGGCTCCATAGCTCAGTGGTTAGAGTACTGGTCTTGTAAACCAACGGTCATGAGTTCTTTGAAAGGTGGGGAGTGGTGGCCTAACAGTTTGGGATGCACACTTATAATCGAAAGACTGCTGGTTTGAATCCCTGACCAGCCTATGTCACATATGGATTAAATGCAGAGGACACATTTCATTGTTGTGTGCTGTATGTGGTGTGTCAACAATGATCACCTTAATTCACTACAGAGAAAGAGTGGCATGGAATAGCCAGTCTACTCAGATGATGCAGGATCAAAGACACAAAAAAATATGAATGACATGACTTCAGCACTTACAAGGACAGCAGATGAAATAATTAATGGGGACATACAAGATGGTGGATGCTTAGGAGGGAACTGTACCAGGGCAAAGGAGCTAGAGCTTATGTCTAAAACCAGCTGATCCTGCACCACTCTTGACCATGTCGACCTCCCCCTCACTAACCCTATGGGGTCTGTCATATGTTGAAGTCTTTCATGCCTGTCAAGTTGTGTAGGCGTCAGTACTGCATGAATCAGAAGGAACATTAACTGTGGTTGAATGTCCAACCGTTTTCCTGTCAGTTGCTGCCTGCCGAGTCAAGTTTTCACCCAAAGAAACACTTTGAGTGCTCGAAAGTTGTAAAACAAAGCACTTCCCAGTCATAAATGTACTATTTCATTTACAGAGTAAGTTCAAAACTGTCTTAATCGCAAATCAGTTTTGAATGCTCGTAAAACGCACTGGACTATGCATATGCATCTTCCGTATTATAAATAACACACGCAAATAGTTTCGTTCGACAATACTGTATTTAAAATTCACATAAGATAAAGTAACAGATGGGAGTCATTACTGTGAAGTCTTTATTACTTTCGTATTGTCTTGGGATGTTGACCAAATTCTTTACGGAGGGTAACGTACATTTGACTAAAAAATATTACTAAAGCAGGTAACACAAAAGCAAGGAGATGACTAAAAAGCTGCTGTGACAACCACTTGTGATATTTGGAACTAAGTCTGAGGCTGCATACTGTGCACGTATTTTTTTTTATTTTGAAACATTTCGGTTTTAAGCCTTTATTTCCTAATACATTTGGCATACTATTCAGTGAAGTTCATACTGCAGGGGATCGTTCTTACCTTCCTCTTGCATTTCCCAGGCTGGGTGAAGATCTGTCCCAGTCGTCTTCTTGGGTCATGTATTCCACAGTATTTGAGATCACGTATGTGTTATCATCTTGCCTCCTTTGGGTTTATATATATTTTTTAACGGCGTCAGCAGTATTAAATGGAAGTTAATCCACTCAATCCAGACCTTAATTGTACTAGCTCAGAGACGGAGCGAAATGCAGCTTACAAATACCGACAATTAATTCAGTCAGCGGCACAGTTGATTACAAGCCGCTCGGGGCGGGGCGGGGCTGAAAATCGGTCCAGCCAATCATTATCGCGTATCAGCGCGTGAAAATGCACGTTAGCTTGCTATTGGGCATGTAAGTACATTTTCTGGGAAATAAAAAATATTTGCAAAAACATCTCACCGTGGCTGCAAGCAGCAGTGTAGTTGAAGGTAATGGCGCATACTGAGAATCAGCTAACCCATTACTGCATTTCACAAAATATGGCTTACACGTGGATAGACTGGGGGGTTGCGAGCTCGTTATAGTTAGACTAACAGCAGCATGCTACTAGAACCGTAATATTGGAGTTTCAAAATCTCAACCGCACTCAAATGTAAAAATTAAAATATAAATTACGTATTATTGTACACTTGCCCATTCAGCTATTCGACTTCATAATAAAACCTTCAAGAACGAATGGGTCGTTGCAATTTTCAGTATTTACTTTAAATCAAGTTAGCGCATTAATAATTTACTATACATTTTGCCTACTGGTTAGGTTACTTCCAAACATTTACACCGCTTTGCCTCCAGACAGCACTCAACTACAATTAGCTTTGATCTCGGTTTCAGTACTGATTAGCAAGACATCTAAATCCAAACATATTTTAAAGGAAATCTGAAACCATTTATTCCCGTTCACTTTGTGGGGAAAAAATATTTTCATTTTCAAGTGCAAGTCGCATATATCGCAGTAAACCTAAATTAACTGGTCCAGAAGACTGGACCACTCAGATGGAAATATCTTCCAAGTCTTCAGCATTTTCCCTTAACAGCATGAAATTCTATATTCATAAGTTTCACCCACAGATGAAGTACACAACACACAATTTCTCAACAGATCATTTATTCCCAAATACCAGACAATACGATGGTCACAACATCAATACAAAAAAATTGAAGTTCCTTTTCCTGAGGTAAAGCAGTAGAAACTTGTCCCCATTGTTTTGTTGATTCTGTGATTTTTAAAAGTAAACATCTAATCTATTGGCTGTAAAATTAGTTCTAATGCAATAATAAATCTAACAAGTATTTTAAAACCAACCACCCTATTTAAACAAAATCAACTTACACATCTGACAAATAAATCATTAAGCTACATGTTAATTTTGCCATCCTAGAAAAACTCTTGCCCTCCATTTTCTAAATTCACCACACCACTTAAACTGGCTGAGAGAACTCATATTTTACACTTCTGCCCAAAATGCTCAAAACACACACTGTGCCCAAAATCTATGGCGCTCAATAGAACTTTAATACCACAAAAAAGCTGGTCTGTTGTGTATATCCCTGCAATCTGAATATTTCAACATGGTTACAATACTTCTATGCACTGGCCACCAAAACTAAAAGAAAAATCCAGGGCTCTGGAGCTGAGAATCAGCTAACCCATCACTGCATTTCACAGACTATGGCTTACATGTGGATAGATTTGATTGGGGGTTACTTGCATGAGGGTGGAAGATCTTGCACAATAAACATGACTAAAGACAAGGGACATTTGTTGCACATTCGCAGCGAACCTACTCAAAGAAATGTGATTAGATCTGTACTGGTCTCAATTTAAACCCGACACAAACGGGCATAAATGATTAGTTCTGGTTAAAGTGAAAAGCTATTATTTAGTGCCTTTAGTTGGCACACCGGCCTGCAAGCTCAACGATGACAATCCCCAGTGCAGAGTACTGGGAGCCTTCTAGTGTAACTGCTGCTTATATCAGGGGTCTCAAACTCCAGTCCTGGGGGGGGGCAGAGCCCTGTGTAGCTTAGTTCTTTCCCTGTTCCATCACAAGTGATTCAGCTCAAGGGCTGTGTGGTAATTAGCACAAGGAGTTGAATCAGGTGTGTTAAGGGGAAACCCAAAAATGTGCAGGGCTCCGGCCCTCCAGGACTGGAGTATGAGACCACTGGCTTATATACTGCCCTCTGACCTGTCGCCCTCCAGGAACAGGATAGGGGATGGGGGCTCTATGGTGGAGGGGGTTAGGGAATGGGGATGGACTGGAGCTGGTGACCCATGCATTGCTTACCTTCCATCCATCCATCCATCCATCCCTTCATCGGTGGGGTGATGCAGAGATGCCGACACAAAGGGGAACCCCCGTCTCACCTCAGCCTCTCTACAGCACTGCGCCTTGCAGCTGTTCAGAGCACAGGTGGAACACCTCAGTTGTGTGTGCATGTGTGCGCCCGTGTACCAATGGAAAATCCTCACACACACACACATATCATAAAAGCCGATGCAACATGTCCAGCAACTTCCCTTTCCACCTACGTTCAACTATGCCCTTCCAAAAACTTCCCATAGGAGTGCTAACATATGCTGCTGATGATATAATCAAAAAGCCTATCCTATATGATATTTTGCAAGGCTGGGGGCTTTGGAGGGACTTGAATGAAATTTGCAGATACATAGTCTGCATAGTCTATGCATTCACATAGGTCTACTTTTCATTGTTCCACAGGATACAAGTCCGCCACTTATTAAAAACATGACTGAAATGATGCCCCATGGATAAGTTTTTTTTCCTAGGTAGAATCTGAATAAACCAATCCAATCAGGGCCAGATCAGGCAATCTAAGTCCCTTTCACACAAGTAGTCAAAGATGGGGAGAGGGGGGAAAAAAAGAAAAAAACCAACCCACTCTTCTGAGAAACTGGGTCTCCTGAGACTACCAGTTGTTATACAGTCCCATAGAAGGGTAATCCCTGGGGTACCAGAACCAGGCTCCTGGGCAGTTGGGTTGCTGTTGCAAAAGGCTGAGCAGAACCAGAACGGGGGAGGGGCGACGGCAGCGGCGAACGTCGTGTACGGCGGGCAGGCGCTCAGGGGGGGCGGGGGGGGGCACTCAGATCCAGCAGGCCAAAAATGGCATATGTGGGTACTGTCCCACACACTCAATCGCTCACGCACCTACCACAAAACATGGAACAGAACTCCAAGCCAACTTCACAGTATGTATGTGCGTGCGCTCCCTAACAGGTCGTCACCACTGACTCCAGTCTTTGGTTAGTGCATAACCCATGACCCTCTGCAGTCCATAGCGCCCTTCATGTACCCAAGACGTTGGAATGGGGTAGACGGGGGGGAAGTGTACTGTTGAGGCGCAGACGTCATTCGGGGTCTCAGTGCTTTTACCTTGAGGGGAAGGGGGGGGGGGCGCTTCCACAGCATTTCGCGATGCTAATTTTCTTCCCCCCACATCACACGCACATGGCGTCCGGTGGCCTGGGACCTAATTCAGTTGGAATAGTTAGTCAAAGGGGGAAAAATGGTCTTGAAAAGCAGAATGAGAAGAGAAACATGCACTTCTACAGAATAGTGGCCATAATCACAGCAACAGATAAGCAGAACCGCAGTGCCAGCAAACAACCAACATCCCTTCTTTGCCAAGTACCAAATAAGCGGAGAACCTTCTTTTGTTTGTCCCGATTTGAAAACGACAACCCACTGATTACTCCTACATTCACATCAAGGCCACCCGCCTCAACACTATATTCCCTCGGCATAGTAAAATGTCACAGACTTGTTACCCTGGGCATTTCCTTGACATAACACCAGGAAAAGGGAACCAATAAGCATTGCAGATAGCACTGAATGCTGTGGCAGCTGTACTGAACACACTGTCTCATCGGAACCTATGAAGTTCAGCACTGAGCTATGCAAAGTCCCCATCCCATCTAATTTGTGGACTGTGGTTTTTAAACAAAAACCCTGACAAGAATATAAAGTAATGAAAACCCTGCAAGCCCTATTAATAATACTGTTAAGATTCTTTATTTTTAATGCAAATACATATTTATCATGAAATGTAGATTTTCAAAAAATTAAAAGGAAAAACACATGCTAACAACAAGGAGAGGACAACTACATCTTTTCATCCTAACAGTACCCCAAATGTAAGGGTTTGGGACAGCAAGGTTATGAATGCAGATGAGCAGGGCTCAGTGTGTGTGCACGCGTGTGTGCGTGAGCGCTCCCTGTTCTCACCATCACATCGATCGCTGGTGCTCAAAGGAAGGAAAACCGTCACTCACACTCCTAGGGAGAGGAGAGAGCTGGACAAGAAAGAAAACGGGAAGATCTTGACCAGATGTGTCAGGATGGGCAAGATTAAAGAAAAAAAAATACAAAAATATATAAACAAACCACAAGAAGCTCCTTTGAATCTTACGTTGGACTAAAATGCCCTTATAAAACACAAAGGAGTAAGGTCTGAAGCTCAGGTCAATTTAGTACAACTTCAGAAACTTAAAAACAAAAGGTGAACAAATTGTGTTTCAACAATCTCAAATTTCTAACCCTTTCTCATGATTTGATAAAGGGACATATAAAACTTAAAAACAATTCATTGCATTTTGACTGCCAATTTAAAACATGAACCCAGTTACAAAAAACTGTACACAAACTGAACACATTTTCCAATATCATGGATAATTCATTTTATTTCACTACGTGCTCAAGGTTTAGTAATAAGGGATTTTTTTTTTATTACAACTTCACGTTTGCAAGACTAAATGTGCCATTTCACCCTACCCTTTTCATTCAAATAAAAGAGACATTGTTCTCATTGCTGAGACAGTTCAAATGTTTCTTGAAATGGTTGGAAAGATTTGATTTTATGCTGTAGAGAAACTGTGCAAGATTAAAGTGAAATTGTTACTTTTGGTCAATGTTGTGACTTTGTACACACTCATAACACACAAGCTGAGAAAAGCTGCAAGACCCACATACTAGAACCATGCAGCTTGTTACTGTCCAGAGCCCCGGACACTGCTGTTCTTTCATGGCTTGTATAACTCTTGGGCCTTTACAACAACCATGCACCCAGAGACTGGAGCAGCCTGCTCTGAGCTCAGTATCCCACCTGGAGGTATCACATGAAGGTAGGAGTGAGAGCACATTATGTGCTAAGAGTAAATGGGGCACATGGGTGAGGCCTGCAGCAAAAATGCACCTGCCGGTCAGCAATGGCACAAACACCTCAGTGACAACATACAGCACAGACTTGGCTACAAAAAGGCAAAACACCTACATGAAAATGGATTGAGTCCCTTTTCCCATTTTATTTACAAGATTAGACACATGACTAAAGTTCAAACAAGTGAGGGCCCTATGGACACATCCAGAGGGTGAATGAAGTAAAAGCAGTTACAAAAATCTTCACTACCACACACCATCCCCCTTTCAGGGTGAAGGCGAATGGGTTGGCAAACTAGCTGCTGTCATATGGCAAGTCAATCCCAAAGGCTCACTGACCGCCCAGCCCACAGGACACGTGCTTCAGCTGCATCTCAGTGAGAGGTAGATGCAGGGTGTGTGTGGTAGAGTCCCAATAGTGGGAGGAGGGGGAGTCTTATGGCTCTTGTGCCACTGTGATCCCCTGCCTGTGTGCCTGCATATTTCTCCACAGCCCATCAAGAAGCAGAAATGTCAGGGCTGTCCACACCACTGCCACTATAGCGGCTGGTAGAACTAAAGAAAAGTACTAGATACTAACCCTGATCCTATATGACATCATCATGTGTTCAACACTTCACCCTACCAAATTGTTTGGGGTTGTTTTTACACCAAATTAAAACACTAAGGAGAGGGGGACAAAAAGGAGAGAGACAGGCCATGTATGTCCAAAATGTATTAAATGCACTGCTAAGACAACAACAGTAGAATACTGAAGTAACAGTCAAAATGTCAGGCTGCTCTACAATTAAAGTTCCCAAAAAATATATCTAAAATTGTGATTAAACCAAAGTAGGAACATAGTCAGTGCTGTATGATATGACAAATACCAAGAAAATAATCAGCGAACAAAATAAAAAAAAAAAAGGACCTTTTTTTAACAAAAGGAGTAATACAAATAATTGTATGTGCTGAAGCCACTTTTAAAGGATAAAACCAAATCTTTCCTCCAAATGACCTGCCTATAAATGAGTTGACAAAGGACCAAAGTTGGGATACAGTCCTTAAAGACCCTGGTACACACAGACAAGCACGCTCACACACACGACCTCCACGGGAGGGAGGGAGAGCAGGGCCACTATCGGAACGGGGGCTCTGGAGTGTGAGGGGGGAGCTCAGGGCGGCGGAAGAGGGGCTCCTTGCGCGACGACGGCGGAGGCGGCGGCTCATACAGTCTGGGCGACGTAGCAGCACCCGGGGCAGGAGGCTGAGGGGCATCCTGGCCAGGCACAGGGGGCAGGGGGTCTGGGGGTGGGTAGGCATACTGGTACTGGGGGTACTGTTGGTACTGCTGGTAATAGTCTGCATAATACCTGAAATAAGGAAAGCACAAGTAAACAAACAAAGCAGCAGCAAGCTGAATGGCCCGACCTCCTGCCACAAAGCAGTGACAGGATGAACACAAACAAACACACAGCCTACCTCGCCACGGGATCTTCCTCTGCTGCAGCGCCATCCTCTGGCCGGCTCGAGGGTGTGGGCAGGAGGGCTCTACGTTTGGGCCTCTGTTGCATGAAAGGTTTGGGCACCGGGTCGGGGAGCAAAGGGGCCGACCGGCGCAAAGGGCTGCGGTCTCGCTCGCCTGACTTTGCTCCAGCCTGCTGCTCAGCAAGGACCTGCTGGCCTTGGGCAAAGTAATGTGCCCGTGCCGCCTTGAAGATGGCCTGTGCCGTCGGGTCAGTGCTCCCATAGGCTGGACTGGCGCTGTAGAGGGCAGGCGCCACGCTGTATGCAGGGTTCACGGCCGCTGTGCCTGAGGGAACCTCCCCGGCACCCAGATACATGGGGCTGCCCATGGCCGGCGGGTACATCTGGGTGTTGTAGGCAGCGGCGGCGGCAACGGCGGCGGCGGCGGCCGAGTCGTTTGTCACCTGCCCATACTCTGAAGTGCTCATGCCACTGTACACCTGGGTGGCGCCAGAGGTCAGTGCCTGATTGGCCATGGAGCCATAGAGCTGGTTGGCAACGGCACCATACACCTGGCTGGCCAGGGCCCCGTACACAGCTGGGCTCACCGGAGTACCGTCAGATCGGTTGCGGGTCGTCAGGCCCGTGAGGGCCGCGTACGTGGGGTCGAAGGTGGACGTGTTGTACACTGAGTTGTGGACGCTTTGCTGCACCTGCAGTGGGAGCCCGGCAGCAGCAGCGGCAGCAGCAGCCAGCACAGCAGCCTGGCTCTGGTACTGCTCCAGAGTGGGCTTGCCCATAGGGCACTCCCCCGCATAGTGACCCTGCTTGCCGCAGCTCACACAAGGGATTTTGCCCGTGGGCGCCTGCTTGCTGGGCTGCACCTTGGAGAGCTCCACGGAAAGTGGGCGGCCCTTGAAGGAGGTCCCGTGAAGCGCCTCGATGGCCTGCAGCGCATCCTCTTTGTTCTCCATGTGCACAAAGGCATAGCCTGCAAACGAGCAGAACCTGGCTGTCAGCCTGAGTCAAGGCATGCACCTACAACTACACGGAACAAAGTTGTGCTTCACAGGTTCCTAAAGTGGCACACAGCAGTACTGTAACACTATGTAACTCTGCTTGTCTTATTATAATGATTTTAGCAATAAAATGTATTTTATGGAGCAAAACTAATACTAGAAGAAACTAGCTAATAAACTAAATTGGTTATTTGGAAAAACCAAGTGCAGGTACATAGGTTTTTTTTTTACTTTACACTTTTTGCATATCATACTAAGTGCCCCATGAAACACAGACAGACTATATGCAGGTGACAGTGAAGTTTAGGAGTCAGAGCACGGGTCTGTCAGTGTGCAGCGCTCCAGGGGTACTAAGATAATGGTGATTTGATTATGCTGCCAGCCACAGAATTCAAACCCACAGACAGCTAAAACACCAGCTACGCACCACCCAAAGATAGGCATTGCAGTAAGATGGAAAGAACTAGGCTCCACTTGGAGGGCGAGCTGAAGGAAGGACTCAAGCTGACAAGCACAAACTCAGAAATTAGAAACAGTAACTGTTTAGTCATGGCCATGAGAGCCTAAATATCACCTTCATTATGCTCCTATAACTAAAGAACTGGGGACTCAAGTCAGGTAGCCATGTGAACCAACGATTCCTAAAAACCATACAATGTTGAAAATAATACGACTGCTTCCTCCAAGTACCTACTCAGCAGCAAGAAAAACCCAGGAGTAGAGTACCGCTCACCTTTGACCTTGTCACACTCGAGCACTTTCCCAAACGTCTGGAAAAGCTCCTGCAGATCCTCTGTGGTGCACATACCACTCAAGTTACCCACAAACACCTTGGTCGAGTGTAATGGCCTCCCACGTGACTCCTCCACAACCAGGTTACGCCCACGAAATTCACGGCCATTCAACTCCTTGATGGCCCTGGCAGCAGCGCCCTCGCCCTGCAGGTGCACAAAGGCAAACTGCCTGAGCACACTGCAGCTCACCACAGACCCATAAGGCTCAAAGATGGAGGACAGCTCTTCCTGGGTGGTGTCCAGGGCCAAATTCCCCACAAACAGCTTCACTGTGTTGCTCTTATCCATTGTTCCTGTAAAAGAAAGAGGAGACAATCAGCAACAATTATGTTAGTGCTTAGGGGTAACTAATAATGAAAGCAAACGAAGACATATAATTTATATTTTTAACTTCTAAAAAAATCCCACTTGAATAAGAAATACTCAAAACTGAACTACTACTGAAAGCATATTTGTCAGGTTTTTGGGAAAACAGCACTCATCGTAGGTTTATCAACACTGAAATACGTAATACTGAAAACTACGAAGTAAACGTAATATATTGTGTCAGTTGTTCGCCAGCTAAAATGCTGATTAATGAGATGCACTTTAGAGCTGCTATACTCTATCGGCTTAATAAGCAGGGGCTGCATCCATGACGATGGCGGGCGTATTGGCGCCTGTGCTAACAGTACAGAGAGGAATGAGAGGCGGTGGTGGCGCGGCGAGTTAACGCGCCTCACTTCCGGGAACACGACACCGTTCGGATAAATGCTAATTATAAAGGACAACTATATATCTTAGGCGTTGATTTAACGGTCAGTATAACTAATAGCTTATCTGTATTACAAAAGCACAAATTTCACTTTTCTAAAAACTTAACTGCTTAAGGGTAAACGGAAGTCTCAATGCCCTTCATTGGAAACAAGCTAGCTTGCTAGCGCCATGAAGCACAAAGCTAGCCAAAAATGCTAAATAAGGCTCAAAGCTAGCCTGGTAGATACGGTCATCCACGACGTTTCCTCCCTACTCGTACACGTCACTTAGGCGAGTTATCGTTTTGGATTGTATAACCATACATTTAAACATTCTGAATCTAATATATATCTTGCTAAATAACAGCAGAGAAAATAAAGCACCTACTCGTCCAACCGATATACGAGTCTCACTACACACTGGCCGCGATGACAAAGACATAAAGCTTTTCGGTGTATTACCCAGTGCTACTATGTACATTATAGCTTACCATTTATACCGAGTGTTAATATTAATAACGAACCCAAAATGGGTAAGCTTTGCTGAGTATAAAAAAAGAGAAAATAAGAACGAAATGTGGAAACACATAAGCTTCCATCTTACCTAAGCAGTTCCTTGTTTCAAATTGGTCGCGCCCGTTTCCTTTTTTTTTTTTTTTTTTTTTTTTTTTTTGTGTCCGTTCGACACTTCTCGCGAGACCATAATACTAGTCGCCATGCAAGCTACAATATTCCATAAGCAAGTTATATAAAAGTGAATAAAGTGCGTTCCCTAATGCCAAATCTGTCATGATAGGTTTTATTTCCTCCAATTATGCACTATGAATTTATACGTCTTCAAGAAACATACATTTTATTAACTATAATACGTTTTAAATGTCAGAGCTTTAGTATATCCGTTAACTGTACTATTTCACGTTTGTACCTGTCCCGAATTGTTTGGGATTACTCCACATTACTTATATTAAATTGTATTTCATTGAATTCATTTCATGTTGTGTAGACATTCCACCTATCATGAGGTATGTTGGTGGTCCCTCTACACAGTCTACAGCACTGATCATCAACTGGCGGCCCGTGGGCCGAATCCGGCCCGCTGAGCCGTTCAATCCGGCCCGCGACTGGATTCCAAAATTGTGAGGATCAA
>JAODJU010000002.1:16239073-16261959 GCA_026776725.1 Gnathonemus echidnorhynchus | reverse complement strand
CATACCATTAAAGTTAGCCTTCCTAACATTGTATACTTTTAATTTCGACTTTGCTCTTCGGACACTAAAATTAACCTTGAATTTAACCATGTTATGATCACTACCGTACAATGGGTCTAAAACCTCTAGTTTTCCAATCCTATCCTGGTTATTATAGACTCTCTCCAGTACCTCACCATTGATGATTACTTTTATTCATTCATTCATTCATTCATTCATTCATTCATTCTCATTTGTTTGTTTGTTGGATTTTGTTTTGGTTTATTCTATATGCTAGCATGCCCAGGAGGGGTTGGGCTGCTATTTGACCTGATGTTTTTCTTTCTCCCTGCTTGTCTTGTCTTAGCTGTGTCTGTATGTATGTGAGCAATGAGAACCACTGGAGATAAATTCCCTGTGTATGTGTGAACTAGTGCTGAGTGGTATACCTGTTTACTGGTTTTTATTTCCCACACGGTACGAATTTTTCATTTACAGCCACTTGGAAAGCACAGAGAGAGAAAATGTCAAACGATAAACCTTGTGCAGTGAAAGTAACAGAAGCCAATATATTGTTCTTGATGACTGAACATAAGGTGCCATAACGATTGAATGTAATGGTGGTACGTGGAGATTGTAATAATTTTTGAGGTGGTATGAGGTGTAAAAACATTATGAGCCACTTCCTTATAAGTTTTTAGATACCCCCGTGGCATGTTATTGAATGTGCTGCACTGATTTATTGGCAAATTTTAATGTACAATCCGTATGTCATTTTTACATGCATTTATATATTTTATGGAAAATGTATGTCTGTGTGTGTGTGGGGGGGGGGGGGGGGTAATTTCGATATTATTGCTTATTCTGATTTTTTTAAATTAATGTATTGCATATTATTTTTTTGGTACTCATACACATTTAGGTATGGGAGCTGATATGATGTTCTACAAAATAATCTGCCTTGCAACTAGTGTGGATGCGTTTTTTCCATTACATTTCCATGTACTGGCATAAACCAAGAGCTGAAACAGCAGCTGTAATGCTTCAAAATGCAGAAAATTATGTAATATTGTTTGCTGCTATAAGTGCTATGGGTCACTGTGCAGATTGTATTGAGAGGGGACCTCTGTTAACTGTGTGTATCAAAATGACTAACAGCTGTAACTTTATATAACGCAACAATTTTGCATATATAAGTCCTTAAAAATTCTTTTCGAGCTACATGGTTACAATCAATAAAACATGTTGCTCTTGAGCTGAATATATATTAATAATCTAATAAACCATGTTAGTTATACTATGAAGCTAAATGTAAACTATTTGTAACATTAAATATATTATAGATATATATTATAAATATAAGAATTTCTTAATATTATTAATTAATAATTAATAATAATATGGCTTTATACAAGAACTAAGACTGGAAAGCTACGCTGGAACTACAACTGAACTATGTTACCAGATTAATGCTGAAGCCCAGTGCTGCGATAATGCTGTGATAATGATCTGGCCAGCAGACACTTGGTGATAGACAGTGACACACCAAGCAAAAAAAAAAATATATTGGACGAGTCTGGGCCCAGCTCTCAGATATATACGGATGGCTAGACAGTTCATTTGAATGAAAGTCCACCCCCACCTCGAATGTCAAGGGAGAGGGGTGTGAGATGGCTGTGCTGACGTAGAGACAATTAGGTCCCTCTATCATTAACTCTATGTGACACAGTATCCCTGAAGGGACCAATTTTATATTCCAAACAGAGCACAGCTTTCTACTGTTTATGCAGATTGAGCTTCTACAGTTGCCTGTATTTACCCATTACTGCTCTAACATTCTTTTACCTTAGAGTATTTATTCCAGAAATCCACATTAGAAATGTATAAACTGTGGAGAGGTTATTTGTATATAGTGTAAAACAGGGGTGCATTGATACCCTAGTGCAAGTACTAGGGTCGATACAGAACTCATTTACTTGTTCTCTTCCTTGTGACAATGCCCCAATGCCTATAATCTTCACCGTGTCATCACGTATTAGTGATGTCACTAACAAGCAAAATATAGTGAACCACAAAATGTTTGCGGTGTGGAAGTACTTCAAAATTAACAATAAAAACCAATGTATAGTGGACTGCAAATTGCTCTGATAAAATATTTAGAGCAGGGGTCTCAAACTCCAATCCTGGAGGGCCGGAGCCCTGTGTAGCTTAGTTTTTTTCCCTGTTCCACCTGTTTTCCTGTGTGGTAATTAGCACAAGTGAATCAGGTGTGTTAAATGAGGGTAAACCAAAATCTGTGCAGGACTCTGGCCCTCCAGGACTGGAGTTTGAGACCCCAGATTTCGAGGATGTATGAAAACAAGTTCATACAACACAAATAATGCAATTAAACATCTAAAAGCTAAACAGAAGTAAGAATTTGATGCAACTGCCACCAGCAGCACTCTGCAACAACCCACCATGCAGCAAACACTAGCACAGAGAGAGAAAATGTCAAACAATAAACCTTGTGCAGTGAAACTAACAGAAGCTCTAACCCAATATATTGTTCTTGACAATTGAACATAAGGTGCTGTAACGACGTCGAGATTGTAGTAATTTTTGAGTTGGTATGTGGTGTAAAAAGTTTGTGAGCCACTGCTTTATAAGTTTTTAGATACTCTGTGGCATGTTTTTGAATCATGAATAAATCTGGTGCACTGATCTATTGACAAATTTTAATGTAATTTTTACATGCATTTACATATTTTATGGAAAAAAATAGTTCCCCACTTTGTGCTAGGTGCATGTGGGTGTGTGTGGGGGGTAATTTTGATATTATTGTTTATCCTGAATTTTTAAATTAAAGTATTGCATATTACTTTTTTGGTACTCATACTTGGTCAGAAAAAAAATGGTACTGATGCATCCTTAGTGTAAAGTGAAAACACATTAAAACACATTTGTTGGCTTTTACATTTCCAGGTGATCCATCCAGTACTTCTAGAAATCGTACAGGTTGGTGAGTGTGGGAGGAGTATGAATTAGATAGTGGCAGGACTGTCCGGGGAATACAATGCCGTTGTTTCAACAGTCCCCCTTTCTAGTTTAGTTTTCATCTCAGGTTTTGATTATAGCCTGTGAAGACACAGCCTCCCATAAAAAAAGGAGCTGCAAAGAAGGAATTCATAGCTAGGCTATCAGGGCTGTTGGTATCTTCAAAGAGAATTAACAATGATTAGCATTATAAATCTTGTTCTACCATCCACATAAGTTGGAAAGCTCGAAATTCCTACCAGGAACGACATTCTGGCTGCTGACTGGTAGATAGAAGTTGGTGATGATGTGACAATGCTGAACTTCCCAACTTAAGAGAATAGCAAACACATATTTACTGTGATAATTGCCAATTAGTCGGGTTACTTGTCTGATATTGTCGATTACAAATAAATTCATCATATTGCCCAGCCCTAGGCTGGCACTGAATAACCATATGGGCATTTGGCCACGTGCCCAGGGGCACCTCGTCCTTAGGGGGCACCAAGAAGAGCAGCCCCCCATAAGCCTCCCCCCAGTCCCATTCCCAAATGTTTTTTTACAAGTTTATGCGGTTCAATATCTAATACGTTTAATAAGATTATATATTGTTCTTTTAATATGGAAGTCACTAAAAAGCCTATGTAATGTTTTCCCTGTGTTAGATGCATTTATGAATTTTGTGAGCCAACAATCAGCTCTGTTTCTTTCTGAAGTGACGTCATGTGTGCTGTTGTCCAGGGGCACGTAATACTCTTAATCTGGATCTGGCCCTAGGTGCCGATATAAAAATGGTTAAGCCCCTCTGTCAGGCTTGTACACGTACAGACAGACAGATACAGTCAGCCTTACTGTCCTGTTCAGAAGAGCAGGCATCCTTAGGCATATAACTGAATAAATCCCTCTTTTGTCTGTACAGTATATTATCTACTTTCACCCACTTACTCTCATGCCTGTGTTCTCTGTCCTAGTTGAGTGGCAGACCATGTCTCAGAAGAAGATTTTTCTGCTCTTGGTGGCGATTAGCAGCGCGCTCCTGCTTCGTCACGGGGGCCATGTGAGCTGGTGAGAGCTTTTCTGGCATTCAGCATCTGTACTCACAGATGTACATATGAACATATAAACACACAGACACACAAGGCATGCCTGTTTAAGGATGCAATCTTTTTGACAGCATGAAATGATAACATTTGTGATGCAGAATTTTTCACTATTGTTTGGCGGTTACTGCTTTCAAACCATAAAGAAGTGTTTTGAAATGAATTACTATATGGATCGTTTGACTTCTGTTTGTCTGTGCTGTATACCCCTACCTTTGTCTGTACTGTATACCCCCACCTTTGTCTCTGCTGTTCACCCTGCCTCAGTCTCTGCTGTATTCCTCACCTTTTTCTGTACTCTCTCAAAAATCCTGAAAAATCCTTTTCCCATCTCCTCCTCATATTATTGTATAATAGTTTTTTTATGTTATTCACTTCTTTATGTACACATAATCAAAAAACATATTACCCTATTGTGCAAAGACAAACTACTTATTTTATTTATAACTATCTTGCATCTCTAGTCAGCTTCTTTTGTGGAAATCGTGTTGCTGAAGAAACACATTACCATTTCTAATTTTTTTAGGTTTATCTTTGAGTGCACTTATGTTGGTCTGGAATACATGGAATATACAGTGCCTATAGAAAGTCATCATACCCTTTTGAAATAATTACTTTATTTATCATTCAGCCTAAATTCAAAACCCATTCTGAAAATAAAAACTTTAACCAGTTTTATTTACAAACTTTGCCTTACAACATCAAAGTATTCAAAAAAAAGTGAGAAAATTAATTAAGAAATGAAAAACCAAAATGACAGGCTTGGAAAAGTTATCAATCCCCTGATTTAGTAGAGCCACCTTTTGCTGTAATTACAGCCATCGATCTTTTTGGATATGTCTCCACTAGCTTTGCGCTCCTAGATTGGGGAATGTTTGCCCATTCTTCCTTGCAGAATTGTTTGAGTTCAGCCAAATTCTGTGGTAAGCAGCAATGGAATGCTCCCTGTATTGGATTTAAGTCAGGCCTCTGACTTGGCCATTCAAGGACATTCACCTTCCTATCCTTAAGCCACAGTGTTGTTCTTTTGGTGCTATGTTTAGAATTGTTGTCATGTTGGAAGGCGAATGACCAACCCATCTTCAGCTTTCTAGATGAGGGATGCAGGTTTTTCTCAAGAATTTGGGAGTACATGGTAGCATCCATTTTCCCTTCAATCCTGATCAATCATCCTGTTACTGCTGAGTAAACACATAATGCTGCCATAGTTGGTATGGTTTTTTTGGATAGTATGCTGTGTGGATAGCTTTGTGTAAAGCTTGAGAGATTGTTGTCACATGCATACAGTAGATTGACCAGCCCTAGCCATGAAGCCTTGTAAGTCCTTCAAAGTTGCCTTTGGCCTCTTGGTAGCCTCTCAATGCCCTTCTAGCTTGGTCATCCAGTTTGGACAGACGGCCTGATCTAGGCAACATGTTTGGTGGTGCCATACACCTTCCACTTCTTAATGAAGCTCTGAACAGTATTCAGATGGATAGCTAAAGCCTTTGAAATCTTTTTGTAACCTTCTCTTAATTGTGCCTTTCTACAGCTTTATCCTGGAGGCCTTTTGAAAGCACTTTTCCAACCATGTTGTTTTCTTTTTCAGAACCTTGCACTACTAGTAGTGAAATCTTCAAGAGACAGCTGATTTTGTTCTGAGATAATCAGAACCATTAAAAGTGATGTCAGGTGGGGCAATTAGCATAGTGTGTGATCTGACAGCTGATTGGTTGCATCTGAGCAACTTTAGAATTGTACATTCTATGGGGCTGATCACTTTACCAAATCAGGTATTTCAGTTATTGATTTTTAATAATGTATAATGTGACAAAAGGTATTGATTTTCACAGGGTATGATGACTTTTTATTGGCACCGCATAGCCACCGCATAATGTCTCTCAAATGTGAGTTCTCGCCCCATTCAATCTGATTTTAGAGAAATGGTTACATTTGCAAACTGAAAAATGGATATATTGTGTTTCAAGTATAAAGTATACCTAGTGAACTATCCAGTTTTTAGTTATTCTGTTATTCTGAAACATCAGCATTGGTAACTTCAAGTTGTTTGGAATGTTTTACTGCAGCATCATGTTTCGTGTTTATTTCTAATAGAAGTAATGAGCTTGTTGACACTAAGGTAAAGTATTTTACAATAAAATTAAAATATGTCTACTCTAAACATTCAGTATTTTGGGGATAATTTTGCTCTTTGCTTACCATTCTCTTTCTCATCTATCTTGGATCTGTTGATATTTTTTGTTACTAGTCTGTGGTGTCAGTGATGTTCTGAGGTTGGTGAGATGGAAGTATTAAAAATCGAATTGCATTGAAAAAGCCCAAAGTGGATGGCTGGATGTATGGATTAACAGCGTGATAGCACTTACTATGCTTACCAAAGCACCTTAATAGTAACTTTTAAGAGAACTAGTTCCAGTTACTTTGAACAATTGGAACCTTTTCATTTGTGTATTGGGATGTACTGCAAGTCAATTCTGATGCTCCAAAAGAAAACATGGTGGGTTGCATGAGTATACCGATTACAGGATGACATTGGGCCTCATTTATTAGTCTAATGTAGAAACCAGTGCAGATCTGCAAGCAGAAATCATCATACGACATTGTTCATGTGTGATTCATAAAACATTAGTATCTCGCCAATCACAGCGTACGAATGATCGGGAATAGATAAATTTGATGGATGGAAAATGTTATTTAAATATCACACCCCTATTTATTCTCACTTTTGAAGCCTCACCCCTATAATTTACAACATAGAGAAATGAAATACGGCAAAGAAGATGAACTTTTCCAGCTTGGAAATAGACACGTTAATGTCGCAAGTTCAGTTGAACCAGTTGGTTCTACTTGGCATTGCCATTGACAGCAGAACTCCAGCTGAGGTTTGATTATTTTATTTATACACCTGTGATACGTATAGCATATGTACGGTACGTTATAGTAATAATAGCCTAATAATAGCCTATAATCTTTTTCCACGGTGCTGCGGCCCATGGGCACAGCAACATGCTGATTGGAGGAGGCCAGCTAGACCCCAGACTTGCACTGTTGCAGACTGAGGAGTGCGAGGCTGTGCTTAACGGGTCTCAATGTGGGGCATAACGGGTGTCAGAGGACACACAGATGCACCAGTCAGAAAATCATAAAATAAAGAATAGCTACGATAGTATTTTTGTACCCTATACAGTAAACCTCAAATTGCGAGTAACTTGGTTTGCGGATGTTTTGCAAGACAAGCAAAAATTTTTAATAAATTTTAACTTGATAAACGAGCGAGGTCTTGAAATACGAGTATTACGTATACGCTTTGTCTGTTGAGCGTCACGTAGTCACAACTGAGCCAATGGTTCTTCTCTCTCTCTCTCGCTGCAGAATTGTAGGTAATTGTTTCCCATGCTCGGTCTCAGTCGGCGTGCCTCACTCGTATAGGCAAAATTTAGTAGAAAAGCACCACCTGAATAAGGGTGTAGCAGTGCGAGTGATGAATCTATTTAACAACAGTGCAATGTCCACATTTCCGCAAAATCGAAAAGGAGGCAAAAGTGGCTGTTATTGGATAGGTTCCTTGTTAAAGTCTCACAAAAAGAAAAAGATTCCAGTGAGCCAACAGATAGTAGTGATTCTGTTAGTTATAGTGAAAGTCATCCTACAAAATAACCCTCCTCTTCTCCACTCTCTCACACCATCCACGATTCTTTTCAAAGGTAAAGTGCATGATAATTTGTTTTATGTATTTTTACTTTATATTTTGTATGAATCATTTCTATATGAATATTTTTGGGTTATGGAACGAATCATCTGATTTTCCATTATTTCAAATGGGAAAATTCACTTTGATATACGAGTGCTTTGGATTACAAGCTCGTTTCCGGAACAAATTATGCTTGCAATCCGAGGTTTTACTGTATTTAAATAATTTTTGCATTTTATTGATTTCAAATCAGACAAACTGGACTAAAGCCATCCTCACAGAGCCAGGCAACCGCAAGCTGTGAGAGATAGTTCATATCCTGTCCACACAATGACCCTGGTTTCTGACAGCAGAGGTCCTAGAAAAGCAAACTGAAATGTGTCAGTTAATGGAAGAGATACATTGTTCACTTCTAGCAATCAACGGAAACCTGAAATATGCATCACATACACAAAATGCTTGACTAAACCTTGTGCATGGTCTATTTCCAGTTTTCAATCACCTACTTGTCATTTTGAATCACCTACTTGTCATTTTTACTTGCCACTTTTACATTTTAGTAGCGATGAGTGAGGTTCTGTCTCATAGTACATACTGTAGCTCCCAGGTGGGCCTGTGTTGGCGACGGGTCTCTGGCCATAGGATAATCAGGCTCCAACGAAACATTAAATAGGATCCTGTCATCCTGTGTGATCCCTACAGGCCAAAATTATGTCACAGACTTTCTCTTGCGTGTACAGTAAAGCAATCCGACGCACCCCTCCACCATGGACCGTGTGTGTATGTGCGCAGTGTTGAACCTGTGCTCCTGTTCTGTTGCAGGGTTTACCAGTGGGGTTATCACTGTGAGGGGATAAATTTTGTCACCTTGTACATGAATCATGCCAAAACATTAGTCATAGAATCCTTTTACAATAGTAATTTAATGTAGCAGTTATTAACCAAGGAGATGCAGTGCGCCCTCCTGTAGCTGTGTCCCTACACTGTTATTTTGGGAAATGAAGGAGTAGTACATTCCTCCAGGCCAGCAGGCTACCACGTCTAGGTGAGATTGATGAATGCATAATCATTCATGGATGGTGGCTTCAGACACACATGGGTACAATCAATCACATCAATTACAGTAGGGAACCCAGCAATCTCATAAAATTCTTTCTTACTCATGATTCCCAGTTTTCTGGGACTTATTGTAGGGAAATTGGATATACCGAAGAGAAATGGACTTTACATACTACTGCGGACATCGTTTTACTAATTATGGGCTGTGATATTCCAGACCTATCCCCGATCTCCACTGAAAGGTACTGGTAGCCAAAAATCCCAACATGAAGAGCACCTGCATTAGCTTAAGTGAGGAGATAAAAACTGACTTAATAACCACTTGTCACCCTCCAGAAAAACCCTCTCATATCGGATGCGAGGAGATCTTCTAAAAAGACCCCATTCTGCCATTCCCAAGATTTGATGAATGTCAAGGTTCTCGTTTAAATAGGAGACTGAATTAGCATCTAAGCTCTCATGTTGCAATTTTCTTAACCTACCCATTGCTTTTAGTTGACCTAGAGCCAATGTAGGCTTTACAAAATATATTTTGCCATAGTCTACATATTTCTAAGTCAGAATATATGATAAATCTCATACTCCAACAGATTTGCTGCATGCCAGACCAGGATGAATTGAAAACTTGCTTACACAAGTTGGGAGCTAACGTGAGATTAGGTCATAGCTTCCGCTCACATCCACGTTGATCAATGGCAAGCTTTTCATGGAAATGTATGCACAGTTTTCTGTCGTATACTTGTTTCATAATTGAGGACCATCATAGTTTATATACTGCTCAGCAACGGATCAAATACATTATACAGGTTTGTAAATTAAAAGACCCATAGAGTGATATTTTCTTGTGACAATTACATATGAACCAGCAATGACACAAGTCTTCAAGAAACACAG
The DNA here is from genome assembly GCA_026776725.1 of Gnathonemus echidnorhynchus. NCBI lineage: Eukaryota > Metazoa > Chordata > Actinopteri > Osteoglossiformes > Mormyridae > Gnathonemus > Gnathonemus echidnorhynchus. The sequence goes on along the minus strand of JAODJU010000002.1, from coordinate 16,252,221 downwards.
TGACTGAAGGTCCGTGTTTGTTTTTGCACCTGATTGTCTCATTAAGAGTGAAGAGCCTGCACTTTGTCAAACATGTCATGGTTGCAAAACTGTGACATAATACTGTAAGGTATTTATCATTGCTAATTTATTAATTTATATAATAATTTATTGAGCAATTTACATTCCAGATAAAGCAATATCTTTTATAAACAACATCAGCTGGTTTTACATTCTCCTCTTGAGCACTGTTTTTGTGACTATGGTGATTTTTTTCCATAGATAAATTAATGCAAGATATAATATTGATACTCTTAGTGTTGTCTTGGGAAATAGTTTATACATTACTAAGGGAAAGAGTGAAAATTTGAGAAAAAATAGTTTAATGAAGTTATGTTAGGTAAATTTATAACTCTACAATGATACATTACATAATTTCAGAACGTAATTATAGCTTTAAAGTTATCAGGTAGGCATTAAATCATGGACTGAGCAAATACTGTTTTAGATGTATTCTACATTTATGATGTAGAATATGATTATGCATGAAAAAGTTGGTCTGATATTATTCGTTTTTGAATTTTATACTTAGTGTGTTCTTTCAGACTCCAAGCATTGCCTTATTTTCCTTGAATCAAATCAAGAATTTTCCCAGAAACAAATGAACTTTAGGATTGTAACAGTAAAATAGCTACTGTGACAATAACACCTGACAGCACAGATGTAACTGATTATTCATGCATTAACTGTCTTGCTCCATGCTTGACTTCCCCCATCTTTTTTCTTCACCCTGAATGCAGGACGATGAGGCCTTTCCACCTGGGCTACTCCTCACTGCGGTCACCTTCTGTCTCAGGCCTGAAGACCAAGCACACTAGCATTGCTTTCTTGAAGACGCACAAAACAGCCAGCACCACTGTACAGAACCTCCTCTTCCGCTTCGCTGAACGCAATAACCTAACGGTGGCGCTGCCAATCCAGGCATGTGACCACCAGTTCTGCTACCCACGGACTTTCAGCGCCCGCTTTGTGCATTCTCACACCATGTCCCCCCAGGTTATCACTAGTCATATGCGCTTTAATCATTCTGAGCTGCGTCGCTTAATGCCCAATGACACTGTTTATATAACCATTCTGCGGGAGCCGGCTTCCATGTTTGAATCCCTCTTTAGCTACTACAACCAGTATTGCTTGAGCTTCAAGCGTGTCCCTAATGGATCTTTGGAAGCTTTCCTGCAGCAGCCATGGCACTACTACCGGCCACATGAGAAAGACTCCATGTATGCTCGCAACACGCTGACCTTTGACCTGGGAGGGGACAAGGACCGGTCACCCAAGGACACAGCCTACATCAAAGGCTTTATTGGCGAGGTGGAGCGCGTCTTTTCGCTGGTGATGATTGCAGAGCACTTTGACGAGTCATTGGTGCTGCTGCGCCGCCTGCTGGCCTGGGACCTGGAGGACATGCTGTATGTGAGGATGAACATGCGCAGGCCGAGCTCCCGTCGCAGCCTGGGCGCTGACCTGCAGGCTCGCATACGCAGCTGGAACGCACTAGACACGGCGCTTTACGAGCACTTTAACAAATCACTGTGGGGGCGGCTGCGAGCACTGGGGCTGGGCAGTGTAGCGCGCGAGGTGCATTTGCTCCAGAGTGCCCAGGTCAGACTGGTACAGGGCTGCTTTGGGGGCCACCTTCCCCAGCTGCGACCTGCCGCCTTCATTAGGAACAAGGAGCTCCGGCCCTGGCAGCCAAGCCCCAAGGTGGATATCATGGGCTATGACCTGCCACCCAACGCGTCGCGCCTGGGCAGAGGGGCAGGCTCCATGTCACGTGATCTATGCGTCAAGCTCCTCATGCCGGAGGTGCAGTACTCCCGGCTACTCCTCCGCTCTCAGTCTCAACGCTACCGGCGGAGCCACTCGCTGTGGGTTCCTCCGCCCGAGCGACCCATCCTGACACACGCTCACTCGACAGCACGGTCTCCTCTGACCCTTCTCAGCCCCACTCTCAGCTCCCAGGCTACCAATGCCCGGAAGCAGGCAGGGGCTGTGCCCCAGGTGCTGCACAAAGAGCTGCTGTAGGTTTGACTTGACTCCATGCTTTTAACAACAACTTTTCTGCCATCACAGGAGTGGTTGGTGCACAACAGACCCTCATCCATCCTCTCAGAGCACACACCATCACACTACAGATTCTCCACTTCCTCCTCACTACGGACCTTCCTTCTCATCTTCCAGTGCTAGCATCATTACAGACTTCTGCTGCAGTGCAGAATTACCCCAGCCCTCAAACTAACCTTTGATTATCATCGGACAAGGTCTAGTGCAGTGTTTCCCAACCCAGTCCTCAGAGATGGTTCATGTTTTTACTTCCTCCCAGAGAGTCCATGTTTTTGCTGGGACGTAGCAAAAATGTGGACTGTCTAGGAGTCTTCAAGGACTGGGGGAAACACTGCACTAGAGGGCAACCTCTAGTTCAAATCGAAACTTTTGTATACCAGTGCACACTGAATAGGAAGGTCTCAGGCTATGAACACTTAAGTAAGTTTTCTACACTTAATAGCAGGTTAAGGATCTACAGTGGATATAAAAAGTACACATATCCCTGTTAAAATGCCAAAATGTTAAAAATGAGACCACGATAAATGATTTAAAAACACTTCTCACCTTTAATGTGACTTGGGGCAGCGTGTGGCTCAGTGGGCTCAGCCTGTGTGCCTGTAATCAGAAAGTCGATGGTTTAAACCCAGCCTCAGCATGTCTGCGGGTCCTTGAGCAAGGCCCATAATCCCCAGTTCCCTGGGCACCACTACAGGTGGCTGCCCTTCACGGACAACTTACTCTACAAAATAGAGCAAGTTGAGGGAGGTATAAATTTCCCCACAGGGATCAATTTATTATTATACCCTGTATGGTTCAACTGAAAAATAAACAAATCTGTTAGGCCAAAAAATATAAAAAATAAAAAATGTACAATAAGCTGGTTGCATAATTGTGCACACCCTTAAACTAATACTTTGTTGAAGCACCTTTTGATTTAATTACAGCATTCAGTCTTTTTGGATATACACCTGCCATCAATTAAATTAACTCTGATTAACCCCAAATAAAGTTCAGTTGTCCTAGTAGGATTTTCCTGACATTTACTCTGTTGCAGCCTACAGCAAAAGCCATGGTGCACAGAGAGCTAACAAAGCATCAAAGGGATCTTTGTTGAAAGATATCAGTCAGCAGAAGGGTACAAAACAATTCCACTGCATTAGCTATACCTTGGAACATGGAGTGAAGTGGAGAGTATATGGGACAAAAGTGATGTTTTTGATTCCTCAACATCCTTCCAAAATTGATGAAAAGACAAGATGGAAACTGGTCAGGGAGGCTGCCAAGAGGTCTACAGCAACACTGAAGGAGCTACAGGAATTTCTGGCAACAATCTCCCTTATTCTCCATATGTCTGGACTATGGGGTAGGGTTGCAAGATGGAAAAACATCCTGGCCCAGCTAAATTTTGCAGAAAAATACATCGCCTCCCAAAAGCATTTGGGAAAATGTTTTATGGTCTGATGAAACCAAGGTTGAACTTTTTTTGCCACAATTCCAAAAGGTACATGGCGCAAAACAACACTGCGCATCACCAAAAGAACACCATACCCAGGGTGAAGGCTGGTGTTGGCAGCATCATGCTTTGCAGTTGTTTTTCTTCAGCTGGAACTGGGGCTTTAGTCAAGGTGGAATACTTCCAAATACCAATCAATTTTAGTCCAAAGCCTTTAGATGTCCGCTAGAAAGCTGAAGATGAAGAGGAATTTCACCTTTCAGCACACCAATGACCCTCAGCATGCATCCAAATCAACAAAAGAATGGCTTCACCAGAAGAAAATTGAAGTTTTGGAATGGCCCAGCCAGAGCCAAGACCAAAATCTAATTGAAAATCTGTAGGTGACCTGAAGAGGGCTGTGCACAAGAGATGCCCTTTGAAGAGATTTGAAGCACTTTTGCATGGAATTGTGGGCAAATATTGCCTGATAAACTCCTACCCAAAAAGACTGCTGTAATAAAAAAAAAATGTGCTTCAACAAAATGCAGACGCTCCTCTACTTACGAATGAGATACATTCTGAACAGCCGTTTATAAATTAAAATGTTCGTAAGTTGTTATTCAACATCATTTTAAGGGTATGCGCAAGTACAGATAACTAGGATATGCTGGGAGTACGCACGCTACGCTGCTGCATGGCGGGGGTAGCAGCCACACTACCCGGAATTGGTGCACGGAAAAAAAAAATGATGTTGTGGACAGGAAACGGGAGCCCAATGAACACAATTTGGACTTTGTTCGTATGTCTGAAAGTTTGTAAGTTCGAGTTCGTAAGTAGAGGAGCGTCTGTATTACTTTAAGGGGGTGCACACTATGCAACCAGCTTTGTACTTATTTTTTTTTACATATTTTTCACCCTAAGAGATTTTTTTTTCAATTGGATTGAACAGGTTTTAGGTAGCATTAATGGTGGGACAAGTTTTTAAATGATTTATCGTGGTCTGATTTTTTTAGCTCATAAAATCCTGGCATTTTAACTGGGGTGTGCACACGTTTCATATCCACTGTAGCTCAACAAACCTGTAGTGCACCTGTGTAGGTATGGCTTTTTTTGTCTTGTGAGGAGCTATTGTGATAGTATTTTGTCAATAATTATCAAGACCTTCTGTGTAAAATATATCAACCTAGACCCCAAAGTAATTTGGATTTATCAGAATACTATATAATTCAAAACCACATAAGCCACAAGTAATGAAAAATTACAAACAATTATGTCGTAAAAACCAACTACTTGTTGGCAACACAAGTCTAGATACTTTATCTGCAGTTATCCATTTGCATGCCAGTTGCTACAATTAGAACAAACCCTTAAAGAGCCAAATAGTCATGGTGCAAAGACTGTGAGATTTCCTACTCAAAATGCCATTTTCCAGGCTGAGAAAACATGCACTTTGGAATTTTTCCCTACCGACCGGGCAAATGACAGACATGATAATATGAGAATGTGTTTCTGTTCATTATTTATTGCAGTTTCTTTTTTCATGATAGATATAAATGGTCAATGCAAATTTGTAAATGTTGGGTTGCTCTAAATTAACATTTAATGTTTCAGTTTCATGTAATGTTAATGTCTGATAAAAGGTGTTCATAAATAAGAATACAGGTACATAATGTTATTAACTTACATTGTTGCACTTACCTTGCTTCTGCACTAAATTGCTTGTTATGAAATGTGCATTTTTCTGTCAGCATCTGCTTTTCCATGGTTACTTTATGGCACACGTTATGCAACATTTAATTCATGTTTTATTTTTGAAAAATGTAAGACACTTAGTTGCTCATTTAAAGCTGTTGTTAAAACAACATGCATGTTGTATTTAAGCTTTTCATTAAAAAGTCCATTGTTCATTTGGTTTGAAATCACAAGTGATGAACAACACCTGCAGTTAATATCCTGTACAGCACATTTGTGCAGAAATGCATGTCAGCTTTAAATGCTACAACACAGGTAACAACTGTGACTGCCAAAACAAAACCTAAAGTTTATGATTTTAATGTACTTCAGATGAATGTAAATTTGAAAGAAAAAAACAACCAGCTTTATAAAAATAATTTGTAACTGATCTATTGTCACACAAAAACCCCAGGCACTTGGTAATATTCTTTTTATTTACTTCCTCAACTCATAAAGTATAAGTAAAGAAAAATTTGAACTGGAGGGCCTCACCTATGCCAGACATTCTGCCTGAGGGGCCCGAAATCCATTGAACAGGAAACAGGTAACTGTTGGTGCTGGATGAGGTGTCCAAAGAAGTCTCAGAACAAGAAGAACCAGGACCAGGAATTAGGACACGTAGACCAGGAGATGGGGCTGAAATATAAAAACAGAAAACCCACCACAACAACTCAGACATGAAAGCTAGAGGAGAAGGTACACAATAAACAATCCTGCAAACAAAACTACTGACAGAACCGAGCCAAGCACTGAGCATTGCTTGAAAGAGCAATCAGACTGAGCCCAGTATTTAGACTGGAAGTGTAGTCTAAATTGACCTTGAGGCACCTACCTCTGGTTCAGACAAAGGACACAGAGTTGGCTCAGTCACAGCCACCAAGGTAACTCAATGCACTGCCACTTAATTTACTACTTTAGTTTTCAAATGCCAACTCAATTTAGGGCAGCCCCAATAGAAGGAGCTTATGACTTTCAGCTGCCCACAGAGCCTAACAAGTCAGTGATTCTACTTTCTGTGGAAATGCTGATGAAACTCACTTTTAACCTGGACGAATGAACAAAATAAATCTCTAGATATGATGAAATATCTGTCAAAATACCTCAAAATCACATCACAGCGAAGGATTTTCATTTAATAAATAAATTGATTGGTTTCTTTTCTGAACTATTTATCACTTGCACTCTATAAATTTAACTGAAACATACTCTATAAATAGAACAAAATCATGCAAAAGCATGAATTGTAATCATGCAACTCAAAATGACTGAATAGGGATTGTTAAATATAAATATCTATGACAAAACAAGCGATCTGATTAGTGGAGTGGCCAAAAGTTTTGAGAATAACACAAATATTGTTTTTCACAAAGTCTGCTGCTTCATTGTTTGTACTGTAGATCTTTTTGTCGGATGTTTCTATGGTATACTGAGGTATAATTACAAGCATTTCATAATGCCTGCTGCCATTCCTGAGCAAGCTCTGCACTGGTGGTGCCCTGATCCGACAGCTGTATCAACTTGAGACGGTCCTGGCACTTTCTGGACTTTCTTGGGTGCCCTGAAGCCTTCTTCACAACAACTGAACCTCTCTCCTTGAAGTTCTTGATGATCTGATAAATGGTTGATTTAGGTGCCATATTACTAGCAGCAATATCCTTGCCTGTGGAGCTCTTTTTGTGCAAAGCAGTGATACCTGCATGTGTTTCCTCGCAGGTAACCATGGTTAAGAGAGGAAGGACAATGATTTCAAGCACCACCCTCCTTTTAAAGCATCCAGTCTGCTATTCTAACTCAATCAGTATGACAGTGTGACCTCCTGCGTTGTCCTCATCAACACTCTCATCTGTGCTAACGAGAGAATCACTGAAATGATATAGACAGGTCCTTTTGTCATAGGGCTAAAATGCAGTGGAAATGGGTTTTTGTGATTAAGTTCATTTTCATGGCAAAGAGGGACTTTGCAATTAATTGCAATTCATCTGATCACTCTTCATAACATTCTGGACATTATGCAAATTTCTATAATGCTCTCCCCAAGGCCATGCAGGCTTCCTCTGGGCTCTATAGCTTCCTTATGAAATCCAAAATATATGCTAATACTATAGGTGAACTGGTATTTCTAAATCACCAATTCTGTGTGACTGTGTGCCCAGCCATGGACTGGCATCCTGTTCGGTGTATCCCCTGCCTCATGCCCTGTCATGCACTGGCATCCTGTCTGGGGTGTCCCATGCCTCATGCCCGGCCATGGACTGGCATCCTTTATAGGATGTCCCCTGCATCATGCCTCTAGCATGGACTGGCATCCTGTATAGGATGACCTCTGCATCATGCCCCTAGCATGGACTGGCATCCTGTCAGGGGTGTCCCCTGCCTCATGTCCTGTCAGAATAAATTAAAGTATTCTGAGAACATGAGGCACATTCTCCCCTGGGTGTTGTGCTGCTGCCTGCTTTTCAGATGAATGATGATGTGCATGAAATCGAATTAGGAGGATTTTACAAAACCTATAAACATAAATATATTAAGAATATTTAATGAAGAATGTATTTATTTCATATATAAATGTTTTAGTTTGTAAAAAAACATGTTCATTATATTTTGTTTTACTGTTTTACTGTGAAATGTATGGTTTTAATGCACAGATCTGGTTTTTCTGTTTTGTGTGAAGCGGGGAAGGTGGGAAGGAAGGATATGGCTGGGACAGGTTACTGTATGTGTGTCTGGGGGGGGGGGGAGTTTGGTGAGGAGTGTCTGGTGGAAGCAGGTCAGTGTGGGGAGGTGACTGGAGCAGTAGGTGTGTCTGCATCTATACAGGAATGGATCCATGCAATATCTAGAAGCTTCATATTTACATCAACAACTCTTATCTGGAAAACAGATATTACAGGATTCACATCAAGAGCAGAGTGTATTCTAGCCTGGAAAGAGATGCTAGCACAAGGTCAAAGGAATATAAAAAATGGCTGAAAAAGAGAAATGCTATGCAAATTTATCAAGGAACAGAACACCATGAACCGATGAAATCCACAGAGAATAAACAAGGAATATTGTGGGTGGGCAGGAGTGGCATGGAGAGAATATGATTAAATAAACAGGAGAGTGAAGGCTTAGAACACTTTGAAAACACATTGTTAGCCATGTCTCCCAGAGGCACCGCTCTCATAGCTTTACAGCTGGCGTCAGTGGAAATGGAGCCTCGTCTAAGACCTGAACATTTTCAATGGTTCAGCGATCAAGAATACTGCTTGTGGCTTAGTGAGTCTGCATAAAGTCACTGTCAGAGCTGAGTAATTGCACATACTGACAGGTGTTATTGCAGAGTGACAAACATCTGACCTGAAATTTCCATGCTGCCTTTGCTTGTGGGCGGCATTGTGGGGCAGTGCTTACAGAGCCACCCTAAGAGCACTTTTTAAGTTACATCAGATCAAAGTAAATCGCTGATTCTGTGCCAAGAGACTCGTGCTCACCTGCGAGGCAGGACCTACCCTAGCTCCCGTGAGAAAGAGAAACACACTGGTTCACAGACACGCTGAACACTGCAGGGTGGTCCTGCATTGGGGTGTCACAACACATTGCCAGAAGAACACTTGCTAAAACATTAAATATTGTATTTCATGGGAAAATGAATGATATATTTTCTTAGCATTCCTCCAGCTCCCTTCTGCTGGAGCCCACCTCTGCAGACAGCTCTGGCAACCCTCTGCTTGGTACCAGAGCAAGTAGCCCTGCTGCCTGGTCTATGAGCCAAACGTCAGCATCACTCTGATCTCCTTTTCTGTGTATAACAGTAAAGCTGCAAGCCTGCCAAAGCCCTTCTAGCTCCTTGAAAGTGCATAAACTGCTGCAGCTCTGAGTGGTTGGTCCAAACAATGAGGGCAGGCTGCCATGGTGACACTTCAAATGCGGAATCATCATTTACTCCCCCCCTGCCCCAGGGACAGCACGCCCCTTATATCCATGTCACTGATATCAGCATCTAGGCTGAAGTTCAGCAGATGTCAGCACTAATCCTGTATAACTGATTGAAAGCAGCTTAGCTCTCAACAAACAACAAAAAGGCTCATCCTTTTGGCTTGGAAAGGGAGCACTTACAATAAACAAATATCAGGCAATTACTGGCCTTCACTGACATGTCTGTGCATTAAGCAGATGGACTATACCCTGATTCAAACCAGGTAAAAGTTATGGTGGTTCATTTTAGCAGGTATGAACTCCACTGTACAAGAAGTATAAGTACACAGCTTCAGAACAGCCCAGAAAGTTAAACAACAAAGAAAAAAGACTGTAGAAATTACAACATGGTAAACATCACTGCAGCCTTGTACAGGATGTCCCTGTCTAATTTCCAGAAATGTATGTCTATGTTAATCAGTGGGCAGCAAAACATCAGTTTAATCAGTATTAAATCCATAAAACACTATTCAGTAAAGATTCAATAAATTAATTTATAATTTAACATACAGTAATACATTCCCTAAAATGTGACATGTTAAAAAGCATAACAATGAAAATTTTCTTCCCTTTGCCCCTTTTCATTCTACAGATATTTTCTGACAAGCATTTCCTCTGCTTTGATGATGTTTTTCAGAAGCTAACCTTTTATTTTTACCTAAGATTGAACCCAGCAGAATCAAATCCATTTTTACTAACAGCAATAAAACCCTTCTGCTTCATCTAACCACAGAGGACCAAAACAACTATTCTTACTGATCAAACAGCATAAGGGAAAAGTCTTTAATTTCTCATCAAAATGTTTGAGGTCCTTTGATCCATGAATAGTTGAATGTTTTTTTCTTTCCATCAATAGTGTTCTTGCACCCAGAACTTAGGTCTCATTTGTCAACTGTGCTTACATACAGTTGTGGCATAAAGCATTCGTACACATGTTTTTACACATAGAATGGTATTTATCAATTCCTGTGCATATATTTATGAACACCCCTGACCGTGTGTATACACAAACCCCTAGTGGCAGAGAAGTGTAACTGAAGCAAAAAGACAGGCACATGGGATATGCACAGACTCCCACTTAAATATCAGACCTGACAGATTGACAAATGGAGTGAACTAGTTTGTTCACACAAAATATGTGTAGGCAGGTCATGATAATGACAAGGAATCGTTCTATAAGGTACATGCCCAAAGATTCAATGAGCAAAGCACGGGATGGCAGACCTAGCGCTTCTAGTGGATTTGGTACATGCAGCTCTGGGCAGAGACGCACAGATATATTTGGTGAGAATGATGAATAGCACATCAGTCAGTTTTCTGCGGTCTCTGCCAGGAGTTTGCACAACTCTTGGAGAAGCCGACAAGACACACCAGTATAGCCAGTGGCTAATCAAGTGCTGTCTGCCCGTGGTATTCCCACGAGAAATTGGAGACGTCAGGCATTTTTCAACCCACCTTATATCGCAATACATCAACTTTTCCAAATACTGCAGCAGAACAAACTGCAGCAATGAATGACTTCCATGCCATCTCAGGCTTTCCAAATGTAGTTAGGGCTATTGACTGAACCCACACTGCACTCACATGTCTCGCTTGTGAGGAGTTTTCATATGTTAACTGAAAAGGATGCATATTTGAACCTATTGAATGCTGTTGTTAACTGGCCTAGTAGGACACACAGCTCCATCAAGCCAAATACTGTCACTGGATGTTGCCTACAGCAAACTTCAATAGGAAATGGCTGCTTATTGGTAAGTGTGTGACTGCTAAACTGTGACTTATGCCTTATGTTTTAAGCTGCATTATTGCAGGAGATCGTGGATATGCCCTAAAGCCCTGGGTGATGACTCCTGTAGCAAATCCTGCAACTCAGCAGGAGCACAGTTATAACTGTACACTTCAGATCCCTCCGAGCACAGTACACCTAGCAATAGGAATGCTGAAGACTCACATCTCTGCAGTCTAAGAGAGGAGACACACTGCAGTATTAACTAGATAAGGTTCTATATTTGTGAATGGAGGTTACTTCACCTCACTACTGCCATGTCTGACATCACTTTTCCTGTTCAATTTAGGTGTCCCACACCATTAAGGTATGCAGTGTACTGCCAGCAAACATGGCATACCAGTAGATGTCATGCCCCTAGCTAAGGATCACATGCCTGATGGAGTTCATCACATGCCTTTATGGAAGACGAAACGTCACATGATCATAAATAAATATGGCCTTCCTCCAGAGTCATCGAATAAAAGATCATTAAGAATGCTTAAAAGTGCTCCCTGCTTTGTTGTACCTTAAAACCTAACATATGACTCAGGGGGCTATGTCTATGTGCCTGTGATTGGAAGGTTGCCACTTTGAGCCTAGATTCAGTGGAAGTCATGGGCACTGCTGCAGGTGGCTGCCCTTCACTGCTAAGCCTGCTTTCGCCTACATGTGTCTGTGTATCATGAAGAACAAGATGGGGTAGGCAAAAGAGTTTCCTTATGGGGATCAATAAAGTATCATTATAAAAGCTTCAGGAATGCTATTTTCATTCAAAAAAGTAGTACTACAACTTTCTCGAGAATTTTAGAGAGACAATGCAACTTGAAGATGGATCTAAAGTTATTTAAAAATACAGGCTCAAAGTGATGAAAGACAGTGGAGGTTGTAGGAAGGGCAGATGGATCATCAACAGCAGGTATAATGTTAGATCTCATATCAGCAATTGTTTTAGCAAAAAATCTGAGAAAATCCTCACAAACTGTTGATGACATGTTAGGGCATGAAGGAACAGAAGGATTAAGGACTGTGATTATAGTGTCAAGTAAAACTCCTGTTATTTGCAGTAATATCTGAAAAGTTCTATCTTTCTGATATTTTGACAAATGGTCTGAAATATCAATAGACACCTGAAGATTGTCACGCCCATAGGGGCGGGATCGGACAGGTGCAACCTGTCAACAGACGATTAACTGCCTATATAAGCCAAACGCCCCAGAACTTCATTGCGAAGTAATGAGCCGATGTTTAGACGCCGTACCGAGCAATCTTCTTGTCTTCAGTCTGCCCTGTTACCCCCGCCTTACCTGTCTCCTCCGTGTGCGATCCTCACCTTCTTCCCTTCCTTCCTCAGACCAACTCCTGATCTTAACCTACCTGCCCTGCTGAGCCCGGCGTCCTCTGTTCCCCTTTCCTCGTGTGCCCTGTTCCTGTGTCTTCGTATCGGACGGATTCCCCTGGCAACGACCTCCGCTTCCAGACAACAACCTCGACTCCTGCACGCCCCTCTTGCACCTTCGCATTGGCTTTCCTCCGGGGAACTCACATCCCAGCCCACAGCTCTCACCACCCACGGTCGGGCTGTGGAGCTTTCGCTCCTTGCCTAGATACGGCTATTCCCTGTCTGCACTTGCTGATTGTCAATCCAAGTAAAGTCTTCCTTTCCCCGTACTTCTGGATCTCTGTCTTCCTTATTTCCCAGACATGACAGAATACTTCGCCTCCGATGGATCCAGCGGGGACTTTGGAGGGTCGCATCCCACGCTGCTCAGGTACCCCTGCCCAACACTCCCCCACACCCGACCTCTACTCTGCCAATCGCCTTGCCAGAACGTTACGACGGAAGCCCGGACCAGTGCAGGGGATTTTTGATGCAGTGCGGCATATATGTAGAGGAACATCCAGAGATGTTCCGTAACCCAAGAGCAGAGGTGCGCTTCACCATTTCTCTGCTAACCGGGCGTGCACGTGACTGGGCCACGGCCCTCTGGGCTGACAACAGTCCGCTCCTGGAATCTGACGGATATGAGACACAATGTAAATGCTGGTCATGTGACGATAACTATAACGAAATATATCATGTAATATTGCTGATGAATAAAAACGAGACTAAATTTGGTTAACAAAATAAAAACTATACTAAAATGTCTCTTCATTTTCGTTGACGAAAAC
>JAODJU010000002.1:16223675-16236711 GCA_026776725.1 Gnathonemus echidnorhynchus | reverse complement strand
CGCTCAAAGATGGGGAAATAGGCATCTACTTCGTTTTCTCTAAATATGGGCACGAGTCCAATATGGCGACTCACATCGAATCCGAGATTCTCCCTCTCAGGGGAACGGGTTGGAACTGATGGAGATGGAGTGCAAGGACACGAAGTCTCGTCCGGCGAGCTAGCACCGGCATGAACCAAGGGAGCGGTGGAGTGAGCAGCTTCAAGGGGCGAGCTTACCTTACGAGGCTGAGGTATAGGCTGTGGCTGGCCCACCTTCGCCTTTTGTATGGCAGCATCCCGCTCGGCTTACATCTCCAAAGCCCTTATCCGTAGGAGTTGGGCCTGGCAGTCCTGCCTCTTAATCTCCAGCTCGAGTTCCCTAAGCCGAATTGCAAGGAGGATGTCCTCCTTAGGCGAGCCGGGATCCCTGGGATCCATGCGAGGCCCAGGCACCTGGCCTCCGGCTTCTGCCGTCGTAGGCGACCGGGCTGGGCAAGGTGCAACACCTGAGAGATCACCAGGCTCTGGCAGGATTCCCTGCGTGACCAACTCGTCTAATTTAAGACGATCAACCAAATTTAAGTTTAACTGTTCTCTCTTTTGCTGAGGCCTAGGATAGCCTATACCTTACTCAACCCCTCAGGCTAAGGTTAGTCTTGAATTTTTGCATGTGTTTGTTTGTGTTCTCTTCACAATTAAACAAACTATAAAATTTGTCCATATGACAGTTACTGTATACCTGACTGTCCGGTTGCACCCTGTTTAAATAATTAGATGAATTATAAAAGAAAACACATGCATGTATATATCACTTATTCAAAATTTACTGGCCATGAACTAGAACAGACACAAGCTAAATTTTCTGTACACGTGAATAACTAGGTCCAGTTCACTTAAAAAAAAGCATTAGTCCCATGGTGGCTTACTATATTTTTCCGACCAATCGGCACGAAAACAAAAAACAAAAAAAGAGCAAAACGAGAAATTTTACAACGTATTTTTGCGCTACGGTACGTTTGTTCTCTCTGTCCTCCATACGTCTAGCAGATATAGGGTGGTGGTGGGAATGGTTCTGGCCTTACTAAATTCCCGCCTGTTACAAAGGAAATGAGGAAAGGTTCCTACCTAGTTTTACCAATTCATATTGGTGCAATAAGTAAATAAACAAAAGCCTACATTGTAAATAATGTACACTGCTTTCATATTTTCTTTCTAGATTTCTACTTATTAATTATTACATCTAATTATGTATTACTTATAATTAATCTAGTTATGTATTTATAATAGTAGTATAATTATCTAATAGGGATATTTCACCGAGTTTCATTTGCACCACGCTTACTTGTTTGTGGAATCAGATTTGTGCCAGTATTATCAAAGTTTGTGTCAGAATTGTAAGCAAAAAGTGAAGCAGCGCAAGCGAAAAAGCTAGCAGCGTAACCGCAAAGTCAGGCAGCTCAAGCGAGAAAGCTGAGAAAGCTAGCAGCGTAAACAAAGGAAAACATTATCAAAAGACCAATCGTGTTTGCAAGTTATAAATTTTACTTTTGAGATGACATTTCTTTTGCTTCAGTTAGTTTTTTTTCTTCTCGAAGCTTTGTTTTTGCTTGATGTCAAAAAAGTTTTGCTTGATAATATTGGCACAAATCTGATTCCATACTCGTCTAGGGCGCATCGCACAGTGCACAAAGCTCTGGCGACATCTAGTGTTTCAATGGTGAAAGTGCATCCTTATACCGGAAAGCCGAGCGAATAAGGTAGCAATTCTGATGAGATTTTAGCACCGTACCTTACATAAGAAAATGGTTATTTAAGAATAACTTCTCACACTAAAATGACAGTTTGAAAATAATTATAGAAATGATATAGCGACCTCCTTTAGGGCTATATATATATATATATATATATATATGGTTTTGTGTTAGAAGGTATAACTGCATACACTCTCTGGAAAGGAAATGTTTTTGGCTCACAAAGCTAAAAATATAACAGTTTAATACTATCGTAATGTGTCCCGTGGCCACAACGCTGTATATACATTATTTTTTCAAGAATGACGTATCCGGTAATATGTTATAGATATCAAAGTACTGGAAGGCAGAATATGTTTGAAGTGTTCTTGCATTAACTGGAAGACGTGACGTATGCTTAAGATTCGGTCACTTGTGGAAAGAAAATGCGTTAAGAACTTATTTTGTATTTCAAGAATAAGATCCCCAACGGTGTAATTACCGGAAGCGGGAGTTTAAAATATCAAAGTTAGAGGGTGAATCACATTGCACGTAGAAGGCTTTTTTTAGAAGAGCGGTCGGTTGCTGAAGTGAAGTGTTGCGGGGGCTCTTAACACGCGCTAAAAGGGTCTCGTGGCTCGATGCCGCGCGCTCTCTTTGGCACGCCGCTCGAGCCATTTGGAGATGTCCAATTATGACCCACGTTGGGAATTGCATAACAATTCAAATTCAGACATTATTCTGCTCGTCAAGTGGGAGGGATGGTACGTGCGTGGGTAGGAACTCAGATACATACGCACTAATTGCAAATGGCCAGTTCCTGTTATAGTTTTTTTCTTCCTTTTTTTGGATCCGTTTTGACAAATTGTAGAATTTCTCTATACCTGGTAAAAATCAGTCTTAGGCATCAGAAGGGTGAAGATTGTGCTTTACTTCATTTAATCAATTGGGAGAAACTGAATAAATCAGCTAGAGAATTTACCGAAGACACGTACATACGTCCAAATTCTTACGTGCAGTAGTATTATATAACAGAACTCTCGTTGGTACCGCATTCCGCACATTTCACAACCACATAATAGTACCGCCACTTGCGCATTCTCAACCGGTTCACAAAAAACGCCTAAAAGCGAACAAATTCTTCTTTTTTTTCATCCCAAACTGGTCCCCAGAAGATACGCAAACGCATGCGTAAAGTAAGACGTTTATTCCGAAAAAAGTTTGCCGACGTTATTTAGGAAATGAGCAAGTGAGAGAGGGGGACACCAGACGTAAGGGAGACAGCGAGTGATTTAAGTCCTGAATCACCGCCTGGAGTTTTCCCCCTTCTCATAAACGATGCATGATCGTCATGTCATGATTGGGATTTCTGAACAAATAAACTATTACAACATGGTGAAAAAAACTAGAAGTTAGTCAACAGTGGCAACGAATGCATCCCAGTATCTCATGGGTCCAACGACAAATTCAGTGTATGCAGTTGTCTATTTTTAAGGAGAGAGCTATAAGGTAAGTTCTGTGTTTAAATATTTACATTTGTGTCGGCATGCAACGTCAGGCATGATTTAAGTTAGCCTACATCTGTCAAATGAAGAACCTAAACACTAATCATAACCGAATTCTCTAATGAGACAATATTTTGAAACTGGGTTGAAGTTATCAAACATGTAGCAAACGTTTATCGTAAATAAAACAATTACTCTAATGTATAACTAAGAAAACGAAGCGCACATTTTAGTCGCTGTTTTGTCGTTCCTAATTTAGTTATACAAACCCCTAATTAAAACCAAATTGAAGTTGACTTTGCACTACGTAATCGTCTTTTTCGATTAGATATTAAGACATTGGTTCAAGAAACATTAGTTGAAATGAATTATTCTTTTTGCTGTCGCATTCAGAGTGAGCACATCTCAGTCTTCGGTATAAGGTGAAATACAAGCCTATATAGATTGTAGTCTGTTTTCTCTTCAATCAATGTTCAAAAATTATACTGTTTGCCTTTTGTCTAATCATGTAAGGTACAATGAGGTGTCCGTCGCGACGTGACTTAGATATTTATTCAAGCACGTGTAACCTGGAGCGCTGAACAAAGTTCTAAAATTATCTATGTTGATAAGCGCCTTCTTACAAGAAACCTAAGGAATGTGGATTTTTCACAGAGTGCCGCGCCCATTTCTTACCTGTATTACTCATAAATTGACTAAAACCTGCGTAACAGTATATCCGAAGAGATTTCAGACAGTTTTTAAAATTTTTAAAGGGTAACGTATAATGATGGTTTATTCTGAGCATAGGTTAGCTAAAATAAGTGTTACATAACTTCTGTTAAGCGCGCATGTGTGTACACCTACGTACCAAATATTTGTACATATTTTGGGGTTTAGGTGTTTTTTTTTTAAGTTTTTTTTTGTTTTACACGTATTTGTTTTTGATTTAAAGGAATTGTTAGGAGGAAGAGAAACAAAGCAATTAAATAAATTATTGAATTCACCAAGCAAATTATTTTTATGCTATTCACGGTTGACAGGTACTAAGCGCCTCATGACTAATTATAGGATAGTTAGTTTCCAGCTACATTCCTAGAAGGTCCTGTGTATACTTTTCGTTTACATTTGTTTTTATGGAATTGTTCTAATTAGATCAATTAAGTGCGTAATCGCCAGTAGAAATTGAGTAATTGCTTTATACATCCACGTATTTCTTCGAAATTATTGTATTTAATGTTTGTTTTAATGTAAAGGCCAACTTATGTAATTAGGCTAATATAGCAACAAATAAGGTAACTCAAAACTCTGTGCGGACATCGTACTTGAGGAAGCTTTTGTTTTAGGGGAGGGTTCTTAGCAAATATGTGCATGATTGCTAATGGTATAAAATGTGCAGCAGTGTAAACTACGTACTGTAGCTGTCTTGGATCTTTGAAGGCTGTGTGGCTGTCACAGCCTTGTTCGTGTTGCTTCCTGGGCTATACATGTGATGGTGTAGCATTTATGATTATTCATATTTTGTAAAAGAGATGTTTCTTAAACATTATAGAAGAAATCCAAAGATAGTCAATAATTTTTAAATGTTTTCTTTGGTAGGAACCTGAAATGTGGAGTAATGAGCAATACTTTAACTGCTTAGTTGTTGCTTAGATGTGTCTTGATTGCAGGCAAGAACTTTTTGCCACCATCTAGACCAGGGTTTGTTCTTTTTACTTCTAGATTATCTAATTATTTAGGGTTAAGCATATTGTCTGAGGCACTACACTGTTTTTGACCCTGTAAATAAGAATGTACTAATTAAATTCCATTTAATCTCATACTTCAAGTACTCAGGTCCAGTAATTCTGAGCCACTAAATCAGTTATTTAGATTTGATCCTTAATTTGGTTATAAATTTGTACATTTGTTTTCATGGTGTAAATTAATCGATTTTGGTAACATACACAATGATAACACATACATACCATTAATATTAATTGTTAGCAGATGTAGTATCTAAGTCTTTAAACTGTGGGTTGGAAATTGGTAAGTGGTTAAATGTCCATATCAGAATATGGAAAACAGAACTGAGAGATGACAATGTGAAATAAACAGCAATGTGGTATATTGGAGTGTCATGTTGTTGAGATCCACAGGCCTGGCCTGTGCATTTTATAACTCATTACAGAACAGTGTTTCAGTCCATTCTTGTAGGACTGAGTTGTTTTCACTTTCTTCATGTGAGAGGAATTACATCTGGCTGCTGTGATGTCAGCACTGGATGTCCTGTGTGGCAGATGGGGGCTGGGAAGGGAGCTGGCCATGACGATAAGTGTGGCATTAATGCTACCTTTAGATCAGCTAGTGAACGTAGATGTCTGATAGCTTATGACTTAAATAAAAGATATTATATATTTATATATGCATGCACATCGTATATATACTGTGTATATATATATATATATATATAAACACACACATAATATATAATATATATACACACACACACACACCAGGATATATATAATTAATATTATATGTATATATATTAATTACTAAAAAATTGCGCATATATGTGGAACTGAGTCACTGAGTAATGCTCAGCATGAATAAAGCATTGGATTGTTGATTGTTATTCATTTTATCCGATAGCTGGAGCGCAGATAGATGATCTAATTGATGGTATGGGATCACTGCTTGCATTAAAGCTGCAGATTATCACTTCTAATAGGGCACCTCCAAAAAAAAAAAAAACAACTATAAACTCCTCCCAGCAGCAGTTCCTGAATCTGGGTGAGACTAATTCATCCCTATTTCAATCTTTGCTGCCTTCACTCTTAATGTTGCCTGGTGCTTCAGGCCCTTAAATCCACCTCCAGGATCTTCCACCTGTCACAATATATTTTATTAAAAGTTTTTTTCAAGCCTGAATTGTATGCAGTATGCTTGTCCTGGGCATATTTTCCTGCTGCCTGCACAGTATATTGTCACGGCGGTCTCCCAGTGCACAGGTCTGTCTACCTTTTCTGCTCACAGATCTTTGCAGAGGCACTGGCATGCCTCTGTCTTTCTAATCGTTTACCGAATGCTGACTATCTCCCTGAAGATATTTTCACTTCTGGCATTTTCTGTCCCTTCATTCTTCCATAATTCCACACTTCACCATCCTTGTCCATTAGTCCAACATTGTTTGTCATTAATATTATCATTTTAACAACAAACAACCTTTCACTTTAAAATGAGTTGTGCTTTGTTGTCTTGACAATGCTTTCATTCAAATTAATCTTTTCTGCCTATTTCTACAGCTAAATTAACTGAGGCAAAAGGTATATTGAACAATGTGAAAGACCGGTATGAAGCTGTAGATAGGGGTAATCACACACAGTATTAGGGCGAGAGCACTGTCTACATAGCCTACTTAGCTTACAGATGTTCTCCTTGGGAGTTTAATGCAAAGGAAAGAGTAATTTGGACTTTAAGATGAGTGGGTGAATCCTTGGACGTCCAGTGTTTTAAATTAAGTTTTGGTATTCAGGTATAGGGAATAGGCATAAGATAGTACTGCTGGCTTGAAAGGTTAAGGGTGTTTGATTTTATGGTAAATCTGATGGGCAGAGGTACACACAGGCTTAGTCAGGCTTTGTACTACAGCAACTCCATTCTCCAGTCTTTAAGTTATGAAACAATGGGCCACAGTTTACAATATGCAATCAAGTCATGTTGTCAAACAGAGTGTGAAATTTCTGTGCCATATGTAAGAGTCTTTCTTTGAGTTTCTAGACTATTGGAATAGTACCAGGTCATTAATGAGCCACTTATCAAACTATCTCAGGGAAAAGGGAGAATCAGTATGGAATAGCAGTAGCTGCTGGGGAGTGTATGTGTAAGGGAACCAGGTGGCTGCCGTGCCTGTGATCCAATGCTCGCCAGTTCAGTTGGCAGAGTGATGTCACCATTGGGCCCTTCAGTCAGACCCTTTACCCCCAGTTGCTCCAGGGACTGGCTGGCCCTGCTTTTGCATTTGGTGTATTTTATGCAGTTTTTTGCTTTTCGCAGTAACTGGAACCCTAACTTGCTTTTGACTGACCTGCATATTCTCATGAATCCCTCCCCCACTACTGAACGGCTGCATTTCTTTCATTTTCTGAAATGTTCTGTAGCTGTCACTGGTCAGACCTCAGCCCCTCCTCACTTTTCTTTATGTGCAGTTTGAAAAGGGGAACTTAACCCAACTCCTCCACCCAGCTGCCCATGTCAGGCGGTTTGCTGGTATCTCATTGTCCACCTCAGGCTTTTAGTTTCAAAAATTGCAAACAGCAGCTGTACTGAGAGTGCTAGTGCAGAGATGTATTATGGCTGATGTCTTCTATCTAATTTTACCAAGATGTCATGCCATCCTGTATTCTGCCAAGTAAGCATCTTGATTCACAATATAATGCATTATTTTCCTGTTGCACATTGTTGACTCATTTTGCCATAATTCTCTATACATTGTTCTATAAACCAGTGGTTGCCAAAGTGTCGACTTTTAGCTACACCTTAAGTACTCTTAGTGTATTATAACAGCAATCAGGTTGATATGAGCTCCTGGCAATCAGATAGATGCCTTTTCTCTAAGGCTTTTCTTCTTCTTTGAGTCTCACATTAGTCATTATGTCAGTGAGTCTGTGTGAGCCATGGCCCTCAATAAGCACAGATGTCCTGTGTCTGTGATGCCATTGGCAATGCTTTCTCTTATCTTTCGGGCTGTATGTTTAGTATGGATTTCATGAATGACCAGGCCAGGGGTGACCCAAAATTGTATGTATTGGGGAAACATAAATGATGGATGTTAGCATGTGTAATTTGATGAGGAATGGTGCAGTCTTCCACATATATGCAGTTGGTGCGTGAATTGAGTCCAGCTTTACCAGAGACTGTGCCATAATTTTAGAGGAAACTGGGAACAAAGATTTAAGTTTGATGGGCACTTGAGTGTAATTAGGAGGTCAGAAACTGCTGGCATGCTGGCATGCAATGAGGATCAGTCTTAAAATTGATGTCAAGCTTAGATAAAGAAAGGTGTATGTGGGTGGAGGACATTCTCTAAGACTGATGCATGGTATTAACCAGGGCAGCGTGGTGACCTTTATAAATGCTGTTCTGCATAGGTCTTTAGTATTAACCAGGAAAACCACATTTCACTGGGCACCATACCGTAGTGAGTTTCATGATAAAAAAGAATAGCAATGGATTGGAGAAGCATGACTGAGAAGATGTTGAAGCACTTGTGCAGTTATTAAAGGGCCTTATCGAAGAGACCTAATCATAGATTTAGGTATGAATGATGGAAGTTGTGTTCATAGGGAAGACATATTCACCACAGAACCAGCTACAGCCACTTGCAGCAGGAAGAAGAGGATTCTCCAAGGAAGACTGTAAAATACTAATGTCAGACGGATGTCCATCTCTGCATGGATAGTCAGGTGCTTTGCTCTCCACCAGCTCCAGGATTATTTTTCCCTCACTAAAACAGCATCATTTTGATTTTCATGTTACACTTGGATTTAGGCCTATTTGTTTATCAAACACTTTTGATCAAAACTACGCACAAGTGAGGAAAGCTTGGGGTTGGTGAGCCAGCCTCCAACACCCCTGTAGCAGGTGCAGTTAAGGGCCTTGCTAAAAGGTCTAATGGTGATACAATTACTTTTTGAACCACAGGATTTAAACCCAAGACCTTCTGACTCAGACCCTGACTCCTGAGCTACACACCGCCTCTTTGCTGCTGCTGTGAAGTGCCTTGATTGACCTGTACCTGCTCTATTCCAGTCTGTTCATGAAAAGGGTAAATATTATAGTAAATCCTAGCCGACTGACTATCACAAGACCAGACAATGCTTTCACACAGCTACATTGCTGTCTCCTTCTCTATTAGACTGAAGCTTTGTTCATGTAGCTGATTCTCCAGATTAAAGGCCATGCTTGTTGTTTGAGGAGCACTAAACTATTGATTTTCTATAACTTAATGATTAAACCAAACAGCCAAAGATAATTTGAAGGGAAGCTAAGTGATGTCCAGATTCCACATGTTAATGTCTACCACACCTGTGATGATTTAGAGTGGTGGTCTCCCATTCTCTGTCACTTCGTATTACACCCGTCCATCATCCAAATGATGTCTCTCCATCCATTCATCTTGATGGGGTGAAGGATGTGCCTGAAGCTTCCCCAGGAAGCACAGGGTGCAGGAAATGCTAGTCCATTGCAGGGGACACACAGCTGGCATTTTAAAGGGGCATATACCTACTTGCATGCTTTTGGGAAACAGTGTGACTTTTATGGTGAACAGATATGGACTGATTGTGCAGCATTACTCTTCCTTTGTTGTTTTAACTGTAAAATTTAACAATAAATATTTCTTAATTGAAAATCTTGGCATGGCAACATGGATGCAGGATGCAGTGCACACACTCAGAAAAATCAATTTTTTTACACATTTTGTCACATTTATTCCATTATTACTGCTTTAATACTGTCTTACATACATATGGACTAATTGGATAAAATTTAAAAAATCATCATTTTCATTTGGTCCTTTATTTTTCTGCTACAAAAAGGGCTCTGAAATCACTCAGAAGAAAAA
Organism: Gnathonemus echidnorhynchus; assembly: GCA_026776725.1. Taxonomy (NCBI): domain Eukaryota; kingdom Metazoa; phylum Chordata; class Actinopteri; order Osteoglossiformes; family Mormyridae; genus Gnathonemus; species Gnathonemus echidnorhynchus. Next base: position 16,226,909 of record JAODJU010000002.1, on the reverse strand, counting down.
GAATTCATGATTAATACATATAGTGTTTCTTTTTGGTGGCTACACATGTGCTAACCTTTGGGATGTAGCTTGCAATAGGAATAATTCTGAAATTACAGGCTGAAGAAGCATGTAAGAACTCAGAGTCTGGAAGAGATTTCTAGAAATGTAGAGCCCCCCTCCCCTGTCCTTTCGGCTAGGTAGGGGGAGTGTCTGTGACTGAGTGGGTATGCCTCGTTGGATGTGTAGGCCTTTGTTGCCATGGCAACCATCTGCTGCTACACTCAAGCGCTCTCTGGCTGCCCACACAGTGTCACCACGGTGACATCCAGTCTGGAGTTCTGAGAAAACGGGGAAGAAATCAGGCTATTTGAAACCATACAAGGAAATTAAAATTTACCATCAGTATAACATTATTACAAATCAAAGAATGCAGACGGTGTTGCCTGTGTGAGAGGCCTCTTGACCGTCCATCTGTCTGCATGTCACTGGTTGTGATTTGAAATGTGGCTGCTTAGAGTCACCTCCCTGTCAGCGCTGCTTTGGGCCCTGCAGCTCCTGTCAGGTGTATGTGTACGTGTTGAAAATCCCGGTTGCCTGACGTTAATGAAGAGTGCTAAAACCAAAAAAGAGGCTCTCTGCCTCCTCCAGTGCTTTGCAAAGGCACGTCTGTGGGGGTGGATGTGGGCGTCACACAGCCTAGTGCTACAAATATTTTTGTACTCCCAGTTGAATAAGCAGCCTAGGTTAGCTTCTGCTTTATTCACATTTACAGGAATTAATCTGCTTAGTGTCAGTCTTGTGAGTTTTTGATAGGTTTCGGTTAAGATATTTTTGTAAAAGAACAATTATAATACCTATTTTGTTACTATATTTTAATTGAGTAATAACTGTGGGTGTGAAAGAGAGATTGGGTTGTTACTGCGATATAAGTAGGTGTGTGAGCTCAAGGATGAAGATCCCCAGGTGAAATAAGTTCCACAAAGCTGGGTGCTGTTTGACCCAGTGGGATCAGGAGGTCACTGGCTCAAATTTTATTACTTTGCCATTGGGCTCTTTAGCGATGCCCTTAAGCCCAATTGCTCCAGGGCCTGGTTGACCCTGCTTTCTGAACTATACATCGCTGTGGACAAAATAAATTAATGTAGATGTAACTCTTAGAAAGAGGTCTGCCTAGGACATGTCACAGAGTAATGTGTCTATTTTGTGCCTGTATGAAGATTCCACAGATCACACAAACAGCGTTCTGAGGTGATTCCACAAAACAAAAATTTTCTCTGAGTGGTAACTGTTAACTTATCTGGTACAGATACAACACACCATAGCATTTGGCCAACATCACTTCTGCAGTAATGTATGGTGATATAATTTATCCTTATCCTCAGCAGGAACCAAAGACTGAAGGATATTCAAAGTTCAGGTAAATGCTAGCAGAGTTCCCTTCATTGATTCCAAACAAGGAATCTCAACTCCAGTTTGGGGATTTATTTTATTACTGTAAATAGGGAGGACAGGTCCATATAGAAAATAGGTAGATGGAAATAGGAAGGAAAACATTTTCAAGGTGGACTTTTCAAACTCTTAAACCTGTGGTCACCTGCTTGAACTCCTGTCCAAAAACAAACAGCAAATCACTTCAGAGAATCAATTCTGGAAAAGTAACTAGGCAGAGAAATAGGCAGAAATCACGTGATATTTGTGCAAACATTGTAGTGAGGTAGACAAGCTGTAATTACAGATTGTATTCTGAGGTTTTTGGTAAACTGGATGAAAATCATATTCTTTACAAAACTGGACACAATTGGATGGGCTTTATAGCATTTCTAGAGTAAACACAATGTCAGCTGAGAGTGTATTACGTAGTGTGTGAGAACTGCAATCATTGATATTCTGCAGATGCAGGTCCCCTCTGTGTGTCCACCTCGTGGCTTCAGGAGTGTCAGTGTCCTGGACCGCCTGCTCCTCACGCACCCTGTCTGGCTGCAGCTGTCCCTCAACCACGATGCCACCTTGCAGATCCTGCAGAGAGAGCCCCCTGGGGTAGGAGCTGGAGACGCACAACCACACACCACAAATGCATGCACTTTACACTTTAAATGTACTTTTAAACATATTTCCTTGATAAAGTGAAATGTGTATGTAGAGCAGATTTCACCTATGTCCTGGTATTTGAGTTTCCACAGAAACGAGTCATATAGACATCGATCAGCCATAACATTAAAACATCTGACAGATGATTTGAGCAACATTGATTATCTTGTTACAATGGCACCTGTATATATTACGAAAGTGATGTAATGGAAGCAGGAAAAATGGACAAGCGTGAGGAACTGAGTGACTTTTATGATGAGCCAAATTGCAATGGCAAGATGACTGGGTCAGGGATGGTTTGAGGAACATGAAAAAGTGTTGAAGATGTTGACTTGTCTTCCAAATTCCCCAGACCTCAATCCAATCCTGAACCCTAACTGTGTGGAGTGGTGGCTCTGAGGCTAGGGATGTGTGCCGGCCATTGGAAGGTTGCCGGTTTGAATCCTGTGAATACCTGGAGTTATTCTTCTTAGTTGGGTCCTTGAGCCAAGCCCTTAACCTTGCTTCTTCCTGGTTATGGTTTTAATTACATACAGCCCTGAAAGCAGGTTCTCCAACTTCTTGGGAAAATTTGGGGGTTGGTGGCAGGACTGGCACTCCAGACACCAGAAAAAACTTTGAACTAGTGTGGTGCTGAGGTATCACCTGCCCCATGGCTGTACTCAGGTTCTCATCCCTGAGATGGTTCATCGTGTGGAGGGTGTGACAATGCACTGTATCAGCGTGCACTCCTTACCTCCTCAATCTGATCAAACATCTGTGGGATGTGCTGGAGAAACAAGTCCAATCCATGGAGGCCCCACCCTGCAACTTACAGAACATAAAGTTGCTAACATCTTGGTGGCAGATACCACAGGGCACCTTCAGAGCTGTTTTGGTGGCACAAGTGGGACCTACACAATATTAGGCAGGGGAGTTTAATGTTATGATTGATCAGTGTATAAATTTAAATACAGTGGTACCTCGGTTCTCGAACTAAATCCGTTCCGGACTTCGGTTCAAATCTTAAAAAGTTCAAGTTCTGATCAAATTTTTCCTATAAGAAATAATGGAAAACCAATTAATTGGTTCTCGGCCCCCCAAAATTACGCCTAAATATGTTTTTTTTTTTTTTTAAACACAAAATGAACAGGATAAAACAAGAAGAGCATTTTCTTCTTAATG
>JAODJU010000002.1:16193851-16213657 GCA_026776725.1 Gnathonemus echidnorhynchus | reverse complement strand
TGCTAATCAAATTGCAACTTCTGAAAATTTTGATTAGCAAAACTGCTAATCAAGTTGAAAATCTTATTTGGAACCCTAGTCTGTTTCTACCACTGTAGCAGGATAGTATCAAAGACACATGAGATGTAATGTTAGTCTGTGCACCAATTTCTTCTTCGGTTAGACTACTTCGTGCCAGTTTGCTTGGCAGTCAAGCAACCAGTAGCCTACCGCTACAATCCATTGTGAAAAGAAAGCTGGGTAGCGTTACATCTCGGGGGGGGTAGGTGGCAACTTTGTCTATCCTGATAACTGTCACTAAAAATGCAAATGACAGACGTAATTTAAATGATTATGTTATCATATTTGGGTGGCACAGTGATGCAGTGGTTAGCATTGTTGTTTCACACCTCTGGGACCAGAGTCCATGTGTGTGGAATTTGCATGTTCTCCCCAGGTTATTGTAATGTTTACTCTGGGTACTCAGTTTGATAACTAGAGTTACCAAACTGGCTGTAGGTGTATATCCATAAATGTAACTAATGGAAATTCTGTCATCACAGGTCGCCTAGTTTTCTGACACAAGTATTAAGCCCGGGGCCAAGGCGTGTACAATATGACACAAGTATCGAGCCCGCTATGTGCAACAGGGCCAAAGCGTATACAATGATATGACACAAGTATCGAGCCCGCTATGGGCAATGGGACCAAGCGTGTACAATGATATGACACAAGTATCGAGCTTGCTATGTGCAATGGGGCCGAGGGATGTACAATGATATGACATAAGTATCGAGCCCGCTATGGGCAATGAGACCAAGCGTGTACAATGATATGACATAAGTATCGAGCCCGCTATGGGCAATGGGACCAAGCGTGTACAATGATATGACACAAGTATCGAGCCTGCTTTGTGCAATGGGGCCGAGGTGTGTACATTGATTTGACATAAGTATCGAGCCCGCTATGTGCAACAGGGCCGAAGCGTGTACAATGATATGACATAAGTATCGAGCCCGCTATGGGCAATGGGACCAAGTGTGTACAATGATTTGACACAAGTATCGAGCCCGCTATGTGCAATGGGGCTGAGGCATGTACAATGATATGACACAAGTATCGAGCCCGCTTTGTGCAATGGGGCCAAGGCGTGTACAATGATTTGACACAAGTATCGAGCCCACTATGTGCAATGGGGCCAAGGCGTGTACAATGATATGACATAAGTATTAAGTCCGCTATGGGCAATGGGGCCGAGGCGTGTACAATGATATGACACAAGTATCGAGCCCGCTATGGGCAATGGGGCTGAGGCGTGTACAATGATATGACACAAGTATCGAGCCTGCTTTGTGCAATGGGGCCAAGGCGTGTACAATGATTTGACACAAGTATCGAGCCTGCTATGTGCAATGGGACCAAGGCGTGTACAATGATATGACATAAGTATCAAGCCCGCTATGGGCAATGAGGCCGAGGCGTGTACAGTGGTATGACAGAAGTGTTGAGTGGGGCCAGGGTCACACTTGAAGTTTACATAAGTAATAATCTCACCAAAAACATTGCGGAAAACACATTGTTAGAGCCTAGCAGGTGCGAGTAAGGCAATGGTGGGCTCTGCCAGGTGGCCATGGGTGACACTTGTACCTTGTCCTCTGTCACAAGTGTAAGTTGGCTTCTGTTTTTGACCTTGGAACTCTCATAACACAATTTGAACCGCAACAGTCCGGAGCGAATCCCGTCCCTGCTTATCTGTCCAGCCTAAACATACCTAGTCCTCAGCGGAAGCTCTCTCTGCCTACCCCCATATCATATGCTTGCCACCCCAATCAGGACACTTATGCACTAATTTAAAAAGTTATTTAACTTTAAGGTCTACTTATTGAAAGGCAGATTTGAATAGAATAATCTAAATAAAGATGGGTCAGATTGCTTGAGATCTTCTTGTTATATTATAAGCACGCTAATGAAGTTCCGTGGGCTGAAATGTTTTTGTCACACCCGTAGCAATTCTGAATTCAGACCCGATCTTTGTTATTGCTGTTGTATCGCATTGTTGACAAACGGACGGTATCAATCATCTGAGAACGTAAAACATGATATTTTAAGTTTTTTCTCTTTTAATTTAATAATAAAATCTTAAGCATGTGTTAGCTAGTGTTGCAAGTGTTAAGAGAAACTGCTGCTGTAAAAAATAAATAAAATATGTTCTATATGTGTAGAAACTCCAAATGACTTGTAGTGACAAGCATCTAAAGTTTAGTGTGATTCATGCATTCTCAGAATGCAGTGATCGCACTTTCCAAAGGGTTATGGGGACTGTTAGCAGTGTTATAATCGTTTAGTTCATCGTGATTAAGGAGGCATTTGAGAAAGGTCTTTAAAAAGGATATCTTTTTTGAGTTTTAATATTTTTAATTCAATACTGTGCATCATAATCGTGCCAGCATTAAAATAGATTGTTGTGATAAATGACTAGCTATTTAACTGCCTTGCATAGGGCTGGGTTCAGTCCTAAAGCACATCGTTGTCAGCTTTTATTGCGCTCAGAAAGTCTAGAGCAAACTACATGAGAACATGTACTGTTTTGGTTCCATCTGCTTCTGCTAGTCAAGTCTCAGTGAATGAGGCGCATCAGAAGCATGGCTGGGTGACAGAGTGCAAGAGCATGGTGGCGGGGTCTCATCTCCAGTCTCTGCCCACAGCTTTCTCCCTGGAGGGCTCCGCCATCAGCTTCCCTGACCTGTGCCGCCTTGTGGCTTTTTACTGCATCAGCCGGTAAGCCCTGCTCCACACCCCCTATCCAGCTGGACCAGTGCCACCTGCTAAGCTGAGCCGCTGTGACTCAGGGACACGCCAAAGCTGTGTGCCGTTGTCGTCATGTAGTGGGATGGGACACAGAAGTAAATGTGTGATCTGTTCCAGGGACGTGTTACCCTTCCCCCTGGAGCTCCCAGAAGCCATTGCCAAGGCCTCATCCCACGGACAGCTGGAGTCCATCTCACACATGGGGATAGGTATATACCACCCAAATGTCACCCCCCCAGTGTGGGGGTGTAACGCATCTCACATGATAACAGTTAGCGGTGTCACTTCATCATTGCCTCTCTGCAGAGTTCTGGAGTTCCCACTTGAATAATGGGCAGCCCTCAACAGACCAGCTGGCCGATGGCTCCACACCACAAGAAAGACCGGGCCCATCCCTGGAGATGTGCATGCAGCGTACCCGGGGCTGCCAGGGGGCACTGTGCTTCATCAACCCCCTTTTCCTGCAGGAGCCTCCCAGCCGTGGTGCCCTGCACAAGCGCCACCGTTTCAAGCGCAGCCTGCGGGTCCGCGTTTCCACAGAGACCTCCTGCAGCTTGTCTCCAACCTCCACCTCACCCCCGGTGGGTCTGCCACCTTCTGGTTGCCCAGAGGACCAAGACTGCATGAGGAAAAGGGCCACAACAGCAGCACCCCCTCTGAGGAGAACCCCCGCGCTCTCTCCAACCTCCGAAGAGGATGATTACCAGATACCGCTTACTGCGGTAAGGGCACAGGTCTCCAACACAGTTTATCACCCCAAGTTACAGGCCCTGTACAGTATTTCACTGTGAATGGAATCCTATGATATACACCTGAACTAGCCATATGTGTGGGTAAAGGGCTTGAGTCGTTTTTCCTGTGGTGTTCCCCAGGGTGCTGAGCCCGTCCCTGGGGAGGAGGCTATGGTAGATGCTGGGCTGGCCTTGGAGCGCCAGCGGGCGCCCTCCCTCTCCGAGCTGGACAGCAGCAGCTCCTTCAGCAGCCTGGAGGAGGTGGAGGAGCGGCCGGTGGCACCCGCCCTCTGCAGGGCCAGCGCCGCCTTTGTGTCACTTTTCGCCCCTGAGAAACGTGTGGCTCAGCTGGTGGAGGAGCTATCCCGGGACCGGCGCTCGGCCTTTGGTTCACTGGTGCAGGACTTCCTGCGGCGCCACCAGGAGGAGCTGAAGCCCTCTGCTGTGCTGCTACCGGCCAGGGAGCTGCTGCAAGGCCTGCGCCTCTTCCTGTCCCAGGCCAAGGGCTTCCTACTGGACTGCGGGGAGCTGGAGCCCCCTATTGAGACCCTGGTGCCCGAGAACGAGAAAGGTACAGCAGGGTTGGGGGGACTCTGGGCCCCCTGGGGCCTCCTGACCGAGTCTTACTTCCAGGCAAACAGGGTTGAAGGTGTTAGCAAACAGCACTGTGAAAGCTGACAAAGGACACATGTACGGGTTAAAGCTCAAGTCACGACTACATTATCGAGCTGCGCTGTTCTTTATCCAGTGCAATTCATCTCATCACATATAGGTGAAGAATGCTTCAGGGAATTATTTTGCCCAGCCTAGGGTTAGCTGACATACAGACAGTGAGCTTTGCCTTGTTTTGGAAATGTGCACAGCTCCTGACGAATTGTTCCCCGGACTGCGTGCTGTGGGGGTGCGCGGATGCTGGCAAGGCACAGCCTTTCACAAGTGGACACATTTGCTCAGTGATTTGTCCAGTGTTGCGTTGGTGTCGGCATTTGCATTTATCTCCTTATCAGGGAAGATATCACAGTCCCACGCTTAGCTGGAGAGCAGTGATCACTTCTCAGTGTGCTATATAATCCAGCCTAGCCAAGACTTGCTCCCATCATGCATCTGTAATCCACTTTCTCCCCCGACAAGTTTAATAAACCTAAGAGCCATTGTAAATGTATTTATGTGTGTCAGTGTCTATATCATTTTATTTTGTGTGTGTTTTTGTGTGTGATACACACTGAGGTCTTCTCTTTGCCTTGGTATCAATGTGTTCTTTGGAATTTTGAATGTTGGCTTCCCCAAGGTTGAAGTGTCTGAATTTTGTCTCTGTGTTGGTATTCTGCAGTGATATAAGCCTTTGTGTGCTTCTCTGCCAAGCAGCTAATGAAATGGAAATTTTGTCTTGTGTGTGTGTTTGTATATATGCATATGCATTGAATAAGTATGCAGTAACTGCCTTAAGGTGTGCAGGAATGTGTTGGACTGAACGCGCGTATGTGTGTATGTGTGTGTGTGTGCGTTTGGTGGCAGACTTGGCCCTGGAGAAGGCCATGTTTGGCTGTGTTCTAAAGCCGCTGAAGTCCCAGCTGGACCAGACTCTGCTGGCTCTACATGCCCAGGACGGCTCCACCCAGAGGATGGTGGAGAGTCTGCGTGCCAGCCAGGAGGGCCTGCCGGAACACTTTGGGGTGCGGGTGGGCGTACTGGACTCCCACGGCGTGGAGAGGGCGCGTCAGAAGCTGCTGCTTATGCAGCGGGCATATTCCCCCATAGACAAGGTTCTGCTGCTGCTGCAAGTATGCAAGAGTGTCTATAAGGCCATGGGCAATTCAGGTGAGTGCAGATGACATATAGCAGCTCAGCACATGTGCGCAGTACAAGTTCCTTTAATGCGTTCAAGCATAGAATAAAAACTGGTTGAAAAACCTGGTAAAGAAATGGAATTCAATGTAACAGCCAAGCTTGAAATGCTAGGTTATTACCTGTCTCCATCCCATACATTCAGCTGAAACTCTGGGTTACCTGACCTGGAGTAGAATAATTCTGTCTCCATCACTGTTGTTTACCTGGAGTTGACTATAACTGCTTGCCAAAAGTCGCTAGCAGTAAGAGTGCCTCTTTGAATTATTTCAGAGCTGTGTTAGTGAAGAAGGACAGAGAGATCTTTGAGTTATTGCCACCCCTGCTTTTTCCCTCTGCAGACCAGGGATTTGGGGCTGAGGACTTCCTCCCAGCCCTGTCTTATGTTATCGTGCAGTGCAACATGCCAGAGCTCCACGTAGAGGTGGAGTACATGATGGAGCTGCTGGAGCCCACGTGGCTTACAGGGGAGGGTAAGAGACGCTGATCGCCTGCCTGCAAAGGGGGTCTGACAGGGGAGGGTAAGAGACGCTGATCGCCTGCCTTCAAAGGGGGTCTGACAGGGCAGGGTAAGAGACGCTGATCGCCTGCCTGCAAAGGGGGTCTGACAGGGGAGGGTAAGAGACGCTGATCACCTGCTTTCAAAGGGGGTCTGACAGGGCAGGGTAAGAGACGATTTTACAATAAGTAACTATGGGAACTAATATTCAGACTGGAATGTTTCTCATTCTGACCCAGGCTGAAGTTGCTCTGTCGTGCTTCTTTCACAGGAGGGTACTATTTGACAAGTGTCTATGCCAGCCTGTGCCTTATCCAGAGTCCGCCAGGGGGCAATGCTATAGGCAAATTGACTGGTGAGGCACAGGAATCTCTCAGAGAGTGGAGTCAACGCCGAAATCAGGAGGCCCAGAATCAGAGGGAAGCCCAGCAGAGCCAGGTTAGTCCCCGACAGAGAGCTGTCAGGCCCAGGCGGCCGGGGGGCCCCAGGTTAGTCCCCGACAGAGAGCTGTCAGGCCCAGGCGGCCGGGGGGCCCCAGGATAGTCCCCGAAGGAGAGCTGTCAGGCCCAGGCGGCTGGGGGCCCCCAGGTTAGTCCCGGACAGAGAGCTGTGGTCCAGCTGCGGACTTAGCCTGGTTGCTTCAGCTAGCATATGAAGTCTGAACCACCTTCTAAAAAGCCAAATACTCCAAAATACACAAACAGAAAGCCTGTAGTTTCATTTAAGAAATTGTCCATAAAGGGATCTGCTGTTTCTGAATTGCTTCAAAACAAACATATTCATTTTAGTGATTTGCATTGAAATCAGATGGTCTATTAGAATCTATTGTAAGTAACTTGGTGTATATAGTTGATGGGAAGGTCCCTACAAGACTTTTGATACAGTATTTTGTGTACCAGTACATATAAGACCATTATCAAAAATCTGCTTAATGAAATTACACATCCAGTGTTGTTTTCTGCAGCTGTTACTTCTGAGCAACCTGTGGTAGTTTGCGTGTTGTACATAAGCGTCTGTGTTCAGAATGCACCCATCCATCTCCCAGGTGTGTGGATAGTGGGCCTGTCTACAAAGAACAGGGCTGGATGATAACGCTCCACATTCAGCAAGATGGTAGAAGCCATCACTGAGCGGGATGCGCAACCAGCAGAGTTCTGACATGTTGATGTTTTGTGCTTGCAGAGGTTTGTGCGCGTGCTCTTCCAGGACGGCGAGCACAGTGCCGTGCGGACGCTGCTGTGGAAGGCAGGTGAAGGCGGCGACGCCCTTGCCCAACTCTGCGCCGCCAAGTTCGCTGTGGCCGAGCCTGAGCACTACACCCTCTGCTGGCGAAATGGCGGAGAGACGCAGCCAGTGCAGCCCCATGTCCAGCTGCAAGACCTGCCCCTCACTAGCGGGGGCACCCCCACGTTCCTATTCCTGCGCTCTGACCAGGACTTTAGCAAGATGAGGAAGCTGACCAGAGGGGGTGCTGTGGACCTGGGGGAGTCTGTGTGTGAGGAGTAGAGGAGTGGGTAGGTGGGGCTTTCACTCTGCACGTTTTCCTTTGTCACAGCAGCGGGTCAGCCTTGTTCATATTTTTTGCGCTACCTTTGTATCTGTCAGCTGATTTTTTTGGCTACTTTTGAGGGGGTGGAGGAAGGGGAGACCTGAAGAAAAGTCTTATCATGGGTTGAAGGAGCTTTCACCATATCAGATATTGATCATACATCGAGCACACCATGTAACTGTATAAAAGCTGACCTTGAGAAACTCATTTTGTTCCAGTAGACATCAGTGGCGAGAGTCTCATGGTACCAAAGCTGCACACATGCTCCATTGTAACTATCACAGGAGTAACACCATCGCCAGGGCGTGGCCGTCATCTTCCTGCTACGTGAATCATCTGAAGGAGACAACAGGCGCCTTGATACCAGTGCATTAGTGCTGGGTAAAGACCTGCACATTTTTAATGGGGAATCTGCCATCAAGCTCACAACAAGCACACCAATCAAGATGTATGCTGCAAAAAACATAATAAGGCTATTATTTTCATAAATGTATTCTTATTGAGAGTGTTAAAATGTGTAACTTTTTGAACTATGCTGAAGACAAAGACTGAAGTTGTGATCTCCTTACAAGAAAACAAACATTTATATATCTGCATTACAGAAGGAGTCAGTTCCTCTGCTTTGGCACAGTTTGACTACCCTAAGATCCAGTTCCTTTCTATTGTGACACCTGCTGTTGTCCACTAGGGAAGCAGGGGTCAATGACCACAGAAAGTTTTGGTTGAAAAACAGGCCAAGATGATACACATTTGTTACTGACATATATTTAGGCCCTACAACAAATACTTTAAAACTGTTTTATTATACAGTAGATCTTTAAGCAGCAACATCAATTTCCAAGAACTTGGGGGTTGTCTGTTTTTTTTGGAGGCAACTTTGATTGTTTGAAACCAAAAATGTTTAAAAACCTGTCTGACTCCTAATGAAATAAATTGTTCGTTTGAAAACAATTGTCACCCAGCAGAAATAGCTAAATGCCTTGACATGAAATTTTACTAATTTTCCTTCATACTGGAGCACTTTAAACGTGTATCAAATATCCTCTGTTGCATTCAAAATTTTTGTATCCAAATGATAAATCTAATATTATATAAGTTTCAATACATTTTGTTTATGGGTGTAATTGCGCATGCATGCAGTGTGTTTTTGTGTTTTGCAACGGTGATGTGAAATGCATGTGTTGTACACTTAGCAAAGTCCTTCCAGAGCAAACTGTCCTCCTTTGATCTGCTGCTGCATTGTATTATGCTACTAAAAAACTGCAATAAAATTGAATTATCTCAAAATGGAATTGCAACGCACCTCGAAGTTGCAATTGCTTATTAATTGTGTGGATAATTACAATTTGACAGTTTAACAATCTGAAAAGTCACACATTCTGTTGTGAGGTTTAGCTAAAGCACTTCAGGATCAGCAATTTCCTTAGGGGTAAAACCAGCCATGTTGCCATATAGACCCAAGACGGTTTGCAGCAGCACCAAGAAGCATATTGTGAGGAGGGATGACAGAGACACTGTCTGGTGAGACAGACTGCTGCTGGGTCCCTCCCGCAGTCCAAAGACATGTCATCATGCATGACAGTGCCTGTGAGTGTGCCCTGCGATGGACTGGCATCACATCTAGGGGGCACCTCTACCTTCTGCCCTGTGCTGTCTGCGAGGGGCTTCAAGAACACATTTGGATGTCACTGAAGACCTGAAATGTCCTAAATCATCAGTGAAATGTAACCAGCCTTTTTTGCCAGAGATACCCATGCAAGCACAAAACCACATCATGGATGGAAGGTGTGTGCATGACAGAAAGGCCAGACTGATTGATACAATTCAGTTCTCAATTTTTATTAGTGAAAATTAGAAATTACCAGAGAGATAACATGTATACATGTGGTTCCAGTTTAAAAACAGACAAATCGTGAATGCACTTTGACATGGAATGTGGTCAAAGTTCTTAAGCTTTCTTTTTAATATATCCAATTATGTGCAATGTATATTTTGACTACCAGTGACTCTACAAATATATTTTACGATATCTGAGAAGGAAATTTGTGAGCATCGCAAAAGCAATTCATCTTTTACCATTGTACTTCCTCTTATCTCACTTACAGTGGAAGTGAGATCATGTTCTCATGAAACTGGAAACAGTGGCCCCAGGGCACTAAGGGTAGCAGAAGCTGAAGGTGCCTAACAGGAATAGTTTACTGAGAGCCAGTCACCAGTTAACTGGAGATCAAATGCACTGAAGTCTTATATAACAACTGAACTTATGTAAACGTTATATAATTTGTTCTATATTAAGACAATGTAACATTAGCCAGAAAGAATACTTTACCATATTTGCATAGAAATACAGCACCATTCCTTTGAAGGTGTTGCATAGGATATAGAGAAATGAATAACACAACTGCCTTTTAGAGCATTTTATGGTCAAAAGTATAAATACTTTCTGGTGATACGTCAAGAAGAAACCTGTGATGTACAATATGTGGTACCTGTTTAAGTCCCAGCTGCATGACGATATGTCTGTGTGTGTGTTGCCAGTTTTGTCAAAGCATAATCTTAAGGCTTGACTCCTGGGAAAATTGTGCCAGTCAAATGGCATCTGAGTGTTCATGTGTGTATACATGGGAGTGGTTGTGTGTTTTTGTCATTTTGTGAGGCTAAGCAACCTGCTTTTCTTAGTAGCTTCAGGTCTAGCATGCTGATCTTGGAGGCTCGATCACTGGATTTTTTACCATGGTCTCGAGGTGACATGTATCAGCACTTTTATCGCACACTTCGGCCCATTTTATCCAGAACCACAACACCCTTCTCCTGGTACTCTGCCTTGCTGATCCAAAAAGATTCCTTGTCCTTCATGATGTTGGCCAGCACCGCCCCACCCATGAAGACCATGTGCTTGCGTTGTGGTGGATCCTCAATGCGGATCTTAAATTTCTGTGTGGGAAGAAGAGGCAGAGAGAGTCAGATTCAGCCTCACTTTGCTGAGGGGCTGTAAATTGTCACTCTATTCCTCTTGCAATACATTTTTTGGAGTCAAACTCTTGAACTCGACAAGAGTGTCTGTGAAATGTCAGTAATATTGTGTACCAGGTAATGAGTAAGCCTGTTCCATGAGTCACCAAGGAGGATCACATCCAGTGATACTACAAAAGGTAACGTTCATGCCAGTGGCATATTAGTACAACAGCACTGGGTTAACAGCCGAGTGCTGTTTGTGTGTGAGTGTGCATGACTATCTCAGAGTGCCAAGGTATTGTCACTTTTATCACAATTAAAGATCATTGCTTCTGTGTTTGTGATTAAGGGGATATCTGGTGGAATAAATGATTAATACTTCCATTAAGAAAGAATTGACATGAGCCTGCACTGCAGAATGCATGTGAATAAGGGGGGGCGGTGCATGGGGGGTATAATGTCCACTTGTCTGTTTAAAGAAGAGGAGGCCATTCAGCCCATCAAGCTTGTTTGGGAAGAACTGAACTAATAGCTGAAAGTTGTTAAAATCTTATCTGGCTCTGATTTAAAGGAACCCAGGGTTTTAGTTTGCACTACACTAACAGGAAGACTATTCCATACTCTAACTACACAGTGTGTAAAGAAGTGCTTTCTCAAATCCAAATTTAAAATGTTCTCCCACTAATTTCCATTAATAGTTCTTGTATTTGAACTATTATTGAAGTAACTATTTGGCTGAACAGCATCCAGATCTGTTAGAATCTTAAATACCTGGATCATGTTCCCCCTTAGTCTCCTTTGACCAAAGCTGAACAGATTCAGCTCAGCTAACCTCTCCTCATAAGACATTCCTCTAAGACCAGGAATCATTCTTGTAGCCTTATGTTGAACCCTTTCCAAGGCAGCAATGTCCTTCTTAAGGTATGGTGACCAAACCTGCACACAATATTCTAGGTGGGGTATTACCAAGGAATTGTATAATAGTATTATCACTTCCCTTGACTTAAACTCCACACACCTAGAGATGTAACCCAGCATCCTATTGGCCTTTTTAATTGCTTCCCCACACTGGCGAGAGTGGGACATGGAAGCATGAACATTCACACCAAGGTCTTTCTCATAATCAGTTACCTTTATGGAACCCATAAAATATCTGTACGTTATATTTCTCTGCATTTCCCTTACATTTATCTACATTAAATTTCATCTGCCAGGTATCAGACCAGTCGCTAATTAAATCAAGATCCCATTGTAGCCTCTGTGCTGTTAGTTCAGTATCTGCTACACCACCCACCTTGGTGTCATCTGCAAATTTAACCAGTTTACTGTAGGTATTGTATTGGTGTTATCATGAATGTAAATTAGGAACAATAGTGGTCCTAAAATTGAACCCTGTGTTACCCCATTATGAACGCAGGTCCACTGTGACATTGTGCCTCTAATATCTACCCGCTGCTTCCTGTCTGTTAACCAGTTTTCGATCCAAGCTGCTACAGTTCCTAAAATCCATGCTGCTTTGAAATTAAGCAGGAGCCGTTTGTGGGGGACAACATCAAAGGCCTTCTGGAAATCTAAACAGATCACATTGTAGGTCTTTTTGTGATCAATTTCTCTTGCAGCTTCCTCAGAGAACTCAAGTAGATTAGTTAAACAGGATCTACCTCTCCTAAATCCATGTTGGCTATCCCTCAGAATGTTACTTGAATCCAGGTAATCTACCATTTTCACTTGGATTATAGCTTCCATTACTTTTCCAGTTATGCAAGTTAAACTAATTGGCCTATAGTTTGCTGGATTACTTCTGTCTCCTTTTTTGAATATGGACGTTATATTAGCATGCTTCCAATCAGAAGGTATCACACCTGCAAATAAGGATTTCTGAAATAGTAAAGTTAAAGGTTGGTAAATAACATCCCTTATCTCTTTTAAAAGTATAGGTAAGATGCCATCAGGGCCCTGCAATTTAGTTCTTGAAAAGCTCAAATACAATCTTTTGTTAAAAAAAGAAAAAATGGAAATAATTCAGGGTTTTATCAATAAAGTTTGATCAGTTTGTAGGTGATTTTTTTCATGATTGTGCTTCACTGACACAGGACCACATAGCTCCCTGGTTCTGCTGTATGGACATAAGAACCAAAGGACCATGCAAATATGACAAGATCATTACTCCATATTGTTTGTTTGCCTGATTGCATTTAGGTTTTCAATCTCTCTGTGATTTCATAAATCACTCTCAGAAGTAGCCATGCTTATTTTGCAGTCAGTTCCCCCTATAGCACACACACAGTGTACACTGCCACTTCCTCCCTGAATCATTCTTCATTTGCTCTTGTTAACCTGCCCAGTAGCTGCCTATTCTTTAATTGCATCCTGCTCCTGTGATCTGCTGCACTTTCTATCTGTGATCCACCAAACGATTTTGTGTCATTTAGAAATTTAACTGCCTAATTTAGTCTGTTCCAGCATATGTTTCTTGGGTAACTTTTCAAAACGTTTACACTTTGAGGTTTGATCTTCATTTAAATTAACAAAAAGTAACATAAAAATAGCATATTATGTTGTTATGTTCTGTTATGTTGCATGTCTATTCCATGTAAAATATTTCTATTTAATAATTCTAGTTTAGGTTATGTTAAAACCTGTTCTGGCACCCATTAAATTAAAATCCCACACCTCTATTCTCAGAGCATATACTGAACTATTATGGCTCAAATAGGCTTCTATTGCAAAAGGTGACTCTAACATAAATCTTGCACCAAGAATTTATTAAGGTATTACCATTATTTCATTGAGTTTTTCTATGCTTGTACGAAGCAATGACAGAATTCCAGAAATAACTACTATATACATTATGTTTGCTAGCTTGCAGAAAAGTTTCTGCTGAACAGTCAGTCCGCTCATATCTACATCATTATCCCCAAGGTGAACCACAAGGTGTACCATCGCAAGCTTGCCCACTAGCTTGGTGAGGCCTCTGTTTCAGGCACTGGGCCACCACCATGCTACACAAGGTGCCCTGGTGCTCACACATAGAGAACTGCTTGTAGTCATAATCACAGAGTCCCCCAAAACCACAGGGAAGAGCTCCAAGTTGCCTGAGCCCGTCTGTCATCTCAGGGTAAGCTTAGCAGCCCCTTTGAGCTGTGTGTGCATTACCTTCCCTCAGCCAGCTGCTTCACGCTGGTATCCAAGAGCTCACTCTTCCTGCCTGTGCTAAACACACCCTTAGTTTTAGCTCATTCTTCAAATCATCTTGTGGTGAATGGAACGTGACGTCTCTGAAAAGAAAGGAGCCTGAGCTCGTGCAAGAGGTAGAGATATACCGATTAGACATAGTCGGTCTCACCTCAACACACAGCTCAGGCTCTGGAGCCAAATTCCAGGAGAGGGGCTAGACTCTATTCCACTCTAGAGTTGCCCATGGTGAGAAGCGCCAGGCAGGGGTGGGTCTATTTATAGCTTCCTGGTTTGGTGCCAGCATGTTGGAGATCATCCTGGTGAACAAGAGGGTGATCTCCTTTCAACTTTGAATCTGGGGACGGGCTACGATTGTTGTCTGGGCGTATGGGTCAAACACTAGTCAAGAGTATCTGGCCTTCTTGGAGACCTTAGAGAGGGTGCTGAGGGACTTTAATACTCGATTATCAGTTTTGTAATTGTATCATCGGAGCTGCTTCCAAATGTTTTAATCATTTGGGTGAAGAAAGGAGCTGAGCTGTCAACTGAGCATCACCTGGTGTTGAGTTGGATCTTATGGCAGGAGTAGATGCCGGACAGACCTGCTAGATCCAAACTCAGAAGATGTAGAACATGGGAGTCTGGGGACATTGAGCATGAATGGGGTCGTTCCTGGACCCTATTGCTGAGGTGGCTGTGCAGACCTGTGTTTCAGGTATCTATTTTGGATGCCTCCTGGGGACCTCCCTGGGGAGATGTTTCAGGCATGTCCAACCAGGAGGAGACCCAGGGGCATACCAAGGACACTCTGGAAAGATTATATCTCTCGGCTGGCCTGGGATTCCTCTGGAGGAGCTGGAGGAGGTGGCTGGTGAGAGGGACGTCTGCTGCCCCCAGCAGCCTGACCCCTAATTAGCGGTGGAAAATGGATGGATGGATGGATGGATGGATGGTGGTGAATTCTGCAAACTTTTTGCTTAATTATATTTGGTTATCTTTCTACAATGTCAAGCTACCATTTTATGAGTATTTACAATCACATTATAGCAATCAAACCAAAGTTAAAAACCAAATATTATTGCTAAAATACTTAGCATGGCTACCTTCTCTAGCTACTAAAAAGATGAATTAATTGTTATGTCTCATAAGTAAATAGTCTTTGGGAGTTTGAAAATTACTGCAAGAAATGGTAAAACTATTTTAGGTGTCAGACATTACACTGTAGAATTGTGGTTGAATCGACACCCTTATCCATTAAAGAAATATCAGGCTCATTTAAGATGCATCAGTGTGATTAATGCAGGTATCAGTGCAGCTGATTATATGTGTGACTCAGGCAGCACGTTTGCGTTTGGGGTGGCGGGTTCTCACAGACAGCTTCTCCGTGTCGCCCTTCAGCACCCTCTCCAGGTACAGCTGTTTGATCTCTCTCTCCAGGCGAGACGGCAGCCCAGGGTACATGGTGGATCCGCCAGACAGCACAATATGCTTGTAGAACTCAGACCTGCAAGTGCACAATCACAATCATGCTGTTCAGCCAAATCACTACTTCAATATTAGTTTAAATACTAGAACTCATGGCCATAGGTGTAAATTAGCGGGAGAACATTTTAAAATGGATTAGAGTAAGCACTTCTTTACACAGCGTGTAGTTAGGAATAGTCTTCCTGCTAGTGTAGCGCAAGCTAAATCCTTGGATTCCTTTAAATCAGAGCTAGATATGATTTTAACAACTCTGAGCTATTAGTTAAGTTCTCCCAAAACTAAATTTCTTATCTGGATATTATCACATGTAAAGAAGAGAAGTGAGGTGAATTATTCAAGGGTCTCCCAGGAATGACAAGGAAGGGCACCAGAATGGTCCGACAACCCAGAGCGAAGCCTGAGTCTCAGCCAGGTCAGCAAATGCACTCTTCTATTAACAGTGCAGATCAATGAGGGGAGGCAATTTTACTAGATTTGGGCTGAGGTATACTGTTACAACATTGGCTGAGGCAAGATGGCATCTACAAACATTTATCAAGTGCAGGTTAAATCAAGACGGATTAGCTGTCAGATCCGTTCTGCTAATATGAAGCTATCTGGTAAATTGTATGAAGCCATGTTAGCAGATCCATCTACGGGGCCATTTTTCAATTTATACATAGGAACACTGGTACTTATAATTATTTAGATCATTCATGCATATTACTATAATGTAATATTTAAGCAAAAACAGAGTAATAAAGCTTCATTGTTAGCGTGATGGTTATATGAGCTTCTATTTTGCATTTTCTCATCTTTCAAGCATTTACCATTGACCTTTCTGATGGGCGTGTTATTGGATGCAGTTGCTAAGGCATGCACAGCTCACCCAATCAACACTCTTCTGCACGTGAAGTGAGTCACTGGATGTGCAAACCTGATAGGTACTCCCTGGAACTACAATAGTTTTCAGTTTGTGGAACATAAATTGAATGTGGATAAAAATGCAGGAACCCTGAGTGACATGCTGTCAAATGGGGTTGGTGTTTTGCCTTTTGGGATGCACTGTGTGGCTCAGAAGGTTAGGCCTCTGTGCCTGTCATCAGAGGCAGAGCAACAGGGCTGGGGCCTCGAGCTGGGAGGGGACCCCCGAGGGCAGCCGATTACATAGCACACTGCAACGACAAATCTGCTTTATTTGTGTATTCTGTTTTCACAAAAGTGAAAATAAAGGTCTTGTGTTTATAGAATTCTCTTTGTTGATATTATTAATACACACTTCAAAATAGAATAAAAGTAATACAGTTGTGGTCAAAAGTTTACATACACTTGTAAAGAGCATAATTTCACTGACACAACTTTCTAAGTCACCAAAATTGCTAATTCATGTTGCTGTATGTATATTTTTGACCCAGCAGATGTGATCACTTTTTTCTGTTAACCCATAATAAAGTCATAAAAGAACCAAACTTCATGAATGTTTTTTGTGACAAAGAAGTATCTGTTCCAATCACTCTATCAGAGAAAAATCAGAGTTGTAGAAATAACGGGAAACTCAAGAGAGCCATGATATTGTGTTCTTTACAAGTGTATGTAAACTTTTGACCACAACTGTATATTTTACCATGCGGGGGGAGGGGGAGTTGAGGGGCCCCACAGAGTGTGTTTTATACCTGGGGCCAATTCAAATCCTGTGGTCAACAGAATAGTCACACTGGGCCCTTGAGAAAGGTGCTGAACTTTTTCCGAAAATGCTCCATAGGTGTGGGATTAATGGCTGACCCTGCACTCTGACCCCACAAACCAGTCTCACCTGCATATGTGTGCATGACTTAAATGAGAGCATAATGTGAAAAAGACAGTATTACAATATTCCTGTACAAGTCTTGCTTAAATTAATCATTAACCCTATAAATCACACTGTGTAAAGGTGTAATGATAGTTACAGTGTTTGGAATGATGCTGCGGTCTGGAGCAGTGGCCACAGACAGACTAATCCATAGGAGGATGTTGCTCTTCCAGCCTCAGACAGCCATTTGTGCAGCCGGGGTGGGTGGGGTGTCACCTGGTGTCTATGTCCGCCGCTTGGATGGTGTTGAAGAGCAGCTCAGAGACGCCCACTCCCTCTACGTTGATCAGGTGAGGCTGGAAAAGGGCCTCTGGTGCTCCAAACCTCTCACCTCCCACCTTCACAGAACGGCCATCTGGTAACTGGAGAGGTGGGAAACCAAAAGCAGGATGGGGGGGGGGGATGTGATCTGTGTGATTATCATGAAAGCATGTGCTCAGGGATCTGGCTTTAATTAGCCAAGTAATATTAACTGAATAACATGGCCAGCTCAGTCACATCTGTTCACTCATACACTTAGACATATATAATATACTGCATGATACTGTAATGATCCGAAGTGGTGGCATATGGCAATGCTGCGGCTGTGGTCAGACGCTCATTAGTTCAAATCCCGTGATCAGCAGAGTGATTTCTCCTGGGTCCTTGAGCAAGGCCCTTTATCATGATTATTCCAGAGACTGGCTCTCCCCGCTCTCTTAAAAGTACATCCCTTTGGAAAAAAGTCATCTGCTAAACAATACTAATTATGTAGATTTCTGTTTTTCACAATGATATTAAGAAGTTAAGTGTCTTCCCGCTTTGACTTCTACCAAAGGTATGAGTCAGGGTGCTGGACGGATGCGTCACATTTTTAGGGAACCTTAATGGGTTGAGTAAGAAACACCTGCAGAGGGAGACGGGTATGCAGTACCATGTAGGACTCCACCAGCACGGTGGTTTCTGTAGCCAGCCGCTGCTCGTGCTCAATATTGTAGCCCACGTAGCAGAGCTTCTCCTTCATCATCCGCACTGTCTCAAAGTCGGCCGTGTGGTTGAAGGCATAGCCACGCAGCAGCAGGAGCTGACAGAGGATGGAGCAGGGATCAGAGATTAGGCTGCTTTCCCATCTCATTCCCTGGGTTCACTGTCCCTTCCACCACCCCCAATAACTGCCTGAGGTTCTGCAAACAGCTCATGTACAGTCATTGATACCAGGGCAAAATTCAAAATGCAAAAGCTGTAGCTGAGAGGCCAAACTCACAGCTCTACAGCCTGAGCTTCTGTAATGTTTCGAATTTACAGCCTTTTCCCCATTTCATTACCTGGAGCATAAATATACAGTCCATCTGAGCTGGTATGCATTGAATGTTACACAACAGGCTATTATGTAAAGACTGAAGGAGTTAAGATCACAACAGTCTTGTTACAAGTGGATGTTTTACTGCAGCCAGAATGACATTTATATAAGTATGGTGTGCTGGCCCAATTCGAGAATGCAGTTAATGCAGACCCCATCAATAAACATTTGAGACATTTATGTCAATATATTTTAATCTCGGAAGACATCGATTCAGAAACACCTTCTGTACAATTTAGACCTTTATCATGAAGTGACTCCGCCCAGGTCCCTTTCAGTATGGACTAAGAGAGAATGATGGTGCACCTTGATAAGGTAGCGTGTGATGTCACGGCCCGCTATGTCCAGTCTGCGGGTGAGGTGCGGCAGTGAAAAGCCCTCGTACACAGGACATATGTGGGTCACCCCATCACCTGAATCCACAACCACACCCGTCAGCAAGCCTGTAAATGACACATGGGAGACATTCCCTGTCTGATTAAAGGCCTTTTTCATGTAACTAAGTATATACAGTCAACACTAGAACCATGAAGGTAAGTTAAACATGAATGTATAAGATGAATCACAAGGGCAATTAGTGATATTTTGGGCTTAAACAGTGATGTAAGTCTTACGTTTTATTTGAACATAATTTGATTTTTGTTTGTTTTAAACAAAAACCGCATTGTTAAGTAATACCATTTTCATGGAAAATGTAGGGTTCACAGACCTTGGCACCTCCGTGCTTAATATTGCGTGAGGCCTCCCCCGGCAATAGTAACAGCATTGATTCTCTTACTGTAACTTTTAGTAAGGTTGGAGAACACTTGTAGAGGGATGCTGGACCACTTCTCCATACAGTATAATTCCAGTTTTTTAATATTCTAGGGTTCACGCTGGTACACTGCCCTCTTCAAGTCACATCATAGGTTATCAATGGGGTTCTAATCTGGAGAGAAATCTGAGATGGCCATTGCCAAACCTTGATTTTGTGTTCTTGCAACCATTTCTGTGTTGATTTAGATGGGTGCTTGAGTTGATTATCTTTTTGAAAAGTTCAACCATGAGCAAGTTTTGACCTTCTGGCAGAGGCAACAAGATTTTCTGCTAAAATGTTCAGGTATTTTGTGGAATTTATGATGCAGTTGATCTTCACAAGACATCTGGGCTACCTGCAGAAAACAGCCACCATATGTGACAGTGCGGAACCAGGGGCTCTCCTTTGCATGCAGAACCCTTCATTCCCAAACAGGTCAATAGTGTGCTTGAAGTTCAATTACTGTCTCATCTGACCACAGCACACGATCCCAACTATAATTTCTATAATGCTTGGCAAACTTCAAGTGCCGCATTTTGTCACATTATCAATGGCTTATCTCAATAAACTCTTTCATAAAGCTTCTGGTGATGCAGGTGGCACCTAACAGTCTATTTTTAAATACCAAAGCCCCAAGGTTCAAGATTCAAGCAGAGTATGTGGTTAGGAAGCTGTGATTTTTATGTTCTGTTTTTATAACCTCTCTCACCATAAATAATGATATTTTTCAAAAGCATCCATCCATCCATCCATCCATCCATTTTCTCCCGCTTATCCGAGGTCGGGTCGCGGGGGCAGCAGTCTCAGGAGGGAAA
>JAODJU010000002.1:16182361-16192554 GCA_026776725.1 Gnathonemus echidnorhynchus | reverse complement strand
AATTATCTGGCATTTTTTTTTATTTTTGCTGTATCGAAAACATACCGAACCGTGACACCACTGTGTCGTATCGAACCAAACCGTGATTTTTGTGAACCGTTACACCCCTACTTACTAGGGATCCCAATGAAGAGTGAATTGCTGTAACCTGGGAGGAAGGCATGGACCAGCTTTTCTGCATCAGGGAGAGTGAGGGTAGGGCGAAGTTTAGCAATATTTCTGAGGTGGACAAATGAGGTCTTGCAAAGGTGCTTGGTGTGATTATCAAATGTGAGAACTGAATCCAGTTTTACACCAAGATTGGTGATGAGGAGAGGGGAATATTGTGACCAGAGAAGGCAATGCTAGTTATGGATGATGCCTGAATTTGATGGGGTGTTCCTACT
Source organism: Gnathonemus echidnorhynchus (assembly GCA_026776725.1). Classification (NCBI taxonomy): domain Eukaryota; kingdom Metazoa; phylum Chordata; class Actinopteri; order Osteoglossiformes; family Mormyridae; genus Gnathonemus; species Gnathonemus echidnorhynchus. The sequence continues at coordinate 16,192,168 of JAODJU010000002.1, read as the reverse complement.
AGGATTGCCTTGATCTTGGAGCTGTTCAACTGAAAGAAGTTTTATTCCATCCACACCTTTATCTCCTCCAGACAGTTGGTAAGTGCAGATGGAAAAGATGATGGTGGCAGTGATGATGATAACAAAAATGAAGCCACAGCTGTAGTTTTCACATATTATTGTGTGTCGTCTGCATAGCAGTGGAAGAAATTCCATGGCGACTGATGACCCGACCAAGGGGGAGTATATAGATAATGAAGAGGATGGGGCCAAGGACTGACCCCTGGGGAACCCCACAGGTGACTTTATGGGACTGAGACTTTGCATTGCCAGAAGAAATGTGCTCAGTTCTGTCTGTGAGGTAGGACTGAAACCAGTTGAGGGCAGTGTCGTTGAGTCCAATGGTGTGGTGCAGGCGGTCGAAAAGTATACCGTGGTTAACAGTATCAAATGCAGCAGACAGGTCGTGCAGGATGAGGAGAGAAGGGCTGCCAGCATATGCTGTCATCAGGAGGTCATTCATGACCCTCACCAGAGCTGTTTTTGTGTTGTGGGCACAGCAGAAACCAGACTGAAATGTTACAAAGAGGCTATTGTACTTGAGATGTTCCAAAACTTTGGAAAGGAATGGGAGATTTGAGATAATTAGCCAAGATTTCTGGGTCAAGTGATGGTTTTTTGAGAGGTGGTCTAACTACAGCCTTCTTTAAAGCAGGTGGAACAGTGCCGGTTTGGAGAGAGAGGTTTATTACGGAGGTGATGAGGGGGCTTATGGCTGGAATATTGCCTTTCACCAGGACTGTAGGAAAAGGGTCCATGGTACAGGTGGAAGGTTTCATCTTCCTAATGACATCTTCAACTTGTTGATGTAAAACTTCAGGAAAGCAGTTTAGTGGTCGAAAAATCTCATATATTGCATGAGTAGATGGGTCAGGTTGAGTAATGGTAAAGAAGAGAGAGGAACAAATTGATGCTATTTTAGTTTTGAAGAAGGTCATGAACGAATTGCAGTGCTCCTCAGTAGCTTCCATGAGCGGAGGTGATTGGGGTTTGAGTAGATGGTTCATAGTGGACAATAGCTGTTTGGAATTTCCTGGACTCACTCTGATGATGTTGGAGTAGAATTTTGACCATGCCTTTTTTAGGGACTTTGAGTAAGCCTTTTGGTGTTCTCGATAGGCTAGCTTGTGGACAGTAAGGTCTGAGGCATTGTAACACCGCTCAAGCACACGCCCTGCTGTCTTCATTTTCGTCAGTTCTTCTGTATACCAGGGAGCTGAACGGGAGAAAGTGACTGTTCTAGTTTTAACAGGGGCATGTATATCCAGAAGACTGCTCAGAGTGTTATTATAATAATCCACTCCATTATTGACTGATAAGAAGTTTGTATGAAAATGACATTGAAGGTCGGGTTGATGTTTTTTATGTTTCTGAAACAGATTTGACGCTTGGGCTTGATGAGAGGAGATGGTAACAGCAGCTCCATGGAAATGGCCTTGTGGTTCGACACCCCCAGACCATATACCTGCAGATTGCGAAAGAGGGGCAGAGCTGGTAATAACCAGGCCAAGAGTGTGCCCTCTAGTGTGTGTGGGAACATCAACAAGTTGACTGAAATTAAAATAGTCCAAAAGTTGGAAAAATTCAGCTGCAAGACTGCAAGAGGGGGTGTTCATGTGAATATTCATATCTCCAAGGATTATAATATTGGCAGAGGATGTACAAAATGTGGAAAGAAGGTTGAACATTTCAGGTATGAAGGATGGGTTTGGTTTGGGTGGTCGGTAAATAAGAAGAAATATCGTGGGGAAAGGAGGCTTACATTTAAATGCCAGACATTCAAATGAAGACAGTTTAGATAATGGGAGTCGGGACAAGCTCAGTTCATTATGGTAGATGACTGACAGGCCACCACCACAACCTATGCTACAGACTTTCTGAAGGTAGCAATATCCAAGAGGTCAGGTCTCATTTAAAACAGAAAACACATCTGGTTTTTGCCAGGTTTCTGTAATGCACATCAAGTCCAAACATTTGTCAGAAATGCAGTCGTTAATAAGGCAAGATTTGTTTGCAAGTGATTGCACATTAAACAGTTCAATTTTAATACTTGCCGGAGCAGTCCTTAGTCTCTGTATTGGCCGAAGCAGACTAAAATCCACCCGTCGTTTACCAGCCTGCTCCAAAGAGGTGTTCTCATGGCAACCCTGGGGCTTCTAGTCCAGATGGAGACAGCGCTCTGGTGACGTGTTTGGGGAGCGACGATGTGCGTTGGGGAGTAAATAAACTTTCTTCGGAAGCTTCTGTGAATATACCGAGGCCGACAAAGTCGCAGTTGTATGAAATGCAATGTACTGAAATGCACGACAGAGTGGAAAAGTTGTTAAATTTCTTCAGCTGATAGGCGGAGTAATTCAACATGTAGCCGGCGTTGGTATAGGGAAAGTAACCGTGTGCAGTTGCCGAATATTGGGACAACCTGCCATAGAAGACGTTCAGCCACAGCGTTTTACTAGATAAGCCAAGAGTCCCAGAGCAAGACAGCAAAAGTAAAAACAGACAAGGTTTTGTCGAGTCTCGAGGTTGCCTGAGTAAAGTCTTCCTGCGGTGTTGAGTATATCCAAGCAACAGGTGAGGAAACAACAGAAAAACTTGATAAAACTTGATAAACTTGATATTCTCCGGCTGTCCAAATAGGTCATTAAATAAACTCCAGCTAGTCCAGAATGCAGCAGCCAGAGTCCTCACCAAAACTAAAAAATATCATATTACCCCAATTTTATCTTCACTACACTGGGTGCCAGTTAGATTTTGTGTTGACTACAAAATACTACTCTTAACCTATAAAGCTGTAAATGTTCTTTTGTGGACTGCAGTATGTGAGTGACCTCATTTGCAACTACATTCCAAATCGTACACTTAGATTGCAAGAAGCAGGTCTTCCATTCATACCCAGAATAAAGAACGTTACTTTTGGGGAAGAGCATTTGCTCATAAAGCACCACAGTTATGGAATAAACTTCCTATTAGTGTTCGGAACTCAGACACAATCTCTGCTTTTAAGTCAATGCTTAAGACGTACCTCTTTAGCCAGTCTTTTGGATAGTAAAATCCCCTTTTCTAAGGTGAATGGGAAATCTGGAGGTTCATAGTCATTTGAGATTAAAGGTGAAAGGGGTCGTCCTGCCACTCTCGCCGATCACTTAAGCTGTTTACAGTAGTTTGGTATGACGCCAAAACCCCTGGAAACCCCCATGTCTGTGCGTCCTTGCAATAACTCTCCATCTTCTCTTTTCCAAGCTGATCCCGAGCCGACACTACACCGCTTGAACCCTCACTTGGACTCCTTGGAGATAACTACATGAAACCAACTGGGACTTTAATACTATATGGACTTAAATTAATCTCAATGTAAATGCACTTTCACATACATGGGCCCTTCACCGATAGCATATTACAAACCTGAAAGCCTTCCACATCCGATGGCTTAAAAAAATCTGCAGTCTCAGGATGATTGAACATCCCACACTGAGATACATTCAATCAAAATTCCATCTGCTTGGAAGCTAAAAAACACTTCTGCAGGATAGGGCAGACTATCCACATGCATGACCACCATCTACCCCATCAGGTCCTCTATGGGCAACTCAGCAAAATGGGTGGCTGACAGACAAAAGAGGCATTACCAAAGACCTCCACCTGATTGATTCGTCCTACCTCCTCTAGTTGCTTAGACCCTCCTCCTCTACAATCTTATTGGTTATCTCTCTGAACCAATCATTTTTTTTCTATACTGCTCTCAGAACATTTTTGTGTAAATAAAACTTTCATGAGCACTCAAGAGATTAAGAAATATGTTTAGAAAACTTCTAACACATTGCTCTTACCCTGGGCGTACAGAGTGAGCACTGCCTGGATGGCGACATAGACTCCTTGGAACTGGTACTTCTCAAACATGGTCTCCACCATCTTCTGCCTGTTCTTAGTGGGATTCATGGGTGGCTCTGTCAACAGAATCTTGCACTCAGGTGGGTGGATGTTAAGCCTCTGTGGGCCAAAGGTGTAGTCCCACAGGTGGTGCATATCTTCCCAGCAGCGCACAATGCCATTCTCCATGGGATAGGACACCTCCAGGAAGGAGCGCAGCTGGCTGGCCTCTTCACCCATCATCAGGTCCTGAGGAGCAGGGAAACAGGACTGAATGTCAGCACTCAGGGAGAATTGAGAGACCGCAAACTCCAATTGGCCAACCAAGGCTAAGGTTAAACACACAGCTACCATGTTAATGCAAATACAAATCATTGAAAACTTTAATTACAACAAAGTGTTACTGTAATCTGTTTAGATATTCTAATTGTGTATACGAACAGTGTCAGTGGTGGATGGTGATGCTTAAAATGGGGGAAACAGTTTCTGCCATATAACTTAAAAATGGTATTTTTTCTCATCATAGTCAGTCAGCTGCTTATATGTAAATTCTGCTCTCCTTTTTCTGTAAGACATGATCTATTATCCTGTCATACCAGCATGGCTCCTTGTGAAGCGATTTCACCATTTTGAAAACACAGACAGCCTTCGTCTATTCTCCATTTAGACAAAGTATATAAGAATCTTCCATAGACATCTAGTGAAGCACAGCATCAATGGGTGTTTATGGGTTCTATTCAGAAACTAATGTATATGTATCGAAACCTGCTCCCTTGAAAGATCAGGACTGTGGTTCAATTAGTAAGATAGATTATACTTTTAAGTGCGTATCTATTGTCTGTCGCCCAACATAGCTAAGAGGGGACACCAGTAAGCAAATCGCAGAACTTAACTGTGACCAGCAACTGCTTTCTGTTGGATCCCATCAGAACATCGTCAGCCACAAAACTGGGAAAACCAGTAAGCTGTGTTACTGGCACACGGCTCTTCAAAGAGGAGCCTTTTCACAGCCTTCATAACAGACTGCATTCTCCTGACGCAGCGGGGAAGTGCATGGGGGAGAGTGGTGGGCAAGGAATTTCACAAAAACATTTCAGGCGAAAATCCCAGAAAAGGATTGTACAGTGAAGACAGGAGGCGTGTGCCATTGTACAACTGGGAGAGGTATATTTTACTTATTTAACAGACAATTTTAGCCAAAGCACCATGCCAATGAGAAAGTAGGGTCAACCAGTCCCAGGAGGAAATTGACTTAGGGGCCTTGTACAAGGGCTCAGTGCTGACATCACTCTGGAATTTCAACTGGCAACCTTCCAATCTTGAGCACAGGGCCCCCAATAGGCTAGAGTGGAGATGATTTCTCCTCTGAAAGTCACATCTCTATGGGTTTTTTTTTTTATGAATGCTTACTAAATGGTATATAGGCCTGGATGTCTGAATAGTGTCCATAAAACAGATTTCAGACTGAATGGAAAGAAAACAGTGTCAAACAGTAGAGAATCCATATAAGATTTCAGAAATGGCAATACCACCTGGGCAGATTCATAAAAATGACGGAATATACTCTTTATTTGGAGAAAACAAAATATTGTCAATATGACAATGCACAATGTACACACAAAGAAAAGCATATAGAACAAATGGCATTTATGTGGCCATATTCACTGTATTTTCAATTCACTGTATTTTGACTGACCTTTATCTCAATGTTGCCCACTTTGGCAGTTGACCGGATGATCGGCCTGCCCACCATTGCCGGGAAGATGTGCTCAGGGAAATTCGATCCGGCAAAACCACACTTGACAAACTGGGGGGTGGAAACAGAGTAAAAAAATAGGAGGTGAGATGTTAATAAAATACAAGAAAAGCAGATTTCTAGTGAAAGGAAAGAAAACATATTAGAAAGAAAAAGGACAAAAAATAGGACTAAAAAGGGCATGGATGAAGTCAAAACCTGAGAAATATATACAGTGCCCTCCACAATTATTGCCACCTCTTCTAAAGATGTGTAAAAAGAGTTACTAGACAAAGCCTTTGTCAAGAAATAATTATTTTCAATAAAAACACATGTGCCACAATTATTGGCACCCCAGCATTTAATTCAACCTTCCTTTGCCAGTATACAGTACCAGCACTGAGTCTTCTCTTCTAACATTTTAGTTATAAACTCAACAGTTTGAGTTTCCTGGCTGCAGCAGCCAAATTTTGATTTACAGTGGACTGGTATTTCATGGACTCCATAGTGCCATGTACCATAATAGGGTTTCCAGGGCCTTTAGAGGAAAAACAGCCCCACAACATCATAGAACCTCCACCATACAGTACTTTACAGATGGTATAAGGTTATTTTCATTATAGCCATCCTTCCTTTTACACCAAACCCACCTTGAATGTTCATTGCCAAAAAGCTCCATTTTTGTTTCATAAGATCATAGAGCATGGTTCCAGTCAAAGTTTTAGTAATGTTTTGCAAACTCCAGGTGCTTACATTTGAGGTAAACGATTCTCCTCACTGACCATGGAGCAAAATAAACTTGGATCCTCTTCCAGAGAGCTTTGTAACAGTTCCAGTTGATGTCCATTTTTTTATTATTGCCCCAATAGTAGAAATGGGCATTTTCAGGCAAGTAGCTATTTTTAATTAATACCCATTCCCTGACTTATGAAGGTCAACACACTTCTCCCTCATTTGGTTTGTGTGTTCTCTTATGTTTCCCATGTTCATGGATGGCTAAGGGAATTTTGGCCTCTGTGTCACCTCATGTTTGTACCCCAGTTCATGAAGAAGTCATAGATTATCGCTTGTATGTTCCTACACACTCCAATCAATTGAAAGATTCACATGGAAAACATGCTTCAGTTACATTGTGCTCACTAAAATTTCCAGGGGTGCCAATAATTGTGGCACATGTTTTTTTTGCTGAAAATAATTCTTTCTAGATAATGGATTTGTTTTTCTTGGATTAAATTTATTTCAATGAAAGGTTGGATTTTTCTCATTTTTTCAGTGTGACATGAAGCTTCTTCACCAAAATGTGGATTGTTTCTAACCCTTTTTTACAATTTTTTTTACAAGGGATGCCAATAATTGTGGAGGGCACTTTATATGAGTGAACATAAGATCAGAGACCAAAAACTAAATGACTATTAGTGAAATATTGTCACGTTCAGCCCCAAACGATCCTCGTGTGTGCCACGCCCCCTCGTTACCTCCTGTCGATTCCTGATTTGTTACCCCTGTGTCTAGTTAATTCCAATCGGTCCCGTCTATATTAGTCCACGTCTTCCTGTGTTGAGTGTCTGTCATTGATGTTTGTTCGTGTTTGCCAGCCTTCCAGGCTATTTCCCCATTAAATTCTCGTTTTACCGTACTTCCGGACTCTCTCGCCTGCTTGCCTGCTCGCCTACCCCGCCGCACGTAACAAATATACTATAAATTACAGGTTTAAATTCGATTCAGAGCAATAAGTTCAAGCTAGAGAGAAATTATCCTGACTCTATAATGCTGCACTATAACATAATACACTTAGCATCTGTAAAAAATTAGTATCCTTCTGTAAAAAAAATTAATAACCATCTTCTTCATGTTATCCTGATCAGAAATTAATAACAGACATATAATTATTATTTGACCAGTTTTTCTGGCACAGAAATATGGCATGCAATGAATGTTTCAAAGCAAGATATCATTGTTGCAAATCATGTTTTTATAAATGTCACTTACTATACAAATAGTGAAACATAATTTACTTATGGCTTCACAAATAATGACCACCCACAATACAAACGTACATTAAACGGGCTGTCACTGCCCGTATTTTGGCTATGCTGCGCCTGTGCAGTGGCAGATGTATCACTGTGCTGCTGACATTCCAGCGGAGCTGTCCGGGCCTGTCTCAGCTACATTCCATACCTTGGAGGTTTACTCGTCAAACCCTCTTACACAAGCCCACATGTGGAGGCACAGCGGGCCAGCGGTTCCTCACGGCTCACTCCCAGACTTCATACCCACTATATGCACACTAAGAAAACTATCTATAGTATGCTGAGAGGAGGCTGCCCAACACTCAAAGTACAAACATGGGTAAAACAATAGTAATACAGTGTATTATACCTCACTGCTCGAACCAAGAGAACGCAATCCCCAAACCGTATATTACGGTAATTAAAGTTCTTAGACTAACTGATATCACCAAAGCCTAACATCTAACATCTTTTCCGGCCGTGCGCCCGCCCCTCACTTACAGTATCATCATTGCCTTGTATGGCCATATACAACGTACGTATGTCCTCAGTTTTGCAATGTAAACTCTGTGTGTCCAGCTGCAGGGCAATACATTTAAATCAAGCATTTAACGCATTTTAAAATAGAAATAGACTAAGTAGATTTATGGTTCAGAAGAAAACTCCGATAAATCATTATTTTCGTGTAATTATAAAAGTGTTTACTGATTCCCCTACAGAGCTGCAAAGCTGGAACGCAGCAAACTAACAATTCATTTAAATGCGGAAGTGAAATGTTAATCGCTTAACACCTGTGAAATTAAGCTTTGGCGATGTTTTCATTTCAGTCCAGAATCCAGTGGGAATTCCATGGCATCTTCATGGCATGGCATTTCATGAGATAAACACATATATGCTACTGTTATCCGAGAAATACCTGGGAAACACATATACCTGGGATTGCAGGTAACAGTTCTAATGTAGGGTACTGGAGCGTTAATAAAACACCCAGATAATACGGGTTCGACTGAAGAATTGAACGAATTGTCCATATAAAAAAAAAAAAAATACACGCTTACCCCAGTGCCATTGTCACAGACGACTACTTTTCTACCTTCGCTATCCATATTCTAAGTTCAGAAACCGCAAGAAAAAGTTTTAAAAACTTTTTTGTAAGTGATGACTTTCAGATTCTCCCCGACTTCTTTAAATGCATTAAGACAGCTCTTGGGCGGGGAACGTCCTGGTTTCACTCAAAAGGGGCGGCGATGAAAACTACTACATCCTACGTAGGATCATCTTAAATGCTGATTACCTGTGCATCGGGGGATTAATAAAAAAACCTTATCATTATATTAACGATACGCCAAAAAGTTGGTGGCCTTATGCGCGTTGAGTCTGAGAGAGCGGAAATATAGGCCTACAACAATTCTCTATCTAGTTAAAATGAAAAAATAAAAACAAATAAATGCTAGATCAACTTAAAAAATGTATCCAGCAAAAATATTTTACTATGACTAAAGGTAAAAAAAAAAATCAGTTTATCTTGTGAGAAATAGGTTCAACCATAAACATAAATTAGAAAGATACGTTTATATACAAAGTAATAATTTTCAGCTATTGGAATGACAAAAACACATTGCATCAACAGCTTAGTTGTAATGTATATCTAAGCTAGAATAATTAAAGATACTGTCCGGTAAAGTCATGTTTAATTGATAAACATGATGGAATTGATAAAAAGGTCCATCTATCTGCTCGAACGTATTCAATACATGGTTTTAGTGATTGTGCAGCAGAACCCATAACAGTCCGGGCTTAAGGCAGCAGTGTCCTTTTTAAGGTATGGTGACCAAACCTGCACATATTCTAGATGGGGTCTTACCAAGGAATTTTGTAATCATACTGTAGCATCACCTCCCTTGATGAATGCCACATACCTAGAGGTGTAACCCAACACCCTATAGGCCTTTTGCCTCCCCACACTGGTGAAAGTGGTACATGGAAACATCTACACACCCCAAGGGGTCTCAGCTACCTTTCAGTGGAAGCTGTAGAATACTGTACCTACTTCATATTTGTACTCCCTACACAGATGACATAAATGTAATCTGCCAGGTATCAGCCAAGTTGCTAATTAAAGTAAAATTCAATTGTAGCCTCTGTGCTGCTAGATCA
>JAODJU010000002.1:16141929-16153817 GCA_026776725.1 Gnathonemus echidnorhynchus | reverse complement strand
AGGCCATTTGAGTCTTTAGCATCAAGTTTTATCCATACAGCTTCCGTACTTTTATTTTTATCAGTGAGCTCCCTTGCTTGCAAGTTTTCTTTTACGTATACTGCAACACCACCTCCCTTCTTGCCTATTCGGTCTCTACGGAACAACATATAACCATCCATATTATATTTAATATGTGTGTACACGAATACACATATTAAATTACACCATTTTAAGTTGGTGTGGTACAAGGCATGCTGACTGCTAACCAGGCCAACTGTATCATATCAGCCAGCTGTGGACACTGGGAGGGATCACCACTCATATAACGTCGTATTGCTGTAACAACATTGATTACTTTTGAAGTACGCACTTACCTTTAGTCAGAAGTTGGATGATTTATGCTGTCTCTGTTGTATAATAATATGTAAATTCTATTCTTCAAAAATGATGACCCTGTATTTTTTGGGTGAAAAAATAAGTGTCTTGTACTTGCACCAGTACCTATAGGAAAATATCGTAATACTCTGTGCGTGTTGAACAGTCAGTGACATACTGACCGGTTCAGTAAGATACTGTGTACCATCGCACCACTAGCTTCCATGTTATTGGTTATAAAAAGCTAGCAGAACCTCTTTTATAATTTCCATTTATAATATAACTAACCCCATAATATTTTCTGATGTTGTACTGGGCCAGTGGAGCAGACTGGAGGGAAACATGAATGCATGCATAGTTGCCATATGGGAATCTCTTGTTAGTTTTTTCCTTTTGTTGTTTTCATAGAAAACTGGGTATTTGGCTTTCTCTGGGGGGCTTTCATGAGAGAGGGGAAGACTGGGAGACAGACAGGCGGATCTACAATAGTCACATCATCATTAATGACACGGGTAATCATTTCCCCTGCACATATCGCATATGAATGTAATTGAACTGTTACATGCTAATGTCTTTGGCTAAGTACATACTGAATAACTCAGCTTACATGTCCAGTTTGAGCTATATCATCTACCTACTCCCTGCATTGTAAACACCCTGCATTCCTGCAAATGCATGATAAGCTAATTCTCTGTAATAATGCATCAGGGAAGGAACTGAGATGCAGTAGATGCATGCATGCAGGTAGAGAGGCATAACCAGTGCATTTCAAATGACCGAACCGCTGTAAGGAAAAACACAGTGTTTTGGAGTTACACTTTTGTCCCGTTATCTTGTTCCCATAGGTAACATTGTGTCAGTGTACAGAAAGGGCCACCTGTTCGATGTGGAGCTGACAGGAAAAGGTGTTTCTCTGAAGGAGAGTTCCTTTACTATACCTGGACACAGTCTGATTCCCCCTATTCAAACCCCAGTTGGAAAGGTTGGTTTTCAAACATCCATCCATTCATTATCAAACATTAATTCTGGTTAGGGTAGTGTGGGGCCTTGGAACCGGTCCTAGGCACAAGTCGGGGGTTCACCTTAGTTGTGTTTTCAGTCTGTTGCAGGGAGATTCCAGTTATCTCCATGTCTTGGAGCCACAGGAGGAAATTTACATCAACTAGGAGAACTTGCGAACTTCATGTACACATTATAAAGAATTTCTACAGTTAGGATACAGCTGTATAAACACACCATTCTTTTGGATCGCAGGTTGGCCTGGGTGTATGCTATGATCTCCGATTTCCAGAACTCTCTCTGGCTCTCCTGCGGCACGGAGCAGAGATTTTGACCTATCCATCAGCCTTTACTGTGGCAACAGGTGCTGCCCATTGGGAGGTGAGGCAGGGACATAATTACCATTTTGAGTGTTGGCTTTTAATTAATTGGTCCAGCGCTGGAAGGCTTTCCTTATATCTTGGATATTTATTTGACCAGGTGTGTGTTTTGTACAGGATCGTGGTGTTTTTGTGGACAAACCTGTATTGTGTGTTCCTATTGGTAGGTTCTGCTTCGTGCTCGGGCCATTGAGACTCAGTGTTTTGTCATGGCCGCTGCCCAGGTCGGGTGTCACCATGACAAACGCAGCTCATACGGTCATGCCTTGGCAGTGGACCCCTGGGGAGAGGTGCTGGGTGATTGTGGAGCAACTGAACCAGGTTTGGCTCTGGTGGAGATCGACCTGCAGAAGCTCAGAGACACCAGGAGGAACATGCCTGTGCAGCAGCATCGGCGAGATGCAATGTTCTACTGCAGTCTGGACTGAGAAGGAAACGCCACGGAAAATCAGCAGACTCTGTGCATTATTTTGTGAATCACAAAGCACCCCACATATGGTTGTGGTGTCAGACTGCCCCAGAAAGTTGTTTATTCCAGTCTTGTGTTTGTAGCATTGTAGATTGTTAATCAGGGATTAATAAACAACAATGAATCAGTTATGTGGACTGTGATTACACCACATTGATTCAATTTACTGTCATGAAGAAGCCTTTTCACTTATGTGAGATTCAAAATGGAGATTTTGCTGCATTTATGAACAAATGCGCTGCTGCTTATTAGTAAAGACGGTGACTTTTGGTAAATAAGACATGAGAGACAATATTTTTGTGAATGTGTTAATATAATTCAGTTTCTGCTAAAGCTGTGCACTCTCCCGCGAGTTACATTTTTCAGTATATAAATGTGCTGTTTCTTTTTCAATTGGTTTTACACATTTAGAATATTCTTGTTTGGTGCCTTTTCATTATTAAAAAGTTGAGCTTTAGCAACTCAAAACTAGGAAAATACACATGACCTTAGACGGCTCTTCACAGATGTCTGGAACATTCCAAAATTCTACAGCACTTGGAACTCTATTTTTTTTCTGGTTTTCTATATGAAGCTAATATATTTATTCATAAGTGTTATAACAGGAATTACACATGGTTCCCAGATGCCTGTCAATTATATCTACAGAAAAACAAATGTTTTTAATTATTGTCTCCTAGCAAAGTTGTGCCACTTGAAACCGGTTCCAGGTTCCATGACCCTGATTAGCAGTTGGATGATTATACAGAAATAAAATCCATATTTCAGTTTAGTTTTATGATATTTGATATAAAGATACTGGTGTTTGGCTCTTAAGAGCTGTGGGAATTTTCACACATTTACTGTCAGTGACTCCTAATCTATTGTGCTTTGTGATGGCCATTTATTATTATTGCAAAAATCACTCATTTTCCTGTAAGTTACATGTAATTCTGAAATTCTTAACTTCAATTAAAATGCTGTCTGGATCTGGCAGTAAAGATTTTCCTATGGGTTCCTGCTATTAGCATTTACACTGTAAGTAATTTTAGTACCTGCTTATCCAATGAGACCCAGTCATTCAAGACTTACATAAATAAGCTGGTTCACTTCCTGCAGTTTCTCCGCTGCAGGGCACACTTAATCTCATTAATGCATGTCACTGTCACCAAATTGTTTCATCAATATGCAAGCATAAAGAGAATATGCAAACTCTGCATCTCTTCCCAGATAAAGGAACATGTTTGTGTAACATCCACCCAATTTTCATTATCAGTACATTTCATTACACAGTTGCACTGTTAACCTGTCTTGATATCATTATGAAAGAAGCAGATTAATGAGATTGAAATCAGTACGCAGTTTCAGTATTTTTATTTTTTTTGTAGAGCTCCGTTTACTCCTTTGAAAAACACCTTTTTTGTTTGAAAGCAGGTAAAGAGTACTTTATTCCCAATAAAGTGAAAATATTTTACCCCCCTTCCCCACATGGGTCATTCCATGTTAAATCATCACTCTTTCAGACCTCATTGTCACGGATTTTAACGAAACTTGGCATTGTTAATTTAATATTTCAACCTTTTAAACAATCCTGTAATAAATCTGCTCCCTGAGATGTGAAGAATGTTCGTGGAGGGCGAGAGAGATGGCGCTACATTACAAAGGCATCACTTTCTTTTTGCGGCCAGCTGTACAAAGACTCTGTGGTACCTGCACAGTCCTGCATTGTATCAACACAAGTTCCAAAACAGTAGGAGCTTTCACGGCCATGAGTCGAAAGAGGGGCTACAGCTTCGCGGAAGTTGCCCTTTCCCCCGATTCCCAAAACGCCTTTATGAACATGATGGCTCCCCGTCCCCAGGCCGACGACGACGGCGCCGCCGTGGAGAACGATGAGGAGCTGCTGAACTCGGTCAGCGAGATCACGGAGCATCTCGGCAGGAACATCTCGGTGGTGCTGGAGACGGCGCTGTCCGAGATCAGGAAGATGGTCAGCGTCAGGATACGGGTGCTCAAAATGGAGCTCCGCGAGAAATCGGACGAGATCGAAGCGCTCAAGGCGAGACTGGAGGCGGCTGAGAGGGACGGCAGGGATCCGCCTCCCTTTCGGAAATCCGATTTCCATCCGGGTGCCAAATATACCAACAATGACCCAAAGAAAACGAAAGCAGGTGCCCCTGGCATCAAAAAGGAGAACATCGACGCCATCTGTAACTATTTAATGAAAGATAAAAACTCCCGGAGCGGCGCTGAATTGGAGATCGAGCAGAGCAATGTGCCACCGCCGGCCAGCGACCGGGAGCCGCAGCCGCACGGCTCCGTCAGTCTGTGGACAGACGAGGAGCCGGGAGAAGGCGAGACCGACTCGGCATCCGAGGATATATTTAACATGCTGCCTTCGGGAAGCAAGCGCATTTATGACTACGAGTGGATGTCAGGAGTGGAGTACGCGGCTGAGCTGAAAGGTGGCCGGCTCCAGCGCATGGGCACACATATGAAATAATGTAGTGCGGTGGGAGCTGCACATTTCTAAGATGTCTCTTAAGTGTATCTTTTTTTTATGACCCGATGTCTCATACTTGTACGTAAAATCACACCAAATACACAACATGCTTGATTTATATTATCCTGTAAAAGAGTAATCTGCATTTACCCACCTCGATGGGTGTTCTGTACTCCCTTCAGGTGTGAGGGAGCCAAAATGTGAAAGTGGCACACCTGTAAATGAGGGTGACATGGAGGAACGGGACTCGGATGGGGGGAGGCGTGCTCTGAGCCAGCCCCATGGTCCTGCGGCCCACGCACACACCTCGGATTTCCCTGGCAAAAGCCAGGGTTCCCCTGGAGTGGAGGGAACGGCTGATGTGGACGAGCGCATGGACAGGATAGACACAGGTGGGCAGGCTGCTCGGAAACCACGTGACTAAATCTGAGTAGGAGTGAATCATGAATCAAATGTGACATTGCTCATTTTTACCAGATTGCCTCTGCTTCTTCCACACTATCTCCAGGTCAGCAGTTTCCTGCTCATACTTACCTCTGCCCGCTCTGCGGAACCTTCTGTCCCGATGCCTTGTTTCTGGAGGAGCACTTGAAGTTGATGCACGTGGACAGCAACACCCAGGCGTTGCCGTCTGCATCCAGCTCATCTGCATCGCTGGGTGAGGCCAGTGTGGGCCCCCGGAAAAGCGAAGGGGAGGAAAGAACAGCGGCAAGGGCTGCTCGAGAGAAGAAGGGGGCGGGGGGCTACGAGTGTGCCGACTGTGGCCGGCACTTCAACTATTTAGGCAACTTGCGGCAACACCAACGCATCCATACAGGGGAGAAGCCGTTCATTTGCCCTGAGTGTGGAGAGCGCTTCCGCCATGCCGCCCGCCTCAAGAGCCACAGGCTGGGCCACAGTGGTGCGCAGAGCCCCTTCCCCTGTCCTCAGTGTGGCAAGGGCTTCCCGGTGCTGTCTGGCCTGAAGCGCCACCAGCGGGTGCACACTGGGGAGAGCCCCTACGCCTGCCCGCAGTGTGGCCGGCGCTTTAAGGAGCTGGGCAACCTGTACACCCACCAGCGCATCCACAGCGGGGCCACACCCTACTGCTGCCAGCAGTGCGGACGCAGCTTCCGGCACCTGGGCACTTACAAGAGCCACCGCTGTACTCCCGCCCAGTGACGTCTGCTCACTGCGAGTACCTGATGCGGTGTGTCTGCCGGTGGCCAGTGGACAGTTGGTAGGTCCTTTAACTAGAGGGAGCAGCTGGCTGTCACCAGAAACAGCGTTTCCTTTGGTGGAAACTGGAATCAGTTCAAATCACTTCCATCATCCATACATTTGTAAGCATTTTGGCCAAGTGGTACACTTTTCTGGAGCCAGAGAAAGCTCGTTGAAATGTTATACATAAGGGAAAAATGGAGATGAGATGTGAGAGGGCAGCTGGGAGCAGTTTATATGCAGTCACTGGATTCTTATGTACGGTTTAATCTGAATCTGCCATTTTTTTTTTTTTTTTGAATGGTCTGAATGTTTCTCCTGAATTTCTGTAATTAACCTCATGTATGGCTCAATATCAATTGACATATAAGGTAGCAAAGCGGTTTTGATCAGCAGAATTTGTTTAAATTTTTCCAGTGATTTCTTCGCCTCTTCCTAGGTTTTACTTGTTAAAATCCTCATAGGTAGAGGCTCGTTCGGATGCATCCGTTAAACTGAGCTGTTCTCTCTCTGAAGATCTGAGTTACATTTACAATTCAGTTATTATTCTGTAAACTGCACTTTGACCTCTGTATTTTTCTGGTGATGGCCCTTCCATCGCGTTATCTAAAAATAGTGGGTAGAAACCATGTACCTACTATGAACAAAGAGTTCATGTCGGTGAGCTCTTTGATGTTGCAATGTCACTGTTAAGCTTCAGTGTAATGTGCATGAGCTTCTGTTTTAATAAGCCTTAGTGTAGATGCACACACATGCATGTTGTTAACAGTCTTGGATTTGGTTTTCCCTCTAACAAGGCCATATTACTCTTACATTTCACACAAATGAGGATACTTCTGGTCAAATGGGCTAAATCTTATGACCTTGGTCAGTAATAATCCACATTTACACTGTCTGGTTCCCTTGCACATGATGAGCACTCTCTAAACCAGGGGCGGCCAATCTTATCCGCAAAGGGCCGGTGTGTTTGCAGGTTTTTGGGATAACCTTTATGTCAGCTGTTCAAACCCAGGTGTGAGAACTCTTCAGCCAATCAGTCCTCTAATTAGAAATCTAATTAGGGAGTTGCAGCAAAACCTGCATGCGCAATGGCCCCTTCTGGATAAGATTGACCACCCTTGCTTTATGGCAATGCATTTTTACTGTTTTATTCCCATATACAGTTCAAGTGTCATGAAAAATATGCTACCAAATTAGTCTATGTAGCTGCCTCCTCCCAGTGGACAAATTGAGTCATTGCAACATTTAGGTGTTCTAAGAATAGGACCCGACGACTGTAATACCTGCCTATTGGAATAATACCAGATTGTTATTTTAAGCAATATCACAGTCAGATTTGCAAGCCACTCTGTGTTTTGTTCTGTGTATCTGACTTACACAAAAATTCTGGTGAGTTACAGTCAAAATGTTTTTTCTTCAGTTGAATTTGCTCTCCTTTTTGATATGGGGTCAGAATATGGAGACTATAAAAACATTAAGGCCCATTTTCAAAGCTAACTCCTCTTTCATATTGTTTTTATAAATTGGTGCAGTCAGCTAGTAAATGTGATGTGTTTGTTCATGGTCATTTGACATTACTTTTTCTGTTTAAGGTCAAAAACTGAGAAGTGAGAATGATCTCAATTCAAATGACATTTCAGGATGATTCTTCACAGTCAGCTTAGTGTGACTTTCTGAAAAGAATCACTGGTAAAAGTGGTGGATGTGACATGCTAATAAGTGACATGCTATGATGCTAATAAACAAAATGCTGCGTATTTGTTGGTTTTTTGCTGTGTGGCTGTACAGAGCGAATCTGATCGCTGGCCGCAAAAGGCACTCAGTCTGTTTCTCAACCCAGTCCTCATCTACTTCTTTAGTTTGTCTATCCCACACCCATGAAAACTAATAAAGGAAACTGACAGGTAATTTAAAACACCTTGAAATTCAGGATCACTGTCTCTTAAGACGCCAATACTAATCGCAAACCTTCCCTTTCATTGTATTTCCTTGAACTAATTGTCCAGCAGTTAAGAGCTGCCAGTTTGTGCTTAACACTTCATTCCACAGTTGTCTAATACGAAATAGTTATGAGGCAGGCAGGCAGTGCTGCCAGCCTATCGTGACATTATGATTGTATTTCATCCTGTCTAAAACCACTCTCATGTTCTGATATATGTGTGTTTCACAAGAACTAAACTGTAGCTGTTTTCACTGATGAGATTCTGTATTACACTCATTACTCACATCTCACAGTCTCACCAGCAAATTTACATCATATACAACCTCAAATGTCAAGCAGTTTCAGTGCTGCAGACTTATTGGAAAGCAGATTAGAATTTATCAAGTGTATTGTTAACTGTTAAATGAATTTGAGTCCCAACTATTTTCTCTGGAATTTTAGACATTTAACTTAATAATACTAGTTGGTGCTGTCGATTCACCCTTATTTGTTAAATGAGCAATTGTCTTAAATATGCAATGAGAGATTTTTATTGTTGCTAATCTCTATTGTTGTATACCTTGACCTGTGTTTCCCCCTTTTGTGGCATTTCAGGCTCTGCCAGCCTGAATGCCTTTAATCATGTTGACTTCCATTTGTCCTGTAATCTGAGAAACTCCTCTACATGATACCAGGTGTAATCATTAATCATGGTGAGTGTCTGGTTGTTCTGACTACCTTAAGCTATTTTTTCCAGAACCTAAGCAACTGTATTATAGTTATGTATATTTTCATTAACCTTGTACTCAAAATGACGTTTACAAAATGTATCATTTCAGTACAGGTAGAATCAGTAGAGGTTCAGTAGAGGACTTACTGTAAGACTGATACATAATGAACATTGGTGTTATGTGTGATGCATGTGACTGACACACTGACTACAACCTGCGGAGTCCACAAAGGATAAGAACCTTATACTGAAGGGATATGTTAATATATTACTTAGACTCAACAAAAATTATATTATTCCCTAGGTTAACTAGAATTGGTGCTATCAGAAACAACACACACACACACAATTGAGATTAGAATAGAATATTCAGAAAATCATCTCATGCCCACCAGTTTGGGAATGACTGACTTGTATAATGTCTCTGGGAAGTTTGCAAAAAGATCCACAGAGTAAATTTAGATAGCAGATGGCTCTGTTCACAAGATGGCAGCTGCAGGCTCCATTTTCACTCCCAGCTACCCTCTGTTACAATTTTGGATCCAACCAAGTGTACATTTTTAGGTGTAAATTTTCATATATAGGCCTACAATGTTTTTGTTAAGTGGTAATAAGATCCATCAAAGATCAAATACAGTAAATACAGTAATAATGACAAATAGATTGATTCTGTTCACAAGGAGAAGCCTCTATCATCTCATACTTCTCTTTGTGTCACTAACACCTTTGCTGCAATTTTGACTGCTTCAATTTGAAAGGTCCAGATCTTTATCCATACAATGTGTCTGTAAAGTTTGGAAAAGATCGGCCAAATAACTTTTGAGTTATCACGCTGACAAGATCAAGTGTCTGAGCTGGCCTTCCCTTTGCTATCACAATGTGGCACTGCTTCAGTTATGGTGCCATTTGTCTCAAAATTTGATCAAGTACAAATCTTCAAGATCATTGGTGATTCTTAATATGACTCTGTCAGTGACTAAGTTTGACACCACTGTTTTTTTCAATAATACAGGTCGTTATTGAAGTATTAATCAGAAGGAGATTATAAAACAAAAATCGACCTATGACTTGGGTATTATGTTAAACTGCCTCTGGCCCTACAAGCGGTCCTCCAACTTGCAGGGAAAAAAAATTGGGGGTTGGTGGTGGGATTGGCACTCCAGCCATCATAAAGCAACTCACAATAGCTCGAAATAAACAGGCATGATACCTTTCTGTTCTCCCCCGGAGCAGCTCTGCTGCAGCTGCCCACAGGAAAGCTGCGCGCACCACGAAGTGGATGGGGGAAAGCCTTCGAGAGCCTCATCCCTGGACGGGTCAGCCCTGTTGGGGATTGGGGCTGGTGTGATGCTGAGGCATTGCATTGCCTGCGGCATTTGGGTCCTAGTTTGAGGCGTCCCATCCGAGTAGGCATATGGAATCTCCGGCAAGATGACCATCTTTCTCTGCTGTTGGGGGAGCTTTGTAAGCTCTGCATTTCTGTGGCAGCACTCTCTGAGATACACAGTCCGGGGAGTGGTCAGATCTCTGTAGGTGGGTATACCTACTTTTGGTCTGGTCGGTCTGATGGCTGCCATACTCTGGGAGTAGCTGTTGCTGTAGCGGATCGGCTTCTCTCGATGGTGTCTGATGTCACTCTTTTCAATGAGTATATTATGAGACTCAGGCTAAGGCACTCCTTGAGTGTCTTGTCTTTTGCCTCAGTGTAGGCTCCAACCACGGTGAGTGATGTCTCTTTGAGGGAGACATTTAACTCGCAACTTCGCTCAGTGGTTGATGGGTGCCCACGAGGTGATACTCCTCTGGTCATGGGTGACTTCAATGTGACCACTGGTACTGTCAGGGCTGGCTTTAAGGATTGTGTTGGTCCCCATGGGTCTGGAGACTAGGGTGAGAGTGGCTCCATGTTCCTTGACTTTGCAAAAGGTCAGGGGCTGCAGGTCGCTGGATCTTGGTTCCAACGGCCTGAGCTGCATCATTGGACTTGGTATTCCAGTACTAGTATTGCAGCAAAGGAGGTCGATCACATCCTCTTAGGCAGATGCTGGAGGCTCCTGCAAAACTGCAGGGTCTACAGAAGAGCCCAGTTTGTGAATTCTGACCACACACTTGTTCTTGCTCCTCTGAAGATTCAGCTTAGATCCAGTAGGCTACCGCATACTAAGAGAATGAGGCTGGACTTGGCCAGGCTCCAAGATAAAGCTGTTTCTGATGAGTTTGCATGCAGTTTGTGTGAGAAACTTCCAAACTTGGATGTGACTGCTGACTCCAATGTGATGTGGGAGACCTTCCATGATAAGACCCTGAAGATTGCCGAGGGAGGTGGTGGTGTTGCCAATGTTCCCAAAAGGAGGTGTTTCATCTCGCAGGGGACCCTGGATATTACAGAGAGGAGTCGCAGCGCACAGCTTGGTGGCAACACCAGCCTGTACTGGGAACTGAGGAGGACGGCTGTGAAGGCAGCGTTCTTCCCAGTTGATTCTGGGGTGTTTGTTCTTGCTGCTACTCTGTTCAATGCTTGTATGGACTGGGTGTTGGGCAGGTCGTGGGGTCCAGCAGCAGTGGGGCATCTATTGGTGAAGAAAGATTTGATTACAAATTAAACGGCCAAATGGCCTCCTCTCATTTGTAAAGTTCTTATGTTCTTATGAACGCAGGCCAACTGTGACATTGTGCCTCTAATAACTACCTGCTGCTTCCTGTCTGTTAACCAGTTTTCAAAACAAGCTGCTACAGTTCCCTGCAGCTAAAATCCCTGCATCTTTTAGTTAAAGCAGGAGACAACATCAAAGCTGAATCTGTTCAGCCACGAGCAAAGGAGACTGAGGGGGGACATGATCCAGGTCTATAAGATTCTGACAGGTCTGGATGCTCTTCAGCCAAATGGCTATTTCAATATTAGTTTAAATACTAGAACTCGTGGCGATAAGTGGAAATTAGCGGGAGAACATTTTAAAACAAATTTAAGGAAGCACTTCTTTACACAGCATGTAGTTAGAGTATGGAATAGTCTTCCTACTAGTGTAGTGCAAGCTAAAACCCTGGGGTCCTTTAAATCAGAGCTAGATAAGATTTTAACAACTCTGAGCTATTAGTTGAGTTCTTCCCAAACGAGCTTGATGGGCCGAAAGGCCTTCTGGAACTCTAAGTTGGTCACATCGTAAGCCTTTTTGTGATCGATTTCTCTTGTACTGTAGCTTCCTCAAAGAACTCAAGTAGAGTTAAACAGGATCTCCCTCTCCTAAATCCATGTTGGCTATCCCTCAGAATGTTATTTAAGTAAGGGATAATGTACAGGCAGCCGGTAGTTATCGCAGAAATAAGCCCCGACAGTGTGATCAGGACCCGAC
>JAODJU010000002.1:16119996-16130175 GCA_026776725.1 Gnathonemus echidnorhynchus | reverse complement strand
TGAATCACTTCAGTTTTTGAGCTGTTAAGATGAAGGAAATTTTGCTCCATCCATGCCTTTATCTTATCCAGACAGGCGGTGAGTGTGGGGGGGTGGAGGGCGTAGATAACAAAGGGGCTGATGAAGTGAGAGGGGCCTCAGATGCATTGCTACCCAGCTTCAAGTAGAGCTGAGTATCATCGGCGTAGCAGTGGAATGAGACCCTGCAGCTGCTAATGATGCGCCCAAGTGGAGCCATGTACAGATTAAAAAGAATGGGCCCCAATACTGTCATTTTAAAAATAACAACACATTGACATCCTGTGTCTTTTTCTTAACACTCAGAAATCCCACAGCACCCAGAATTCTCATTTTCCATCGTTTGATTTCAAGCCAGTATATGTATTTATCAATGTTGCAACAGAAACATATGTGGGGCCCCCTGTATCGATTACAACTGCAAGTGAGAATTAGTGCTTTTTATCATACTACTTCCATTCATCCATTTTTACAGTGAGCTTTGTGCTGATTTCACCCAAACAGATTTATCATGAACAAAACTTCAAGCCTACCAAATGGTCATCTATAAAGTAATAGGCATTTTAAGTACATGCTTTTATGTATTGTGCATTGTGGCATTCTGTGAAATTTAGTGAAATATTCACTGAGCCTTTATCAAACCTAAAAGACATCTCTTTTGATGGATTAGCCTTATAAGGATAGGGTACTTGTCAAAGGCATCATAGGGCACAAGGCTGGGGTACACCCTGGGTGGGATACCAGTCCATCACAGGGCATTTATACAAACACACACACATTTTGGGCAATACGATGATACCAACATTTTGTCTTCATGTCTCTGGATTGTGAGAGGAAACCACAGTACCCAGAACATGGAAAACTCCATTGTGTCCCTCAGCCCTGTAGGCGTGAGGCATCAGTAATGATCACTGAGCCAGCATGCCACCCTCCTACACAGGATGATAAAAAAAAAAAATGGAAAAGGATCATACAGCTTCATGGCGGCAAAACAATGTACAGTATTACGTTTCTGAAAACAAGCAAATTTCCCATTAATGCTCTGTAATATATACATGCATACTTTTCAGAAGGTTTACTGCCATTTATTGTTTGTTGCGGAAAAAATTACAAGATAAAATAAGCTTTGTTTTGTGGTGGTGCTTTTAAAGTTAACTCTCATGTCCTCGTGTCTAATAGAAAAATTGTTGTTTATTTTATTTCATTTTTATCCAGATGCCTCCTTTGGAGATTGAATGGGAGAGAAAAATAGCATACACTAAAAATCCACTGTACAATATATTGCATTTCTATCATATTACATGTTGCTTCTGTGTCTAGTTCTTTGTAGTCTTACGATTTCTAGACAAAATGATTATATGTTGAAAAACATTTATCGCTTAAGACTGTGCTGACTTTAAGGTCAATAGAAACATGTTATTTGTGTCAGATATGTAACACATTATTTATATCCATTTGCCTGGGTAATTTCCAGTAAACAGTAGATGGGCATGTTTTGAAAGTGAAAAGCACACAGAATTAAGTCCTAGTGAATATTTGATTTCAACCCTCTGAGACACTTCCAAACCAAGAATTAACTGGGTTTACATCTATGCCTCTGAAACTTCCCAGGGGGCGCTGCAGGCCATGGCAACAGCAGATGTAGGGGAACTGTCCTCCTGGAGCTTGCAGGAATCATTCCGAGACTGGTGGAATGCAGGGAATTTTTAGAGATTTCCCAGTATCCCTGCTGACCTGCAGATTCAAGTGCTTCAAATTCTTTTAATCCACCAAAAGTGATGAAGTTGGTGTGATGTGTTGGCATGAATCTTGTAGCTTCTCAGAGTCTGATGAGCAATGTGGGCCACTATTTTTTATTTTCTTATTTCATGAGGAGATGACTATTCCTAAAAGACCAAGCTTAGCATCCACAAATCAGTAGTAAAACCACAGCATTGAAGACAATTACATGAAGGTATTACAAGACATGCTGCAAAAAATACACGTCTAAGAAACTCATCCAGATTCATCAAGTTCTATGCACTTGTGATTATCATTATATCTAATATGTAATCATTAACACCTTTTACAGCTAGCAAAGAACATGTAGGGGAGGCTTACTTAGCGCTATGTTAAGATTTGTAATTTCACAAGTTAGCCTCAAAGATTTTCGCACACTATTCATCAGATCTCATTCTTACTCTTTGCACCCATGGCTTTCTTTGGAATTTTAGCAAGGTCCGTTTGCACATAACAATTAAAGATTTTAAGTATACCGATGAAATTCGGCTTGGAGCATTACAAACATGTTCTCAAGTCCTTTCAAGAAGGTAAATTGTAACTGGTTTGGAGAGAAAGTCCCCCTTTCTCCGAGGGTATTTTACAGTTAGGTCCCTGGCAGGACCTGAGGCCGCAGTCCTGTACTCTCCACATGAACCCCTGGCCCTTTTTGTTAAAAAAAAAAAACTTACCCCCTTTAAAATTCCTTTACTCTTCTATTACTGACTCCTTCCAGGACCACCAGCTTAAATCTGGGACTTAGGAGGGTCCACTTTGTCTCCAGAGCCACTGATCCAATAGTAACAGTCAGATGTGGTTTTATTGCGTGGCCTGATGCCGCATCGGGTACCATACACAATGCCCAGTACCACCAATGCCAGCACAATGATGAGGAGGGGCACTAGCAATGCCACAAGCAACCAGGTGTTGTCTTTATGTTGTGTGTTATTCTTTTTTGTAAACTCTTCAGTATGTGTGGTAGGGAAGATAAGGCTAAGAGTGGAGGTTGGTGGCAAAGCTGTCTGCCAGTCTGAGTTTGCTGTCTCAGGCCTGTCATTGTCTCTGCTGTGTAATTTGGTTCCTCGTGGTACGTCGCTTTTCTCTGCGCTGGCAGACATTATGGAGTTAGAGAAGGAAGTCAAAGGGTTGTCTGTGATTTCAGTCTGAAACCAGTAGGGGAAGGATGGGCCAGCTGGAGAAGATGTTAGAGGGTATGGTGTCCGATCTCCATTATCAGATTCATCCCAGCTTGGGGTATCATCATTTGGCCTGCTGGTTTTTTCATCTTGTAGGATCTCAGTCAGCTCCTTCAGGTTGGGAGCCGGCAGCTTGGGTTGATCTGTCCACCAGGCCAAAGCTGGAGGTTCGGTCTGCCAGTCTTTCTCTAGCCACGGTGGCCAAATGAAGTCTGGAATCTGTGATAGGCTGGTGTCCCATGGCATATAAGAAGGCGTGGTACTAGAGAGCTCCGCAGTCTCTGAGATGGGCTTACAGGAGTAGTTGTCCCATTGCAAAGCTTGCCCTTCCTCACAATGGCACTCGAAGCCACCCTCGTAATTTACACACATCTGCTGGCAGGTGCCCGGTATCTGGCACTCGTCGATGTCCTGGCAGCGGCTGAGATCCTCAGGCACAGGGGAGAAGCCAGGCTGGCAGTGGCAGATATAGGAGCCAGCGGTATTCTGGCAGGCATACTCACAGAGGTTATCCAGGCACTCGTCCACGTCTACACAATCGCCGGTCTCATCAAACTGATAGCCTTCAAGGCAATGACACTGGAAGGAGCCTGGAGTGTTGACACAGAGCTGGGGACAGGGGCTCTGCAGGCATTCATCTTCATCCACACAGCTGTGGTTGTCCGATGCCAGCAGGTATCCCTCCATACACGTGCATAGGTACCCTTCAGAGCTGGGCACACATTTAAAATCACATTGCACATACTGGCAATCATTACCGGGAGAGCATGTGAACCCATCATCTTCTAAAATGTAGCCACTGTCACACTCACAGTAATATTGGGTGCCTGCATTCTTACAGGTGTGTTGGCATCCTCCATTGTTTGGCTGGCACAAGTCCGGTAATTCCTCGGAACAAAAAGAGCTGTTTTTGGACCAGATCACTTTCTCATAATTCCTCAGGATACAAACAGCTGTCTGGTCTGGCACAGTGCTGCCCGGACAGGGGATGGTGGCCAGCGAGCCTAAAGGCACGTGAGTAATCTGGGTGCTGAGAAAGTCAAAGGGGGTGGAGTACCGTACAGGACCCCCGCCCTCAGCCTGGATGAGTGGGCACATCCCCTTGTAGGCATAGTGGCACAGGAATGCATGCACAGTTTCTGAGCATGTGGTGTCTTCCCATTTGAAGTTCCTGTAGCTCTCG
Organism: Gnathonemus echidnorhynchus; assembly: GCA_026776725.1. Taxonomy (NCBI): domain Eukaryota; kingdom Metazoa; phylum Chordata; class Actinopteri; order Osteoglossiformes; family Mormyridae; genus Gnathonemus; species Gnathonemus echidnorhynchus. Next base: position 16,126,020 of record JAODJU010000002.1, on the reverse strand, counting down.
CTAGGGGCAGTGCTGTAGCTCATGTACACACAGCGTGGCGAGGAACACCTATCAGGTGTGTCCCCCTGTAGCCAGTTGGTGTACTTGGTGTCCTGGTCACCGGTGGTCCAAGTGAATCCTCGGAGCGGGTGGGTGCTGGAGCACTGGCGCGGCTGCCTCTGCAGACCGATCCACACTCGCACGCGGGCATACCTCTCATGCAGCTGCACACCTGAAAAGAGCTTCCGTACCTCTGCCGCCTCCTCCGGGTGTATCAGCGTGGCCAGACTTCCATTCTTCTGCCTGCAGCTCCTCCATGATTCCAAGAAAGTCTTGGACTGAAAGTAAAGCACATAGCAGCCCTGCTCATTGCAGAGGACGTCCTGCTCTCGCAGGCGCTGGCCTAAAGCACAGGCAGCCCAGAGCGCACAGAACACCAACAGCACGCTGCCTGACAGAGTATCACACAGCATTTTACACAGAAAGCAGAGCCCCCAGGCAATGAGCACCTCACACTCGATTCTGCCCTCTTTCTCAGTCTAACTCCAGTTTTACTCGGCTTCTCAGACCCGTTGCTCCCATTTGCCGTCTGACTCCCTCCCCTCTGATCTCTCGTCTGCTCTCTGAGCTCTCAGTTGGGGTAAGAACTTGCAGCTTACTCCTGGACAACTGAGTGAGAGAAAAGGGAGGAGGCATGGGAGGGAACACAAGACTGTTTTTGCAAGGGGGGGGGGGCATATGGAACCGTCTGTGTAACTGAGTGAAGGTATATTGTCGGTTTAATGAATGCTGGCATATGGTTTTCTTACATCTCTACTGTAATTAATTAGGGTTTGGGTCTGACCTTGCTCAGCACTCCTAGGCACATTACACCATGGCACTGTTGTTTTCTTATATCCCCTTGTTTTAGATGGGAAGGATGAGTATATGTGAACTGTCATTGTAGTTTTCTTTCATTTGAAGACTAAGGTGATTTTTAATAACCAATAATCCACAATGTCTAATAGGTCAGTATTTAGAGATGAATGGATATGGAGTCTGACTATCCTGTTATATTATTTTTACACATTAAGTTTTTGTATCTAAAATAACAGCAAAAAAAAAAACTAGGAAAAAGGGCCAGGGGACCTTATTGAATTCCTTGTATTTGTAGCTTATTTAGCATTTAACAGAGTGGTTGATCACAACAAATAGCTTGGATTGTAATTAATTCATACTGTCAATATTTATATATTATCAAATATATTGTTAAGTGTGAAATGCGACTTTATGGGTTTACTTAAAGTAGTTGGGTAAAAATGAGTATATAATTTTAAAAGCTCAGTGATATATAATGACGTTCGATTACAATATAACTAGATAAATTATGTGGTAGACTGTATACTGCGGCTGAATACTCAATAGTTGGGCAAACACAAATGATGCATTCTTTGACTTTGCGATTTCAAATGAAATTTCTCTGCTTATCTGCAGCCACTGGTAAATAAAAGTTCAGATTTATTCAAAGCTGTTGCAAGAATCATGCAACCAATATGTTCAGTTCAAAAACCTTTTCTTGCATTGGTACAGTATTTTTTTTATGTATTAAAGTAAGCTATTTTTAGTATTATATCCAGCAGCCCTTTACTCAAAATGAATTAGGAATGCAAATGATCCATCAACTTTAAAAAACTTGTATATTTCCAGTACAGTACTTATGCAATCAACCATCACAAAAGAGCCTGTTTCCTCCTGAGGTTTCCAACCTCTGGATCACCTTCTAACAGCTTGGAGTTCCTCCCCTGCCCAGCAGATGGGCCACAGTAGTGTGGCATCCAGACTGGAAATCCACATAAATAGGGCAAATTTAAGGGATGGGGGCAATGGAACCTCATGGGAAAAAGCAAAGGTATAAGCATGTCAAAGCATCATATTTTCAGAACTATTCTTGTGAAAACCAGGGCAAGTCCATATATGGTCACAGTGTTATCTTGATACTGTACTTTCACTAAGCTTATAGTTAAAATAAGAATTCCAAGGCATTTATCGGTCTGAATCATATAGCTGATAAAGCATTATGAGAAAAAAGTTGGATCAAAATCCATTCTAGTATGATTTAGATTACACCCTTTCTTTCGAATATACTATGCCATTTGTGATATTCCAGTTAAAACAACAAAGGGGTGATGAGGATAGAGGAAAAGAAACTGGGCTGTGTGCAGATTGACTTTTGAGCTGCTCTTTTTCCTAATGTCCTGCAGAGATGATGGTGCTTGGTCACCAAAGTTCTCAGGATGCCTGGAGACCAAGGTTCACAAGGTCACCTTTGGGGTTATCCCTCTGTTATGTCTGTGCTTGAAGATTCTGAGCCATGCGGAAAACAGTGAATCACTTAAAGAGAACAAATGGGGCTTTGCTGCACAAGTAACAGAATTATATGTTAATCTGATGGAATGTGTATGACAGATTCTTCTTCTGGACACTAAATTGTAGATGTTACACTGCAAACTTCTCCTCCATTTAGGATAGAAGCACTATAGAAGATCTTACACATATGTTCCACTACAGACCAGATTTTTCATAGTTGTTTAAGCCAAAAAAGAGACAGTAAAAACGCCAGCAAATCAGATCAGTCTCAAATAATTCTGTATGCCATCAACATTTATGGACTGCTTAGACTACTGTTTTTGAAATCGATTAAGGTCTGAATTTACTGCCCTCATCTTAATAGCCAAGCTGGCCTGCTCTAATTTTGAGTCCATGTCACTGGTGCACAAATGCACATCACTCTCTGACACCGTTACCAGTATCACAGTGTCTGTGGAATAGACTAACCCTGCACTAATCCTCAACTGCAATTCTTTCGTATGGTGGGGGGGGGGGGGGGGGCCAGATGACTCCCTTTATTCTCCCACATCGGAAGTGACTTCAAGTGGCTCTAATCAGAGATCTTCTGTTCACTAAATTGACAAACGATTTTGTTTTCTGCAGGAGGGCAGACATCATCAAAACACCAGTTATATATTGTGATATAGCTTTTTTGGATTATGTTTCTGTTAATAGCATAAATGTTTGTGATTTGATTTATCATTACATTAAATGAGTGTATTGGTGTCTACGATGATAGCAGGAGAGCACAACTAAGGATGAGTTGACAAAACCAACAGTGCTTTGGCTTGGTAATCTAGCAGTTTCACTATGTCACAGACCTCTGGTTATAACAAACAGCTCTGCCACGGAAACATTACATTTAAATTACATTCCAGTTTAGCAGACACTAATACAAAGCGACACACAATTCAGATAGCAGGGCCAACCAGTCCTTGGTGAACAAGTGGGATTAAGGGCCTTGTTCAAAGATTCAAAGGTAGCATTATCGTGACAATGGCAGAATTTGAACCAGCAAGCTCATGATCATAGTCACAGGCCCTAACCTGTTGAACCACTCCCAAGTTAGTTACTTAGTTTGTTTTTGTATGTTTGTTTTTATGACTAATTACGCTGATAAGCTAACTTTACTGAAAAATTTGTCAGCTTATATGAAGGCTAATGAAAGCAGGATGCAAGATTCCATTCACAATTTGTAATCACAATTTGTGAATTTTAGTGTTTGGCAAAAGTAATATTGACTAATGGACATTGATTATTGTGTTAGAATGCCAACCCAAAAGAAGCGACAGAGAGGAATCGATGACTCTTTAACAAAACTAAATATCCTTCAATGTCAGCCTTCTCCTTAGTGCCATATGAATTTTGTCTAATCTCCAAATGTAAATCATGCAAAGGAAAAAAATGACACAAAATATGGCTACATACAACACAAGCGCTTGATATGTAAACTATGTAAATTTGTGCGTGGCCCTTTTCATGATCCATGCATAGCACACATCTGTGCTCCTTTGCTTGCCAAGTATGGCTTTGTGTTTAGTTCTACAGCCCCTCCCCTGTGGTGAGCTCTCCCCGACTCTCACCAAACACACTCAAGTGAACCTGGCTTTCATTAGCAGCAGCCTGCCTCTAAATAAAAGCCCTATTGGAGTGCCTGAGAAGTCAGCTGGGAGTGTTCAATCACCTGCCCTGGGGACCAGCACTTAGGCTGGGGCCAAAGATAGAAAGAAGCTCTGTTTTGGCTTGCGGCCTGTACTTACTTGCCACATGACATTCAGACTAGGTGCTACTGGAGGCCATTTGTTAGGAGCAGAGAGGCCTCAAAGACTGCAAAGGCCAGACATAACAGGTACATTTACTATAGCTGAAGGTTGTCAGACTAATGAAACCCATGTAAGTTAACTAATAGATGTCATCTACAGTTGAGTAATATACAGTATGTACAATCATCTTAAGCAGTCAAAGAAAATTATATTTAAATTACCATGTTGGTGAAAAATTTATATCTGTCAAAGTATGTCAGCTTAGCCATTTCAAAAGCTCTCCTGAAGTCAACCCAGTATCTGCAGAAACCATTCCAATATATCCATGTATTTCTTGCATAGACCACTAGCCCACTATGTTTGACCGTTCAATACTTCATTGAGTTATTTAAGTGAGGTGATGGCGAAATTTAACGTAGAATGGCTGATATGCCTCTGAGAAAAGGTTTGGGAACCATGTTCCTCTAATCATCCAACAAGATATCAGTAACTTTTCAGAGAACAGGAAAAAAGTTATTAGAATTTATTGTGTTACTTTTTATATGTGTTTATATATGTTCTAATGATTCATATGGTCTAATGTTCTAATGTGTTTTTTTGAGCATATATAAACTTACTTCCCAGATAAACAGCTTTAAACAATTTTCTTTTACACAGTACTGTATGAAACAATCGGACTGTAAGAGACGTTTAATAATTCCACTATCCTCACATATTCTTATTCAACAGTCTGGCCTTCAAAGCAATTTTCTGCTCCTTGAAATCAGAAACCACAAGATTATTGAAATGTTAAAACACATTATTATGGTAAAAATGGGAGACAATTTTAATCTCAAACATTTCCAAACAAAGTAAAAAAATTGTGTGACTGCTGCTGTTTTTGCCTAAATCCACAACAATAACAAAACGAAAGCACTTGGATTAGCTCCCCAGTAGAAACGAACTTCGGGGTCTCATTCTTTTCGAAAGGTGAAACTGAAAAGATGGTGGTCGGGGCTTGGCCTTAACCTCAAAGAAACATGACTTATATTCCCTACTCCCCCCACATTCCCCCAGAGCCCCACTCCGGAGCGCTCAACAGTAAATAAGCACAGGAAGTGTGCCTGGCTGGGAAAGTCTCCGAGAGTGATGACTCCTCACTGACCCTGCGCAGCTGCCCCAGCCACAGAGCAGGCAGCTATCATACCCACATATGAGTGCAGCCAAAGGTGCGTCTGCTTTCATAGGCTCCCCTTCAAACACACAACTTAAAACACAGATGGAACTCAACTAATTCACTTAATTTGGAAGACTTTCTATGAACATTCTGATTTCATCAAGTGTGAAGCAATCACACTATGAAAGGAAATTGTAACCAGGACAGTTTTTAAGAGCTGGGATTGGAAGAAGGCCGATTCACTTACAATAAACCACAAAAAACAAACAAAAAGCATAATTATAACAGACATAAAACTTCTGGAACTCATTTGTACTGACAAGCATGAAATTATGAGGAAAAACCAGGCAAGTTGTGGATATGGGTCTTGGGAGTGAGATGAACATTTTCGTTGAAGTTACTCAAGTAAAGGAAATGGGCCGTTAGAATTGTCCCTACACAGAGAACGAAGGACAGGTGTACCTGAATGACCCATCCTTTTTGACTCTCTGGAGACAGTCTTAACATAAATACTTAACACAGACACCATCACATAACAATGAGAAAAATGAAGGATTCAACAGGATGGCTCCAGGGGGCATCCAGATAACTACAATAATCCAACTGCATTTCAAGTGATGCCACCCATCACCTCAGTCAGTCACAGAATGAAAGCATGACAGGAGAACAAGGAGAGGTGGGTGGCATGATGGTGCAGTGGTTAGCACTGTTGCCTCACACCTCTGGGACCCGGGTTCGAGTCTCCGCCTGGGTCACATG
>JAODJU010000002.1:16085313-16106444 GCA_026776725.1 Gnathonemus echidnorhynchus | reverse complement strand
CGCTGTGTAAAGAAGTGCTTCCTCAAATTTGTTTTAAAATGTTCTCCCGCTAATTTCCACTTATGGCCACGAGTTCTTTTAGTGTGATAACTCAAAAAGTATTTGACAGATGTTTTCAATCTTTGTAGAGATCTAGGCTACATCAGATTTTGAGCCAAAACACACCAAAACTGAAGCAATTGTGCTTAGTGACAGCAAAGAGAAAGATGAGATGATTAGAGGCTTATCCTTGGGGACAACATGATTTTACTTACTCTACTTACTGCATTTTTTTCTTTGATGGATCTTATTGTAAGTGTATGTCTGAAATGGACAGCAATTTAACATGTTTAATCATGCAAAAGTGAGTTCACCCATCAGCCAAGATCAAGTCACTTGTTTGCTAGTCAGTTAAAATAAGTTACATGTACAGTACTGTGCAAAAGTAATAGGCAGCCAAAAAATATGTTTAAATGATCTTTATGTTGGTGTAAAACTATGTTATTATGCGTGTCAAAGTCTGTTAGCTTAGCCATTTCAAAACATCTGATAAAATCACCCCAGTATTTCTAGCAACCATACAACACATCCATGTATTTTTTGACTTGACCACTAGCAAACCCTACAGACCCTTTCCAAAAAATTAGAATATCATGGAAAAGTTTATTTCCATAATTCCATTCAACACGTTAAACTTTCATAGATTATAGATTCAGATCCCACAACTTGAACGATTTCAAGTACTTAGTTGTTTATTTGTACATAATTTGGGTTTCCAGCTCATAAAACCCACGAAAACAGGAATTAAAAAAATTAGAATACTGTGAAGACATCACCATTTACTTCTCAGTTTTTATAGAAAAAAAGAAAGAAATTAGGATCACATCAAATCAATCAAAATATGGTACTTTCAAAACGATATGTCAATCTTCGATACTTGGTTAGGAATCCCTTTGCCTTAATCACTGCCTCGATGTGCCGTGGCATTAAGGCAATCAGCCTGTGGCATTGCCTGGGAGTTATGGAAGCCCAGATTTCCTTGATGCTTGCTGTCAGCTCTTCTTTGTTTTTGGGTCTGGTGGACCTCAATGATGCTCTTCTGGCCAGTTGTCAAGTCTGCAGTTTTCCCCATATTGAACCTAACTGAGACAATTGAACCAAAGTGAAGCAATTTAATGACACCTGGGAAAACCTGTGCAGGTGCTTTGAGTTTAGTAGATGAGTTGTGTGTGATACTCAGTTTAAAACATTCATGCCCTGTAAAATTTGGGCTGATGTCTTCACAGTATTCAAATTTTTTTAATTCCTGTTTTCGTGGGTTTTATGAGCTGGAAGCCCAAATTATGTACAAATAAACACAACTTTAAATTGTGGGCCCTGAATCTATAATCTATGAAAGTTTAACATTTTGAATGGAATTATGGAAATAAATAAACTTCCATCCATCCATTTTCCAAGCCGCTTATCCTACTGGGTCGCGGGGGGTCCGGAGCCTATCCCGGAAGCAACGGGCACGAGGCAGGGAACAACCCGGGACAGGGGGCCAGCCCATCGCAGAGCACACTAATAAATAAACTTTTCCATGATATTCTAATTTTTTGGAAAGGGTCTGTATATAGCTAATCAATATCTCATTGAATTTTTAACTATTTAAGTTAATTAATTAATGGAGCTGGTGGTGACATTTTTATTGTGTTACTCAATTTGCATATGTTCTAATGTTAAATTGTTTTTTTTTTGTTCTGAGCAAATGTGCACTTCCTACTCAGATACATAACTTTAAACATTTATTTTGACCGCCTAAAGTTTTTGTACATTGTGCACACAAAAAAAGCAAGTGTCTGAGGCCCCTCCAGATCTCCTTATATATCAGAGGTATGCGGTGCGTCGTCATAGATTATGTTTTACATACTGTTTTGCAGTCACAATTTCTCCAACATTAGTAGCAGCTCATAATTTCTTCATGTTTCCTCCAAGTATTTCAGCATTAACTGAGTTACTTTCCCACCATAAACATTTGTTACATTACTAATCATAATAGTTCAATCCCAGAGTCTCCCGAGAGGAGGGGAGGATGAGAGACTCAATGGGATGGACACAACGGTTTTGGCCAGGACAGGAACAAGGACACAGAGAAGGCTCACCCAAACCACCTTAACTGGAAAGGTGCTAGAGGTTAAATGCTACTGCGGCAAGATCTGCAAAAACTTAAAGGGCCTCAAGATACACCAGGCCAAGTCAAAGTGTGGGAAAGGAAAGGCACAGGTGAAGCGCACAGACTCAATGTCCAGTGAGATGCAAGAAAACCTCAGTCAGGAGGCACTCCGCAGTACTGGAGATTTCTCAAAACCCTTGTCACCCACAACCCACAGGAGAACCCTCACTGAAGCCACACCACAGACCGAACCCCTAAAGGTGAGGATTAATTGGCCCAAAAATATCCGACGCAAAAGAGTGGGAGGAACTTTGATGAGGACTTGGATAGAGTCCTCGAAGTTACGCTAGCAGGAACAGCAGTTCTCACTGAGATAACATACAACTTAGGGAAGGAGAGATTTGGAGTAATCGAGAGAAAGGTCAACACCAAGGCAACAAAACAACCAAAGAGGTGAGAAAGGGAGATCCAAAACTGGAGGAAAGAGATCAAGACCCTTAATAGAACGTATAAAACAAGCAATTCAGAGGAGAGAGAAGGGCAAAAGGAGCCCTTCTGGAAGCAGCCTTCTGGAGTGCCTCACCAGACTACGAAGGGCAGAAAGGACAAGAAAACTGAGCAAGGAAAAGGAGAAAAGGAGGGAGGGCCCAGTTCATTAAGGACCCCTATAACTTCACTAGGATCATACTGGGAGAAACGAAATCTGAAAGTCTGAGCTGCCATAAAAAGAATGTTTTCCTCAAGGAGAGGCATATTGACCCTGATAACAGCTCACCCCTGGATGAAAATCCAGAAATTGGCAACGAACCAACCTGGAAGGAAGTACAGGAAGTGGTCAAAAAGGCATGAGCTACTTCAACCCCAGGCCCCAGTGGCATACCTTATAAGGTGTATAAAAAATGCCCAAAGCTCCTCCAGCGGTTATGGAAGCTGCTACGTAGAATCTGGAAAAAAGGCACCGTACCATCACACTGGCAGAGGGCAGAAGGATGCTTTGTCCCTAAAGAGGAAGCCTCAGCGAGCATTAGTCAGTTTCAACCAATCTAGCATTGAATGTGAACCATTGAATGAACCTTATTACAGCGGCGGAGAAGGTAGAGGTCCAACTATGGACTCTGGCGCCCGACAACCAGCGATAAGGGGCTTTATGGATGATCTTACAATCAAAACATCCTCCCATGTGCAGGTAAGGTGGGTTCTAACCAAACTTGATGAGGTGGCAACCTGGGCTATGATGACGTTCAAGCCAAGAAAGTGAAGCAGTATGATTATCAGGAAAGGTAACATCACAGACAGGTTTAATCTGCTCAAACAAGGCGAGGTCATTCCATCCATCACGGATAATCCCATCAAGTGTTTGGGGAAGTGGTATGATGAGTCACTGAAGGACAGCAATAACGTCCACAGCACTGAGAAGCAAGTGGAAGGATGGCTGAAGAACATTGAGAAATCCAGACTCCCTGGAAATTTTAAGGCATGGCTATACCAACACGGCCTGCGACCCAGACTGATGTGGCTGATTACAGTGCACGGAGTCCCATTAACAGCAGGAAGGAGTGGAGCGAAAGATCAACAAGCACCTCAGGTGGTGTCTTGGAGTCCCTCCAAATTTCACATTGGTCGGGATGTACGTCAGATCTGGGCAGCTACAACTACCTCTGTCATCCCTCTTCAGGAATTCAGGGTGGCAAAGTGCAGGGTTGCCATGATCCTCAGGGACTCAGAAGACAAGGTCCGGGAAGCAGGGGTACATACCAGATCAGGACGGAAGTGGGAGGCCACTACAGCACTGGTCCAAGCGGAAAGAAATCTCCAGCTCAAAGACATCATTGGAGCACCCTGCACAAGCAGGCAAGGTCTGGGGATGACCCACTTCCAAAAGTGGGGAAAAGCCAATCCAATAGAGAGGAGATCCATGGTCCAGGCAGAAATAAGAAACCTAGAGGAGGAGTGGAGGAAGGCGAGAGCAGTGGAGCTAGGTTCCCAGGGAGCCTGGACAAGGTGAAAACTCCTGAAGAGGAGGCTGGTATGGGCAGACCTATGGAGACTCGAGCCATTCCGGATCTCCTTCTTGCTGAGGCCCATCTATGACACCCTACCAACCCCTGTGAACCTGCACAGATGGGGCATGAGAGATGACCCAATGTGTAAGCTCTGTGGGAAAAACGGGACTATGGCACACATCCTGTCAGGATGCAAGATTGCTCTGTACCAACGCAGATACAGGTGGCGCCATGATAAAGTGTTAGCTGTGGTCGCTGACTTTCTAGATCAGGCAAGAACCCAGAAATGCCAACCCACAGGCAGGCCACCACATGCTATCACATTTGTCAAGGGAGCAAACCCAGCAAGGCCCACTAACACCAGGGCAAGTCTCCTGCAGTCAGCCCAAGTGTGGGAGCTAAGGGTAGATCTGAAGAGAAGACTCCAGTTCCCGGATGTCATCCACACAACCTTACGGCCTGACGCAGTCCTGTTCTCCACTGAAGGGAAAAAGATCATCCTAGTGGAGCTCACTGTGCCATGGGAGGGGTTGGTGTTGTGAGGCATTCGAGAGGAAATCCGAGTGCAATAGAGATCAGGTGCAGGACTGCAGGGACAAAGGATGGCAGACATGGTTGTACCTGATTAAGGAAGGGTGCAGAAGCTTCCCTGCCCAATCAGCCTGGAAGTTGCTGACAGCGGTGGGACTGACAGGAAGTGAGAGGAAGAAGGCGGTACAAAGGCTGGGGAAGGCGGTAGAGACAACCTCCTGTTGGATATGGAGTAGAAGGGAGGCAGTGAGTAGTGGCTGGCCACCTCTGCTGACCCACCAGCAGGTGGGTGTTATGGTTAAGGGTTAAAACACCCAGTGAGTGCTGGTTTTTGACTTTTGACTTGACTGACTAACCATCTAACGACAGGCTACAGTTATTATGTAATGATGAAGAAGTGAAGCATCACAAGATGTACATAGACACAGTTTGTGGTGCCTGTCTATTTTACATTTTTTAATTCTTTCAAATTGTCAGCATCATTGTATAGGTATGTTCACATTAAAACATAAAACAAATAAAAAATATAAATGACATTTTCAAACATGGACATTAAAACACACACGAAGGAGTACAAGTAACTACCTAACTGATGGGGAAAGATTTTGCAAATTGGCATGTGGAATGTGAAAAAAATGAATACATCTACTTTCAGATCTATATAACATTAATGACTCACAGCATTTAGGTAAAAACACATTTTTTAACTTTCACATTTCCACATCATCCATCCAGTACTTCTAGAAATTGTACAAGCTGGTGAGTGTGGGACGAGTACAGCTTATATGGCCGGACCAAATGACAGGGCTGTCTGGGGAACACAATGTTGTTGTTTCTGAAAGGACCCAAATCTACTTAGGTTTATGAAAATAAATGAAATAAAAATTACAAACACATGAGTCCTATCCCAGCCAAGTAGGTACAATGCCTTAAACTATTACGAAATAGTGGAAAATTGTGTGTGTTGGCACGCTTAGCCTGGGTGTGGGACATCCATTCCTAACATACAATTCAGTACAGGGTTCGCAGATTAAAGGATGATCACTGAAGTCATCTTCCTTTTCTATGTGTATGTTCTTCTTGTTCTGGATATTCTGGTTATTTCAGCTGCAAAAATGAGTTAAGGTAACACGCAAACCCAAGGTAACTTTATTCTATCTGTCTGTCTATTTGTCAACCACCCATCCATCTTTCTGTCCATCATCCATCTATCTTCCATCCATCATGATCACATGCAAAAGGTGAAAATACAGTAAATAGAAAATTGATTTCTCACAACACAGTACAATATAGTACATTAAAAATGCAAAAAGTTTAGACCATATTGTATCTGTTATGATGTGAGCAGGCAGACGAGCGGGGAAGCAGGCGAATAGAGCCAGTAGTACGGACAAACGGGGTTTATTTACAGGACAGGCTAAACGAGCACTAGACATCACAAAACGTCAATGACAGATCTGACGGGACTGAAGTCAGACGCGGACTAAATACACAAAACAAGCTGGCAGTAACAAGAAACAGGTGAGAACAATCAGGTAGTAACACGAGGTAACAAGGTGGGCGTGGCACACACGAGGATCAGACGGAGCTGGGCGTGACAGTATCATAACAAAAAAACATCAGCATGACAAAAATATGCCTTGTGGGAACCAATTGCGGCAGAGCAATTGTGACATTTCATACAAGAATGGACACACACACTTTGTGAGCCGCTACCAAGTGATCTGCATGGCACACTGAACAAGGTGAAGATCAGCATTACCGAGACTCAAATCTAGCGGCCCTGAGCTGCCGGCCCAGTAATATAAGCAAGAAGGACAGAGGGGAGTTAGGGCAAAGCTGTGTCCCCCTCCACCTCATGCTTTAACTGTCATCAGCAGCATGTAGATACAAATAATTAATTTCAAACCCGAAACAACCAAGGAAACACACAAACCAAATGTATAGTAATAAATTGATCCACAAATGACCACTGCATGTTGCACCTGTATAACTATGCATGTGACAATTAAAGGAATGAAAGAATGTTGAATTCTGAAATTAAAAAAAAAAACAAACAAGCACTGAAAAATACACAAAAAAGAAAAAAAAAAAACATCAAGCGGCCTAATGGTGGCACTGCGGGGGAGATCACAGTAATGCTTAAATGCAAGTAATCTCTGTGGATCACTAGTCCGCACAGGGCTACTCCCACATCAACCAGTGCTGGACATACATGCCACCGTGAACATAGCCAAGCTTCCGGAATGCCAGCAGGAAATGGTTCTTAGACCCTATCTGCATGGATACTAAGGAACATTGATCCCCATGGGGAAATTCTCTTTCCACCTCCCCCATCTTTGGACTGTTGATCCCCCCCCCCATCGTTGTCTGTAGATGAGAGCAAGCTGGCCGTGAAGGGCAGCCACCCATAGCGGCACCCAGGGAGCTGGGGGTTCAGGGCCTTGCTCAAGGACCTGCAGATGTGCTGGCAAGGCTTGAACCAGCAACCTTCTGGCCCCAGGCGCAGAGGTTTAGCCCACTGAACCACATGATGCGGACCTTATTGGGGGGGCTACGCTCCACCCACCTAGCCCCGGTAAGCCAATAGGGTACAACAGGGGCATAACAACTGCTCACTCTGCTACACAAATATGCTGTAAAGCAAAACAAGATACATCACTGTTATGTGCATACATTCCATGTCGCTGGACATCTTGTCACTCCTGTCAGTGTAAAATATGAGACATTCTAGATTTATCTGACAAACAATTGTAATATGAGTGACAGGGTGGGTAGTCAGCAGTACACAGGCTTATGGTCGTGCCATTTCCTCACAGTTTGCCACAACAAGGGCCAACAGGACACAGCTGGCTGCCATTAATCACCCCAATCCAGTCTTAGTTTAAACTCTACACTGGAGAGCAGGTGAGAAGAATAGCTAAGGGTTTGCCAGCAGAACCTGCTCTCTTTCGGCCCACATGGCCAATACAGGACAGCCAGCCTGCTGCCTGCCACCTGACTCTTTTCTATAGTTGTCCCTTAATAATCTTGGTCTCTCACGCAGCGTTTGCCTACACCCTAATCTCCCGTATTTCCTCATCCACCACACTGGCCGAGGATATGGGTCAAAGGAGACATAGCAACAAACCCACAAGACTTCACCGCCGCAACAGAAGGTACCCAAAGAGTCGATGTTCTGCAGCAGCTGGTGCAGATGTCCCTAATATCAGTGAGACATCATCACCAACCTGGATGTGATCTGCCCCTGGACCAGGAGACCAGTAGAGCTGGCCTTTTATCACTTCCTTACTAAGTTCACAACTGAGGATGACACTGAGGTGCACATCACCATATTTGACTGCCAAGCAGAAACAATGGCCATCTCAGCACTGGGCCTGCATTCAGCCCCCCCCCTACTTGTTGGGTTTCTGGGATGAAACCATCCAAAGGGAAGACTCCACGCACCAGCAGAATATGATTAGCACCACACAAGCCTGAGATAACTGTGGTTTTGTCATTGTCGGCCACAATAAGGACCAACAGGATATTGATGAATGGCTCAGTTAGTTAGTGACTGCTGAGCTGGGTTCAAACCTTAGCTTGACTAAACCGAGTTCTTTACACATTTGACAGCAGTGTGCTGCTCTTTTGGTTGGGATGTTGTGTCTGTGATCGTAAGGTCATGGGTTCAAATCCTAGGATCAGCAGAGGAGTTTCAGTATTGGGCCCTTCAGCAAGGCCGTTAAACCCCAATTGCCACTGTGGCTGCTCCTGCTTTCTCAAAAAAAGTATGTTGCTTTAGATAAACGTGTCTGCCAAATAAATGCAAATGCTACTGAGCCCTAATTGCCAGGGGGTGACCATTACATCATTTTCTCAGAATGTTTTCTAAAAACAATCCCAAAATATCTCACTCATCTGTATAAAACCCACACACATACACTTCCATCTAAACCCTCCCAGTTCCCATCACACTTGTACCGGGTATTTGCTGTTCCAGCTGGGAGGGAGTAGTTGTGTGGGCTGCTGGGGGCCCCCAAGACTGGGTTGAGAAACAGTGATCTAAACAATTCATTCAAATACCACAAACAAGCAAACATGCACATAGAATGTCTACCACACGCTAGTGGGATCAATTCAGAACGCTACTCCATAAACCTGCTACTGCTGTGATTCATGAATAACATCAAGGAATATATGGATGTGTTGGATTTAACAACATCATACAATATCCCTCAAAGTACAATACAGAAGGATAAAGTACACTAAATGCTGCAATATCATGTTGTACATTTATCCATCCATCCATTTTCTATACCCACTTCTCCATAGGTCATTTTGACATGTTAAATAAGTGATACAATGTCAAAAAGTAGCATTCCATAAATCTCTGCCATGTACAGTAAAACAAAGTGTGCTCTATTTTGCAAAAATGAGTATCATGATACTCTATGCTACAGAGATACATCACCAATACTGTAAGCAGATTCTCATTTTCTCATTGTAGATTGGATTAACCTGCAAGTGCTGGTGTTAGACTGTGCCTGAATTTCTTTCGAAAGGATCCTGGTAAGGTTGTTTCATTGTCATTCTATTGCACGATGTGGGAGGTGACCTATGGCTGACATCCTGATTTGATGAATGGTTCAGAATGTATCCTTATGTTCAATCACTCTGCTCTGAATTTCTTGTCAATGAAGTCAATGATGATGGGAGAATTGCTGCCATGAACCTGAGACCCATCCAGGATGCACAAGACAGGGACCATAGTAGATTGGATGTAAACCCAAGCAAATATGCAACCTCCAGACACTGCTGCATGCAAGCATGCAACCTCCAGATAAGCTGATCTTGTTTTAAAATGCCCTCTGCCTATCCTTCCAACATCCAACAATGTATTTTGGTCAGCATCACAGACATTGCCTTATTGTAATACATTAATTGGAAGAATGAATTAAGAAGTCAGTGAAACTGGACAGAGACCAGCCATTTTTGTTTGTGTCTCTGGGAGCATACATATGTGTTTAATGTTAGTGATACATTAAAATTCTGAAATTCTCTAGTGCAGAGCTCAAAAGTGGAATCAATACCACATGTGAACATTTCTGCTTCTGTCCCTGCCCTGCAAGCGCTCCGAGCCAGAGTCTGATAAAGGATGTCAGATGGCAGTTTTTCCACCAGTGAGCATTTTCCATGACTAAAATGACAGTTAGCTCAAGGCTTTAATTTGCAGCCAACCCTGCATGAGTCAATAGCCTTGAAGAAGACTAAAGACAATTTATCAAAGGCAATGGCCCCTGTATATTTCTATCCCAAAAGACACACAACAATATAGTGAAATAATCAGACTGTCCTTATAGCTATTTTTCCCACCAATTCAACGAACCATTTTTTATGCACTTGGCAATAAATAGTTTTTTGTTGTCAAGCCAGTCAGTTGAGTTAGCGCACTGAAATTGAGATTATAATGCAGAGAAATCGTAATGATGTTGTCCAAATAATGAATGTCCCCTTCCTATACCTTAAGAACATGCTGGACTGAAAGGCAGTTTGATAGACTGCTAATAGGCAGTCAGGCTTAACTTCCAATGTGCATTTCATTCCAGCCAATGAGAAATCAGACACAAAAGTGACAGGCTGACTTTGAATGTTTGAAGTAGGAATCTTGCTCACGTGACTCTGACCTACAATGATTCTGTGGCACTGACTAATTATGATCTCTATAGCTTCATAGTTTCCATAATTAAGCAATTCACTCATCTGGCTACACATTACTTCCATTGTGACATCACACCTAAGTGTCAATTTTTACTGAAAGACAGACAACAGCCACATTTCAGTTTTAGAAACAGTTTTTCAACAGAAATTGCTTTTGCCTTTCTTTTGTTTCATTGTACCTCATCACAGGATTTGTCAAAGAAAAGCAGGCACCTTTGCTTTTCCAAATGCTTTTCAAAAGCATTGCTCACCAAAGGCCAAACTTCAAGCTCCAGCATTCAGGTAAGCGACTGAGAGATCCATCATGTGACCTGTCATGTGTAAAAACGACCACGATGAAAATAAGCGACATTAAGAAATAGAATATCAGATAAATCTCATTGCAAATAAATGATGCTGTAATACGTTTACAGGTTAATGTACAGATCATGTCAATATCAAATTAGTGTTAAAACAATCAGGTTTAAATTTAGGATTTCAATACTTTCTGTGGCTGAGTGGCTCAGTTAGAAGCACTATTGCCTTACACCTCTGTGGTTGGCAGTATGAATCCTGTGTGTGTGGGTGTATTATGTCTATATTACATTGTGGGGACAAAATGGGCCCCATAATGTGATAAAAACCTGTGATTTAGATGTTGTAGGGACAATTTTTCAGGTCCCCACAAAGATGTGAGAATGTAATAATAAAAAAAAAAAATTCATATTTCATATTTTGTTGGTTACTTATGTTTAAGGTTAGGGCTGGGTAGGAGTTAAGGTCATCATGTTGGGACTGGAGTTTTCCCCATAGAAATGAATGGAAAGTCCTCACAAAGGTATAATTATAAACCTGTGTGTGTGTGTGTGTGTTTGTGTGCAGAGTTTGCAAGTGTCCTGTGTGTGACCAGGATAAGCTATTGGAATACGTATGGATGTTTGACACTATGCCAGGGGCTACAGAGTAAGTTTCTTTGATTCCAAGCCTGTTTTGTACCTGGTTGTCATGACAATGCTGTTAACCATCCTGATAGGACAACATAATACGGACAACAGATAAACTGTGGTGGGAGTAGGATGCTGTGAACAGCTGACATAGAATAATGATTGTGTCCTGTTTTATTTAAAATACAAGCATTTCTAAATGACTTTTCTACTGAACTTGTTCCAGTAAGTTCTACTCTCAGTTTGTACTCCTCTTTTCATATCCAGGCAGCCTGAGATATCTAAGGCAAGGCTAATAGTTATGAGTTAAGAGACAGGGAAGCTCGCTGCTGAACAAGAGCACCAGCTGGGAACAGAGACTTAAGTATGCTTGTATGTTTTATTTTAATTTTGAGTTGGCAGTTCGCAAAATATAAATAAATGTGCAATCTTTGTTCAAACAAAACACAACCTACAGTTTTTAAGGTGTTTTAAAATGTTCAAATAAAAGACAATAGGGCTGTTATTTTTTTTACATCTCACAATTGAGATTCCTTACAACTGAGATTTCTTCTGCCAGCTGATCCCTCCTTGCCCGTGCTGCTGTCGGCACACACTCTTTTGTTGGCATCGGCACATGCAGTTCAGCTTCACGCCTTATAAAGGCCTCTAATGTGTCCTCATTTATATCCAACAGACATCCATCACGCATGGCAATGTTACACAACATACATTATGCCACAAAGAATGCTGTGACCTTCTGAGGGCTGTATTGTAATCTTCCATCTCACAAATCTAAATATCTGAAATGCATTTCAGCAATCCAAATATCCTTTCAATTACAGTACATGCTTAATTTTGATAATACACTCAAAAGGTGTTTTAATGATAGGGTTTGTTCTTTACCTAATATATATTGTTTTTCTTTTGCTTTTATTGAACTGTATGATTACGTGAAAATGACCAGTTGTACTCTAAAATTAAACATATATAAATGAAGACTGATCTTGCTAATGAGCCCACGAGCAAGGCCCTTTACCCCAAGTGCTCCAGGGACTGTGACGGTCATGGAGCGACTGCACAGAGAAACCCTCCATGGAGACTGTTCTACACACAAATGCACACACAGACATTTGCGCACGCATACGCACATACATACGCGAACATTGAACTGGTGTTTTAATAAATGCAAGACTACCTTGTTATGCTGTGGACATTCATTGTGCCTTGGTAGGGTGCAAACTTGAGCACAAAAGATGTTTGTGTGCATAAAATGATTACCATTTCTGCAGTGAATGTTGTTGCGGTCTTCGGTCTGGCAGCATCTGTCCAGCAGCAAAGGGGTGCCGTCGGCAAACGATGTATCATTTATTTGTTTCCAGGCCTAATTGGCCTAGTTCATGCTGGTTATGGCCGTAGGAATGACAGAGGCGGCCTTGATCAAACCACGTCTGTATTTTCATGTGCTACTAGGATGGAATGTTTTTGTATTTATTCAGTAAATCTGCTTGTTTGCATATGTGATAACTTGTGCTTTTGTCTCAGAGTCTGTCTTGTTGTTTATGTGTTAATTGATTGTTATGTGTTCACCGTTGTTTGAAAATGGTGCTGGCCACCTGCTATATGTTTACTTGTCTAGTCTTATGTCGTCAGTCTTGATTGTTATGCTGCGTGTGAGTATGGAGGCTCTGTGAGTGTTGCAATTTGTTCTCTGCACTTTAGAGGCTAGCAGATTGAGAAGTTTGCTGTATTTTGTAAGTTTTTCTGATTTTTGTATTTTTCTGAATTTTGGATTATTTTATTTTCTCTTTGCAATTTTATTGATTAATTTTAATTTTGTATATGGACACACTGCTTCATTCCCTTTTTTTTCAAGCCTGAAATTAAAGTACAGGTATATCGTCCACTCTCACATTAACTCTCATTTTTCTGGCCAAATCCACTCCCATGAAACAACATTTGCTCAGCTACCTTCACAGACTGACTGAGCCTACTGTCTCCTCTATGCCAGTTTCATGAGGTAGCCATTATCAAATTAGCTACTTTTTTTCTGACAGTCAGTTGATGTCACATGACTCTTCAAAAAATTCTGACAATGACCACAAAATTCTAAACGGAGGGGAGGACAGTTCAACAGTTGTGCTGTATTTAGTCTATTTTAGGTTCGTATCTGTGATGGCTGTATACATCCCTTCTGAGATCAAGAAAAAAGTGGAATGAACATGTACTAAGTATACCTTAACATCTGGGCTCTATCAATATAACAGGACCATAAAATGTAACACAGAAGGCTTTGTCCATAAATATATGTTTCCATTTCAGTTAGGAGAAGAGACAAACTAGATATCACAAGGTAGCCATTACTTTGGCCAGGGCAAATTCTTCAGTTTGGAAGGATCTTTTCTGAACCAGGACATAGATCTTTGTGTTTATCTGCTTGTCAGAGCTCAGGCTGGAATCTCAGTAACTCACAGATTTTAATTCAGCTCTGTTGCATTCTGCTTGCATTTGAGGAGAATATTCTCCAGCACTCAGTTTAACTGTGTATGCTGAGGCATGTGAAGAATGCAACAAATCAGCAAGAAAATGAGTATAGGAATGGCAAAAGATTTATGGAATAAGTCAGAAAGAAAAGCTTTACTGATCTGTCGACCTAATTCTCCTCTATTCTTGCAGGAGCTGTAAGTAGAATTATAAGTGAATTCGTGCATGTACCACTTCCCTGGATTGTCTTATTTACAAGGATAATTAATCCTGCTGCATCAGAACAATGAATATGTCACAGGTACCATCGGTTACTAGGCATTGAAGATGCAGAGGATGCAATATCAAAATGAACTTCACTGGCTGATTAATCATGGAATGTCAACAATATGGGGCAGTAGTGGCCTACCACTTAGGGAAGCACACTTGTGATTGAAAGTGTTGCTGGTTCAAATCCCCAACCAGCACAGTACCACTGAGGTACCCTGAGCAAGGTACCATCTCAAAGTCTTGCTCCCTGGATGCTGAATTAGCTGCCTGCTGTTGTGTCACATATGGGTTAAATGCAGATGACACATTTTGCTGTGGTATTGTCAGCAATGACAATTAATCACTTTCACTCATATCAGGGTCTCAGCACGACTGACTATAGTAAATGTAAAACAAGGCTGCAGTTTCAGTTTGCTTATTTTCTTATTTTCTAATTCCACGCACAGGGATGTAAAAGGATACAATTGCAGAAACAGCCAATGAAAACACCAGATTTCCTGCCTCTGTAGTATAAGTAAACTTGTGGGAACAATAAAGCATTTTGTTTAAATAAATAACCATATAAATAAGGCAATTGCATCAGCTCAGTTCAGTTCAAACAGGTTAAGTTGTTTGGGTCAACACTAGTGATGGCCAAAAGGACATTCCATGAACCATGTGCTGTATTTTTTGACTCCACTAGGTGATGCTCTCGGTTTCCTTTTCTCTGTGCTTTCTGCCCTTTTTTGAACAGAGATTACCATCTAGTGGGGTCTGAAAATACAGTACATAAAGCATCATTTTGTCTATCACTAGCCAGCACTTACACCATACAAAGCCACTGTTACAGTAGTTGGGGCAGCAGGGTGGCTCAGCCAGTAACGCTGTGGGGGACAAATTCTGTCTTTTTTTCTGTAATGCATGTTCTCCCTGTGGGCTAATTGGACTAATTGTATTGATAAGATGCTTTATTACAGTACATTGGAGTTCTTTAGTTTTCACATGTCCCATTACACTGAGGTGAGAGTAAAGCTTGGGGTTTGAGCGCAGGGTTGGCCAAATTTTATCTGGTGCCTCTGAAGCATTTCAGGGGACTAAGGGCCACGCTTAAGAGCCCAATAAACATGTGACTCCATTGGGCCCAACTGGCGAGCTTCTAATCACTGGCACAGTGACTTAAGCCCCTGAGCCACAAAGCCCGCCCCCCCAAGAGAAAAAGGAGGGTGTGTATGTCTGTGGCCTGTGATGCACAGGCACCAAGCCCACAGTATACCCCCACCATGTACCTGTCCTGCCTGGGACAGGCACCAGAGGTCTCATTTATCATAGGTGTGTACATGCAAAAAGAAGCCTGGATATGAAACTTTATACAAAATCCTGTAGTTATCAAACAAAATCTGATGGGAAAAATGTGTATATTTACAGAAACTCAGGGGTAGGTGCATGCAACATTTTGGACCAATCAGAAAAAGGTGACACCAAGCAAATCAGGAAACTGCAGGTAAACTAGCTACTTGTGCCATTAAGAGATAAAACATATAATATTTCCATTCAGTCTAGCACACACAAACTGTACCTTCCTTCCCTCACCATTTTCTACGACTGTGTGACTGCTAAGTGGCCAAGACTAACCCCTGAAAAACACCCCCATACCATTATCCCTCCTCCACTGAACTTTACAGATGGCACAATGTAGTCACGCAGGTAACAATCTCCTGGCATCCGCCAAACCCAGACTCATCCATCAGATTGCCAGACAGAGAAGCGTGATTCGTCACTCGACTGAAAATGTTTCCACTGCC
Organism: Gnathonemus echidnorhynchus; assembly: GCA_026776725.1. Classification (NCBI taxonomy): domain Eukaryota; kingdom Metazoa; phylum Chordata; class Actinopteri; order Osteoglossiformes; family Mormyridae; genus Gnathonemus; species Gnathonemus echidnorhynchus. Next base: position 16,090,639 of record JAODJU010000002.1, on the reverse strand, counting down.
CCAGAGTCCAGTGGCAACATGATTTACACCACTTCATCCAGTGCTTGACATTGCTTTTGATGATGTGAGGTTTGCATGCAGCTGCTCATGAAGCTCATGAAGCTCTCAGTGCTTAGTTTTTGTGCTGGAGGAAGTTTTGAACTGTCTCCTCTATGCCTGGGCGTTGGCAACTTTCACGCAATATACATCTTTGCACTAGGTGACCCCGCTGTTACTTTACGTGGCCTGCCACTTTGTGGGTGAGTTTCTGTTGTTCACAAACACTTCCACTTTGCAATAATGCCACTTACAGTTGACCGTGGAATATCGAGTTTAGGATGGGTGATATGCCCTAGTTGACATTTAGGGCCGTGGTGACATCACAGCTGTAACAGCATCGGCTGTGGCTGATTAGACCAATTCAGGAGCGGCAGTCTCCTTTGCATCAAATACAGGTGTGGGTGGTCGCATTATTGTCTCCATATCAGCTCGCTTTCTGTCTGGCATCCTATGAGAGGACCATGCTTGAATTCTCTGAGCAAATGTTTACATGGCGTGGTGTTTTATTTTAAACACCTGTGGCAAAGGGTCTGAATGATACACATGAAGTCAATGATTAAGAGGTGTGTGTTTGTGTGTGTATAATTTTTTTTTCTTTGATTCTTTAACATTATGATCGATTCTCAAAAATGAAATAAGACTGGGAGAATCAATATTTTAGTAATGATCCTTACTTGCAACCCTGTCCAGGACAAGCATTTTGAAAATGGATGTTAAACCCTAAACAGCAAGATTTTTTTAAATGTTATTTCAATTTAGTACGAATTGTAACGCTTCTGATAAAAGCAATTCAGTTTATTTACATTCAATACATGGATTAAACACCCATGTTCCAGTAGCCAATGCAACATTTAATGAATGTCCATCTTTGCTAGACGTACAGTATATGTGTGAGCGTGAGGAATCTGCTGGGATCAGGAGCTCAGAGGCATGAAGCTGTCCTCACATAACCTGACACACACACACCTGTTTTCCCTCTCAGCTCATCTGGAAGGTAATTTACAGCCAGTGGCCCAAAGCTGCCGGCACGTGATCAATGCGAAAGCCTCACACCATCAGGGCACCAGCAGTCACACTCCAGCCATTCACACCATTTTAACAGAGCCTTTTCCCCTCTCACCATGCTTCTTGTACATGGGTGAACCATACAATAAAACAATATTAATAGGGCACTGCCTCTAGCAATTAAATTTTGAAGCTGAAGTACAGCTTTTAAACCTTCTGAAAAATGGCTAATATTAATGTATAGAATATTTATATTCCTGAACAAGACCGCCACCTCGTGTTGAAAATGATAAATTAATTTACAAAATGTTTCACTTTTGCAAGGCAACCTCATTCTGGTTGACTTTGGAGCACATATGCAAACAGACAACCAGGACATTCTGACAATGATTATGTGAGGGGGAAGGTGACAAAAATGGAACACATTTTTACAAAATTACCTAATTTATTTATGTAAATTTCTGGAATTATGCAATGTGATTTTATGAATTATAAATTCTAAATGCTCTGTAAATTTTCCATACAAGATTGTCATAAAACATTGTCAATGTGTCTTTTTTTTTTTTTTTTCCAAAAATTGCATTGCACATGGCACAGTTAAAAGAAAAAAAAACATGCACATATTTTCCCATGTCACTAAAATAGATCTGATTACAAAAAATACTCCTGAACAATATAAACATCTACAGCCAGGTCAGCAAGTCACGACAACCAGCCTTGGCAACCCAAGGGTTAAACTGTTCTTCAATATGTTTCAATAAAATAATTTCTTGCTAAATTTTCATTTGCAAAAATATACTGTTCTCATTCACTCTCAGCTCATATATATTTATATATGCACCTTTCAGAATGAATGTCCAATGAGCTGACATGGAAACCAAAACAGAGAAGATGGTGAAATGCCGTCCCCAATGCAACCAAAACACCAAAACTACTGTGTCTGCCTGGAATCTTTCATACGGTTAGAAATCTGTCTTAGATGGTGCAAGATCAGGACAGCCAAACCTAGCAGGAGCAGTTTAACAGACTTAATTCACAAAACAATGACAAATCCAACACAAAACATTTTTCCCTCATGTTGGAACACAGGGAACTACAAGCATCACACATCACGTATGAGGGCGGGGCTTTCGATGCAGCAGCTCCTCCCTCTTTAGCAGCCCAGTGAATTAGCATATAAACCCCACCCTATGGAGAACCTGCACCTCAGCAGCACACGCACACAGAACCGCAGCAGCACATCCAGGCCCGTGAGAGCCCATCACCCCACTCAGGAAGCAGGGCTCTCTATCCAGATGATGACATCACAAACTAAAAGGCCAAATCGTTTAAGTACTCAGGTTAAACAAAAAGACTGTAGTTAAAATGTTGAGCCTTCGTAACAGAAAGGTATGCTGCCATATTATAGGCGTGTGTCTGAAGGCAGCTCATCCCCAAAAAAACTGGGCCAGTGAGGAATGGTAAGAACAGAGTAACCCTACTGCATGCCTCATTTCTGTACACATTCACACACTCACTCACAGAATCCCTGATATTATTTTCACCTCCCATTATTGCCATGTAGATAATTCAGAAGGGCGGCTTTGGAATGGGCTCCTTTAAGACTCATCTGAGACAGACAGAAAGTGTTCATCATCCCAGGCCAACAATCAGTCTGAGCTGCTGGCTTGCTCATACCTCTGTAAGTTTGGTATTAACACCCTGCAGGTTAGCAGGTGAAACTTGGAACACAATGCTGCAAACCACACCTAAGGTTAGGCCCCCCCAAGAACCTGCGGACTAGTCTAGACCTCTCTCCTCTCATCTGCTGTTAGTTGCAGCAGATTACACGAGCAAAATAAACATCTTAAGAGTGTCCTCCAGCTAAAAGGGGGTCAGCCTCTATGACAGACCTAACACCATTTTAAAAGGCTCAAAGTTAATAAATTCAGGTTACGGGGAAGGAGCCCGGGGGAGGGGTCTGCTTTTGAGGGGTGTCTCTGGCAGCAACAGACGCCAGCCCCCACATGTGCATGACGTAGTGGTTAAAGCATGGATCTCCATGGTGACCCTCAAACCATCAGAGGAGCACTAAACCTGAACAGTTCCCTTTAAATAAACTGCATAAATACAACAAAAACGAATGATTTGTCAAAGTTATAGGTTGTCCTAGACACATATTCCTCCATTGTCTGCAAATAAATATAACAATAACAATAATACTAAAACTACAACAACAATAAAGAGGAGACAGGTGTCACATATCATGGTACAGTCCTGATTCTCTGCAATGGGTACAGGCATGTAATGACCAACCATGGGATTGTAAGAACAGCGGAAAGAACAACAGAGTGAAAACGAAGGGTCACAGGAAACAGAAAATCCAGTGTGCAATTTGGTCTCTCCATCAGCCCCAAAAAGGCGACCTGTGCCAAAGACGTTTACCTCAGACTCCACCAGGGAGGCAAAAAAGAAAAGAAAAAAAAAAAATCTCATCTCCTGTTTAGACAGCACTACCAGTGATGAAAAATCACGGGCCTGGGGAGAGCGGGGGGGGGTGTAGCTGAGATCTGGGGACCCATCCAGTGGCTGGTGCTGGCTGTCCAGGCTCGGTACTGGGCTAAGAACAACCCCACCCCTGCCCCCAAAAGCTCCAAGACTCAGAAACCCAGTTTTGTGGGGCTCACTGGAGTCCACATCCACCGCATGTCCACCTCCCTCCGAGAATTTGGCGGGTTAGGGAAGGTAGAGGGTGGTGGAGGTCAGGAGCAGACAGAGCTTGAGCCTGTAGCCAGGCTGCAGACGGGTGTGGGGTCGCCATAGAAACGGGGCTCAGTCAACGGGAAGAGCAGCAGCAGGAAGAGCAGCATTCCCAGCAGGTAGGAGGCCAGGACGGTGAGGCGCTGCGGATGCTCCAGGGCTGTGCTCAGCGCAGGAAATCCCATGTAGTTACAGAAGGAGTGGCAGAGCACGGGCCCCACCAAGTGACCTGGCATGGGAAGACAGGGACAGCCACTACACACTGCTGAACATGCATCTCCTGCAGAGAGCCATGTGGAACCTCCAAAATACACTATCTAGACTTGCATATATCTCTATCCACCTGCAGACTCTCACTGTCCAGTAGACACAAGTTATACATTCACAGATTCCTGCCTCTGTTCTAACATACCAATATTAATAATATACTAAATGCATAGTTGCAAATTTACACATAAATCCATGTAATTATAGGTTAACATTTTACCTGTGTAATTCATGTAGGAGACACAGCTAAACAACAGCAGATTTTGCAAAATAGTATCACGCACACATATTTGCACACACCTGTCCTGATGAAGATGAAGGCTGTGTAGGCCCCAAAGACTGCTGTGTATGAGAACTGAAACACTGAAACAGAGAGACATTCAATGCTAACCTGAAAGGAAAATGGCTGCTCAGCATAAGGCTACATCAGTCTTACACAATGATTAATGAAGTATAAATGTTAGGGGTGGGTGATATGACCTAAAATTATCATCACAGTATTTCTCACTTTTGGACGGTAATATATCATAGTATTTCTTTCTTCTGTGTTTTGGCAGGAGTAGTATGACCTCTCCCTTTGTATAAATTAAAAGAAGTATTTTAGAATATACTAATTACACTTTAATTGCTATTATAGTTGGGTACAGGCGGTATTATTTCAAAAAGATACAGAAAGTGACATAGGTGATGTTTTCTCAGGGAAACGACAAGCCGTTTCAGCCGAAAGCAGTGCATTTTACTCTTCATTTCAAATAAAACGCCGGGTTGCCAACTTTGGTCAGGTGGCTACAGTGAGATTGTCAATCTGAGACAAGTCTGCACACGCATTTAAATGTAACACTTGTATTATTTTATTATTTCCTTAATTTATTTCCTTGTAAATAAATACTTTTTAGGCTTTGCAAACTTTGCTTTTGATGTAGCTAATTTTAGGTTTGTAATGGAATAATATAGATTTGCTGTAAGATTTCTGTCAGAAAGTGTGAGTGTCACACCAGAGGCGTTAGAGTTGGCAACCCTGAAAACTATTTTAATAGTTAGTTTAGTTGATTTGTATAAAAATAATTACAGTTGTTAAACTTTGACGGACATAAAGTCACCATTAAATTATGTTTATATAGCCAACATGGGGACGGCCAATATGCATACATATGCCGATCTAGCAAATATGTTTTACTTTTTATATATACAGTGAGGTCAATAAGTATTTGATCACCCTGTGATTTTGCAAGTTCTCTTACTTAGAAATCATGGAGGGGTCTACAATTTTCAGCAT
>JAODJU010000002.1:16059674-16076354 GCA_026776725.1 Gnathonemus echidnorhynchus | reverse complement strand
TATTTCTCCCGAATATCACGTAAAGCAGTGAGAACTGGTTTTCAGTTAATTTACCTGGTAAAATAAAGTTTAAATAAGTGCTCTAATAGTACACATAAGTTAGTGGTTTATTTATTGTTAGTTACTGTAATGTTGCGCTGCTTTATTTGGTTAATTGTCCAGTTTGTGAAGAAGGCATTCAAGTAAGAATTGCATTGTAGTATGACTCATTTCCTGACGCGTACAATTTATATTAGGTCAGCGTTCACGGTTCGACTTCTGACATTCAGATCGAGTTCCAGGTCAAACTGGTTTGTTCGACTTTCAAGAAGTTCGAGTTCTAGTGAGTTCGAGAACCGAGGTACCACTGTATATCCACATAATGGGAAATGTCTCTGTTTTTGCTGCTGTACAAATATATCCACTTAATGGGAAGTGTCCCTGGTTTTGCTGCTGTACAACAAATGCAAATACTGCTTGAACTGCGGATCAATGTTGGTACTCGCTAACAAGCAGCGACATGTAGCTTCCGCCTGGGTCCTAATGCCCGCCTTCTACCTTGCAGCTTAAATAGCCAGTACATAATTTTAATTATATAATAATAGCTAGACTTACAGTATTATTTTTAATTTCAATTCGTAGTCTTGCTTCTATTTGTTAAGTGCGTACCTGCGCTCAGTGATATTTTGCATGAAATGTATGGATATATAATTTAAAAATAGTAATGGGATTACTATATTTTTAGGGGCTTGGGATCATTTTGGGGGGGCTGAAGCCCACCCTAAATAGGCTTAATGACGCCCATGAACAGCATTCAGCTGGAATTCACTGTCTACAACTTCTATCTCCACATCCATAATTTCCAATTCAAATACTGAATTAAAACCCGTCTCTGCAGTCTCCTCCAGTTTGACTTCTCCAATTTCTATTCCTACAATTTCAAATTTACCATTACTTTGATTTACATCATCAAGCTCAAACTGGCAGAGGTCTGCCTTTCAGGCTGACTTTCAGCCTGTCTTGGTGGTCGTCTGCAGGCTTTATGGAGACTTCTCCTTTCATTTAACACAAAAACCTCTAACCCATGCACGTCTAACCCCTTATCCCCCCCAGGCTGGTTGGTGGCTGGAGTTGCTGGGGAGCACTCTTCTTCTTCACCCCAAGGGATGATTTCATCCCATTTGTCCCAGGCTGCCCAATACACATCATCTGTCCAGCTAACTGCTAATTGGCTTTCGGGTGTGTGACATGTTGAAACTGTCAGCCTGGTCAGAGGGTGAGGCCAAGTGTGCTTGGTGGGCGTTATCCCTTACCTCTCAGCCTGAGAAACACAAGGTGTGGTTTGTGAGCATGTGAACTGGTTGAAATGTGTGTGTCTCACAGTCAATGCATGAGACCTGAGAGCCCTGTTTTTGTTGGTCTTGGAATTATTCATGGAGTATTTTTCCAGCTTTTCATGGGCAGGTCATGCTGTTTGCTATTATGTGCTGTCCGCATTTACAGGCCCTGAGCAGTAAAAGCCAGCACAGCATCTCCTACACCTTGTCCAGGAGTCACTCTGTGATTGTCGAGTACACAGATGACTCCATCACAGACATGTTTCAGGTGAGGCTGCACATTGACGTTTCGCAAAACAAAGCAAAACTTGGTGACAAACATGTTTCTAGGAAATACTACTTCTATAGACAGGAATTGACATAACTGGTACGCATTCACCTTTAAAAGCGATATGTGCGGCAATCGATTGTTATAACAGCGTGAATGCTTACGTATTTTATGTGCATTTGCGCCGATATGACAAGAAATTATCGTGCATTTTAATATTTATATGCTAATTCGTACTTCATTTGTGGTATAGAGGTTAAAATGCATGGTGAATGTGTACTTGTGTACCAGTTATGTCAATCCCTCTCTATACACACGTAAATACATATATTAATGCCCCAAAAATATAATTCAATTGAATTCACTGCAATATCACTGCAAAACCCCACTGTTTCCTCACCTCTCCTAGATTGGGTGCTAGACAGAAGGCATGATTGACCTGGTGGTAACAGACTTGGCAGGTGGCGAGGTGGGGGGCACAGCGGAGGGCAGTTAGGTGGCACAGAGCAATCTCCCGCTACGCCTGTCGCATCCTGTGTGGGTGCTCCTCCCCCTACGCTGCCCGTATCTATGCTGTTGGCTTTGACGCCTCCAACATCATCTTTCTGGGGAGTCCCAGAGTTGTGATGTCTGATATTAAACATGATGTTAGCATACTTGTAGCTACACAAGGCTGAGATCTACAAACCACATTAATGACTTCTTTGTTCTCTCTAAATGTAGCCACGTCATACTACAAGCCTGCCTGTACACTCTCAGAAAAATAGGTAAAAATTGGTACCTTTGCTTGTCACTGGGGCTGTATGCTGAAGGGTCTACCAATTGTACCCTTAGTTGTAAGTAACTGTACCTTTTAAAGCACATAAATGGAAATGAAGAACATTTCTGTAACATTGATGGTGTTTGTGCCTTTGGGATATTCCTGAGTCCATTTCTGTACCTTAAAAGGTACAATTACAAGGGTACAGCCCCAGTGACAAGCAAAGGTACACATTTTACATTTTATTTTGAGAGTGTAGCACTGCATTAAATCATCAGTTTTATTTGTTTGCTTGCATTTTTTGTTCTGCTTCTTTCTTTCTGATATGAAGAATGTTGAAGTTCTGTGTGTTCCTGTTGTTGTTATGGCTGTTTAAATCATGTGCTGGGGGGTTTTGGTGCTGTCAGTATGGGACACCTTAGACAGGATGCCAGTCCATGATAGGACATGAGGCAGGGGACATCCTAGACTCATTCACACAAAACACAAGCTATTGGTGATTTAGAGACACCAATCCCCCTGACCACATGTGAGAGGCGAACCACATGAACACAGGGCCATTCTGTAAATACCACACACACACAGACCCAAGGATGACAAACAAACCCACAGATAACATAGTAACATAAACACAGCAACTGAGTTAGTGGCCAATAGCACTTTATATGTCAGAATTGTTATCTTGCAGTTTATTTCTGGAGCGGTGTTGGTAGGATTTCCATGTGTTTCTAAAGTACTGAGTCCTTAATCTGTTTGACAGTTCTGTAAACCAAAAACCTTCTGACATATTATATAGTGCTGCATTTCAGACTCAGCATTGATGATTTGACCATTTCTTTGATTTAACTGTGTTTAATCCTGCCCTAGAGCTAATAAACTTAAGGGTTTATTTTTTGCAACTTGAACCCTGATCACCCATTGCTTAAGCTTGGCTTGGTGGTATAAATTAGGCAATCTGTCTTTAGCAAGGCTCAGTATTTAGTGTGTTGGCTGCACTTATAGAGAGCAGTGACTCTGAGCACCTGTGAGTGCTGTATTTGCTTAGTAATAAATTTATAGTGAGGGCTGAGCCCAGAGTTACATCTTAGACGAGACTCTTTCCATTGACCCTTATGAACTGGGGCTGAAATGACTGAAAGACAGGCAGCTTTTTAAAATTATCCTCAGCATCAGTACTGGGGCAGCATCACATTTGTATGTGTATTTAAATACAACATAATTACACTTCACTGTAAAGCCTTTGATGACAAACTTGTTCGCTCAGTGGTTGATTAATGCATTGTGGTGAAGATAGTAGCATGAGTAGTGTAATGAAGCAAACTCTGTTATGTGCTGCTTCCCTAAGGCTAGGAGGTCCATTCTTAGTTGAGGTGTAGTCAAGTAAACTTGTGTGAAACTCAGGGGGCAGAATTGGAAGGACACTTAAAATATGTAGTGAAACACTACCCTCTAGTGGCAGGAAGACATAAGCTTTGTGTTGCCACCTGCAAGACAGCACCTCTGTTGCAGCGTAACAGAGTCTTAACGTCATTTCATTTCATTTTTTTGACTCTTTAACGAACGTGTGACTGTGGTAAATTGGCAAGTGTTTGTTATGTAATATAGTATTTATTAATGATCAGCATACTTTCAAGGGTGTTCCTCTACCCCTGTGCCACCCCCATAACCCTGAACTGGATGAGTATATGGAAGACGAGAAAACATTATCAGAAAAGTATTGTACTTTGATAATTTGCTTGTTTTCTGTATACTTGTCTGCGTATCTGTGTAATGCCTTTTCTTCATCCATGTGGGTGGTTCCACAGGAGCGGGCAGCAAAATGGCAAATAGCCGATGGTTTGATGGACGGGCTTACTACCAATGGGGTGCTAGTAATGCACTCAGCAGGAGACTTTGTGTCAGATCCGGCCCCGGGGGTTTGGATGGAGATCTCGGTGTGCGGCAATGTCTACACCCTGCGGGAAACATGCTCGGCCCTGCAAAGCAGCAGTCTGGTGAGACAAATGAAGCTTTACTCTACCCATTGTTTTAATATGTCTGGTTGCTGTTACCCTCTGGTTGTGTTGCAAATTGATGACCATGGTTCGAATTTCAGGGGGTACTGGGGGGTACTGTACCCCCCAATCAAGACCCAGACCCCCCCAAAGAGACAAAAATAGCAGTTTGGGAGGGGGTCTTAACATTTTTCTTTTGTTGTAAAAAAAAAAAAAAAAGATAACCTCACCTTGTAGGAAAAGTTTATGTAAAACGATTTCAGACACCCCAATGTCATGCATTGGTAAATGTAAGTAGCCAGCAGAAGTCTAGCCTGTTGAAAATGTGTTATTTTACAACCTTAATTTATTCGTTTGTTTCATCTACTAATGCAAGCTGACGTCTTTATAAGTTTAATTACTTACCATTGTCCTTCTGAGGCCGGTGTTCTGACAAGTTGAGCTACTTTGTCGATGTAAACTATTGTAGTGCTAATCGATAGCCCTAACCATAGCTTACCTCAACAAAGTAGCTCAACTCGACAGAACACCGGTACAGTCAACTTTAGTTACGTTAACTAGCAAGATAAGCTAACTTCCCTATTTAAACCAGGCTTATTTGGTGAGGTAAAATCGATCATGGTCATTTTCCAAGGAGATGAACTCCCTATGTTTTCATTCTCATTTTATCACGAATAAATTGTGCCATTCTGAAATTAATTCGGCACTTAGCCTGTGTGGTTTGTTATTAGGCTATGTTAACGCATAAGAAGGTCTAACGTTACGCTCTAAAAAAACATTACTATAAGTGAAACCTATGGGGCAACGTAAAAAAAACTAGCTCGCAAATAATAAGCCCTATTATTTGAATTTTAGTGGTATTGATTCTGCATTCCACAATTTCATATTTAAAGACATTTTTAAAAGCTTCATCTGATAGCCCAGATACTGTTTTGTTAAATATAGATTAGATCTTATTCAGACACACTATGAGGAAAAGGAAAGACGGAGATATCAGACACTTTTTTGGTGGTAAAAGAAGAGTAAGTAGGAAATATTACTGTTAAGAGCTATAGAACATTACACTAAAAGTATAGGCGCAGTTTTGCAAACAATGTGTATGAAGGAAAGTGGTGGTCAGCAGAAGGCAGGAGAGGCACAGGAGCAGGCAGCTGGAAGACGGCAGGATGAGGACAGTGTGCAGGACAGTGAGCAGGCAGCAGGAAGATGGCAGGATGAAGACAGCGCGCAGGCAGCAGGGAGATGGCAGGATGAGGACAGTGTGCAGGCAGCAGGGAGATGGTAGGATCAGGACAGTGTGCAGGACAGTGAGCAGGCAGCAGGAAGATGGCAAGATAAGGACAGTGCGCAGAACCAAGAGGTGAGTTAGAAATTAGGCTGTACTTTAAGATCTACTATATCATCAAGAGAGATATTAGCCTAATAGGCAAATATTTATTTCTGAAGGCTGTTGGAGCTGGGGGGATTGAGAGGGCAGGAATAACACCAGACTGCTGGACCCGACCAGGCTGTTTGTAAATGTAAAGGCTTATTACTTTTACTAGTATACTTCTATGATAATTCCTGGGAGTTATCAAAACCAAATTCTTTTGGATTGGGATAAGGATAATGAGATCTTCTGTATTGATTCTCATTTTGTCACATGTCCAGACCATGACCGTGTGTTGCATACATGTTAGTAAACACCCCTAGTGCATCTTGCACTCTTAACATTGATCCTGGTGGCGGCTATTCATATTGACGCGGTAGCGGACCATAATGGTCATAGAAGTGTTATGAAGGCAGTACCCCCCAATTATGGAGCGGTAATTCGCACTCTGTTGATGACAGTTTAAAATGGCTCACATACTGTAAGGAGCTCTGCTGCCATATTTGACCAATAATAAACTAATACTCTTGTCATTGCTTCCAATCTCATTTAATTTTTATCAGTAAAATTGCAGTTCCATTCAGACAAGTTCTGTTTCCCTCTTCCTTTCCTCTCTTTCTGCTCCCAGGTAGAAAACGAGTCCAACTTGCTTCAGGACGGCTCTCTCATCAACCTCTGTGGGGTGACGTTGCTCTGGAGGACCACCAGCAGTCTGCATAGCACTCCCTCCTTCAAACAGCTGGAGGCGCTGCGACAGGAGCTGAACGCGGCACGGCCCTAGTGCCCCGTGGTGCTCAGCACACTAGCCTTTCCCACCCTGGCACAGCGCCATACTGTGGACGAAAAGCAGCCGTGGGTGTACATGCATTGTGGGCATGTGCATGGCTACCACAGCTGAGGGTCGCAGTGGTCTCCAGGCTGTGCGAGTGCCCTATGTGTCACTGCACAGCTGCAAGGGTGGCCTGTACCTGGACGCAGGCCCCGCAGCCACGCCTTCTGCCCCTGCAGCCACGTTTGCTCGGAGAAGACGGCACGGGCTGGAGCCAGATCCCACTGCCCCATGGTACCCACACCTTCCACACCGCCTGCCCGTTTTGTGGCTCCTGGCTGACTGGCAAACAGGCCTATGTCAGGCTTATCTTCCAGGGGCCCATGGACTGAGGCCAGCCGGGGCCATGGAGGGAGGGGGAGTTGGGGAAGACCGTGCTTGAGGGGAGAGGATGGAGAAGAGGAAGAGGTGGGGGAGAGGGGCACGGGTGAGTAGCTGGGAACTGGAAAGACGAAAACAGGCCAGCAGCCATAGGGTGATTCTGTGTGAGTAACTGTACATACAAGAATATAAGCAAATGCAACTGTACACATTGTTAAACATCTGCTTTTGAAGTTTGACTCAAAAGAGTTGGTTGATGTCATTATGAACATTAACAAAATCTCCCATTTTTATGTAAGAAAATTAGTACGTGACGGATGAGGAATAGTGTGACCCCAGCTACAATGACTGCTCTACTCACAACAGCAAGTAGATGCACCTGACATAGGGATAGCAGGAAGGAGTGGAACTTTTTCAGGGGTTGTCAGGGCATGGGTGGAGTGATGGCTCTGAGACTAGGGATCTATGCCAGCAACTGGAAGGCTGCTGCTTTGAGTCCCATGAATGCCTAGAGTGATTCTACTTCATTGGGTCCTTAAGTAAGACCCTTAACCTGCAATTTCTTCACCCTGGATACAACGTTAATCTACATCCAGCCCTATAAGGAGGTCTTCCAACTTACAGGAAAAAACTTGGGGGTTGGTGGCAGGATTGGCACTCCAGCCACTGGAAAAATCCTCACACAATTGCCATTTGGACTAGTGTGGCACTGAGGTATCACCTACTGCACTCAGGTTCTCATCACTGAGGTGGTGTGGTGGGTACAGCAATGTGTACTCCTCACCTCTCTTAGGGCTTGAGACAATCTGAAAGGGTTTCATTTGAATGGGAGTTGGATGTAGGTGCAATACTACTGCCTGGTATTATAATCCTTTATTAGCTAAAGCACAAGTATATAGGAATTTGTCTCTTCACCTTCCCTATCTTGCTCTTCATAGCTTGAGGATCACAGCACCAGGTGAACCATCATGTGGTGCTATTGGAGCTGGGAGATTAAAGGTTGGGGCTTGAACCAGCAACCTTCTAATCAGAGGCATAAAGACTTGTCACTGAGCCACTGACTGCCCCTTACATTATATGTTAGACACACATTCACAGTATTGCTGTCATATAAATCAACGGCCAACGCACACAAATCCCATTAAAAATTGAAGGAAAAAATAAAAATAAAAACCTGGTTTCACAAATATTTTTTTCCCTTAATCCGTACAGTTCACATTTCCACCATTAGCCAAAGAGGAGTCAGAATAATATAGACAACAAATTCAGGCATTTTCAACAAAATTGGGTCTGCCATGTACATTATTGATTTAATGTGGTTAGAGATTTTCTGTTGAAGATCACAGGCGTGTCTGCAGTGACTCTGCCTCCTCTGTGCCTGCCAGCCCCCACACCCCCCCCCCCCCAGACCATTATATTAACAGCTATAAATAGCCCAAGGTCACCTATTCCCTGCACTTACTTATTTAGAAAGCCACCCATGAAGGATGATGAAAGCAATTAAGGTAAAAATGATGCATGCCTGTTTAAAGGCATGCCTTTTCATCAGGACAAATGATCTGTAAATATTTGGGATATTAAAACCTGACATTTACTGATCCTTAAACCATCAGCTTGTTTACCATCTGGTTTTAATGTTCACTGTATGGACAGCCAAGGAGCGAGATCACTGAGCAGATACTGCCACCATAAGAAACGTACATCTAGATAGATGAGCATCTAGAACCATGAAAGTCTGCGGAGACTTTCTGAACGAGCGGGGACCAACTCTAACACGCACTACACGTCATGAGACCGATCTGCTCAGGCTTAGCATAGTCACATGACAGTCTCAGCAACAAAAACACTGAGAAAGCAGTCAGGCATTATCTAAAAAAAATGTGCTATTCATGGACACAACTTTTGATTCTTTTTTATTATAGATATTATATATTTATAATATGTACAGATAACAATCATATTGAAACTCAGCAGTGAGAATAGCGCATACAATCAGCCAGAGAAGATGCCAGAAACTACCAGGTTGGTGCCCAGTATTAAATGTGTGTTTATTTTGGCAAGGTAGAGCAACAGAGACGCTTACAAACAACATGAAAAAAACCCCCCCTTTTGCTTTATTTCTGAAAAGGAATACTGATTACAAAGTAAGGTTCCATTTCATAATCATATTAATCACTCCCCCGCCCCAAGCCCCCCTCAGCCAGCACCTCTCTGCCCCTTCTTGTAACATTACCATCCTCCACACATCCAAACGCCGAAAACAATAAAATGATTTCTATTGAAAGAAATATCAACAGTAGTCAGAAAGGGGGCAGGTATGCAAACATTCCACAGGTGTTTGTTCTTGTGTGTTTATCTAAATGTCACAGACAGCGTATGAAAATTAAGACTGGAGAACAGCCAGAATGCTACGTCACTATGCGCTGACACAGCCCACTTTGCTGTGTCGTTCTGTCTGCAGACTCTGCAGCCTGTCTCCTTTCACATTTCCTGCTCCATCAGAAGCACGTGGCTGGCCTCCATAGTGGCTCAGTACTTCAGCTCCTCCTTCACAGAAATGTGAGTACAGGCCAACCCAACCTCTGCTCCTGACCAACCACTTCCAGTGCTTCACTGAAAATCTGTCTAATGAGTATAAAGCAATTAAGAGACCTTTGCACAGGCAAGCACATTGGCCACTGTATTTACGCACTTCTTCAAAAGAGCATGGCAGATCACACAGTTGAGGCAAAGGAAAGGCCTAACTGATTCTCCAATCTTCAACATTTCTCACACCGCTCATCATATGAAAGGTGACCAAGAAAAAGCATAATTTTTCCATGGTCAGGCTTGTAACAGAATATCAATTTTTTTTTCACCTGCAAAGCCACAGGGTAGACAAAAAAAGTGGGATATCCCAGTGCTTTGACCATTCGGCATTTCTTGATCTTTTCTCATTTGTCAGGCTGAACAAATGGGCCTGAGAGATGCCATCCAAAAGCCAGCAAAGACAGTTCACGTGTCTCCATTCTTTTTGTTTCGAGAGACTTACAGATGTCTGACTAACAGCCGTCCACATGGAGCGCCCAGGACTGCTTCGCATTTCTCTGCTTATCTAGCGTGCAGTGTTTTTACAGATCCCATTGTATGTTGATGTTCTCTGCCGATCCTGGATAACCGAGGGGGGCAGAGCGGTGCCTCGGAGAGACACAGTAGCCCCTTTCAGTGCCCTTTGTAAATAGAAGAGCAGCAGAGAATGCCATGGTTATGAGGTGAGCCCTCGTCAGAGCACTGTGCTGACTGATGGCTGAGAACCGTTCCTTGTGAGGTACCAGCAAGCACCATAGGTCTCACCAGGCACCCAAAGTACCAAACAATACAACAGGAAAGGCAGAAAGAACCAAACCCCCATTCTACAGTGTCAGCAATCATATGTCTACACAAGCAATCAAGATTAAAAAAAAAATTAAATAGAAAAGCCATGATACACAAATGATAAGAACCCCATTCTGTTTTCTTTGCTTACAGCTACCTGTACAGGATCTTCCCAGTGTCTTCCCATTCATGCCATCTAGGCTAGCATCAGTCCACTCTGTGTCTGTATGTGTGTGTGTGTGCGTGTGTGTGTGTCTGTCTGTCTGTCTCAGGAAGAAAAACAGTGAGAGCTTGACAGCGAAAGCCAAAAGCTGAAATCCAAATGCTGGAGATGACCATTCATGGAAAGATCAAACACCCTGAAATTGTGAGAGCAGCTCCCACACTCTGGGAATGAACAGCTGTGTTTTACTGGTGCATCAAAGAAAGAGGCGAGACCACTGAGCCAGGGCTGGAATGACTTAGTCCAGAAGAGATTCTGACACTGGCAAAGACAATTACTGTAAGACCCCCAACTCTCCCCACTTGCGTCTCAGTTGAGGAAAAAAAACTAAATTTACTAACAACCACTCCACTCCTTACGGCTCTTATTTTTACATCCTCTTTCATGCACACTTGTTAGGGCCAGAGATGGTCCACCAACATCCAGCCCATCCTCTGATCTTCAGGGCCTGTGGTCAAGATAAAATGTCAGTCAGGAGCGTGCCCTCACTCTGTCACTGTCTTCCCTGCCTTTCTTTCGTGGTCCCACCCCCCAACTCAGTCCCCGCCCCTGCCTTTCTTCATGGCACCCTGAAGGGTGAATGGAAGCGACGGAGTTAGGACCAGTGAAAGGAGAGGGCCCCTAGCAGCAGCCTCCCCCAGACGGCCTCACGGGGGTGCTCTCGATCTTAAGATTGGGTTTGTCTCCGCCGGAAGTGGCACCAGGTCCCATGCGCTTTTTAATCTCAGCCGCCATGGTCATGAAAGCTTGCTCCACGTTGGTAGCATTCTTGGCGCTTGTCTCCAAGAAGGGAATGGCCAGCGAGTCCGCAAATTCCTACCAAGAGACGGTGAACGTGTTTGAAAACAAGCACATTTCAGGTCAAAACAATACTAACTCCTCAAAAACACAACATATTGTAAGGTCAATATTTATCCACTATAGAGGAACAACTTTGAGGAAATTAATTAATAGTATCTGTTGGCATGCAGACCATGTTCATCCCTGAGACTAACCTTGGCTGTTGTGTAGTCCACCACTTTCTTGGTTGTGAGGTCACATTTGTTGCCTACAAGGAGCTTATTGACATTTTCACTAGCATAGCGATCAATCTCCTGTAGCCACTGCTTAACGTTGTTGTAGGACTCCTGCAGATACAAAGAAAATCCTAAATATAGCTCGTGTCTGGGCAGCATTTTTGCCAAGGTATACTTTACACAAATTATAATATTTAGTTATCACTCTTACAAAAATATAACATCAGAAATTTGTTCTTCCTTCATTACGTCACACACATGATGTCTACTTTGATATACCAAAAATTATCAACATGAAATGCAGCAGAGCTTTCGTTTTATGCTACAGTCTAGCTGTTACACCAATCTGGAACTGAAACACACTGAACATACTCAAGTCAAAATACAAATCAACTGCAATATTTTCTCTACAGTTAATCATGCTGAGTGGAGACTGGAACCTGACCACACTGCTGTTTGAGAGCAGAGTCACTGTTGTGGTGTCAACCAATTTGCATCCCCCCTGCGAATATCCAACTGCTTAAAATCACAAGGGTTATCCATTCCTGCATTATCACTGTTCTCTCCTTTATGATCAAATAATAAATGCGTTCTGTTCTCTCTTCCAGCATCCACTTGGGGCTACCAGCCTACAATCTTTAAGGAAACAGTCTCTAAAGAAAGGACCCAGGCAGTGGTCATAATGAGCAGTTAAAAATATATGCCCTCAAACCTGATACGCGCAAAACAACATCAGGTATTTTTAAAACAATTGTAACTTGCCAATTATTTTCAAGCAAATATCACTAAGTAACTTAGCTTGTAACAGCAGTTTTTACACAACTTTAGGTCTCCTTTTTATAGCTGGTAAGCCCTAAAACATTAAGATGCCCTTTGACAAGCAGCGTCAAATTATGACGACTACAAATGATAAATTTGCAGCATATAGTGCATGGGTTGGGAATATGGTACGTATGTGTTGCATGGCAAAGCTAAAAGCCTCCATCCCAGTGAATCTTTCAAAATATATGGGGAGCAACACACACAGCAGGGCAAATTGATAACTAACAAAATGCTGTCACTGTTCAATGTCTCAGAGTTCCTTTTTCACAGGTCAGCAATGTTTTCCAACTTCATCTAAATCAGCTGGCTCCATCATACTCCTGGCTATGTATTCAGTGTGGGAAAATCACCCATTTATTCCCAAATTCACAAAGTTGAAGGTCTGCCTTGAAAAAAATATAAACTGACCAGTGCCTCCACATTTCAACCTAGGGAGCAGCTGGAAAAACATATTCACCATTAAGCTACTGTAACCATTGTGACCTGGAGTGAAGAAATCAATCACAAAACTTTTACTGGCCAGGTTTACTAGATGCCAACAAGGCCTCGGTTTCATGCAGTGTCACGATGGAAAAAAACATCACCCTAATGTAAGGCTGAGAAGATAATGA
Source organism: Gnathonemus echidnorhynchus (assembly GCA_026776725.1). Classification (NCBI taxonomy): domain Eukaryota; kingdom Metazoa; phylum Chordata; class Actinopteri; order Osteoglossiformes; family Mormyridae; genus Gnathonemus; species Gnathonemus echidnorhynchus. The sequence goes on along the minus strand of JAODJU010000002.1, from coordinate 16,063,471 downwards.
TGCTATCAGAGATGAAGAGAGAGCTATCAAGTCAATGGGCCACCAGCCATTGATATGAAAATTTTCACCCTTGGAAAAACCCTGCATGTTGTTTGGTAGATATTCTGGTTATGCATGTCTAATGTACAGAATGCAGCCCCTGACCTGGTCTGTGACATCATAAACCACAATGATGCCATGAGCTCCTCGGTAGTAACTTGAGGTGATGGTGCGAAACCTCTCTTGGCCAGCAGTGTCCCACTATGGAAGAGAGACCAGCCATCAGTCAGCAGCTCCTGCCAATGCAGTGCCATCATTCTCAGCCCATGCAGGACAAAAGCACTCAGTGGCATGCAGATGGTAACACTGTGTCCACACTTTCCTGTTGGATTTCAGTGTACTGCAATAACAATTTATAGGTCATAAATGATATATTCTTGTTTGTTACATGTGCAAAACACCTTGAATGTTATTCTGCTGGTTAATGATATTGCACAAGTGTATAAACACAACTGTTTGCATGAAACCTTAAGTCAGCAATTTAATACTATAGTTAAGCATTAACACTGGGGATAATCTAAATGTTCACACTGCTACATTTTCACTTAAAATAACACAGAAATTAGTCTCCTTTTCCAACTTTCATCCACACTACCTGAGAGTTTTCAGTCCCCAAAATAGACTTTTTTTAAACACTCTCATGTATACTTCTGAACACTCCATTTCAGAGTTCCAGTGTGGAGGAGTGATAAGTGAGACTTAAGAAAACACAGACTCTAAAGGCGTCCTAATTTGTCCCTGCTCAACACATGGCCCTTCCCTGATTTGATCCCACTAGTTACACCCTCTCCTTGTCTGACTGGTCACCCTACACAAAAGTAAACAGTATTCCAACATGGCGGATATGGCAGTTAAACAGTGTGTTATTGTTGACTGCTACATATTTGCACAAAAAGAAAGTAATTCACTGGTCGCCGTGGAGATGCATGCATGCTCAATGCAGGCTAATATATATGTTTTCACTCAGCACTGTGGCTGCCTCTCATCCACTTCACTTACAATCTGCAGCTTTATAGTCTTGCCATCCAGCTCAATGGTGCGGATCTTGAAGTCCACTCCAATAGTGCTGATGTAACTCTCTGTGTAAGTATCATCCTAAAAACAGACAGACACACAAGCACACAACCATGGGGAAAATCAATATGCACCATGGACCATAGGACAACAATATAGTCTAGTCAATCCAAAGTGAAACTGTCACTACTTTATGGATTCTATGATCATTTTAACTGGCATCAAAATCCAGCTGCACTGGGGTTTCTTTGCTTTAGGTGCCTATTTCAAATTGGTTACCTGTGGCCAATAGAAACATGGAAATCACACACCACTGTACTTGTTCAGTTATAAATTACAAGAATCATTCCAATTTAATTCAAGAAATGGCCACTGCATCACCATCGTTGATTTTGATTCAATTTGACATGTGAATTACATATATTTTGCAGAGTTTAGAAAGGGTTTTTTTTTTCTTCATTTTTAAAAATTTCCACGTGTTGTTTCAGTGATCTTTTTGTTGATCCTTTAAATATATATATTTTTTTGTTTGAAAGCAGGTAAAGAATACTTTCTTCCCAAATAAGTGACAAGAAACCCCCCCCCCCCCCAAAAAAAAAAACAAAAACAACAATAATAATAATTGCATTTCTTTATAAACTTGTATTATTTTGGGGTGCTTATCCAATGAAGGGAACCAAGTAATAAGTCAATGTCTTATATACAAGTAGTAAACATATATACACTCACTGAGCACTTTATTAGGAATACATTACTAATACTGGGTAGGACCTCCATTTTGCCATTTTGATCCATGCTGACATGATTGCGTTATGCAATCTCTGTAGATTTGTCAGCAGCACTTTCATTTGCAAATCCCCTTTTCCACCACATCCCTAAGGTGTTTATGGGATTCACATCCAGTGACTAGGAAGGCCACTGAAGAATACTGAATTCATCGTCATGTTCATGAAAGCAGTTTGAGACGACCTGTGCTATGTGACATGGTGCAGTATCATCCTAGACGTAGCCAGTATAAGATGGGCAAATTGTGACATACAAGTAACGATCGAATGTAGAGCTGTCACAATAGCTCGATTAAAATCGATTACTCGGTAACTAAAAAGCATCAATTAAAATTTTACTTTTCAATTACGTGGCAATATGGTAGAAGGTAGATGAAGCATGCAGGACGAGGGTGCAAACAGAGTGAAAACAACATTAGTGTGAAAGCACTTCACATTAAAAGTAAATGATTTCAGTTGTCTGTAAGTACAGTGGTACCTCGGCTCACGAACTTAATTCATTCAAGGACTCAGTTCGCAACCCGAATCAATTTTTCCCATTTGAAATGATGTAAATACAAATAATTTGCTCAAATAATATGTTTACGGAAGGCGGACCAATACACAACTAAGCATACGCTTGTTGGCGGGCTGGTCACTCGAAAGATGCCAAAACTAAACAATTAACATTAGAAGACAATACAGTAATTTCGAAAATGTGATTTTTTAAAATTATACTGTACATTATTTTCATATGCCTAAAATTTTTATGAACATTTCGTGATGCCACGCGTTGTACGGTGATGAACTACTTCTTCAACTCTAAACTTACACATGCACTGACTGGAAAGTAGACTACACAGTCTAACCCCCCAACCCCTAGACTTCCTTCTATCAACTGTGCAATATCCAATATCTAAATGGTATTGATAATAACTGTGCAATATCTGTATACTGTACAATATCATTGCTCTGTGTCCAACACCCACTACTCAATGCACATGATAATAATTACTGTGTAATACTTAATGTGCAATAACCCATACTGCATATCACACAGTATATTTATATATTTAAAAAATCCTATTTAGTTATTCTTCCATATGTACATAGCACTGCAGAACTTTTTGCACTATTTGTTTATTGTTTGTTGTGTGTTCAACATACATGTTTGCCCTGGAGGAGCTGCTTTTAATGTCATTGTACATGTGTATAGTGACAATAAAATGCATTCTATTCTATTGTTTGTACTGTAAACAAATAATATGTAGTTGCCACTATGTGTGAATGGAGAATATGACACAAATAGTAGCAACTTAATTTATGTTATTAATGAAGTACTGTAATTTTATGTATAGGTATGTGACTGTTAAAAACCATCACAAACATGTTTATCAATCACTGAAAGGTACCGGTATAACAGAACGTTCTGTCTCTTTCTTTTTTCAGATATTTGACCTCTGAAGAGATATAGTAAAGACATACATCTACAACAATTTTTTTATACATTCAACCGTTCTTGGGCATAATGTACACTTCTTCGTGTTTCGGGTGGTTCTTTGGGGCGCATTTGGGGGATATTTGTGTGTTCAAGAACCGGTCCAAAAGTTTTCGAACCTCTGGTGCGTAACCCAATTTGTTCGTGAATGGGGGCCTGTACTATGAAGCAGGGTTACTGGCTTATCGGGGTAACTTGTCGGATTTAAGGTAGTCTGGTCAAAATGTAAGTGAACGAATATGAAGTCCATGTAAACCGTGGTACCTTAAATCCGACAATTACCCCGATAAGCCAGTAACCCCGTTTCGTAGTACAGGCCACAGGACTGTTCATGGGTCGAGGTACCACTGTATTACAAAGTAGAACTTGAATATCACCACTGCACAACTGCAAAGCAAATATATATACAGTGGTACCTTGGTTCTCGAACTTAATCCGTTCCGGACTCCGGATCGAATCCTAAAAAGTTCGAGTTCTGATCG
>JAODJU010000002.1:16030457-16042292 GCA_026776725.1 Gnathonemus echidnorhynchus | reverse complement strand
GGCAGTTCTGAAGGCGAAAGGGGGTCAAACACCGTATTAGTATGGTGTTCCTAATAATCCTTTAGGTGAGTGTAGATATGTAATATTATTGCTGTCTATTTTTTGACTTGTTTTATTTTGTTTTTTTTGTTGTATTTTAATTGTTTTTAAAATTTGTTTTTATATTGTTTTTTCATATCAGGGTTTTAACTTCTTTAGTACAATCCAGGGATCTGGTGGAAGCAATTGATAAAACTTGAAACTGGAGTAAAGGGGAAAAACAGTTTTCTGGTCATACAGCACCACCTCCTGGACTCACATGCAATTGCGTGCAGCCAGGTCCCTGTGCAGGAAGCCATAATAACTAAGGTACTCCATCCCAGCAGCGATGTCAATCATGAAGCGCAGGAGACTCTGGTAGGGCACAAACTGAGACACAAAAACATAATCTTCTCAGCCTGTTTAGGCTACAGCTTTCTCTGAATTATAACATAGTCCTCTTATTCTGAAGGAAAAAATCCCATTATGACTAAACATGGCTAATTACGTAAAAGAAAGTAGCAAAACATAATTCCAGAAGTAAGCTCACACACATGGCTTAAAAATCTTCCACCAGATAAATATCATGAAGACATTTTATCCTTTTGTGAGCAGCATAATTCAGGGTTATTCAGATAATGACATCCCCCATGCAGAGGACAGCAGAGGTCACTCTTTTGAGAGCACAAGCAGAATTTTTCGAATGGCTAAAGTATTTTTCCATGAAAAGCTAGTGTCTTGCCCTTTCAAGTTCTAAACACAGAATTATGCAAATACATTCTGTGGCTCATGGTGGCTGATATCATCACTACTGTATATCAAGACTGCTGCTTTGAAGTGGCAGATACATGTGTGGCTGAGACATTTAGAGAAGTGGTCCCCATAAAGGCCACAAAGCCTCATAAGGTCCCTGCGGAGATGGAAATTTAAATGAGCATGGGGGGCGCGTGCTTGCATTTCTGTGCACAAGAGGTGGGTTACCATGGGAATATCTCCATAGCGTGTGGCAATGAGGAAGCGTCGCAGGTCTCCGTGTTTCATAAAGGCGAGAATAACCATAGGCATGGGCACTGGGGAATCATCCTGTTGCTCCAGAGCAACCCCTGCAGGTAACACAGGGAAAACAAGCACAGAACATAATTTACCAAAAAAAACCTTCATTGATTGCATGCCAAATGTATTTGACCTTTGTTTCATTTATCTTCAAAATCATTTCCTGTGGAAAAAAATCCCAAACAGGCCAAACTGTTCAGTCATGAATATGGCCTAAAAGAGAATCATACCCAGTAGCCTGACCACATTAGTGTGCTTGAAGTTCTTCATGAGCTCAGCTTCCCTCAAGAATGACTCTAGATCTTCTTTGTTATAAATACCAACTAGAAACAAAAGGGCAGAAGGATTCTTTGTTAAATGCTCCTGATGTTTGGTTTATTTCAGTCATGTTTCCATTTAGAATTTCACTGCTCTATGAATTATTATTCAGATAAATAGTTTTCCTTTTATCTCACTTTATCCATCCATTTTCTATACTATTATTCTATGCAGGGTCACGGGGATCCAGAGCCTATCCCAAAAGCTACGGTTGCAAGACACAGAATAACTTCCCTTTATATCCTAAATAAATAGAGACATTAAAATGAGCACGCACCTTTCGTCGTCTTTACTGCAACTTTTATCTCAGGTTCCTGCTGTGGGTAGAACAGACCCTCATATACTGACCCAAACTCTCCTGCAAATAGACCAGGACAAAACACAAAGATTCATACATATAAAATCTTGTTAATGAAAGATCCCAGAGAAGAATAGCTAAACTAACAGCTTGGAACAACACTGGTGTGCAGAATAGCTTCTCTGAACACACAACTCATCTATGCTTGATGTGATTCGCGAGGCAAATGTGCTACCTCGCTGTCTGTGTATTACTGCATGATTTATAAGAAGTCTGCATTGTGTCTATGGTGATACAACAAGGAGAAAAATAGAATCCTGGAATGTTTTGTCAATTTAAATACAGATGTGGATAATCTAATTTGTACTTTGCTTTTTCATCAGCATACTAGGAAATTGGTGAGGACTGAGGACAAGATGGATGGAGTCAAATACAGGTCCATTCTTGAAGAAAACCTGGTTAAATTTGCAAGAGAACTGAGATTGTGGTGGAGGTTCACCTTCCTGCAGGACATTGACCCTAAGCACAGAGCCAGAGGTACGCTAGGTGGCTTTAAGGAATATGAATAAGGAATGTGAATGTCTTAGAATGGCCCATTCATAGCCCAGAGCACTATCCAGTCGAGAACCTGTGCCAAGACTTTAAAATTACTGCCCACAAACGGTCTCCATTCATCTGAGTCTGAGCTAGTTTGCAAAAATAATCGGCAAAAATTGCTGCCTCTAGATGTGCAAAGCTGGTAGAGATATACCCCTAAAGACTTGCATATAATAATTGCAGCGAGAGGTGGTTCCACCAAGTGTTAACATACGGGTGGTGTTTACTTGGACATCCAACAGCTGTGTGCTCTTTTGGTCTTAATTATTGTTGGTGTCACAATAAAGAAACATTTTGCACCTTCAAAGTGCTATGCATGTCGTGCTAATGAGATAGCACAAAGCCAAATAAAATCCATTTTCATTCAAGGCTGTGGAATGCCAAAATGTGGGAAAGACTCAGAGGGGTGAATACTTATGCAAGGCGCTATACTTTTCTCTATAAGTTCTATAAGTTAATCAGATAATTCTTCTGAGTGTCTGCAGCAATAGGACTGAAGGAAACTAAGGGGTGACATGGCCCAAGTATATAAGATTCTAACAGGTCTAGATGCTGTTCATCCAAATTGTTACTTCAAAGTAAGTTCTAATTCAAAAATCCGTGGCCACAGTCAGAAACTAGTGAAGGAACTCTTCAGTTTGGATCTGAGAAAGAACCTCTTCTCACAGTGTGTAATTGGAGTATGGAATACCCTCCCCAACAGGGTAGTGCAAGCTAAGGCCCTAGATTCTTTCAAATCTGAAATTGACAAGATCCTGCCAGCTTTAATGTATGAGTTTAATTCCTTCCAGGTGAGCTCTATGGGCCGAATAGCCTCCTCTTGTTTGTAACTTTCTTACGTTCTTACGATGTCACTGTGTCTGCAATTGCAATGGAATAACAATTCCCTGTTATTCCCTGTCCTCTGACAAAATGACACCTTACGCTTTCTGGACTAGCATATATAGTAGTATTTCTCATGTTCAGGGACCTCTATAATGCGCCAGGCCCCCTGAATCTGCCAGGGTATCAAGGTATCCTTGTCCTTGCGATGCCCCTGCTTACCAGTACCCAGCACCTTGCCCAGCACCAGGGTGCTACGCTCCACCAGCACCTCCCGGAGACCCCTCAGAATTCGCTCAGTTTGCTCATCCTGCAGCTGGACTGTGGGCCGATGAGGGCAGCAGGAACAGAGCAGATGCAGGAGAGGAATGAGGAGAGAACAGAAGTGAGTGTGCAGTATAACGGAAAGAACAAATGCAGATAGGCTGAGGTGCCCCAGAATATAACTATGGATATATTAAAAAACAGAATTAATACAGCTAAATGGCAAGAAGAATACAGCCACTCCCCGGGAGAGGACAGAGTTACGTTCCGACAAACCTATTGCAAGATGAAAATATCGTAAGACGAAAATATCGTAAGGCAAAAATGCATTATAATACAGTACACCTAACCTAAAAAACATCACAGCCTAGCTTAAACATGCTTAGAACACTTAAATTTGCCTACATTTGGGCAAAAACATTAACATAAAGCTTAAGCTATATAAAAAGTGTTGAATAATTCATGTAATTTTAACATTAATTATTTTTTACTGAAAGTGAAAAACATTTACCCATTGTAAAGTCAAAATAACACAAATCATTGTAACCCAGGGAGTGTCTGTGCTAATAAAGCAATTTCAAGTTAGAAACTGATTTTATGTTACAAAACAAGGCTTCCAAATGCATGATGTGAACACATGCTTCACTTGTAAGAACACAAAAACATAAAAAAATAAGACTCACTGTTGGTTTGATGAGGTCCTTGGTGATTTTGTTCTTGCCGGTGGTATGTTGTTCCTGTATGGATGGGCATCAGTTTCAGCACTTGATCCTGATCTCTGTACATGACAGAGATAATAGCTCAGATAGACAAAGTGCAATGCTCATCCACCATACACAAAGAATAAACTGCAGGACAGGAAACATTTTTATTTTGATGTTAAGGTGGTAATGTGTTGTGTCAATTAAAAAAAATCGTAGATCCTGCTAAAGAGGGTTAATGAAGTATTTATTACAAATCACATATTTCAGTTGTAGTAGTCAAATGAAGTGATATGGATATGTATGCCTGAACACCAGCACAAGGGCAACACAAGTAACTTCCCCCCTACTGAAGAAAAATACATATGGGTTTTCCAGGCTATCCAAAAGTACAGCGTTCCTATGAAATCTTTTATAAGCCAAAATGGTATAAAGCTAAGAAGCAATTACCATTTCTTTATACAAGAAGAATTTCTGAGCGTTCCCAGACTGAACAAATAACCTACTAAATAATAGCAAATAACACTAATATACAGTAAAAGCAGGAATGGTATGATAAATACACAGGCCATGTAAAGTAGAAACAATATATGTGCAGTGTAGTTACAATTACCAGAATCTATACAGTCATGTGTCGCTTAACAGTCATACGTTCTATGAATTGCATCGTTAGGCGATTTCATTGTTGCGGGAACATCATACAGTGTACTTACACAAACCTAGATGGTATTGTCTAATACACACCTAGGCTATATAGTCTAGCCTAAATAATGATAAAAGTACACTATAATAGATACAAAAACCAGTAACAACAAACAGTAACAGTAATTGTTTATTGTTAAGTATTATGTATGTTTTTTTATACAACTTGCAGAGCAGTAGGTTTATTTACATCAGCATTACCACAAACACGCTATGACAGCTACGGCATCAGTAGGCAATAATTTTTTTTAGCTCCATCATAATCTTGTGGAACTAGCACCATATATGTGGTCCATGGTTGATCGAAATGTCATGCAGTACATTATCAATGATGAGGGAAGGCTCAGTTTAAACCCATTCAAACAAAAATCACCTGTGCATCTTGTAACGGCGACGTATGAGGCAAGCAGCTGAAGAAATGAGGGCTGTCAGCAACAGGGATGTGGGGAGCACAGCCCATAGGAGCCACGGGGAGAGAGACTTATTTTCCGGTGGCTGAGGACCTGGAGTGTATGTGACGTCTGCTTTCCGTATAACAAAAAAAAACACCTGGTTCATTCTGTCCAGCAATAATAATGTTTGACTTTTTGCTGAATGACCACAGATAATTCAGCCTTATGAAGCTTTCCAATACACAGATATGGTTTGAGGAAAAATAAAATCAAGAACCATTTTACAAATTTTGGCTTTGAAAAAGAAATACAAAATTGTGGCGTGAGGCAGACTGAGGCAGACTGGGAGCTGTGAAGAAACATGAGGAGAGACAAACTCACACAAAGCTGCTCTTTAATTACAGTCCTTAAAGGGACCGCAGACAAGCAACAACACAGCGAGACGCAAACAGAAGCAAACGCAGGGAGGTTACACAATAAACAGGAAGGTTCACACATGCTGGGATAATTACACAATGGCTAAAACACATGAGGATCAGGTGAGGACCAAGTAGAAACACAGGTAAGGGTACACGCTACAATCGAGTGCACAGCCCAACATGTATCTACGCTAAGGAATACAAACAGGGGCTATTTACAAGAAATACACGGCAGGGGCGTCAGAGGCAATTTGAATATGGGGGGGACACACTGGCGGGGGGGTCTAATATTTTATGTTAAATGTGAAAAACATTATTAGGAATAATTATTATAAGCACTCAAAGTAGACATCTAGTTAATGTCACAGCAAAATTCAAGTTCAAAAACTGTTACTCAATACAAATATATTTAAAAGCCATTTAAATATTTAAAACTTTTTTAAAAGGAAGCATTTTATTCATCATTGGTCACACAAGGACAATTATTTGAAGACCTAACAGGGCTAAAATTGGTACCTAGCTTGCAGAAAAAGCCATAGACTTCACTAAATGTGTTTTGTAATCAATCGTGTCATTTCCTTCCTGCCTCACATGACCAAGTCAACAAGTTCCTGTGGAAAGTCCAGCAAATATCACTTTTGTGCAAGTCCTGAATATGAAATCTGATGCCTAGCATTGTCAGAGTTTTCATGCCCAGCAGCACTGATGAAAGCTGAAAGGAACCTATAGATTATTTTATGACCCCCCCCCCCAAACAAAAAATGCTACTCACATCTGTCAATTGTTATGGACTTGGTGGCACCTTGTAGCTGTAAGTTCACATTGACAGCATTCATTGCCTGGACAGCCAGCCGGTAGTCATGGTGCAGCTGCAGGCCTGTGATGTTGACGGCTGTGTCATGGAGCCACTGGGAATGTGGGGACAAATGCACAGCGCCCCCGCAGGCCTCCCAATGGCCCTGCGACTCCCCTTCCCTCTCCCAGCAGTCTACCCTGTACCAAACCTCCACTCGGCCACCCTGGTCTGCTGGCGGTCCCCAACAAAGCTCAAGGGTGGTGCCATTCAGATGACAGACTCTCAGGTTGGTGGGTGCTGAGGGGGTTTCTGTTAAAACAAAGTGGCAGAGACCAAAAAAACACTTTAGTACATTTATTATTTAGCAGCTGCTTTATTTTATTATAATTCTTATAAGCCTTGTTCAGGAGAACAACCACGGGATATGAACTGGTGACTATTGTGGAAAGGCTCCCTAGGAGAGTGGCAGCTGTTATTCAGGGGGGTCCAACTCCATATTGATGCCTATGGATTTAGAATGGGAAGCCATAAAATTTCCTGTAGGTGTGATGGGCAGGTGTCCCAATACTTTTGTCCATATGGTGTATGAAGAGCAGCACTCTGAGAAGTGCTCTTACTCGTGCAGCCCACGTCAGCGGGGTCACTGGCCACACGGAAGTAGCCGTCCAGGCAGCTGCACTCCTCTGCTGCTGCTTGCACCGCTATGCTGTTGGGCGGGCAAGGGAGGCATTCTGCACTCCCATTCTCTGGCTTATAGCGTCCAGCTGTACATGCTGCATCAAGAACAAAACATTTATGGACCCACAGGAGGTACCAAGATGGAGAATTATGGATAACTGACTTAACAGGGATAGATGTAACTGGTGTGCACTTATGCATTTGCCATATAAAAAGCTATATGCATGTCAATTACTTGTCAGAGCACTGCAAATTACAGTGTATTTTAACCTTTTGCGTACTTCTTTCACAGTATAAAAGTTAAAATGCAGTAATTTCTTGTCATAATGCATTTGCACTGTTACGACAAGAAGATGCTGTGCGCATCACTTTGTACGGCAAATCCATACTTGCACAATAGTTATGTGCATCCCTGTATATATGGTATTCTTATGCTATAAGCAAATACAAGTTAGCAGTGTGAGAAAATGTGCCATGCTACCTTCACAGGACTCTCCTGATTGCTGGTGGCCCACAGCACAGATACAGTGTCCATGGAGGGCCCCCCACTGCCCGTCAGCTTGGCATTGCCTCTGGGGGGGTGATGACTCCACAGAACCCTGGATACAGGCCCCTGTCACCAGCCCAGATCCTCCAGCCACTGCTGCAAAGTCCACACGGGCTTCAACAAAAGCAGGACACTTCATAAAGTACACCTGAACTGAGCCAAGGAAGAGGCAGGGACCAGAGTAGGAAAAGCCCAGGTGAAAGCCAATCTGGGATACTTGACCGAGGTACAGGCCCTGCCTCTGACTGATCTTCTGCTGTATGTCTTTTATTGTTTCATCATCTTGGAAGGGTTGGGGAACCCAGAGTTTGAGAATTTGTGTTGAATATTCTCTGTTCTTGAAATTCTGCAAGGGGGTGTCTGATTGGACAAGGTGGACATTCAACGGACTCAGTGAAGAGGGACTTTCAACCTCCTGAGCAAACAACAGGTCGATAAAAAGGTGCCGTGCATCTCTTCTGGGGATCCATGTGGTCCAGAGTATTTTCTGCGTGGTTTTGTATGCCGAGTTGCAGGCTTGATAGACAGAATAACTAGTCTGATGTCCAAACTGTAATTTAACCTCACCCCACTGTGATAAAAAAATCAAAGAAAATCTTAAATAAAAACAAATATAACAACAACTACCCATTAAAACTCACTTTATTTAGCTGTTTATAAATCGGCACTATTATGCTGGATATAGGCAATCTGATTCATGACTCATTTAGAAAATAAGTGCACCTTGTGGCTTGTGTGTGAATCAATAACTTCCTAAGTGGTAATCATTTCAAACTGAATTAAAGGTGATGGATGGATGGATGGATGGATGGATGGATGGATGGATGGATGGATGGTTGGATGGATGGGCTATTCATTTACAATGAATCGCATTGCAGTGAGGAGCTGGCTCTGCTTTGTATATTGTTAATAAAAACTGAAATAAAAGAGACCTCATGGGGATACTCACTGACGTAAGAGGTGAAGATGACCAATTAAGTTTCACCTGCTCAATGGTATTGAACAGTTCTTCTATAAGGGGGAAAAAATATCAGAAAGGTCAATCGCCAATACACAGAATATGGTTTCCAGTCACTGCAAAAGTAAAAACTCTGACATTTCAACTGGACTCCATATGGCTAACAATTGACAAACTGTTGTGATAATACATATATGTTCCTCAAATGAGGATATATCTGTGGATTTTAAAATTAGTATTAGATATTACAAGAGAAAAACAAACAGTTCATTAAACATACAAACAAGACCAATTCAATTTTACAGCCTTTTTAAGAAAAGGTATTGCCAGCAGGGGGGTGCATTCTCCCATCAAGCATTTACAGTACTTCAAAAAAGTACTTAAAAAATTCTGTGCTTTTCAGTTGAGTGCATGGGAGAATAGACCCCAGGGACCATTACAGAGAGCTGGGCCAGAGGTCTCCAGAGTGTAAGCCTGAGGCCTGGGGTAATGTGGAGAAGAAGGGGGGGGGTTATACTCCTGAAACATTCACACAGTTCAGTGTGTTAATGCGTCCTCATTTGGTGGTTTCAGCCTGATCCCTAAAGGTGACATGCAGGAAGCATCATAAAGCTCATTACTCTCAAATATCAGAAATCAGAAACATGAAATCAAAGGTTAAATTTCTTTAACTTTGGAAGAACTGTGTAACTGTGCAGAAATTGTGTATTTTTGTATATGTATTTTATTCAATATTTATTTTTTTATGAATTTATGAATGATTTATAACATGATTAGTACGGGACCACCCCGGACAGGTTGCCAGTAATTCACATGATACACACTCACACACAATAACACAATATGGGCAATTTAGTGACATCACTTTACCCAAGGGCATGTGTTTGGATTGCAGGAGAGCACAACATAGGCCTGCTACACAATACATGCAAACTCCAAACATACAGAGCTGGGGCAGGATTCCTACATATATATGCCTTCGGTTTTATAAAAATTACACTGCTTTTTGCGGGGATTTTCTGTTTCCATATAAAAGATGTACACTTGATCGACATCTTATAGGTGCTCAGAGGAAACAGTACAATGACATCATAAAGCACAGTTAGCAAACGCAGCTGTGAATTTTGTATTACATAATATCAATCTGTCGAGAGGCATGTTATATTTTTTTAAAAGGTTAACAAAACTTTATTTCGTATATCGCGCTAGAAATAAGAACATCAATTGTTCTTATTTCATTTTCTAGGTGTAGTCCGGAGTTCTGGATACGTGTTTTATAGGTTTTGCTTATAAGTAAGATACAGTTTATACAAATTAGGCTAATTATTTCTCTACACGCTGGTTTTAACACAACAATGTATTTTTAAAAGGATTTTCAAACAGTACATACTGAGTGAGACCGCCTGCATGGGAATCTTTCCTTTCACCTGCAATGCACACTTTTACACATCGCAAAATAATGAATTAATGTGCTGCAAAACAATAAAACATTAAGTAAAGACGTCTCCATTCCTAGATATTCAGGTGTTCATAATTACATACCGAAATAAGCGACTTGGATACTCGGGCATTGCGTTTTTGTGTATCTTAAATATAGCGAAGACAGTGCCAGATGGTACTGTATATAATTTTATATTACAGAATTTTGGAGGAATAGCTATAGGGATGAACTGAATATGGACCGCCTTACCTCTTATTGGCGTTTGTTCCGCACGGGCTACGCACTGAAATATCCACAAGCCTACTGAGACGGACAGTGGACCCACAAAGTTTCCAAGTTCCCAAGGTTTCATCTTGTAAACAACCACAAAATCGTACTTAGAACTACTGAAACGCAGTTACATGTCAAAAAAATTCATCTGACATTTTTGCCCTACATTTTTTCCCCAGACCTCCGATCTGGAATAATTACGAGGGGGAAATTACTTTCGCTCACTCCCTCTTTTTTCCTTTATTTTCCCAAGAACAATAGTAGCACAAACATTTTGATAAAAAAAAAAGCGAGCTGATAACTTTCTATTAGACCTAAGGTAGGCCTAGCAGCAAAACGACTAATACTGAAGTTACTACTAATTCACGGTTAAGTACACCTTTTTGATAGCACGGATTTCTTAAGTGTGCCCAGCGTTTTGCTTTTTAAACTGACAAGAACTGCGAAGTAGCGAGAGACCAAACCCCAAAAATTCCGGGAACTACGCGCGCGTCACCTTGCAAACTCCAAAGCTGCTTCTTGCTAAACCAAATTTTTTTTTTTTTTTTTTTTTTTTTTTTAGAACTAGCGGGGTGTCTAATTCTCATTTTTGGGAAACACGTGGATAAAAATGTATGATCGTCATAATTTTAAAACCCTGTATTTGTATATATTTCTTTCGCTTCCCTTTTCACTGTTTGCTGACTGAGCTCAGGGATCAGTTTCTGTTCTTTAATTTTTATTTAATATTAATTAGACAGCATAAACCATTTTCGGTTAAATTCAGGGTTAGTCACTATGGTATGACTATTAATTATGGGTTATCTGAAACCAGTTAAGTAAAAAGACATTTCCATCTGCAACTTTGCTGGGTAGATTAGATTAAACTTTATTGTCCTTGTGCTGAGTACACCGGTACAGAGACAATGAAAATGCAGCTTTCATCTAACCAGGTACAAATAAAATGTATAAATTCACTAAATACAATACATTTTAATAAATTATTGGTAAATTATGAAAATATTTCAATTATGGTTCTGTGCAAACTATGTATGAGGTCGTCTGTAGCATTAGGTGTAGACTGAAAGTAAAGTGAGAATGTGCTAAGAGATAAGAAGATGCATGATGGAAGGGCACATAGATATACCAGAAAACGGGTTTAGCAAGTTACTCAGGTATGTTAATTTACGTTCATGGAGACCTGTTTTTTCTGTTTCAGAAACTGAGATTACAGGGAATCTACTCTCCCTAACCCTGATTTTGGTACCAGTCCACCATCACCACCACAGGTGCTTTGCTTTTTAAGACGCTAACTCAAAAAATGTTTGATGGATCTTTTTCATACTTTGCGGAGGCATCATATGAGTGACAAAATGGAGCAGGATAATTTTTTAGACATATCGCACCAAAATTGAAGAATTGAAAATGAAGTGCTTCAGGATCACAGACCTGTTGCCAAACTGACAGACCTGGGGGCTGTTCCACGAAGCGAGCTTATAAAATCAAGGATTATTTGTAATAGCCTCGCTTGAGTTAGCCTAACAGTTCACTTCAGGCTCATTGAGTTCCACGAACAAAATTC
>JAODJU010000002.1:16006948-16021260 GCA_026776725.1 Gnathonemus echidnorhynchus | reverse complement strand
CAGTATCGAGCAGTCTGCACCTTTACTGTCTATGGGCTGCACTGACGATTCACTTCACTTACGTGTCGTGAGTTGTTATAGGTAACCTGGAAAACCCGGAGTGGTCTTTCAGTGGTATGTGTATTCTTATATCCATCAAGTGGAATGGATTCTTTTGCAAAGCAACAGAAACAGCGCTGGGCGAACTAATATATTATGTTAAATGTGGAGGGGTCCAAACGAATAATTATGAAATGTGAGGGGGACACGTCCCCCTCAGATTTAATGGCGGCGACGCCCATGGACCTCTGTGTATGATAATTTGAACACACCCTTAATGTTTTTGAATTAATTAATGAAGAAGAGCTAAAAATTATAATTAACCACTTGTTCACTGGATCCAATCACCACTAAGCTTCTTAAAGAATCCCTGGGTATTCTGGCAAGACCTATAACTGCCATAATGAATGCATCGACCTATAAGTGCCATAATGAATGCATCCCTGTTATCAGGTGATGTCCCTGACCAACTTAAAGTAGCAGTAATCAGGCCACTACTGAAGAAGTCAAGTTTGGATCCACGGGAGCTCAACAATTACTGACCTATCTTTAACCTACCATTTTTGTCAAAAATTTTGGAGAAGATAGTTGCTGCTGAACTTCACTCATACTTGGAGAGACACAACATACTGGATTTTTTAAGTCGGGCTTCCGTCGGGGACACAGCACTGAAGCTGCCTTAACTAAAGTCATAAATAACATAATGGCAACTGGTGCTGACAGCGTGACTGTGCTAATGTTTCTGAACCTTACTGTTGCTTTTGACATTTAACCATTCTATCCTATTACAAAGACTTAAATTTGAGGTTGGGTTGTGTGGAATGGTGTTGAAGTGGTTTAAATTGTATTTGACTAATCGTTATCAATATGTTCAAGTGTCAGATACTTGTACTCCATTGTCAATGTCACTGGTCAAATAAGGAGTACCATTGGGATCAGTGCTTGGCCCTTTATTGATTAGGAAATATAATGATAAAACATAATGTTAACTATCACTCCTATGCCAATGACACTCAAATATACATTTCGGTTATGTCTAATGACACCATATATATTGTCACTTTAGCTAATTCCTTTAACGAAGTCAAGACCTGGATGCCTGAAAACTTTTTATCACTACTGTAAACGCTCAGAATTCTGAGGTTCTGTTGTTTGGAGGTAGGTCTGCAGATCGGAATTCTATAATCTCTGCACTCCACTCCAAAGGGCTGAACTTTTCCCTCAGCAGCTCAGCCCATTACCTAGGTGTCATCTTAGATACTGTTATGTATATTGTGTTAATGGTGTATATATATTGTTAACCATTATGTGTGCGTATGCGCACGGATATAAGTTCTCTGAGTAAAACAACGAGTTCAATAAAACAGCAAGGCATAGAAAATGGTTACCTCCAGTATTTCTAAATGTATTATAAGGTAGAATATTGTGTGACACAACAACTGGTGACGAGAGTTTATGTGAACCCTTGTTTGCACATACAATCAAACTAAAATTGATTTTGTACGGAGCCATTTCAAGAAGGCAACGGGGAGGAACGAGCATCGGAAAGCAGGTGCATGTGCCGGAGGCGGTAGCTACCCAGGACACACAGCACAAAGATGGGCTGTGAGTAAAACAAATTAAACAACCAAAAAAGTGAACAGACTAAAGCGGAAAATGTCCGGTTGTGTGGGGAAAATGGACAGTTTTGATAGTTTGGTGGAGGACTGGGCCATGTATGTTGAAAGACTAGAACAGTACTGCTTGGCGAACAAGATCAATGACGGAAAGAAAGTTGCCGTGTTATTTAGCTTAATGGGAGCTAAAACCTACAACTTGCTTTGCAGTCTTGCCGTACCAGCGAAACCAGCTGAGAAATCATTCAACCAAATAGTGGAAGTCTTGCAAAATCACTTGAACCCTAACTTAAACAAAGATGGAGACTGTAATGGAGTATGTAGCAGAACTGAGAAGGTTCACAGAGCACTGTGAATTTGGAGAAAACTTGTCAGATTCTGTCAGAGACAGGTTTGTGTGTGGATTGCATAATGAAAATACAGTGGTACCTCAGAACTCGAACTTAATCCATTAAGAACTCGGATTCGAATCCTAAAAAGTCTGAGTTCTGATCGAATTTTCCTCATAAGAAAAAATGGAAAACCAATTAATTGGTTCCCGGCCCAAAAAAATACACCTAAATATGTTTTTTTAGCATTTAAACAAAAAATGAACAGGATAAAACAAGAAGAGCATATAATAAATACATCTAAGCACATTTATTAAAACAGTAATTTGTAAAGTAAGAAAATAAATGTATCCAAACAATGTGTGAAGTAAAAAAAAACAATGTTTCATAACGCTTTTGAGTGCTGGTTTCAAGACAAAGTGTGTAGTCAATGTCAGAAACCAGGGCATATTCAGAAAATGTGTAAAACCCGCTGTCGGAGAGAGTGATCAGCCCCCCCCGGCTGCTGGCCCACAGAGTATGAGACACGCGCTGTTTTACTTGCTAGGGGAGCCACCTTCTACAGTGAGCTACCGAAGGTGTGGCACCCCGAGAGGGTTTATTTATACTATAAGGTGAACATACGGATCAGGTTACATTGTGGGTGTGAACAACATTTGGAGTGGGATAGAATGGAATGTGGAAGTGGGAGTGGAAATAGGAACAACAGAACGTACAGCAGAGGTGGGCTCGTCTGCTGCACGTGATAGAAAATTACTGTTAAGCACTTACACAGTTGCTACATAAAACAAGTTATACATTCTCCAGAATACACGTGAGTGATAATATATACACAATCTCAACCCAACACCGCCCACGTGACAAAAACTTCGCAAAGAATAAACAGAAACATAAAAACGTACACAAAATGAATGCTACCACTTCAGACTCTTCTGAAAACGAGCTAGCTTATTTTGATATCTATTCACTTAAAGAGACAGACAGAGGAATCTTGTGGGTGTCCTTTGAAGTGGAAGGTGTGCCTTTTAAGATGGACACAGGATCAGCCCTGTCAGTGATCTGCTATAAGGATTATAAGGAACGTTTTGCACATTGCATCCTGGAGACTAACATATACTGGTGAGAAAATAGTGCCCCTGGGAACAATTAATGTAAATGTGAAATACACAGGGAAAACGCATAAGTTGCCACTTTATGTAATAAAAAAGGGGGTTGGGACGGATACAGCTGGACTGGCAGTCAAATCAAAGCCATGCAAACCCTACAAAAATCAAGCAACCAGTCCATAAATAAAAGTTTTAATGAGCTACTTTCACAGTATGCACCTGTTTTTCGGGATGGCATTGGCACATTAAAACATATGAAAGCCCAGATTGTATTAGAAGATAATGCAGTGCCAAGGTTTCACAAGGCAAGGCCAGTGCCATATGCCCTGCGCCCAAAGTAGAAGCAGAATTGCAAAGACTAGAAAGGGAAGGCATACTGACAAAAGTGGAGTGGTCGGAATGGGTGACACCAATTGTGCCAGTCATAAAGAGTGATGGCACTATGCGCATCTGTGGTGACTTTAAAGTGACAGTCAACCCAGTGTTAAAAACTGAACAATATCCCTTACCCCATATACTGTAGATGATATCTCTGCATCTCTGGGCAGAGGAGAAAAGTTTTCAAAAATTGACCTTGCACAAGCTTACCTACAAATGGAAATAGAGGATGCATCCAAAAAGTATTTCACTATTGACAAGACTAAAGGCCTGTACCAGTATAACTCTTTGGTTTTTGGAGTGGCTTCAGCACCAGCCATATGGTAGAAGGCTATAGAACAAGTCTTACAGGGCATTCCTGGCACTCAGTGCTACCTGGATGACATTCTTGTAACAGGGGCTGATGACAGGGAGCATCTAGAGAATCTAGGAAAAGTCCTGAACAAATTAGCAGACTTTGGCTTGTGAGTTAACAAAAATAAGTGTGAGTTTTTCAAAAACTCCAGAGTACTGTGGACATCGAACTGATAAAGAGGGCTTACATAAATGCAAAAACAAAGTTGAAGCAGTCCTAAAAGCACCAAAACCCCAAAATGTAACTCAATTGCGGTCATTCTTGAGACTGGTCAATTATTATTACAAGTTCCTTCCAAATCTGTACTGCATCCTTTAAACAGTGGAACAGCATGGTTGTGGACTAAAGACTGTGAGCGTGCAGACAAAGAGGCGAAGTCTCTTGTAACATCTGACAATGTGCTAACTCATTATGACCCCAGCTTGCCACTCCAGTGATGCCTGTCCTTGTGGTATTGGTGCCATGTTGTCATATAAGTTCACAGATGGAACAGAACAGAATTGCCTCTGCCTCAAGATCCTTAACTCCAGCAGAGTGTAATTATGCACAAATTGATAGAGAAGCCCTTAGTTTGGTCTGGGGAGTTAAGAAGTTTAACCAATATTTATATGGAAGACATTTTACCTTGCTGACTGATCATCGACCACTGTTATCCACCTTTAATCCATGTAAAGGTGTCCCAGGTATGGCTGCTGCATGACTTCAACGATGGCCATTTTTTCTTGGGGCCTACACTTACACTATTGCATTCAAAGGTACAGAGCATCATGACAATGTGGATGGACTGTCGCGGGTTCCATTGGAGTTATCACACCCCAGGGATCTAGCAGAACCAGTAGATATGTTCCAGATGGCTCAGGTAGACTCATTACCAGTCACATGCTCTGAAATCCAGTGAACGACCTGTTGCAATCCAACACTTTCTAAAGTTTATGAACTGACAGTTAAAGACTAGCCATCCAAGTGCAATGTAGCTTTATCAGCCTACTCATCTCGACGTGACCAACTGTCTGTAAATCAAGGTTACATTTTGTGGGGGACACGTGTTATAATTCCACCATCACTTCACACCAAAGTCCTTGAGGTGTTACATGAAGGGCACTTAGGGGTGGTAAAGATGAAGAACTTGGCTCGCAGCTAAGTCTGGTGGCCTGGCATTGATCACCAGCTGGAAGACCTCACAAAGATATGTAATGAGTTCCAACACTCAAAGGTCACCAGTGTCTGCACCACTTCACCCCTGAGATCTCGCCTGGACTCGATGAAGCCTGACCTACGTAGGCATATACAACAAAAGCAGGCCACCTGGAATCAGAGTCAAAAGTCATGAACTCTGCGTACCTTTTGTGTGGGTCAGAGAGTTTTGGCTCGCAACTATCGTAACAATGACCGGTCATGGCAGCAAGGTGTCACTGCCTCACAGACAGGACCATTGACTTGTACTGTAGACATTGGGGATGATGTTGTCTGATGTCGACATACAGATCAATTGTTAGACACTACGCCTTCTGACACCCACCAACAGGAGGAAATTGCACAGCCAACTTCATTGCAGGACATGGCTGTACCAGAGTGTGATGGTCAGGAATCCACAATCGCCACAGACAACCAGGAGACAACTCAACCTGTGGGCCAGGACCCAGTTGGTAGCTCTAGCCCAACATGCACTAAACGTTACCCTGACAGAGTTAGGAAACCTCCTAAAATATTTGAATGTTAAATGTTATATGTTATAGAAAAGAAAAAAAAATGTGAGAATATATAAATCCAAACAATGTGTAAAAAAAAACAATGTGTCCTGCCCGGATCGTCCGCTCCTTCCATGTGCCATGCCCCCTCGTTAACCTCGTATGGAATCCCTGTGTGATCAGCTGTTTCTGGTTGTTGTCATTAGTCCTCTGTATTTAGTCCGCATTTCCCCAGTCCGGTCATTGTATTGTCTGTCGACGTTTTGCCTGCCTTACCTGCAGTTAAACCCCATATTCCCTGATACCCTGACGTCTGCGCCTTTGTTCCGTCCCCGCTCGGCACGACAATATCATTATAATTAAATGTATTAATGATTTATTTTTAATGATGTTAAAATAATTAATAAGAAATCGTTATTTTTAAATGTGTTTTATTATAGAATAATTACTGTTACTGTCTATCATTGTCTAAATGTATTTTTACTGTCTAAATATATGTATTCAGCTAGTGTAAACATGCACGATGCTATCACAGCGAATGCAAGGCTGAAACTGAAGCGTTACCCTTTGTTTCCGCTGAGAGATGTGCTGCGTGACTCATTTCCCCGCGCAGACAAGTTATCTTAGGTCGGTGTTCACGATTTGACTTCTGAGATTCAAATTGAGTTCTAGGTATTTTTTTTTCAAACTGGTTGGTCTGACTTTTAAGAAATGCAAGTTCTAATGAGTTCGAGTACTGAGGTACCACTGTACTTTAGTTTAGCTTACCTAACACATAACACACAGTAACTATGGTTGGGCACCAGCTTCCTATCAGAAAGTGGGCACCATCTGAGCTGGAATCCTTGTTCAGTCCTAGGGGTGACATCACGAATGGGACCTAAGAACTGTATCATCGAGGGTGCAGCCTTCACTGCCACCCTACACAGGCCAGCATTGAGAACAGGCTTATTGATGGACTTTGACCACCCTACACAGGCCAACATGGATAATACCTCAGAGGTATGTTTTCCCCTTACATGGGAGTTTTTGGTTCCACTCCTCTGTTGTAATCCGGCTTTCTTTACTCATTTTCTTTACTTCCTTTTTCTCATTCTGTATTACTCTCTCTAATGATGTTGTAATGTATCACAACACATCCATGTAAAGCACCTTGGGAAGACTCTGTTGTGAAAGGTGCTATATTAACATGAATTGAAATGAATAATGTGCTATATAAATAAACTTGCCATGCCTCGACTTGCCTGTTTTCAACTAGGGATACAGAGAAGTTATTTTTAGGACAAACTAGGATATATGCCATAATAAGAGTGATTATTATTTAAAGCATGCACTTACTGGTAAGATTGCCCTGCTGACAATAGGGACTGTGGTTAGTGACCTTACCTTCCGTGGCCATGATGGCTCTCAGGTCTCGGTTCAGCAGCTCAAACCTCCTCTCGAGGTCCCGCTCCTCTTGCCTGGGTCGAACCAGATGGCATGGGTTAAACCCAGGACCAGACGGGTACACAAATGATGTAGTCATATCACCATGACTACAAGCATTTTGTCATAATTCCTGCCAGTGTGAGCTGGTAATATTTTAAATGTAAATACAGGCAAGTCCATTCATCGACCTTCCATAACCAATTATTCAACTCATGATTCCAGGAAGCACAGGTCACAAAGAGCAGCATTCTCTGGATGGGAATGCCAGTCTCTTACCACTGATGTTACAAAGGGAAATTTACAAGCAGCAAATTCTCTGAAACCACATATCTTTTGAAGGCGGGAGGAAATCAAATTACCTCTAGAGTGGAAATTGAACCCACAACACTGAACATCTGTACTACTACATAGTGTTTTAATATAATTGCTCATTTTCAATACCTACATTCAAATTAAGTATGCCACAGATATTATTAAGATGATGCTGCTGGAAGATAATCAGCTGTTGTGATTGTTATTGCTGATATAAATAAGAAATCCTCATAATAGTATTATCAGCCACAAACAACCAGCAAATGAAGCTTCCAGGGGTTACAACTGAGATTACGAGACATAGGAGCACATATCAGGACAGGTGGACAGACAAACAGAAGAAGGGAAGGTCTCACAGAAGCTGCAGGTGATCCTGTCTCTGGATGAGGGCATTCTTCTTATTTACTAGCATAAACCATTCCTGGATCAGCTTCTCCTCCTCAGCACGGTCGTTGCCTAAGGCAGGAGAACCATAACGTTGACCCAGATGCTGGGACTGTCCCACTCTTCCAAAATGGAGTTTGCCTTGCAAGGGCCTGTATATTTTACTGTAATTTTCAAATAAAACTTTGTTCTGAGGTTTACGCTCTCCAAGATAATCATAATCATTCTCACCCTTGCTCACTCATAAGATGGCGTGTTAGTGAGAAAATTAACAAAAATAACTCTTGAAATTCAGGTTCTGTGAAATTCATTCAGAAAAAATTTAAATAAGAGTGAATCGTCAGGGTACCAGTAGACACTGTATGGTGAGTTAACTAGAATGTGAAGTACTGCTTTGAATTTCAAAGGAAAGACAGACTCTATTGGTAAATAATGAGTTCTATCTGACTCATTCATTTTGGGTAAATCTTTAACTTCCTATTTTGTTTTATAAATATCATAACAGAATTCAAATATTGCAAAGTGAGCCCTTGTTTCAAGGCTACAGTGCCCTCCATGTTTGGGTCAAAGACACATTTTTCCTTGATTTGCCCATGAGCTTCACAGTTCTAAATTTAAGGATATTTGCATAAATTTCAGTTTCACCATGAAACTACTGGACTTTTTACACACTGTCCCTACATTTCAGGGCATCATAATGTTTGGAACATTTGGCTTAGTGTAGGCATTAGAAACCTTGGCTTGCTTTGATCACCTTTGGAGTCTGTAGTTTCCAGTTCAACATGAGGACCAGAGAGTTGTACCAATGAAAGAAGCTATTATGAGGCAGGATTATGCACCATTCAGAACTGAATTGAGAATGAATGTGAAGTTCTAGTTTAATTTGTGAATTTGAATCGAATTGAGAATGGAAAATAGGATGCAGAATTGCAATTTAAATTTGAATCTAAGGAAGTAAGATTAAAATGGAATTGAATTCAAACAGATTCATATACATAGTATAGGTACAGCTTTTAACAGTACAGCTTAATATTTCAGTCTACACTGTAAGACACAAACTAGTTAGCCACAGAAACAGGATGGCCAGATTACAATAGTACTTAAAAAGCCTGCAGAATTCTGGTAAAAGGTCTTATGGACATATGAGATCAAAATTAACCTGCATCAGAGTGATGGCAAGAGGAAAGAGTGGAGATGAAAAGGAACTGGCCAAGATGCAAAGCATACCAGCTCATCTGCAAAACGTGGTGGGAGGGGTGTGATGCCCTGGACATGTATGGCTGCCACAGGTACTGAAGCACTTGTGATAATGAAACTGCTGATGGCAATGCCACAGTGAATTCTGAGGGGTACAGGAACCTCTTATCTGCCTACGTAAATGCCTTCAAATTTCATTCTATGGCAAGACAATGATCCCAAACATCATGCTAAAGTCACATGGGAGATTTTCAAAGCAAAAAAATAGGAATTCTTGATTCCGGATTCAGTCAGCCGACCTAAATCCTGAATAGAGCATGCCTTGCATATGTTGAAGAGGAAACTTAAAAGGGACAAGCCTCCAAAATAAGCAGGATCTGCTGGCCTGGCCTCTACTGCAGGGAAAATTCTCAGCACCTGCAGATGTCTATGAAACGCAAACTTGGAACAGTCATTCTATGAAAGGGATATGCAACAAAGTACTAAACACACCAAACTTTACAGTGCCCTGAAATGGGGGACTGTGAAAAATGTACTGTCATTTCTACAAGGTGAAACAAAAATCAAAATCTAGAATGTTCACTTTAATCACGTGTGAATTATTTGATTAAAATTGTTTGATTACAATTTAAACAGTGGAGCACAGAAGCACGTGATGTCTTGGCCCCAAACATTATGGAGGGCACTGTACTTTAAAAGTCCTTTTGAGCAACAAATAATATCTGTCACTCCCGGCTCGGCCGATCCTCGTTTGTGCCACGCCCACCTCGTTACCTCGTGTGATTCCCCGATTGTTATCACCCGTTTCCCGTTGTTTTCGGCTTGTCCTTTGTATTTAGTCCACGTCTGTGTTAGTCTCCCCAGATCGGTCATTAATGTTAGTCGATGTTGTCTGCCGTGTGTGCTGTTCTGGAGGAAATAAACCCCGTTTTGCCCGTATTCACGGCTACCTTCGCCTGCTTACCCGCTCGCCTGATCCACTGAACGTAACAATAACTAAGACACTGGCAGAAAAGGAATTGTAATACAAATTATAAAAGAATTACACTCAGATGCTCAGTGGAATTACTGAATGTTAGAAATACGACTGTTTAATAAGAGAGCAGACACAGAGGTTGAATTGCAGACTCAATCGAAATGGAACATTTTTATATGCTTTACAAACACCTCAGACACTAAACACAAACTGCCATTACACAGCTATGACAAAACAGATACAAAGTT
Organism: Gnathonemus echidnorhynchus; assembly: GCA_026776725.1. NCBI lineage: Eukaryota > Metazoa > Chordata > Actinopteri > Osteoglossiformes > Mormyridae > Gnathonemus > Gnathonemus echidnorhynchus. The sequence goes on along the minus strand of JAODJU010000002.1, from coordinate 16,011,204 downwards.
CCATAGTCCACCTGGGGTAACACTTTCTATGAATGCCATGTCTATAACAATCTATAATCAAATGCGTAATACATCGTAATGAATATAGCATTGTTAATGTGACTAAAATATTTATAAAAAAAGGTATAAGGCATAATAGTGTTCATTATAATACTTCATAAGCTTATGTGAAGCTCTTATCTATAATGCAGTAAAGATACCTTCATAATGCATTATAATGATCAGCATAAAAATTAAGGATGCTTTGTACTGCATTATAAAGGTATTTATAATGCAGTAATGATGAGAGCTTATATCCGAGCTTTTTAAGTATTCAATGTTATAATGCCTTATGCCTTTTTAGAAATATTTCTAGCCATATTTATGTCTTATGAATGAATTATGTGTTATGAATGTATTCACAGATTCTTATAGAATAGAGTATATAGTTTCACCCCTGCTTACATTCATCTAAGGCTGTAAGAAGTCATTAAAATCATAGAAAATTAAACCAGGACTAAAGATAAGCAATCCTTGAGTAGATGGATATTTGATAACTCTGTTGTTCATTCAAATCAAACTGAACTAAGCTTATAGTCCATGTTACATATCTATTTTTAAAAACAAAGAATAAAACATAGACTGACACTTCATGTTCTGCATTAGAAAATACAGATAAACTAAATTATTTCTCTTTTTGACTATGGCCAAACTGCAGAAATCTAACATTGAGCTTTTTAATAAGAAGTATGCATAAAAATGAGAAATGCCTGAATGATGACAGTCTAAATGCAGTATACCTCCATAGAAAAGTGATTTATATGGCCTATCATAGACTATAAAGACCTAATTTGACTGTTAAGCAGCAACCACTAATTTTGACCAGAAAATCCTTGGACTCCTACCTGCCGAGAAGAGCAGGAGACTAGGAGTAGGCAGCTCCTCATGTTTATCAGGGTGGATCAACCTACTCCTGTGTGATGTGGAGATCCCAACCTTCACCCTGAGCTCCCTGAGCTCTGAGAGCTTCTGCTGAAGATTTTAGCACCAAGTGAAGGCTCAGCCCCCACCAGCCTAAACCGCACCAATCACACTCAGCTTTGCCTTATTAGACAAAGGGCAGGAAACTCTAACAGTTCAAACAAAAATAATGACAAATCAGAAGATACTGCTGTAGATGTCTCCATATATACTGAGAATGTGTTACTTCCACTCCTACAACCTGAAGACGTGACCAGATACTGATAAAACACAAAAAGAGGAAAAGACAGAGGAATGGCTGTAAGGTTAAATATAAGGCAACACTTTACTTGAAGCAGTCTACATAAGGGTGACATGTAACCGTCATAAGAATGACATGACACATATGTCATGCACATTAATGACACATCATTGATGTTTATGACTGTTGTCATAATGTGTCATTCAGTTTACAACAGTCATAAACATCAATAATTAATGTGCATGACATATGTGTCATGTCATTCTTATGTCATTCTTATGACGGTTACATGTCACGCTTATGTAGACTGCTTCAAGTAAAGTGTTATCAAATATAAATTATACAGAATCAGATACATAATGATTTATATGGAGCCAAAAACTTACGGCAAAAATGAAAATGCTTTTACGTTTGCATGCGCATCAGAATTTCACGTGCACACACGAAAGCAAGTTGTGTGCAGGCGAAGTTATCTCATGCGCACAAGAAAGTAAGAGTATTTAAATTTTTTGCACAGGTCTCTTAAGGGGCTCCATAGAGTTACATACCTGATGATTCCTAATAATCTTACATGTTTAACGTGTTTTTTATACCCAGTTTAATTGTTCACAAAATATTTGTGCTGACATCAAACAACAAAATGGTGCTTCTCAATTTGCCCTGTTCTTATTCATAGGATTGATGCATACTGATTATTAGATTAGGAGGAAAAGAGGAAGGGTAGGAGAGTGGAATTGAGTGTAGGAACTTTGAATGTATGCCGTGTGCGCATGTGCAAATATGGTGCATGTTGGAAAAGCATCATAAAATGTACTGGAGCCCTTGCTGCTGGAAAAGGGGCTTTGTTGTGGTCGGCCTTGTAGAAGTTCCTGGGTGATGTATTTCTGTTTTTGGGGATTTTGTTTTTTTTCCTGATTATCGCTTGCGCTATTCTCCACTGCAGTAGGTGGCGATAATGCACCTTTACGGATTTTTCGTCGCCAATAAACGTTACATGACGAAATAACCAGAAGAAGAAATGTGGTGTTGTGTACGCACGCGCAAGAGTGGTGCACATGCGTGTTGCAAATCGGTCATGAGGAGGGTAGTGACACAGTCAGGAACTTAACAGCGAGTATCAAGTTGTCTGAGGTAATTTCTCAAATTTTTTTAATCACACTTTTAAGTTTTGTTTCACGAGCAATATTAGACTTTATAGTAACTCATAATAGAGGCTTGCATTTGAAAATTTTTTTTTTGATCGCAGATATTCGGGCTAGGCGAGTAGTTATGGCAGACCATAATTACACCCCAGCCATTCTGAGGTAATTTATCAAGTATGTCTCTTCAGTATCTGTTTTATGAGCAGCAGCGAACTTTATTTAATAGGGTTATAATAGGCATTTTCTCTGATATACATCTATATATCTTCCAGGTTTCCAGTCTCAAACACTAGATATACCTGTACCGAAGTCGGAGCTAACGTCTGTACGAGGCGCAGGTAGGCGATTTTATAAGTTTATCGTGCCCCATTTATTAAATATATCGTAACTCCAGTTAACAGGCTTACCGTGTGTAACAGCCTTATTGACCTTCATTTACTGCATTATGTTTATTTCTATAGGGGAGAGTGCTCAGGTTCCGCGACTAACTTGGATGGTTATGTTCATTTAAAGGTAATATTAATACGGATAGTACCGATTCTTTACAGTTATAGTCTACTGATTAACTTTTATACCAGAGATGGCTAGTCCATAGACGTAGAGGTGGTAGTATTTATATATTTTTTTAGATTAAATTATGAAACAAGTATATCTGAAATAACTCCGTTATCTGGCTTCATTTCTTTAATCTTTGTCTTTCATTTTCCCTGTTTTTATATTGTTCTCTCTTAATGTTGTAATGTATCAATAATATTTTAGTAATTCAACTTTAACTTTATAATTATATATATGTATATATATATATATATATATATATATATATAGTTAAATAATTATAACTTTATAACTTATAAAATGCTCTTGTGAAAGGCACTATATAAAAATAAAAAAATAACCCCAGTTTCTTTGGGGTTATTTCTTTGGAAACATATTTTCTTTTCTCTTCAGCTTTTCTTATCCACCATTCTCTACTGGTTAATATGATGTATAAAGTTACAAGCATTAGTCAGCTATTTCTTTCAACATCAAGGTACTATTTTTTGTTTGAGCCAGTTTTTGTCATTTAACGTTGAAAGTATTATCTGTGTGCTGTCAGGTGTAACTTGAACGCTGTTACTTTGTAGTGAGATCAAATGAACATAACTACTTTGTTACATATTAAGCTACATATTAGAACCGGACACTTCATGATCATTTTATCAGTTTTCACTGATGGCTTTTTCTATAGCAGTGGTTCTCAATATTTTTTCTGTCCCCCCCCCAACATTTTTTCCCCCATCACATACCCCATACACACCTTTATTTTATTTAGATAGGTAGACCTACACACATGGACAAAATTGTTGGTACTCTTTGGTCAATGAAAGAAAAACTCACAATGGTCACAGAAATAAGTTTAATCTGACAAAAGTAATAATACGGTAAATAAAAATTTTATGAAATTTAAGCAATGAAAGTCAGACATTGCTTTTCAACCATGCATTCAACAGAATTATTAAAAAAAATAGTGTCATGGAACAGGCCTGGACAAAAATGACGGCACCCCTAACTTAATATTTTGTTGCACAACCTTTTGAGGCAATCACTGCAATTAAACAATTCCTGTAACTGTCAATGAGACTTCTGCACCTCTCAGCAGGTATTTTGGCCCACTCCTCATGAGAAAACTGCTCCAGTTGTCTCAGGTTTGAAGGCTGCCTTTTCTAGACGGCATGTTTCAGCTCCTTCCAAAGATGCTCAATAGGATTGAGGTCAGGGTTCATAGAAGGCCACGTTAGAATAGTCCAATGTTTTCCAATTAGCCATTCTTGAGTGTTTTTAGCTGTGTGTTTTGGATCATTGTCCTGTTGCAAGACCCATGACCTGCGACTGAGACCAAGCTTTCTGACACTGGCCAGCACATTTCTCTCTAG
>JAODJU010000002.1:15982471-15993142 GCA_026776725.1 Gnathonemus echidnorhynchus | reverse complement strand
CGCTAATTTCCACTTATGGCCACGAGTTCTAGTGTTTAGACTAATATTGAAATAGTCATTAGGCTGAACAGCATCCATTATCTACCAACAGAGTCAAATAAGTTGTGCCAACACATGACTTGCTTTTCCTCAATATTGTCTCTTTGGAATCCAAAATATTTTCTATATAGTGGAAGGCTAATGTCTCTTAGAGACTATTTGTTGTCCAGTTTTCTCCACCTGACTCATTTTTGTTAAATTTCTCACAAATGCACAACATGAGTGCCTATGAGTGAGTCTGATAGTAAGGTGAAAAATTATTAAGATTGACTTGGGGAATGCATGCAAAGCTCATGCAATAGGAGTGGCGGTACACTTTATATTGAACTTTACATATATTAGATTACAATCATTCATTTAACAATGGGAAAATTTTAATGGGTAGCCCCCCCCCCCCACCTGGTGAATTGAATCACCCAGATTTCAAAATACCAGAACTGTACTGTATTACAAAATAATGTTGCTTTGTAAATACCATATACTGTGGTATAATGTTGGCATAGTATGAAAGTTTAAAAAAAATTTATGCCGCCCAAATCTCAATCCAGCTGATTATCACAATCCTTGCGATGTGACAACACCCAGCCCTAGTTATATTTATTCATTGATTCATATCATTCTCACATGCTGTTCTCATAAAGAAATGCTTCCAAACTCTGGATGCTTCATGAAACACCACAATTAAACATGTTGTTACAATACTGGAGTGAGAAAGAAAAATATTGGGACAATGAACTAAAATGGGTTATTTTTGTTATGTAGTCAAAAAAACTGTGTTCCAGGTCAAAAAATGAACATGAGGATAAACCGCAGAGTGTCTAGACAATGCTTTCCATACAATATTAACAATAAATTAACAATAAGTAAAATATGTCACTTGCTGTGTTTACTCTTCCAGTTTGGGCTGAGCACAAGTACAAAAGATTGACAGGTGACTCTGATGGCTTAACATGTTACCTTAATGGTGAAAAGAGCTGTGAATGTGTCTGGTTGTTTTAAGGGTTTAAATGAGAACCTAACGCTTAAGCTGCTCTGTACATCAGTCTGTTAGTTATCATGGATATTTAATATTACAATCTTGAAGATGCAGTATGTTTATTTGTTGGCATGCTGTGTTACCTCGTCACAATACAAAGCAATACAAAATAAACTAAAAATGTGATCAAAATATTTTTATTTGATATGGATATTGTACTTATCAATGGTTAAATAGTACTTGATTTTTTTAAAATGAAATGTAAATTAAACTTAAAGATGCCTCAAAATGGTTTATCACTGCAAGTAATATTCTTGCTTATTCATTTGTAATGCCCCTGTGAAAATGCATTAAAATATCAAGCTATTTACTTACTGTTATTTACATGTCCTGCCTATAGCAGAATCTAGCTAGTACAGGTACATCTCAAATAATTAGAATATCGTGAAAAAGTTCAATATTTCTTGGTTTTATTATCTGTAAGCCATAATCATCGAAATTCTAATAAAGAAGTAAAGGCTTGACATATTTCACTCTATGTGTAATGAATCTATATATGAATTTCAAAGATAGGCGTGCTCAAACTCCAAAATATAACAAAAATACTTAGGGTGCGAGTTAACGATATCAAAATGCCAAAAAAAGGAACCGCACTCACAAAAAACTTCTCATGCTACTAAGTTTATTGCACCATGCCACACAGACGCGTTTCTTCTTGGGGGTTGTCAATTAAGACGTCACGTTATCACCTGTTTCCTGTTGCTTGATAAAACCAGTGTGGTTTGGTGTTTTTTACACATTGATAACGCTGAAACGCGTCTGTCTGGCATGGTGCAATAAACTTAGTAGCATGAGAAGTTTTTTGTGAGTGCGGTTCCTTTTTTTGGCATTTCTATATATGAATTTCACTTTCTGAAAGGAATGTCAAGAAATATTGAATTTTTTCACGTTATTCTAATTTTTTGAGATGTACCTGTAAGTGAAGTTTTGGTAGCAGTATGGTAAGCAATATAAGTCTAAGTACAAAAAACATAGTACAGAAATCTAAGCATCATGTAGGAATATCTCATTCACTCAAGGAATCAGAGCGACTAATGTAAATAAACATAAAAGCTGATGGGAAAAAAAACATGATTTTTAGCACAAAACCAACCTTTCATTAAACCATTCACTTTGAATATTTTACTAAATTCTGGGACATTAAGAAAAAAAGGTTACTGCTGAATGAGGCAGAACCGTGCTCCAGCAAGATGTGATTTTTATTCCTATGAATGTGTTCTGTGCTCCTGATTGTGTCTTGCCCTGAATAAACCCAGTGCTTTGCTCTATTCCTGGGACTTCTGCACCTGTTTTTCCTGCCCTGTACCCTGGAAGTGTGACACTGGGCTCCACCAGCCTCCTATATTAAACCCTGGATGTTTCTAGTCAGTAGGAGTATGATCTGAGGTCTACAATTGATGTGAAGGTTACAAATGAGATGACTAGAGAGTTGACCATGATGGAAAAGCAAGCAGTTTTGAAAATGAGATTAGAGAAAACACCAATCAGAACAACTGGGCATTCCAAAATCAACAGTTCCGACATTCTGAAAAACAAAGAAACTATTGGGGATGTAAGCAATTTGCAATGATCAGGTTGTCCCAAGGATGATCACAACAGCTGATGACAGTAATATCGCAGTGAAGGAAAACCCAAAAATAACATCCAAAGAAATAATAGATGGTCTACAACAGGGGTGGCCAATCTTATCCACAAAGGGCTGGTGTGTATGCAGGTTTTTGGGATAACCTGCAGGTCAGCTGTCCAAACCCAGGTGTGAGGACTCTTCACCCAATCAGTCCTCTAATTAGTAATCTAATTAGGGAGTTGCAGCGAAAACCCGCATACACACCGGCCCTTTGCGGATAAGATTGGCCACCCCTGGTTTACAGAGTGCTGGGCTGAACAAGTCAGTTTTCACCACTCGCAGAATAATTCAAGCAACATTATTTTGTGTCACTGTATACAGTGTACATGGTTTGTGCAACAAAAAAGCCTCACATTACTTGAATAAATTTGCCAAATCATTTCCCAGAATTAAAAGAAGACATTCTGTACATAAATTTCATGAAAACATAACAAAATTAACCAATTTTAGCATGCTTTCCCAATATTTTGGTATGCTTCTCACTATATTTGCAAGACAAAACACATTTCAAACACCAACAGCACTGACTAGTGGTGCAACCTCAGTCAGTTGGCTGTTTTGGCGGAGACCCCTGGCTTATCATTCAGTTTATTTAGAAGTTATTGCATTTGCTTACATGTAAAACCAGGAATCATAAGTTGTGTCCCAATTCAGGGGCTGCATCCTTCCAAAGACGCAGTCAGCATAAAGCCTTTGTAGGCCGCGTCCTTCTAAAAATTTGTGCAATGAATGTTTCATCATTTGAGTGGATCTTTTGCAGCTCAGAAAAAAAAACGCATCTCTAGGTTACATTTGAAGGAGCCTTTGAAATGTGACTGCCTTGTCGCGCCACTGTGACACATTCAGTCTTAGAACGCAGCCTTATAAGGCTGAAGCCCCTGAATTGGGACCCAGCTTTAATTTAAAGGACTGGGAAACATGAGCTATTCGCTATAGCACTTACCCTGTTGTCAGCTTTGCTGCTGGCGACAGCTTAGCGTCCCGCCTCCTCTCACTGTGGGCCTTAAAAGGCTTGGCCTGCCTCTCTGTGGAAGGTGGAATAGCACACAGTATGGTCTTGTTATGCTCTAGGTATCCCAGAGGTCTCTGCAACCACATGATCCCCTCAAGCTATCAATGGTCATTTAAAGTGCAATAATTCTTCATTTAGACATTTTTACTTATTTTGCTACAAAGGCAGGAAAAATGTTTAGTGACACCTGCTCACCATTAGATGTAGAAATGTACAAATCATCTTCTTCTATCAAAGCACCCAAATGCCTTTGAACTTCTGTGGAGAATAACACCAGAAGTGGTTAATTGTGAGCAATGTCAGCAACAGTCTGTGAGACACACCAACACAGAATTCTGTATTTTCAGCTAAACCCGCTCATAGCTTTAGGGTAGCATGCACGCATATATACATACATATGTAATGGAATGGCCTGCTCCTTCAAACAGCAAATAATATGGCCAGAACTGAATAAATATCGAAGGCAGATAAGGTCTAGATGTTCAGTTACTGTTTGGTTAAGTACTGGAACAGTTAAGAGGAGAGATCTAAGTGACTTTGAATGGGGTGTGATTGCCAGACATGGTGATTACAGCATCTCAGAAACAGCCACCCCTCAGGGATTTCAACAAATTGTAGTATATGTCATTTACAGAAAATGCACAGTGCTGGTGTGATAAATAAAGGCCCTGAGCTCCCTGGGTGGCTGGCCTTTGCAGCTAGCTTACTGTCACCTACAGAGAGCAAGCTGGGGAGACATAAATTGAATTCCCCACTGGGATCAATAAAGTAACAATTATTATTGCTATTAATAATACAGGTCAGACTCTTTAGAGACATATAAAAATGATACAGTACAACAGTGCAGTGCAGAATAGCTTCTCTCAACACAGAAATCATCTAAACTTCATGCGATTCTGGATTCTAGAGGTAAAATTGGGTTAACATAGTGGGTTAAAATGGCTAACATAATGGCCAGTCAATATGGATAATTATCACCATATAATTCAAGTCATTATTTCTTCAAGGCTGAATTTTTGCTTAAAATTCCCTTACAATTCCCAGTAAACAGATTCAACCCATGAAAATGCCGACAAATTGAAATTCACTTTTAATAAATACAATTTTTTTTTTGTCACAGGGCCTAATCTAGTATGTCTTTTTTAAATTATCATTTAAATTTTATATCACTATAAGTCGATATATTGCTTATGTCACCTAGCCCTAGTGATGATGATGATGATGATTATTATTAAGCTAATAATACATTTTAAAGCCTATACCTCACCAATGATATATTTTAGTCCTGTAATAACAACCTTATATTACTTGGGTTTGGAGTACTATCAGAGGTTGGAGCACAGTCAAAGGATTGTGAGAAGGTGGAGTATTGTTGGCGGGCAGTGATCACAGTGTGTTCAAGTAGGCAATCAAGCCAAAGGCCATTAAACCCACAGAGTATGTGAGAGCATAGGGTGAGAATCATAGCCAGGCACACTGTTTCCTCACACTGGGAAAGGAATATTAACAACAATGGAAACTCCAGAGACAGACAGAGAAGCCTGAAGAGCAAAGATGCTGTTATTCTCTGGCATGATTTCTAACCCTGTGAAAATTACCAGTTGGTGTTTCCGGGGAGGGGTAACTATCAGGCTGATGGGAGATGTCAGGTGGGGCAGAAAGTGTGATCAGGCTAGCTCTGGGCTCACAAACAGCAATGTCACAATGGCTTCCAGAGGAGAAGGCATGAGGCACAGCAGGACCACTGCCCAATGGAGCTACAACAATGGAGGTCAATGACAGAGAAACAGGACAAAAGATGCCATAGCAGTAAAAAAAAACTGAAGGGAAGAAATAATTACTCATCAAACTTATAAAGAAAGAAAAAAGGTTGTGTCTATACCATACCTGACTGGGAAAGACTTGGAGAAGCAGATACTGTAGCAGAGAAAGAAGCAGAAAAAAGGGGAAGCATGGGAGTAGAATCAGATGTAGGAGAGGGAAGGGGAGCAGTAAAAGGAGAAACTGCAGGGGCAAGTACAGAAGTAACTGCAGTAGAAACAGGAGGAGCAGGTATAGGAGAAAATAGGGGAGGAGGTAATATAGGAGCAACAGGAGGAGGGGATACAGGAAAAGAATCAGGTGTTAATGCTGGAGAAACATCAAGTACAGAAGAAACTGCAGGAGGAGGTGCATGAGAAGCAGGAGAAGGAGCAGGTATAAGAGAAAATGGGGGAGGAGCTGATATAAGAGCAAAAGGAGGAGGGAATACAGGAAAAGAAGCAGGTGCTAATGCTGGAGAAACATCAGGTGCCAAAGAAACAGCAAGAAGAGGTGCAGGAGAAACAGGAGGGGCAGGCATAGGAGAAACTGGGGGAGTAGATGATATAGGAGCAACGGGAGGAGGGAATACAGGTAAAGAATCTGGTGTTAATGCTGGAGAAACATCAGATGCTGAAGAAACTGCAGGAGGAGGTGCAGGAGAAACAGGGGGAGGAGCAGGTATAGTACAAAATGGGGGAGGGGGTGATATAGGAAAAACAGGAGGAGGGAATACAGCAAAACAAGCAGGTGCTAATGCTGGAGAAACATCAGATGCCGAAGAAACAGTAATAAGAGGTGCAGGAGAAACAGGAGAAGCAGGTATATGAGAAACTGGGGGAGTAGCTGATATAGGAGCAACAGGAGGAGTGGATACAGGAAAACAAGCAGGTGTTAATGTTGGAGAAACATCAGGTGCCGAAGAAACTTCAGGAGGAGGTGCAGGAGAAGCAGGAGGAGGAACAGGTATAGGAGAAAATGGGGGAGGAGCTGATATAGGAGCAACAGGAGGAGGGAATACAGGAAAAGAATCAGGTGTTATTGCTGGAGAAACATCAGGTGCTGAAGAAACTGCGTGAGGAAACAATGGGGGAGTAGGTGAAACAGGAAAACAAGCAGGTATTAATGCTGGAGAAACATCAGGTGCAGAAGAAACTGCAGGAGAACGTGCAGGAAAAGCAGGAGGAGGAGCAGGTACAGGAAAAAATGGGGAAAGAGCTGATATAGGAGCAACAGGAGGAGATACAGGTATAGAGGAAAACAGAGGAGGAGGTGGCATAGGAGAAAAAGAAGGAGCATGTATAGGAGAAAATGGAGGAGGAATAGGTATAGCAGAAACAGGAGTATATATAGGAGAAACAGGAGGAGGTGTGGGTATAAGAGATATAGGAGGAGGAGTAGGTACAGAAGTAGAATTTGGGGTAAATGGAGGAGAGGCAGTTATTGTAGCTTGAAGGGCAGATATTTGCAGAGGTGGAGGAGCGAGCTGTAGGCAGGGGCTGGGGGCTGAGACAGTGTCATTCATGGCCTCAGAGTCCTCCCTGGTCCTCTCAGCAGGGAGAACAGTGAAAAAGGAGGGAGGCAGACCAGACGACAGAGCTGTCTGAGTTTTGGGAGGGCGCCACTCACTTTGCCAGGGTGATGAGACTACAACAGCAGAGATTAGCCACAGAGAAAATGATGCCCCCAAATGACAGGGTGGCCAGGGAAGACATGATGGAAAAAGACAAAAGAAATAGAAATTATATTTAGTGAAGGAAATGATACTTAATGAAGCAGCAAATTAAGGACAAATGGCACAAATCACAACAAAGACAAATGTTTAATATACCACAAGAAATGAATATATCAAGTATATATTTCCAGTCATTTAAAATGACCAACCAACATTTAATAAGCATATTTTGTCAGATTTCTCCATTCTATCAGCTGGATAGCTCAGCAAGTTAGAGATCACTCTCAGTATGCCAACAGGCCCGCATTCAAGCTTGGGGAGTGTAAACCCAATTCTTAGGCTCATGTGTGGCCTGAGGGTCAGGACTTTCAGAGCTCAGGTCTGTGCCCGCGATCAGAAGGTCACTGGTTTAAACATGGTGAGACGAGTGATTATATTACTTTTGGGCCCTTAACCCAAAATGTTCCGGGCACTGTCTGATCTAGCTTTCTTAGCTGTCACTTTGCCTAAAGGTGTCCTGCAAATAAGTAAATGTTTCCTTCTGTAATCTAAGTGTCACAGCTGCACTGTTACAGTGCCTAAGCTGACACTCCTGACCTTGGGGAGGAGCTGCACTGTAGTGACGCAGGAGGCCATGCATTTGGGGTGACGCCTCGCTATGCGACACACATGACTCATAGCCAGCCTGGTACCTGCGTGCAGGGCAGTGGGCAGGCTGGCGGGCTTCGTGAGGACGCCGGCAGGCTCAGAGAGCATGGCCTTGCCCATCCTAGGCTGGCGTGCCCCTGGGGGGGAGGAACCGTTGGGGGCAGGGGGGGCGTGATTGCCAGGAGCACCATGCCTTCTCAAGGCATTAGCACGTGCCACAGATCTGACAGCTGGGTTTCAGATGAAGTAGAGGAAGGAGATGTTAAAAGCAATGGAAGTTTAGATGAGGTGCTTTATTTCAGGTGAACTGTTCTCTGTTCACTACGAGCGGCGTTGTGTTCATACTGTTATGTAAATAGGTCCTTACATGTGCACGCTCGCTCCTCATTCGCCGTACCTTTACAGAGAACACTGGGGGGTGGAGGGAGATGGACAGTGGAGGAGCTGGAGGTGGAGGAGGGCAGGGATGGAACAGGCCTTGGCCGGAAAGTGGTGAAGGTTAAAGGGTCCTGAGCTGGGGGGCCAGAGTCCTCAGCAGGATTACTCAGGACACCATGAGAGTCCCGTGTTACAGATATGGGTACTGGGTGACATGGACAAGGACAAAGACAGGCAGAGAATGGAAGACATACGAGGTAGGAAAAGAGTAAAGACAGAAGAGAAAGTGGTACTCCACAGTAAAGTGGCAAGCTGAATGGGCATCTGCTGTGAAAACTTAAAATCAGAGCTCATTTTTCTATCATGATTACATTTTTTATCATGGTCTGTTTGTCTAGACGCTGATTTGCTCCTACACCATGAAGCCCTCCAAGGGGTCCCATTCTAGTCTGCTCTGCACAGCAGACTATGACTACGCCTGACCAATCATCCTGAGCACCAAAAGCTGTTCCTGCTTGTCACAGGCTCCCATAGCACAGGCCTGTTGTTTTACATTATTCTGAATACTATGAGATTCTGTCCATGATTAATTCAATTCAATGCCACTTCATAGCGATAATCAGAGCAGTACATAATAAAGAGGGAAAACACAAATGAATAGTGTGTACTTTGAAACTCTGGTTAACAAATCCACAGACATACAGCAGTTGGGGCCTTCACCACAGCAATTATATAATGTGAGTGTCTGGCAATGTTTTCAAGCTGAAATTTCTTTGATCTACTTACCAAAATTGAAATATATTTTTAAAAACTGTTTATACAATGAGCTTACAAGTGAGCAATAATATGAATTAATTATGCACCAAGTAGCGTGGATCACAATTCAATAGTGCTTATTACAATAGTGCATTCCTGGGAATAATTTCTACTGATAAAGAATAAAATAATTTTTTAAGTGACATAATTAAGCTAAGGATTACTTTTATTACAATTTTTCATATGGTAATGTCTTGATCAAGAGATATATGTTAAACATATTGCACTGGCATGTTCTGTGCTTAGGGAGCTTTAGGAAAAGCCTGTCCTGGGACTCGCAGCAGCCCATGCAGAGAGTGCCACCCACTGACCTCTGATTATTCCTAGTACCTGAGCCCATAGAGGGCTGGAAGATTTTGGGCAGCGCTGGGGGGTGGGCACGAACAAAGGCGGGCACCATGTAGGAGTAAGGAGAAGGCCGTGCCTCAGGTGGGGGGTACTGGGTGCAGGCAGCCACAGCTCGCAGGGTTCGGGGGGGGTGAAGGGGGGGCCTGTGCAGGCCAGAATGGGCAGACACAGTGCTGACACTATGTTGGGGGGCTGCAGCATGTGTGTGTGACCATGGGTAGTGGGGGTGGGGAAAGAGAAAGAGAGAAAAGGATAAACAGAATAAAGTGAGACAGACAGAAGGATAAAGGGAGAGAGGGAGAGGGGTCACAGGAAAGGAGAAAATTGACTCAAATATAACAATAAAAGTGTCATTGAGTGCAATGCCTTCCCCCTTATGGGCCAAAGCCATGTGACCATTTACTCCAATGCCCTTTAACTTAATTTCTTAATCCGCTTGATGTAAGTTTGTTACTTGGCGAAAATTAAACACCCATCCATTTTCCAGGCTCACTTATTCTACGTAAGGTTGTGGTGCTCTGGAGCCTGTCACGTAAGTGTACATGCCCTGAGTGCTAGTGGGGGGGTACCTAGTACAAGTGGGCTGGTGACAGTCACGGGCCCACACTCCTGAGGAGCCTTTGGTACTGCAAAGGTCGGCGCTGATGAGAGAAAGAGGAGCAGAGATAAGCCATTAACTGTAGGAGCAGCCTTGGAAAGAACAGCAGTATGGGAATGAGAGAAGAGCAACAGCTGGGTGAGGGTGTTACCGGCCTGGGTGTGTCGGTGCTGCCCAGAGGTCCCCTTCAGAAGCGGGAGCATACCTACAGTGGCTGTCACCTGGCTGACCCCACGACCAGCCTTCCTGTCATCCTCCTCGTCACTCTCGTTGAAGTCCTCCATATTGCCGATGTCTGCATGCTTCATGCTCATCAGACTGGCCAGGCTCTGCATGTCGTCGTCCCTGTGTGCAGAGAGTGGGTTCAGCCCAGGCTCAGTCATTATTTTCATGCTATACATTAAGCAGTTCTCATCCCCAGAAGACGACCTGCAAATCCAAACTGTATTTACATGCCCTGGACACTAAGGATGTGCACATGATTTTCCAGAAAAAAGAAAATAATCCTGTTCTATCTTCAGGACACACTTCTGTTCCTGTATTCAAATGACAGTAAAGGTTATGTTCTCGAAAATCAATCTGCTGATTTTCTAATATCACTCTCGAAAATTTTTCGTAAAAAAATTACCTAGAGCTCGATCTGAATCTCAGAAGTCAAACCGTGAACGCCGACCTAAGATAACTTGTACGCGCA
>JAODJU010000002.1:15842171-15865018 GCA_026776725.1 Gnathonemus echidnorhynchus | reverse complement strand
TAAGGAAGACGTGGACTAATATACATGAAACAAGCCGAAATAACAGGGAACAGCTGGGCACAATCGGGGAAGCACACATGGGTGATGAGGGGGCGTGGCACACACAAGGATAGGACGAGCTAGACGCGAGAGAACCCCCCCCCCCCCCCCAAAGGCGCGCACACTGAGCGACGGACGAGACGAGACTGGGGACACGGGACCTAGAAGACAAGAGCAAACATCAACGGGGAGCAGGAAACAGAACAGAAACACAGAACAAGCACAGAAGCAAACCAAGATAGGACCTGACACAGAACAGCCGTCCACCGACGCGCTGAAGCGGGGGGACCCGCAGGCGACCAAGGAGCCGAAGCGGGGGAACCAGCAGGTGACCGACGAGGCGTCGGAGGGGGACCCTCAGGCGACCGCCAACCTGGAGCCACAGGACTCGCAGGCACCCCCCGAGCGCCAGCCAAGGCCAGCGAGGGCGAGCCAGGGGGCAGGGCGGGTGGGGCCCCAGCCCTGCGCCTGTGTCCTCTCCCCTTTCGGGATACAGAAAGACGGGGTCTTAGTTGGTGTCGACCTCGTTGGGGCGAGGGCAAAGGAGTCATTAGGGAGGTCCCCGAGGGGTCCCACTCAAGCTCCTCCTCCAAGGGGGAAGGAGCGGTGGTTGAGAAGTCTGGGACCTCCTCGTGGACATGGACCAGGGTCACAGGCACCGGGACATGAGTCACAGAAGCAGTAGACGCAGGCGCTGGAGGAGCCATAGCAGGGACAGCCGGCGAGGGCGAAGCAGGAGTCGCATCAGGCATTGCTGCAGGCAGCGCTGGGACAGCTGGCGTGGCTGAGGGCGGCGCCGGGACAAGTGGCGTGGCTGTGGGGGCTGCAGGAGGCGGGGTCACAGCAGAAGCCTCCTCAGGCGCTGCAGGAGGCAGGGCCACCGGGACAGGCTGGTCTGGAACGTCAGGCGCCAGCGTGACAGGCAGGACGGGTGAGACAGGCAGGATGGGCGGAGCCGGGACCTCGGGCGTGGCTGCGGGAGTAGTAGGCTGGTGGGCTACAGGCATGGGCGGGTCTGCAGGTGTTGCTAAGAACCCTGGGTGTGGGCAGGGTTGTAGCAGACACCACGGGCGCAGCAGGAGGTGGAGCCATTGCAGGAGCCCCGGGTGCAGCAGCAGGCGGAGGCGGGGCTGCAGGCAAAGCCGGGAGCTTGGGCGCCGCAGCAGGCACCGCCGACACATGGTCAGCAGGGGGCGCCGCAGCAGGCACCGCCAACACGTGGCCAGCAGGGGGCGCCGCAGCAGGCACCGCCAACACGTGGCCAGCAGGGGGCGCCGCAGCTGGAGTTTCGCTGGGCAATGCAGTAGCCGCCGGGACAGGCAGGTCAGGCACGATGGGCAGGTCTGGCACGACGGGCAGGTCCGGAACATCTGTGATCACCGCTAGGGTTGGCGCTGTAAGAGCGGGCGCTGCCCCTTTAAGAGCTCTGGGGATCCGGGGAATAGCATCCCACACTGCCCTGGCCCCTTTAAGAGCCAGACGCGTTCCCCAGAAGGGGGAAGCTGCCCGCGAAGGCAACTTGGAGGCAGTGGGGAAGTCCAGGGCGATCATGGAGTCCCCCAGATCACTGGCAGGGAGAAAAGCGGGGACGAGAGAGCAAGCCCCCAAGACGATCGTCGGGGCTTCTGCCGGCTTTTCTTTTGCCTTTCTCCTCTTTTTTCTCCGGCTTGCGGCGGTGGAAGATGGCTGAGCCGTCTCCGTAGGGACTTCAGACAATACAGCAGCCCGAGCGCAGCACAGTGCGACTGGTTAGGCTCTCACCTCCGTAATCCGCTGTGTTAGTAGCCGGAGATTCTGCAGGAGGTACGCGTTTCCGGTTGGGGGTGCCTCACTCAGGAGGTCCCCGCTCCGGCTGGCCAAGTCCCGGGCTACAGGGTCCTCCCGGACCTCGGGTTGGGACAGCCAGTACACTACCTCTTACAGCAGACCGAGATGCTGGTTCTTGGTCCGCTGCGGTGTGTCTTCTTGTGGGTCCATCATTCTGTCACGATCGCGGCGGTCGAGCAGGCAGGAAGCGGCGATGAATGAGGCAAGCAGGCAGGATTGCGGGAAACGAGGGTTTATTTGGGGAGACGGGGCAGACAGTGACGCACATCACCTCAGTGACGGACACCCAACTAAGGAAGATGTGGACTAATATACATGAAACAAGCCGAAATAACAGGGAACAGCTGGGCACAATCGGGGAAGCACACGTGGATGAGGAGGGGGCGTGGCACACACGAGGATCGGATGAGCTGGACGTGACATTTTATCTTTACAGAAACACCTAAGGTCTTACTATTTCAGAAATATCCATCTAGATTACCACCAATGCAAACACCATATAGATACCAAAATCACACAACTAAAATAACCACAAAAGCCTCAGTGAAGACAGACACGCACATCTGCTTCACATCACCCTCATGGAGAACAACATGGGTCACTTTCACTGCCTCTCACACTACAGCACAGGCTAACTGTCACTACACGGCAAGCAATATCAAAATGGGACAGATGGATACTTACAGGAGGACCTTGATACTTCTTATTCCCTGATAATAGTTTACACAGCAGTAGCACCAGATACCCCGGCTCTTATGTGGTGGTACCATTGCTCTGTTTAAGGATCACACACACAGCTGCGACCAAACACACACACACTAGGGCTGGGTGTTATGTACCAATCATCATACCTCGATATTGTTTAGCTGATCAGCGATATACGATATATATCTTGATGTTTTTCCCATGAAGTAATTACAAAAAGACAGTTCCAAGTCAAATCCGAATGTCCCCAATGTAACACATGCACTTTTATTAACAGACTGCTGTACATGTACATGAAAAAACGGTTCAAAGATAAACTACTGGCATATATTATTCTACCAACCTGCTCCTGTTTGCTAGCTCACCTCGTGTCTGTGTCTGTCCCCGTGTTGTTGCTACATGTAGGACTTGTGAGAGAGGGGGAGGGATGGGTTGTGTTCGGACAGGGAGGGGGCAGGGCAGGGTGAAGTTTTGCGAAAGACAGACAGGGAGAGGAGAAAGAGGTGACCTGGCGGCTGTATGAGTATAATTTTAAAGCAGAATAAACTATATTGACATAAATTATATTTTTTCATCCTATATCTTGCATGAAAATATATCGATATATCTTAAAAACTCTATATATCTCCCAGCCCCAAGAAACACTTACACTCACTGCATGCAAGAAAGGATATACAGAAACACTTATGTAAACACATATACTATATGGACAAAAGTCCTGGGACACCTGGCCATTACACCCACAGGAACCTTTATGACATCCCATTCAAAATCCATAGACATCAAAATGGAGTTGGGCCCCCCTTTGCAGCAATAACAGTTGCCACCCTTCTGGGAAGGCTTTCCACAAGTGCATCTGTGGGAATTTTTGATCATTCATCTAGAAAAGCATTTGTGAGGTTAAGCACTGATGTTGGACATGAAGGCCTGGCTCGTAATCGCCATTCTAGCTCATCTCAAAGGTATTCAATGAGGTTGAGGTCAGGGCTCTGTGCAGCCAGTCAAGTTCCTCCACACTAAACTCACCATGTCTTTATGGACCTTGTTTTGTGAACTGAGGCACAGTCATGCTGGGACAGAAAAGGGCCATCCCCATACTTTTCTCACAAAGTTGGAAGCATAGAATTGTCCAAAATGACTTGGTATGCTGAAGCATTAAGAATTCCCTTCACTCGAATTATGGGGCCAAGCCCACCACTGAAAAACCCATACCATTATCCCTCTTCCACCAAACTTTACAGTTGGCACAATGAAGTCAGGCAGGTAACGATCTCCTGGCATCTGCCAAACTCAGACTCCTCCATCAGATTGCCAGACAGAGAAGCGTGATTCGTCACTCTACAGAATATATTTCCCTGCTCCAGATTCCAGTGGTGGCGTGCTTTACGCCACTCCATCTGATTCTTGGCATTGCGTTGGTTAAATGAGGTTCGCATGCAGCTGCTCAGCCATGGAAGCCCATTTCATAAAGCTCCCAGTGCATAATTTTTGTGCTGGGATTAAGGCCAGAGGAAGTTTGGAACTGCAGCGCACTAGCAACTTTTATGCATTATGCGCCTCAGTACTCAGCAATCCTGCTTTGTTACTTTACGTGATCTGCCACTTTGTGGCTGAATTTCTGTTGTTCCTAAACACTTACACTTTGCAATAATACAACTTACAGCTGACTGTGCAATATCTAGCTGGTAAGAGATTTCAAAAACTGACTTATTGCAATGGTGGCACTGTATGACAGTACCATGCTGGAATCCACTGAGCTCTTCAGAACGACCCATTTGTTCACAAATGCTTGTACACCTTACTGCATGGCCAGGTGCTTGATTTTATACACCTGTAGTAATGGGTCTGAATGAAGCACTCACACACCCACAGATGCTCACAAACACATGAACACACACCGAAACAGACAAAAAAGATGCTTAAGATATTTAATGCCCATGTGACTCTGCATTTAAACCAGCAAGGAAAATTAAAAGCTGAAGGTGTTCAGGTTCCAATACACAAAGAACAGGCTGAGCAAACACATTACATGATATTTGCAACTCGTTATCAAACATTGTCATGTTTGCCTGCAATGGTGTGTGGGACATTGATAGCCTGAAAGCCACAAACCAGTCACCTTTCTGCTGAAGCTATAGGCTGAATTGACCAGGGAATAAGCATCTTGGATTTTCAGCCCATACAAAATGAGAATCTTCTCGACCCGAGGTTAGAGTGCACCTCAATAACTGAATACTCATAAGACCAGTAATAGTGTTGCTGCCATGAACCCAAGTAATCTTAGTAGATTTACTGGTCTTTGAACTGCTATTAACAAAAATTTTGATAAGACATCAACAGTTCCATGAATGCAAAGCATGAAGTAAAGCGCACTGTTGGAACATTCAGACAGTCCCCCAGTTATGATCATCCAACTTATGGACAACTTGTACTTATGGACAGACTGCCATAAGGCCTATTATATTAAATATTCAGGTTAAAGACAATGGTTCGTAATAATGAATGCATGCACTACTCTCATGAAAACATTGTGTGGCTTCAGTTGTTCAGCGGCTCAAGGTACAGTACAATACCCCATGTAGTTACTTGTATTATTACTGCATTATTAGTATAACCGGGTACCGTATTTACTTTTCAAGTAAAGTTAAGTGGCTTTTATTGTCATCTCAACCATATACAGTGATACAGTACATAGTGAAATGAGACAACGTTCCTCCAGGACCATGGTGCTACATATAATACAACATCAACACAGGACCGCATAAGTACAAGTGTGCAAATGTGCAAACATTGCAAAAACAGAACAGTGCAAACACAAGACAATGCAGACACAAGATGAGTGCAATAGAAGAAATGATAATGGAAAAGACATGCAGAGCAGAACTATTGGTATACAGTCCTGATGGATATAAAGTGTAAAGTGCAACAGTGCAATGGGTTGTGCAAAAAACTAAAAAACTAAAAACTTCCAAAGAGAAAAACTTCTAAAAGACAGACTTACAGAACATATCTTGTTTGTAGCCTGGGGACTACCATGTGCTTAGCATCCTGTGTGTGATGTTTGTGCTCCCAAAAGCCAGCTCTCCGGAACTGAGGTGACCCCAGTAAGCAGCCTGCATTCTCAGTTTGTCCATATGGAGAGCCATTCCCAGTCTGCCGTGCACAAGCAAGGGGACTCTCTGACTGTGGTTTGTGAGTCAGAAGTAGGTAGTGACATGCAGAATGATATGCCTATCCATGCTTCACTCTTTCATTTCTCCATCTTCCTCCTTGCCATTATCCCTTGATCCTCATACTGCTTGTGTGATCTTTCTGCTCTCCAATCTACTGCCAGTCACTCCTGGGTCTGACCACCAAAGAGTGAGGTGGAATTTAGGTCAGTCATGTCAGAAATAGTCAGAGCTGCTTCTGCTTTTGATTTGCCTGAAAATGAAACTCGTGTTGAAAACCTCAAAGGAGACACAGATGCTCCTCTACTTACGAACTTTCAGACGTACAAACAAAGAGGACTGTAAGTCCAAATTGTGTTCATTGGGCTCCTGTTTCCTGTCCACAACATCAATTTTTTTTCTGTGCGCCAATTCCGCCTATTATGACTTCTGGCCGCTACTCCCGTCGCACAGCACTACAGCGTGCGTACTCCCAGCATCCTAGTTCTTTGTACTTCCGTATACCCTTAAATGATGTTGAATAATGACTTACGAACATTTCAAGTTACGATCGGCTGTTTGGAACGTATCTCATTCGTAAGTAGAGGAGCGTCTGTAGACAGAAATATCACTATAAGCAAAGAGGATGTGACACAGAGAATGAGCTCTGGTCTACAATGTACCCATGACCTTGTTTTCCATAGGGGATATTCTCAAAACACAACCAGATTTCCTCTGCAAACACTGTGTGCATTCAAATGCTCTTCCTTTTTACTCCTTGTGTGTATATATTACTTATTTTGAGAACTTTCTTATTATAGATGTTAGAAGTATAGATGTTCCTGTTAGGAACCCAAAGATCCATGATTAAAAACAAACGGTCAGTGGTTACAACATGGTTATCCTGAATACTAATCCAGGTGACCAAAGGCCTCTCCTCTGCCCTGTATTGAAGTATAGAGCAATATGTTGAAAATGGAGTCAGACCACAGACAAAAGAGATTAAGTTATGAAAGTCCTACTCCCCCAGTGGCACTAGCAAGAAATAATTTGGAAGGCTACATTCAACACACTGTGAGGTGTTATCTGCTGCTAAGGAAGACAATCGTTCTGAAAATTCAGGAATCATCTGACAGCTGTGAGGTGGGATATTAAGAGATCTCCAATCAGAGCCAGATCATCATCTTCATATATTTAGCTGAAATACAAAATGACATGGACAGCATTTGCTTGCATAGTTAAATATCCATACAATTTCAGAAAATGCCACTGAGTCAGATTTAGAAGAAATAGTTCCCATCCCATAACTCTTACAGTTCATGACTACTTAAACTGTTGGATCAAAATGCAGGACAGACATCATTGCAGCATTCACACAAGAAGCATAATCAACAATCTAGCAGTAAGATCCTACAAATCAAAGCTAAGTAAGTCAATAATGTGCATTCTAATAAGGTACTATACTATTGCTGTTATCTCAAAAGACTGTGAGGCAGAATTTTGAACTGTTTCATTGGGCCCATGGCCCTCCAGTCCCTGAGCGAACATGTCAATCATCACAAATATCAGCACCTTGAGAGCCAGGTCTAGCCTTTTGGCAGGTGGCTGGATCAATGTTTTGCTTGGGTGGACAATCTCAAAATAGCAAACAAAAAATGGAACAAACTTATACAAAAAATACTGCACACTCAGGAGTTAAAGGCAGTAACTGTACGCAAACCAGGTCAACCTTTGGTCATTAAATGTCATTCAATTTGTGGTCTAATTAAAATGTCACTTGTAATCCTCCCTAGGAAAGCCAGACACGAAGGCACCTGTGATAACTAAGGAGTACAAAGGTCAGGCAAGCCCTCAGTTATTTTATCTGGTGAGCAGCCTTATCTAGCACCACTTACACAAAACACTATTATAATGTGTGTGTGAGTGTTTGCTTGTAATAGATTGGTTGTCCATTTCTTTGCTTTTTCTACTAGTGCTTACAGGAAAATAGAATAAAATATTGTTTATGTTTATCATTCCTTTTTTTTTTTTTTTTGCCATTTATTGGAATTACAGACTGTGGGAACTGAAAGAGGGGAGATTCTTGGAGTGAGCTTTCAGTGCTGCTAGCCCAGGTCATTGTGGTGGGCGATATGCTGAAACTCTGCCAGCTGCAGCATTCCAGAACTGCAGACCATGATCCAATCAACAAGCTGTGGTTTGAGATGAAGGTTTTTATTGTTCCATGGCTGTGTGTTCCATGCCAAGAGTAATGTCAAGCTGAGAATTTAATCGCAAAAGGCAAGAACTATCTGGTGAATTTATTTTACCAATCCTGCAAAACTCAAATACTTGGGTGAGCAGATCTAATATGAAGCAATTGGGAGGTATGATGTAAGACTTTAATTATACTCATATTATGTTTGTGGGAGCACTGGTCTAACCCACTAACCAGTTAACCTGACAGGGACATGCAGACCACTGATTGAACAAAGCGGGGGTGGGGGGGGGGGGATTTGCTTGGGGTTTTACGGAATAAGGCACACAAGTAAACACACATGCTTCTTCCCCTAGTCATGTTTCTCATGCCATTGCATAGTTTCTGCATGTAGATCAGTCAAAAACAAAACACAGAAACAAACAAACAAAATGAGGCTAGG
The DNA here is from genome assembly GCA_026776725.1 of Gnathonemus echidnorhynchus. NCBI lineage: Eukaryota > Metazoa > Chordata > Actinopteri > Osteoglossiformes > Mormyridae > Gnathonemus > Gnathonemus echidnorhynchus. The sequence continues at coordinate 15,856,659 of JAODJU010000002.1, read as the reverse complement.
ACTGTATAATGGATTACAACAGATTTAGCGAAATTTAAAAAAAGATTGGGCATCTTTGTATTACTCAATTTATAAAATGTCTTTGTTTGCATCTAGCTTTATAGCCGTGAGCCAACAGACTTGGAGAGAAAACCCTAATTCCTTCCTCAGAACATACTTCTGTAAAAGAAGACCTTCCTTCCAGGGTGTCACGATCAGCTCCGAACAACCCTCGTGTGTGCCACGCCCCCTCATTACCTCCTGTCGACTTCTGATTGTTCCCACCTGTGTCTAGTTAATTCCAACCTGTCCTGTGTATATTAGTCCACATCTTCCTTAGTTGAGTGTCCGTCATTGATGTTAGTGGACGTTATGTGCTTGCTGTCTGCCCTGCTTCCCCGATTAAAACCCTCATTTCCCGTAATCTCGCCTGCTGGCTTTATCTCTCGCCACTCGCTCACCCGCAATCATAACACAGGGAATATTTATAACAGTTAATTTGCCGAAAAGTCCCACTCCCACATTTTCTGCTCTATCAGCAGATTAGACTAAAAAAGTCGAATGTTTGGTCAACAGATGTCTTTTAGTAGATACTGCACATAATGGAATGGATAGGCAGCAGATTGTCAGCAAAACAGCATCTTACACTTGATGATGTATATATGTATATTTCCAAACCCTTATCCTTATGACATACATAATTATCTATGATGATTTTTAGATAACTTAAGCATTTATTTAATTTGGCTTTATTGAGCTGCTGATTAAATTAATCACTTAAATATGAAACCAGGGTGTATTCAACAAGACATTGGAGCATCGTTTAATTTAATTTCAAAATGTGTTTCATGAGAAAAAACATGAACAAACATTTCTAAAACTCCTTGACTTTGCGCTTTTACATTTGTAGCGTTCATTATTAACTAATATTAATTTCTTTATTGCAGACAAAGAATATATTACATTTATTTAGCTGGACATAGAAGTGGTGATCAGAAAGTAGAGTCAGATTGAGTCCCTGGAACAGCTGGGATTGAGAGTCATACTCAGCTAAGACACCACTGCCAGACGGAGGATTTGAACCAGCAACCTTCTGATAACAGGCACACATCTCCAAGCGAATTAACAAATATATCTATTCTTTTTCAAATTCCACACATAACCACAAATAAGTCACAATGTTTATTTAAGAACATAAGAAATTTACAAATGAAAGGAGCCATTTGGCCCATCAAGCTCATTTGGGGAGAACTCAGCTAATAGCTCAGAGTTGGTAAAATCTTGTTTAGCTCTGATTTAAAGAAACCCAGGGTTCTAGATTGCACTACACTAACAGGAAGACTATTCCATACTCTAAAATACATTTAAGTTATTATTAATTTCCAAGTAGCCACAATGCCACAAGTTAAATTGTAATTCTCAATCAGGCCTAATAAATCAAACAATACTGCTGGATGGAAGACCCAGGTGGCGACTGTATATTAAGATTTGAACCAGACAGGAAGGTGAACAGAGCAACATCACACAGGATAGCAGAAAAAGGAGAAGACGGAGCGAGTCGTGACATATGTAACAAAAGCAGCACGTTAACTCACTATTAAGTGTGGACTGGGTGCAGTTTTAGGGTTTGGGCATCTTTATTGAGGAAAATCTTTATATAATGAACACCTGAATTCACCAGAATGTCTAAGTGTTCCCAAGCAGCATCCCATTTTTCACGGGATGGGGAAGACGGGTGTCTAGAGTCACTAAATCACAAGATATGGCTCATGAAAATAATTATGGGGGCATAGCTGACAGGCGATCCTGCTGCAGCTTAAAATTCCATTTACTCTTACTGATGTCAGACAGTTGCAATGCTTAATGCTTGGGCATTAGATGATGATAAGTCAGCGTGATGACACGTTGCAGACTATTCTTCCATTGTCAGAAGGACAGAGAAATAAAACTGGGAAAACCAGCATGGGCCTGAGCAGGAAACACTTGAAATGCTACCTGATAGATGTCATTTTGCTCAGATAAATCTTAAATTCTCCCTCATGGATCTCTATAATCATAATACATCGGTTTGTATATCCGACCTCATCTGCAAGGCCCCCAAACACTTGAAAATGTTTACATTTTCAAGTTTTATTGTCAGATGAGTTCAGAGGAACACAGTGAGATTCTTGTGCCACAGCTGCAGGAGAGTGGACAGGTGCATGGGACAGTAGACTCTACACCAGTCAGGTGTAATATTAAAATCACTTACAGGTAAAGTGAAGAACATTGATTATCTCATTACAATGGCACCTGTCAAGAGGGACATTATATATTAGTCAAGTTAACAGTCAATTCTTGAAGTTGTTGTGTTGCAAGCAGGGAAAATTGGCCAGTGTAAGGATCTGGGCCAAATCATGATGGCTAGACAACTGGATCTAAAATGGCGGGTCTTGTAGGATGTTCCCAGTATGCAGTGGTCAGTACCTACCAAAAGTGGTCCAAGGAAGGCTAACTGGTGAACTGTTGTTGGGGTCATAGGTGCCCAAGACTCACTAAGGCACATGGGGAGCGAAGGCTAGACCATTTGGTCTGATCTCCCAGGAGAGCTACTGTCATACAAATTGCTGAAAAAGTTAATGCTGGCTATGATAGAAAGGTGTCAGAACACACAGTGCATCACAGCTTGCTGCATACGAGGTTACGTAGCCTTAGACTGGTCAAAATGCCCATGCTGCCTCCTGTCCACCGTCAAAAGTGCCTACAATTGAACATCAGAACTGGACCATGGAGCAATGGAAGAAGGTGGCCTGTTCTAATGAGTCATGTTTTCTGTTACATCATGTGGATGGTGGGGTGCATGTGCATCATTTACTTAGAGAAGAGATGGCACCAGGATGTACCATGGGAAAAAGTCAAGCCAGAGAAGGCAGTGTGATGTTTTGCTGGGAAGTATTTGGTCCTGGCATTCATGTGAATGTTACTTTGACACATATGACCTACCTAAACATTGCTACAGACCAAGTACAACCCTTCATGCCAAATGTATTCCCCTATCTAAGAGTCTCTTTCAGTAGGATAATACGCCCTGCCACAAAAATTGAGCATGAAAAAGAGTTCCAGGTGTTGACTTGGCCTCCGAATTCCCCAGACCTCAATCCAATGGAGCATCTGTGGGATGTGATGGATCCATGGAGGCCCCACCTCACAACTTACAAGACTTAATGGATCTGCTGCTAATGTCTTGGTGATAAATACCACAAGCAGTACTGGTCCTAACCAATGTGGCGCCCTAGGCGAGCATCAGTGCCGGTGCACCCCTCAGAAGTTGATGCCCTAGGCGGCCGCCTGTGTCGCCTGTAGGTTTGGCCAGTCCTGCATTAGATGACAGCTGTCAGCTCCACTGATTTAATATCTCGCAAACTGAAGGTATGTAGGCTTACCCGTGAAGCGCAAGTGGTGTAGATTCAAGGGCGGTCACTTTATTAACATCTAGTACTCTTTGAAGTGCATTATATTTTGGGACGCTTCCCCCGCTTGTACTGAAAAAAAGAGCCCCACGCAATCGGATATATACTGACCTACACAGCCAAGCCTTATTCCCACAACAAATGCTGACCTCTTTCCTTCACTCTAGAAAAAATATTTTTGGTTCCCCCCAATACATATGGACGCACGTGTTGTGTTATTTATCGTTGCTTTCCTCATAAAATAAGAAAAAAAGACTTTTAGATAGGCATGCAGTTAAATATTACATGGTTCTGTTGTTCCCCATGTGTGGTTGATTTTTTAAAATAGCCAATTTATTTTCATTTTAAACTTCGTCCAGAATCAGTTTGATCTAAAAGTGTTTCACACGCCTTATCGGCCAAAATTTTCCTTTTTGTCTTTTTTCAGTTTGTACACACCATCTGGGACAATTAAATAGTCTGCGGTCGTTCACGCAATGCATGCCACTGGTACCGTATGAAAATGGGTAGGTCTATGAGGTCCTGTGTAGCGAAGGTGTTTTAAATTGCCAGCTAAGCTTTCTCAGGATTTATTTAAACGTTGGTTAGTCTGGAATTAGTAATACACAGCCTGTACTACTTACAGTAATAGGCTTTGCTAAGCAGGTAAATTCATGTGGGCTTGTTCTTTTCATATTAAGACACATTAATACCAACTAGTTTTAAGAATAGTAGAATGTTACACTTTTTTTCTTCCTCCGTTTGTGGCGCCCCCTGGATGGATGGCGCCCTTAACATTTCCCTATATTGCCTATGCCATGGGCCGGCCCTGACCACAAGGCACGTTCTGAGGTCTTGTGGAGTCCATGCCTCAACTGGTCAGAGGTGTTTTGGTGGCACGAGGAGAACCTACACAATATTAGGCATGTGGTTATAATGATATGGCTGAGTAGTGTGTGAAGGTATAAAAAAAACTACTAAGGTGTTAACAAAGGTATGAACTTAGCTGGTATGTTGACATCAAAGTACAATGTGCTTAGTTCAGAGTCATTTCTGCACATGGCAGATTTTGTGGAGGTACTGGTTGCCCCATGAGAGAGCACAGAGTAACACAGAACTACACTTTGGCATTTCATATTACAATATGCAGTAGTTTTTGCAATAGGCTTCACATAATCTAACCTTAAGTAAGGCGAAAAAGTGGAAATACTTAAAATAAAAATCTAATAATTCTATTCTGTTTAATGGGAAGAGCTTCCTCTACCTCAATACACTTTAGTAGTGTTCATTATAGACTGTTATTTCCCACAAATCATTAACAACTAGCTTAGAAAATCTGAGGAGAAATTAGACAAATCCGACAGCACAGTAAAAAGCTTTGGCAATATAAAATTACAAAATTTCTAAAGAAAGAAAGCAGCAGTCATGTAATACAACTCATATCAGTGCATTCGCATAGATCCTTTAATTGAATATTATAGTATATTAATAGGAGGGTGAGTAACATTAATAAGCGTAACATGCGATATTACACAAGTAATATTTAATGATATTACACTGCGGTAATGGCATAGATTGAAAATAAATACATAAACGTAGGCCTACGTGCATTTTAAAAATGTTGGATAATACAAAATGTATTATTTTGATACTAAATTTACATTACACTATACTGTACTTCGTTTTGATTAATGTGTAAATGTTTTATCAGTTAATAAAATATAGCGTGTGACAATCACAAAGTATACACACTCAGAACTCCTGCTATTTGTTTTTGCTTTTACTGCCACTGAATCGCCCATTCCTTAACTTTCGGCAGCCGACTACTGTATGGTTATCCTAACTGAACAACACGCCAACGCGCGTTTCTCGAGGAGCTTGCAGATGATGCATTTCTTTAACATGCAAGAGGGAACGCTACTTAAAGATGAATAACGTGTATTGACTTACCAAGACTGTTTGTCAATCCGTCCATATTTTATGGTCCAGTTGTTTCCAGAAGTTTGAAATCAGTGTTCGGCTTTTCATTTAAAGTTCATGCAGGGATAAAGGTCGTAGTATATTGGCATGTATGATACCAGCAGGAAAGGTTCTTGCAGATGAAGAGTTAGTATCAGCGATGACGGAAATCGCAAACTATGTGACTGAAGTGCAGCGCTTCACCGGATTTCCCAGTGAACTGAACTCCAGGAAACGTCGAGTTGGAATGGGGTGCTGGTTTTGTGTGTCATTTATCACGTTCGGCATTACAAAACGCATTTCTAATTTAGTTTTTGGGTTATGAAGAAATAATTATATGCAAGTGACGCATTTTTAAATAAGATATTGACAATAAAGTGCCCCGCTTTCCATACTTTTGGTATTTAGACGTATATAACCGGAAAGGTGCATGTCCGGAGACGCTTTACATCCGAATAGTAGAAGAAATGACGGAGAATTACGGGGGCAAGGAATAACACTGGCAGACCAATCTCCTGCAACCTACGAAGGAATTTCCCCTATGAACATATATTATGAATTATGAATATTATGAACATAATTCTATATGCAAGTGTTGTATATTTCTATTGTGATATTTAGAAAAATAAAACAAAAGAGAAAGTGCCTGAACTATTTTTGGTATTCTCTGGATCTGCAGATGCTCTACAATTAAAGTGAAACACCTTAAGATTCCCTACTTAACCTTCTTGTACGATGCCATGTGCCGCCAAGTGGCCGCATCGTATACTACAGCTTCGCGGTATATAAGCGGAGGACTGAATAAAATAGTGGTATAGTGGTACTTCATTCATCACCGCGGGGAAATTCTATTTCTGCCTACTCACTTCGTGCTCTCCATGAAACACACACACACACAGTTTAAATACAGTAAGGGAAATAATTATTTGACCCCATGCTATAAATGACAAGTCTATAATTTCACTAGTAGGTTTATTTTAACAGTAAAATATAGATTATCAACAAAACAAGCAAGAAAAAAAATCATCATGTAACAGTTACAGACCGATTTGTGTTAAGAACATAAGAAATTTACAAACGAGAGGAGGCCATTCAGTCCATCAAGCTCGTTTGGGGAGAACTTAAACTAATAGCACAAAGTTGTTAAAATCTTATCTAGCTCTGATTTAAAGGAACCTAGGGTTTTACCTTGCGCTACACTAGCAGGAAGACAATTCCATACTCTAAGTGTTTTCTCAAATTCAGTTAAAATTTTCTCCCGCTAATTTCCACCTATGGCCACAAGTTCTAGTATTTAAACTAATAAGAAAATGTATCGAGGGAAATAAGTATTTGATCCATTGGAACACATGCTTTAGCTCTTTGGTATTTCCCATGGTAATAATATTGACGATGTAGACAGGTTAGTGACCCAAGAATACTATTTAACAAAGTAATGCCATTAAATGAGAATGCTGGCTTTGTAATACCTAATGAAGTACTACTTGTGTTGTGTTAGTGCACATATACTTGACCTAATTTCTTGCTGGCTTGTAGGGGATCAAATAATTATTTCCCTAGATAAATGACAAATTGATTTGTAACTGTTACATAATGATTACACACATGTACATAACATATCGTCTTTTGTTAAAATAAACCTACCATTGGAATTATAGACGTCTCATTTCTTTAAAATGGGTTACCTTAGGAATTCAACATGGTGTCAAATAATTAATTCCCTCACTGAATTCCTATCGGTGTGGGGACTCTCCATTTATTCCTATGAGCATAACCCTAAACCTTAACCCCTACCAAGCCCTAACCTTAACCATAAGTAACCACACAAAATACAAGACTTTTGGCATTTTTAGTTTTTTGATGGCATTCACTTTTAGTGTAGTTCAGTCTTCTCATGTTGGGACTGAAAAAATGTTCCCACCTGGTCACAGTAACAGGTTTGTATCACATTGTGGGGACATTTGGCCTCCACAATGTAATATATACATGCCAACACACATGTGTGGGGGTCACAGCCCAGGGTCAGCCAGCATGAATCAGCCCTACTGGGACTGAAAGGCTGAGACTGGGGCTTGAACCAGCAACTTTCTGAACACAGGCACAGAGACCTAGCCTGTTGAGCCACACACTGCCCCCTATGGACCTTTCCATGGAAATGAGATTAAGAATTGCAGACATACATGGCTCAAATCAGGTGCATGCTTTTGGTTATAGAGCTTAAAGTGGGAGGAATGGGACATTTTTGACACTTGTAATGAACACATTGGCTCTAATCATATGACCATGTTGGTGATGTGTGAAAGCAGACTGTCTCAGTGCAGTGTGGTTTTTTTGACATGATATGTTAGTACTTAAAGATGTATTAGTTGAGTGTAAAATAAATGCACTTTTAGATATTAGATTTGGATTTTAGATATTCATACTTAAAATTCTCCTCTTACTGTGTACCTTGGCAAGCTGGAAGATGGATCCTTAAACATGTTACCATAAACCATAAAAAGTGCACCATACACAGAGCCCTGAAACATGCTGAAAAAGCAGCAGCCTGGTCTAGTGACCTTTCTTAAAGCGATTGGGGGATCCAGAACAAGTCAATCTTCATCTACAATTCAGAGAGATGAAGCACACTCCTGCTATGTCTAACTTAAAGGATTGATTTAGACCATTGTATTGTTCCATTGAAAAAAAATCATTAGATCAAAAGCCTTACCTTTACCTACTACAACAGCAAGGCAGTACAGCAGCAAGAAGCTGTTTGCATAGTGCCGGAATTGGGGTCAGGAGGAAGGCTGTGTTTACACATGCAAAGTCCAGCTCACCATGACCCCTAGCTGGTGGACTGTTAAACTGTACGTTCCTGGCTGCTGTTTCAGCTCATTCACTATGTCACTTTGCATGAGTACTTCTGTTCCTCAGTAATCACACTCATTTGGCTTCGGAGGAACAGAACAGCCTACTTCTGATATTCATTGTACAGCCCAAACTCCTCTCTCAACTGTGGGTCTTCTATAAATGGATTCTCTGAGGACTCAACCGATTGTAAATGCTGTATTTGCTATCCAAGTATTTCTTAAAACAATTTCAAAAATAAAACAATATCCTTTGCCACAACAAGAGAGACCATAAAAGGTACAAAAGGGCTTTATTAGGTATGAAAAGAGTTTAAACATTTCCCTATATCAACACACAAGGAACTTGTTCCAAGAGAAAAGCACATTCTCAGCAATTGAAACAAAAACAGGAGCATTAGAACTTCAAACAGATGGGGTGCACTCTGCCAGGGATGATATACACATTTGTTATGGCTCCAGGAGTTTTACAGTACAGTTCATTATGGGATTTTTTTCAAAATCCCAGACACCAGCTGAGAAACCTCCAAAGATCTAAGCTCAAATGCAATGTTCAGTGTTCCTAAAAACTTTAAAAGTCTTTATATATTTAACCAAAAGTACAGCCTTAGCATCTGCTCCTTCACACTGTACCCCAAAAAACACAGACCAGTGTAACTGGACTGGTAGGCTGGGCTGACAGTGTGAGCCCAATTTCGGAGCATGCTTTGTTGTTGAAAAGCATGTTTCCAACAGGATCAGATCCTTAAAAGCTGTGTAGTTTATGGGGATCTGTCAAGATTTTTTTTTTAGTTTTTTTTTAAGTTTAGTTTGTTTTAATGAACATTACCTAATTACTTGTGATACATGCAAAGTCAAATAGGTACATTACAGAATGACATACAACTGAAAAAATACTTGCATGGTGCCATTCAATTTCAAAAACATACAGAAAACAGTAAACAGGCCAAAAAAAAGAATAAATTTGTCATTAAAGCATCACTTAAATATTTAAATATCTTTACATATATACAAATGATATAAATCACCATTACAAAAGCACAATGTTAAAAATGCTGAAATGAAGAGGTCACATTACTTGCCAGTAACACCTAAGGGAAGCACAGCTGGTAGAGGGGTCAGCCTGCAGCCTCCGCAGGGCCCCATCTGTGCTGCGTAACTGGTTTAGTGTCTATGGGCCTGGATTTTCCTCTCTGGACGGCCCGCAAAACCCATATTCATCAGCTTTGTGATATTACTGACCAGTGAAAACTATACTGTGTTTATACACACAGAGTAGCGGTAACTGCTGTCAGTGCTGAATCATACCAAACTAACTACTAACGCATTCATTTGTTGTAATTCACCATACAAACTGCAGTCTAATTTACAATGGAAGACTTACATCAGACAGCGAGGTGAAAAGATTCCCAAGCAATTTCCATAATGCTACCTCAAGTGGGTCTTTATGAAGACTGGCGACTGGTGTCAGGACGCTGAATGTCTCTCATCCTTGCCGGCATGGCCAGCTTCCACACTACTGACGCCTTTGATAAAGGCAAAACAAACGATGCACACGATGATGGGCGACAGAATAACTGACATTACCTCAGTTTCTTACTCCAATGAGAACAGGAGCTATGGAAGAGCATAATACAGCTCTTTCAGATGGAGAGAATGGGAATTAATTAGTAAGCAGAACTTTTGTTTAACTTTCTAAGATTCTATGTGGTTGTCAATGATTTAAATACAAATATTGTGCGTTTTTTTTTTTTTAAGTTTTTTTCTTATTTTGATGGTCTTTATCAAGGGTGCCTATACTTTTAGAGCAGACCATATAAAGCAATCACAATCAGCCAAGCCACAGAGAAGGCTGGTTAATTACATTTATTAATTCATTGATTGGATATGCCTCATTAGAAAAAGCAATAAAGCCAAAATAAGCAGTAAAGAATATATCATGTCAATATACTAAATATATTAGAAAATATGTAAACTTTTTCTATGCCCTTCAGTGCATATACTGTACAATATTCTTAAAGGATAAATACTAATGCTCATTCGTCACCCAATACATCCAGCTTATGTAAAGGAAAATAGCAGTATTTTTTGATTAGCAAGTCATATTTTGTGCATGTTCTTTTGCATTAGGGAGTGTGCGGAAAAATGGGCACAACGATGTTTAGAACTGCTGTGCCACAAAACATTAATGTTTTATTGCACTACTGTCCAGGGGCTTAGATCAGTGTGTCAAAACAGCCCAGTGAAATGTTATACATACAGTGAGGAAAATAATTATTGAATTCCTATTGAATTCCTAAGTTCACCCATTTTAAAGAAATGAGAAGTCTATAATTTCACTGGTAGGTTTATTTTAACATCAGAAGATAGATTTTCAACAAAACAAGCAAAAATAATCATTAAGTAACAGGTACAAATGTAACAGGTCATTTATCTTAGGAAATAATTATTTGATCCCCTACAAACCAGGAAGAAATGAGGTCAAGTACATGTGCACTAACAAAGCACAAGTAGAACTTAATTAAGTATTAACAGATCCCAAGCCAGCATTCTCATTTAATGGCATTACTTTGTTAAATAGTATTCTTGGGTCACTAACCTGTCTACATCTTCAACCTTACCACTATGGGAAATACCAAAGAGCTGTCTAAGGACATCAAAGACAAGATTGTTGACCTTCACAAAGGCAGAATGAGATACATGACCATCAGCAAGCAGCTTGGTGAGAATGTGATAACTGCTGATGCAAAACAGTTGATACAAAATAACTATCAATCAAAATGATGACTGAATGGTGAGGGCTAACCTCAGAACTAGACGGGAGGAGCTCGTTAAGGATCTCAAAGCAGCAGGGACCACAGTCATCAGTTCATGCATACACATGAACAAAAGAAGACCTTCCCCACAGGGATGAATAAGTATCACTATTTACGGTTTGACATCCTGGAGTGCTCACAAAGTACCCCTGCTCAAGAGGGCCCATGTTCAGGCCCTTCTGAAGTATGCGAGTGAACACCTGAATAACTCCAATGGGGTTTGGAAAAATGTGATGTGGTCAGATGCAACCAAAATCGATCTGTTTGGCATCAACTCTACTCGCTGTGTTTGAAAGGGAAAGACTGCTGACTACAAATCCAAGAACACCATCCCTACTGTCAAACATGGAGGTGGAAGCATTATGATTTGGGGGAGTTTTCTGCAAAGGATACAGGATGGCTGCATCGCATTGAAGGAAAGATGGACAGGGCCATGTACCGTAAAATCTTGGATGAGAACCTCCATCCTTCAGCCAGGGCATTGAAAATGCATTGTGGGTAGATCTTCCAGCAAGACAACAACCCTAAGCATACGGCCAAGGCAACAAAGGAGTGGTTCAAGAGGAAGCATACTAAGGTCATGGAGTGACCTAGCCAGTCTCCGGATCTTAATCCCATAGAAATCCTATGGAGGGAACTCAAGCTTCATGTATCCAAGTGACAGCCTAAAAACCTTAAATATTTGGAGGAGATCTGCAAAGAGGGGTGGGTGAAAATTCTTGCTGACCTGCATGCAAACCTGGTGACCAACTACAAGACATGACTGACAGCTGTCCTTACCAACAATGGTTACTCCACCAAGTACTAAAGCATGTGTTCCAAGAGATCAAATACTTATTTCCCTAGATAAATAACAAATTGTTCTGTAACTGTTACATGATTTTTTTCATGCTTGTTCTGTTAATAATCCATATTTTGCTGTTAAACCTACCAGTGAAATTATAGTCTTCTCATTTCTTTATTAATGGGTCAATTTAAGAATTCAGGGGGTGAAATAATAATTTCCCTCACTGTACATTTTAGGATACCAAAAAAAACCTTAGTGGAGCCCAGAATTCTGACAACAAACAATATTTGTAAGGAAAAGCGGTCCATAGCCCTAATACCTGCATTACTGACTGGTTCTGTTACGATGCCCCACTGAGCAAATCATGGTGTGGATTTATATTCTGTACAGATGGGTGCTGAGCCGTTGAAGCAGGAGTGTTTAAAAACAGTTCTTTTTGCCTATGGCCACTGTTAAAGTCAATCTGTTGATCTGTCATGTGCCTGTGAGCTGTGGACTGCCAGCACTGAATGATGTAAACTGATCCCTTTTACATTTAAGACAGAGGTTCAGAGCATTGCAGAATTAATGCAGAGCTGTTTCTGAGGTGTGTGCTTAGGGCTCATTTAAGCTGACATGGGAGTCAACTGCGAATCAGGATCCCCTACAGGCAATCAATGGATGTGCCTTATTTTAACCGAATCTGAAGTACAGCTTGAACATACATTCGGGTTTAAGTATGCCAGTGTCTACACAAGGTGACAAGAGCTTTTCTGCACATCCTTGTTCCCAGCATATAATGTAGTCCACAAGTTGCAGGACTGAAAGAGAAATGAACCATGCAAACGAGTGCCGTGGAAATTAAAAGTACTCCTTTGATGGGAACCGCTGCTTCCATTTTTTCCATTAGGACTTCCAAGGTTCTTGTTCTTCCTAATACCAGGATTGAAACAAAATGTTAATGTGACTTTCAGCCAAAACAAAACAACGGGGTCATGGAGACATACACAGGTGGGCTTGGGGTGTGGCATTTGGTTGCTCTCAGATCAGGTCGTAATGGTTTTAAATGGTTCTTAAAGTGAGAAGATTTGTTCATAATGAACATTAGTACGCCATGCACGATGGCGTTACTTGTAGGAGAACTGGCATTCTGACAGGGCAATCTGTAAAATTAACTCTATGTGACTGGCATCTCACAGAGACAGTCCTGTAGGATTTAATATAGTTAAGCTTCTTCTGATCATCAGTCACTGAACTTTTGAGGGAGTAGGATATCATCATACCTGCCCCTCTACACTTTCTTAGGATTTTTGTTCTTTGATTTGGTATTTTTCACAGCCGTGAAATCCTCAAGGTCAACCAGGACTTCAACTTCAGCTGGCGGGTCATCATCCTCTGAAAACACCCAAAAACATGATCACTAAATGGCAATTACAGATTACAAGTGTCCATAGCAGCTTCCGGGATAGGCTCCGGACCCCCCGCGACCCAGTAGGATAAGCGGCTTGGAAAATGGATGGATGGATGGATGGAAGTGTCCATAGCATAGTTGTCTCACACCTATGAGCCCAAGGTTCAAATCTCTACCCTGGCTCTTTGTGTGAGGAGTTTGCATATTCTGCCTCTGTCTTCATGGGGTTTCTTCTGGGCTGTTTAGTTTGCCCCCCACAGCCCAAAAACATGCTGAGGTGAACAGGTGTGAATGTGTGTGTATTGTCTGAGTGCCCCGCAATTGGTCCATGCCCCATCCTGGGTTAGCTTTCAATAGGGATATTGAAAATGGATTGGTGGATAGATGTTATAAGTGTTATTGCTGACGAATTTGGGGACCTGATGGGAATCATACATGAAAGATTAGGTAGGCAAAATAAGACTTTCCCCACAGGGATGAATAAGTATCACTATTCTTTACCACACACACAAACACCCAACGACAATACTTTTAAATTATATAATATTGCTTAATTTAACCCTCTGGGGACGAGGGCATCGTCAGCGATGCCGCATATCTGTCTCGTGTATTTCAGTTCATAACTCGCTGAAATCTTTTTGCAGAAAGATGAAAAAAATGCTGACCAAATCAGTAATCTGTCTTCTTTTCAAAAAGTCCATTGTCGGAAATATTAAAGTTTTTTAAATTAGGTTAAATCAGCAAAAATTAAACCATGTCACCTTACTTTGTTTTACCTGCATTGGGGCCGTAGTACCGCTCTCACCCAAAGATCGCTATTCACATTCTAAATAGCCGCATTAGCGCGTATTCAAATCGCATTCGCATGGTAAATTTGATGAACAACGCAACGGTGAAACATGATCCAGATACATCCCCATCAGCGCCATAAAAGGGGGTGGGGGTGTGGGACAAGTGTGAATGGCTCATGCATACACTTGAACACATGAGAGCTTCTACATATTCAATGGAAGGCGGCCAGAAATAGTGACATGAGTTAGTTTTTTCAAATACACCATTTAGTCATCTTCATGTACCCAAGACTTTAGTGATCAGATATCTGGGATCAAAACAAACTGACACCATTGCTTTCTACAAGTGTTCCAAACTGCATTTTGCAATGTCTATACAGTGGTACTGCGGTTCTCGAACTTAATCCGTTCCGGACTCCGGATCGAATCCTAAAATGTTCGAGTTCTGATCGAATTTTTCCCATAAGAAATAATGGAAAACCAATTAAT
>JAODJU010000002.1:15820132-15842071 GCA_026776725.1 Gnathonemus echidnorhynchus | reverse complement strand
CAGGTCAAACTGGTTTGTTCGACTTTCAAGAAATTCGAGTTCTAGTGAGTTCGAGAACCGAGGTACCACTGTACTTTGATGTCAAATTACAAAAGCTTAACATAAATCTGACATATTTACAATATACATTAAAATTAAGGTGAGTGTAATTGCCAAAAGAAAAATGTATAAGAATTAATTTGCCTGTTAAAAAATCTCTAACAAAAATTTGGTCACAAAAAGAAAAAATTTGCATTGAATTAAGTTGATGATATTGAAAGAAATATGTGATCATGCCCCAGTCAGTGAAAGGGTCTTCCCTACCCTTAGTCCCCAGAGGATTAATCTGTGACCTTGGACTGCAGAAGTGGACCACTGAATTTAACCAGAAGATAACGTTCAGAAGGAGAATAAATTATTTTTAAGCAGACTTGACAAATCTACTGGCAGCTTGCCCACATACAAGTAGTACGCCACTAACGTGAAGCTCTCACCTACGATGGCGGCACCTTGCTGCTGCATCTGGCTGCTGAAGAAGCGCTCGCGGACAGACACCTGCTCGTCCCAGGCCTCCTGGATGCGCCGGTGCTCACGGGGGCCCAGGCTGGCCGTGTTGGGATGAGCTTCCTCAATGTGAGCCCGAACACCCTCCAGAGTGTGGGAATGCTGCAGCTCCCCACACACCATGCAGACCAGCAGCTGGTTCAGGGGGTCATAGTCCATCAGAAAGCGGCTCCTCCACATGGCCGCCGAGGTGGGTGTGCCCACGCTGCCTTCCTCCTCATCCTCTTCCTCACCCAAGAATCCCACATCCACCTCACCTGGAAGTGCACTTTTAAAGATTACTTCTACATGCAAAAGATACCTAATTTGAAGATGCAAAAACCATAATACTAAAATTCCAAACCAGCAAGCTACACTAAGAGGCGTGTTTGAGTGAGCAAATGAGAAAGGAGTACAGTGTGCTGCATAATGACGTGGTTCCATGAGGTCGCCTAGCAATGTCGCAGCCGTCGTAATGTCATAGTGTAATGTCAGTGTAATGTCATAGTGTAATGTCATAATCTCGTTACTTGCATGTTTGTGGTGGTACTGTTGTAAACAAACTTACTGTGCTGCCAGTCGTATAAAAGTATAGCACATACAAATACATAAAGCATATAACACTTGACAATGATAATGTTACTGGTTTATGTATGTACTATACTGTACTTATCCCTAGAGTATATTCCTTTTACTTATAAAAAAAATAAAAAAAAAAAAAAACAGCAGTGGCCTACGTGTGTAGTAGACTATACCATCTAGGTTTTTATAAGAAAACTATGTTTGCACAGCAACAAAATCACTTAACATATTTCTCAGAATGCATCCCTGTCATTAAGCGACGCATGATTGTATGCACATTAAATGTCTGTGCGTGCTTAGCGTGCTTTCACCTTTCACATCCCCCGTCTGGCACAGCTGAGGCAGCAGCCCAAGGTTGTCCTCCAGGGAGGTGCTGAGAAGTCAGGCATTAGAGTGAGTGGTCAGGGGCAGACTGCAGGTCAGGGTGAAGCGACATAGAGCCTTGCTCGGGGCCAGGGGTGAGGGAGCACCCATGTAGCACTACAAACATACACACTAATGTTTGCCAGATTTCCGAGCTGCCCAGAGAAGGAGCTCTCTCTCAAAAATGTAAACATTTATGTTCATTGCATTGATCTGCCTGACACAAGATAAATTAAATTGCTTTAAAAGAAAGTATTACTGTCCTGCTCAGTTATTCATAAGAAATCAAATTTTTCCCCTCCGCTTCCTATGGAAGTCAGTCCATCTATGTGATGCCTTTGTCACTCAATCTGAGTAGGAACAAACAAGCTGAATATGTAAAAGCAAAGTAAAGCAGTGCAACTTGCCAGCTCACCTGTGACAGAGCGGCGGATCTTCTGCCTCATTAAACCACAGGCTGGAGTCCTGCCCCTTCATTTACAATGGAAGATGTTAGATGTGTTATTTTGTAGTTGATGCATTGGATTACAGAAGAACATTTAACACATACAAAGCCATTCTATTAAAGCAACATACAAGTAAAACTAATGAAACTAATAATTAGATCCAGTTTACAGTTGAAATGAGAACATGGACTTGCTTACAGACTTTCTGCATGTATCTATAGAATTTTCTTTAGCCTAATGAGTGATATAGGAGGAATAGGCATCCAGGAAGAATGATGAGTTGAATTTCACCAGTTATTATTTGTAGAATATTCTATGAACTCCACCACACAAGCAGACACATGTATGGAGTGTGGAACAAAATATTTATCCCTTTCCATACATAAGACGAGATTTATTTTAATATTCTAATATTACTTATTACTGCAAAAGGATGCTTAACATTAAAAAGTATCATGAGTTCAGATATTTCAAATGTGATTTTTTTCCAGTATCATTCAGCATAAATTAGTTGAGTAGCCTTTAAGCAAGAGAAGGACTGGTAGGACTGTTAAAAATAGAAATCACTGCACTTGAGCTATCATGTAATTTAATTTCAATTTCAGTTCAATTTATTCAAATTTTTCTTAAAACGAAAAAAAAAAAACAAGAAAAACAGAACTTAGTCTCGCTTTACTGGGAAAGGCAAGTCAGTAGTTCATGTTCTGGTTAACTTGGCAGAAAGTTTCTACTGGTACACTGACAATTCATTCCTATTTAAAGATTTAACAAAGATTTAAACAGAAAATGAATTTAAACAACATTTTAATGACTACCATGGCAACCTAAATGCAAACTTATTTGAGAACGAATAAATTTCAACTAATAATACTGTTCCAAAATAGTATTTAAAATAGGAAATTTATTATAGATTTTTTTTTTGTTTTTCAGTTTTAGCCACACTTCGGAAAAATGGACAATGCTGCCCTGTCCCCAATAACTATGATGTCACCCTGAGTTTCGGCTATCCCATACCTGTCCTAGGCGCTCAGCCCTGGCGTGCCCTTCAGCCCGCACCAGCTTAAGCTGTCGTTCCCGTGCTGCCTTCCTGGCCCGCTGCTCCCTCTTCCTGCCCCTCCAGTACTCCCTCTTCTTCTGACGAAGGTCTTCCTCCACCTCAGCAGGGGTCCGTGCCACCTTTGGGGCTGTGCCTGCCTGTTTCGTGCAGGGTGGTGTTTTGGTGGGAGGGCTTTGACAGTCAGGCCTTCTCCTGGACTCCGCACCAATAGCACTACTGCACTGGGGGGTTTGGGAGTGAGAGGTCAGCTGCCCAGGTGGGGTTACTGTGCCCGCCGTGGCCTGCAGGCGCCAGCGTCTCACTCGTGCTGACTTGGGACTTGGGCTGGGGTCCTCATCCAGCAGCAATAACCTGCCCTCGCTGCCCCCAGGCCCAGGCAGGGCATCCGGCTCCACCTCTGGCTTGGTTCCACAGCCAGGAGACTCCTGACCTGTGCTGTCCAAAGGCTTGCCGGCATCGCTTTCTACACGGAAGCTGTTTGAGGAGGGATTCACTACCAGGAGGGTGGAAAGGGGGGAGACGAGGCTTCCACCCCCAGTGGGGAGCAGACACTGCAGAGGAGGAGCAGGTTCCTGAAGTTTGATCAAACAAATGTTCTGGCCCTTAAAAAGAACAATCCCACAAAAAGCATTGCGTCATATTCTAGTCTTATAGAACAGTTGCCAGATTAGGTCCAGCAGCTACGCTTTTGGGGCAAAGTCACAGTACTAATCAGTGAACATTTCTAACCTGTCATTTGCTCCATGCATCAATCTGTACATTTATAATAGTGTGATATACATTATTATTAAAAAAAAAAAAAAAAAAAACACTTGAAATTTAAGTTTAACTTAAGAATGAATTAAAAACTTTAACTAATCTGGGAAACAAACACATATCCAAACTCGAGAGTCTGGTTGGCCCATTTTCACAGTATCATGCCAAATTTTGACTGTAATTTACCTGCTGCTCTGGCCTCTTTGGTGTTGCTTTGGCAAGAAGGACAGGCTTGGAGGCCCAAGCTGGCCCCTCTCTCCTCACCTCTCGGTCCAGCACTGCCTTGCTGGCCATCTGCTCCTGCTTCCCCCAACATGGGTCTTCCTGCAACTGCACAGGGGTCTGTGGGAGGGGACAAACTCTGAACCTGGCACCAACTTCAGCAACTGCAATATTCAACAATTTTATTTACATGATATTTACAAGGCTGTCTGTAAGCTCACACACAACATAGCCTAAAGCTAATACTATAGCGTTCCAGTTTCTGAAGAGTGTTATAATTTTAATAAGGTTCTCAATACATCATACCTTTATACATTTTATAGATTTAGAAAACAAAATTACTAAAAAGCTGACAATATTTTAATCGATAATCCCATTAAGAGTCTAAAGTACAATATTTTAAATCCCTCCATAAACCCACCTAATTCAGAGTATTTGTATGGTCTAAATAAACAAAAAAATCTATTTCAGATTATTTGATTTTGAAAGTAAAAACCAACCAGCCTCAATATTTGCATAGTTTTGCACACACACGAGTGTACACAGTCAGCAATGACACACAATGATCAGTTTAGAGCTCCTACAATAAGAACATAAGCAATGCTGGTACCTGGCTCGTAATGGCTTTCTGCTTCTTTATCTCCTTCTCTTGTGCTGCCTTCCTGGCCCGCTGCTCCCTCTTCATCACCCTCCAGTACTCCCTCTTTTTCTGAAGGATATCCTCTTCAGGCTGAGAGGGGGCAGGCAGCTGCTTTGGAGGCTCAGGGGAGCAGCAGTGACCTGTTCTCTTTGCGCGTAGCCTCAGTGCTCTGCGGAGAGGTGAGGGCTGGACGCAGCGGTGTTTGCTGCAACGTGCTGGAGGAGAGGGGTCTGGACCAGTAGGACACATGTGGGATGGTACCTGATTGGTGGAAGGGACTTCTGAGGGCTTGTGTGGAGAAGGAAGGACAGCAGCCTCATTCAGCGGCCTGTCGTAAGGGGACTTGGGACAACAGGTGGACATCTCTTGTTGCTTCTGCTCTGGGTTGACAGGCTCCAGGCCTTCACCCAGAGGACAATGCAGGCTGGGCTTGATGTCTAGGTCAGTAGCTTCCTCCTCACTCTTACAAGGCAGCACCTCACTCTTGCCGGAGGACAGACCATTACAGTCCGTCACAGTGCTCAATGATTCTTCCAGGAGCTTTTTCATGGAGGCAACAGCCAGAAGAGTGGCTTCTTGACTGTCCATGTTTAATGCTTGGTCAGGTTCAGTCTGTTTCTCTGAAGGTGACAGAGGTAGGGGTTTGATATCTTGACATAAGGACGGAGAGGCAGGACAGTCATCACTCAAAGATGACTCCCTCTCCTGTTTTACATTTCCCTGAGGGGAAATGGACAGCTCAGTATCTGGCTTTGACAGCGGCTCGCTCTTAGCCAAAGGCAGCGGTATTGTGTTGTGATTTAAGGGCACTCTGTGGTTCTGCTGCCCCAGTATGGCTGCGGTGTGTTTGAATGTTTCCCTCCCGCGGGCTGAGCGCTTTGCCCTTTGCTCCCGTTTCTTTATCCTCCAGTATTCTCGTTTCTTAGCCATCCTCTCCTCCTCCGTTAGCTGTGCTGTTCGGCAGGGCACTTTGACAGCCACCCCAGAAGTTGAGGGAGCCACCATTAAATTTGGTCTTTCTTTGAGAGCAGTAAGTGAGACATTTTCTACAATTCTGTTGATCTGTGACACCTTTGGTGTAGGCTTCATTAAAGTAATTCTAGGGTAAGTGCTTTGGACACTTTGAGAATGCCTTTCAGTTACACAAATTTGGGGAGCAGCTGCATCAAGGTTCTGCGAATTTTTTGCAACACTACGAAATACAGTTCTAGTGGGACCAAGTTGATGGGAGTCCTTCACCTGAGTAGAATCACGTAAGGATGTTGAAACATTTACTTTCACACAGCTAACCAAGCTGGCTTTGCTGGCATTGGCTGAAACATCAGCATTCTGAACTGGCAGCACTAGCAGTTCAGGTGTCATTTTTGGTCCTAACAGCCTAAGGTGAGTGGAAGTTTGTGGAATCTCTGTGGTCACTGTGCCATCCTCCTTTATAAACCCCCCAATGGCTTCTACATCTCCGGTGAGGGCATTCCCTGCAGGCTGCAGACCCCTGTTTCCTGTCCCTGCTCTGGCCTTGCGCATCTCTTCTAGAATGCACTGGTACCGTTTGACTCGACGCAATAAAGCGTCCCTTTCTTTCAACCTGGCCTTCACCTCTGCAGAGAGCTTTGCCCGTTGTTCGCGCTTCTTGATACGCCAGTATTCTCGCTTTCTGGCGAGTTTTTCCTCAGCTGTTTCTTCTGCACCGCCTCTTTTGGCATATGGGGTCAACAAGGTGGCAGCATAGGAGACGGGCTTACGGATGCTTCTGTGACTCATCATTCTCTGAGTTTCGAGAAACCTCTGCCTTGGGGTTTTGGATCGGATGGATCCCCAGCGTTCATCTGTACCTTGCCTATTCTGATGACCAATGGTTGCTTGCAGCCTGAGAGTGGAATGGGGGAATGTGCTTGCAGCAACCCCCTTCAATGTTGTGGTCTCATGTGACCTCTCTGTTTTTGTGGCTACTGCTGGCTGATTATAACATGATGGGTCTGGACTACACAAAATTGCACCTGAATGGGATGGCTCCTTTTTAACTGTAATGTTGGAGTACTTTGAAGCTGAACATGACACAGCTACTGCCCTGGCATTCCTAAGCAGCCTTCCTGCCTTCTGGAGGCTTACGGGAATAAGAGGAGTTCGAACTCGGCTTCCAGGCTGTCTCTGCCCATCCTTGCACCAAGCAGATGGACGTTCCAGAACCATGCAAGATGATGGCTCGGATTTCTGCATGGCTGTGGTCATAGTCCTTGTCTTGTCTCTCACCTTTGCTAACCTAGCAGTCAACTTCGCCCTTTGTTCTCGCTTTTTAATGCGCCAGTACTCCCTGCGCCGGGCAGCTTTCTCTTCCTCAGTATCCAATGTAACTATTACTCCAGAGGTCTGACTCCTCTTCAGAGCTGTCGGAGGTTCTCGAGGATGGGGTTTGCCTTTCCCTACTAATGGGGTTAAATTTGTGCTTTTACTTCCTGAAATCTGGCTTGTAACTACATCAGTGGGATCTCCTTTTATCTTCACTTTTGTAGCAATACCAGTTTTCAGTAGACTAAGGGAAGCATCTCTTGGCTGAGTGCCAACTTGCGTACAGCAGTTATTAGTCTGCCCTAATGTTATCTGGGTGTCTGTGTGGTACTGAGGCAGGGCTGAGGCAGAGCTGCCATTGACAAGAGAAGTATCATTCTGATCTTGGCTACAAAAGGAACTGTTAAACTGCAGTTCCATCTGAGCAGCAGGCACTTGGGAGCAGCTGTTAAACAGTGCTCCGTTAGGTTTAGTTGTAGAAAAAGTCCCTCTTTCAGCATCCAGTGGCAAGCACTTGACCACATCCTTGCCGACATCAGCATTATCTGGATCATACAATGACTCTGAAGAAGTCTTAGGGAACTGTAGCTCATTTTTTTGGAGTTTCACCCTCTGCAAATCGCTTTCCTTTTCATTCAACAGAGTTTGTCGCCCTTCCTCTAAAAGACAACTCTTGGGTGGAGCCAACTGGCTCACAGATACTGGAGCCAGGACACTACTGCTTTCCCAGTCTTGTACTCCATCAACAGGGGAGAGAAAGGACCCCTTATTATCCTCAACCTGCGGGTTGTTCCCAAAGAAACCTGGTGAAGATGAACTCACTGCTGCTTGGTAGGACCCATCACTGTTAAGTAAGGCTGGCCCCAAAAGATGCAGAGGAGCAGTGACAAGGCCATGGCATTGGAGTGACCGTGCAGGTGCGGGGGCACGAGTGAGCACTGCAGATGCTTCTGAAAACACTGCCGAAGCAGCCAGTGCTTGCTTACAGTTGGTGGTGCCTTTTGTTCCAAGTTTCTCCTTCTTCAGTGCAGAAAGCTTTGCTCTCTGTTCTCTTTTTTTGGTTCTCCAGTACTCCCTTTTGCGGGCAAGCGTGGCATCATCAAAATCTGCAGCTGGCCGGTAACGCTGGGCCCGGGACCCGTTCATTCCTGCCCGTGTGACTACTCCTGGATTTGAAATGGCATTATTCATCTTCTGTCACATCCTCCACTGTCTGCAATGGGCAGTGTGTTTTAGCTTTAAGGAGACTGTTTTATTTGTCACATGCTGGGGAACTTCCCTGTCAACATCTTTTCCTGTTTGCAGCTATCACACATCTTTACTCTCCTCCGCAGCTGTCAGGAAAAGGCGTGGAGCTAAATCAGAATGAACAAAACCTCTTAATTAGTTCAGTTTTTTAAAGCACTTTAAATTTCAACAGTTAGTGCTGCAAAAAGGCATAACTGGGTCCTCCAGAACACTTTAGGATACCATCCCAAAGGGCAGGGGTATGCAGTTATTACTCCCCAAGGGCCAAATTAAATTTTTTTGGTTTCCCCTCAGTAGATGTTACCAACTGGAGGTGAATGAATTGTGAGGTCTTGATTAAATTGTGTTTTGGTCCGGATGCAGACCAGAGTAAACCAACTGAGAAACCCTTGCCGTAGGTACTTAAATAATGCTCATTTAGATTGATAAAGGACAATGAGCTCCATTGAACTACCCAGACGTACTAAGTCATTAAAATTGCACGTCACTTTAGATACAACATTAGCTAAATGTGAACAGAGAAATATTTTATGCAGATGGGTCCCTGCAGCAACAGGAACTGGAAGAAACATATGCCCATTGACAGTGAAACATTTAAAACTTGATTAAATGCACAGGGGGGATAATGTCTAGCATACATTACCTTAATCCTACTATTACTACTTTAAAAAAAAAAAAAGAATCACACTGGTGGTACTGTATATATCTGCACAAGAGAGCATCTGCATCTGGCCCATTTAAGATAAATCTTATACAGGTAACACTAAATCTAAAAAAAGCACAACTCTACTCAAAAAGAAGACTATAGCACAAACTACAAACCATACAAATGGCTATGCATTAAAGCTGTGTGGTATTTTAACATTATTGTAACCATGAACACGTTACAGCCTGCCATATCAAAATGTATTGATCACAGTGTTGCAAAATAATAGACACTTAACTGAAAGTATACCAAAAGCTCTAAAACTATACTACCCTAGCTCAAGGCTAATAAAATATCAAACACAGATTCATGACTCATTGCAATAGAGTGCAGCAGGGACCTTACCCTGCAAGGCAGGTGAAAACCATCTGACTTCAAGCTAAGGATCACGTACCAATGCTTATAATATGTAACCTCTACCACATGCTACCTAAATGGAAAATGCTTCTTAGCATTACTTTTTTAGCAGACAATTGTGACTTTGATGTCGGAGCAAGCAGAAGCAAGTGCATTAAGACAAAGGTCATGAATGCAACACATAATAGGAAACCATAGAAAATTATGCACTGGCTGCTTCAAAAAGAACAAAAACCAGGAATTTTACACTGCATAAGGGATTTTTTTTTAAACTTATTGTTGTTATGCAAGCGTCTTGCACCCCCTCGATTTATACGTTTTTTTATATATAAAAACTTTCTTTTCCTTGTTTCTTTCTTGCAACTCTGTTTCATTCAACCGTTTATGTAACCACAAACTATTGTCAATAAACCAATTAGGTTATACTGAATTTTTCAGTATAACTTGTGTATGCAACATTAATGGTTTCCATTTATCCACTCTTAAGGTAGGCAGACACAAAATTCCAAATAACTTAAATCTGTAAAATATACAAAACACGTTCCCCATGATACTTTTTCCGGTTTATTGTCCAGTTTACAAAATAAGGGTATTCATTTTCTAGAAGTAAAAGAAGACATGATACAAGGCTTTGCTTTCCTGCTGCAACAATACCTAACGTCAAAAAACAAACTTAGTTTCAGCACTGGCAAAAGTAACTCACTAGAGAGTGTATAAAGTCTGATTCTAGAGCTATAGAACACAGAGAAATGCCCAGGTACTGAGACATGCATCAGTTAAACTCACGAAGTAAAACTCTCAGAAACAAAATAGAAATATATAGAAACACATAGAAAGTCCAATGTACCTCATTGCAACGCGTTTAAAACCTATAAACATAATACTGCAAAATAGATGCATGAGTATCATCTCAACTAAGGAACCACTGCTAATAAATCTTAAATTTAATTTTTGTTATTGTAAAATAATGATATGAAGAGCTGAGCGCAAAAGAAGGGGCACCAAGAATATATAACACTGAAAAATATTCACAGATAGCACCGATGCAAAGTAACTGGTTTAAAGCCTAAATACATTTGTATTTCCTGTAGAAAACGACCCCAAAACCTTGAATAACGAGAACTAGGAACAGGCGTGTTTCTTATTCCAGCATATACGAACAGAAAGCACTGCTATAAACACGCTTTGAAAGCGCGTCCTCGTTTGTTCAACAGCGTTAAAATACGGAAACAAAAAAATGATACTGTCTCTTTAAAGCGCTGTCCCTCCGTCTGTCACGAATGAATTCTGTCGATAGCCATTTTATAATTCTTATTTTTTGTGTGCAGTTTAATATTAACTCGCTGTCTACGCATATCTTATCAAGAAGGCTAAATACGGAAAACACCGAAGAAAAGAATACGGAAAACGGGGCGATTGAGGCATTCGTACATATCCTCTTCTTGTCTCTACCATGCCACCTACAATGGACAGGCTCTTCTTCCTACTCTGTCCACACGGACTGACGGCTGTCTACCGGAGTTCCTTGTATTTATTAACCGATAGGTAGAAAGAGGAACAAACGGCGAGGAAAAAGGACTGTTTCAAACATGTAAAAAATACATGCACATGCATTACCTGTGTAGTTACACCTAACTTTCCGGGACAGTTTGTAAACGTTTGGACATATGCACTATCAGGACACTGCAGCTACTTTCCGCGAGCCAGCCTTTCTCTCTTGCCGCTGCCTTGACAACGGGGGGAAAGTACCAGGATGTGAGACCTGGCTTCTCGTGTGTACGTTGCGCAAACTGCGTAAACCACGCAAACTGCGTGGATGGACAGAACCTCCTTAAAGCACCAGCGCCTCCAAAAAGACGAGTAGCTCAAATTACTCCGTCTTATTAAAAAATACACTTGAAACAGCTTCAGATGGGGTCGTTGTGTAAAGACACCGTTTTTGTTTTTAATTATTATTAGCAACAATAAAAGTTACTGTCTTAAAAGAGACAGTTTATTTTAGATCCCACATGTTCATTTCCTAAAGAGAAACTCAAATAACAAAAAATGGTTGCAGCAGACTACTGGAAATTAAATACAATATATGTTATAGTGAAAACTATTAAAAACTAAAAACTATTCACTCCCTTCGTAGAGACAACTAATTACTTGCAACGTGGCTAATTATGATTACTACTATTATTATTAATATAATTATTAGTAGAATACATGAAGAAAGGATACATTTCCGACTTAGAATGTTGTTCCTACATATTTCACACAATCATACACATCTAGGCGAATTTTCGCTGTATCAAACAGCTATTACGTTAACTGGATTACAAGACTGGCAATTGGCAACTATATTAATCCTGAAATAGGAGCATCAGTTAAAGTAACGTTGTAAGTACCAAGTATAATTAGCGCAGCAAAAATAGCCGTTTAATGATACATTTTTTTCGTTTAAGATTTAGAGTTAGTGCAACCTGCTACGCAGCTATACTTACGATTAAAATTATTGTGCATTTCTAATAATATATGTCCTATTCAAGGATTAGTGGATCGTACATGTTTAGGTAAACATGAATGGCAGGTGTTTTATTTGGTTTTTCGCGCGTTGCTGTTCATTTTCTTGGGGTTGCCAATACAGCGGTCAACTCTGTCACCCTAGCTATGTCAGATGGAAAAAAATACAATGAAATATTTTAACACAACCCAATTATCCTAAATGTCAGTCATCACAGTTAATATATTTGACTGGGACCGAAATGTCAAATAAACCCTTACGACAAGTTAATGATTAAAATTTGGCATACCTATTGTATTCGGTTTATAGGCGATGGGATTTGTTATGAAGCGGCGTATTAAGGTAAAGTACCAATAATTGCATTTTAAATTAATTCGTCACCAGCCTCAATTTCCATTAAACGTGTTATGGAGGACGGTAATTTCTTATTACATTTCTCTAGGTTGCTCGCAGGTGGTCTTCCGTATACGGATGTCGCTGCGTGTATACCTCTACTGTCTCTTTAAATTTACCCAGGAGCCCCTTAAGGAGCCCCAGGGGCCCCTAGCACGGCTCCCCACCCTGAAGACAAGCCGAGCATTAAATCCATGCAGGAGGCCACTGTAGCTAACCGTGATCAACACACGCGTACTCCTGCTGGCTCGAGAACGGCTCTAGGAGCGACCCAGTTGCGTATTGATATATATCAGAAAAGTTAACTTGGCTCCTGCGCCGAGCGTGCGGGGGGAGGGGTGCCGCGTTGAAACAACACGCCGCTCAGTTATGGGTGCATGCGTGCTTCACATCTCTTCGTAAAGGGCCTGCCGGATGATCAGTGTTAGTCACTCTCCGTGGCCGCCGTGTAAGTCACTGAGCAAGCAGAAACGGTGATCGAAACTGCTGCATTGTACAGCCATGGAGGAAACCGGGCCGAGGGAATCGGAGTCCCGGGTCCACCCGTGCGTAAAAAATACGGACTCCGTCTCATTAATAATAAGTGCCGAGGAGGAAGCAGCGCAAGGGCGGGACGACTTGAGGCTCTGTTCAGAAGGTAAACGTCCGATTTCTATATTTCTCAACTCGCTTTTGCCGCGCACACTTTAGCAGCGGGTGATCCGTGTAACGGACAATTCCATTAAAGCGGCATGGCCCCTTGTCTCCCCGGCTCCTTTATAAACAAAGACGAAACGGAGACGCTGGCTGCCCAGCTGTGAGCGACGGGCGCCACCCAGCGGAGCCCTGTGGTATTATCACACAAGTCGCCGCCCCCTTTACACACACGGGACGCGTTGCGGACATGAAAATGAAGAAAAAATTTAATGAGATCGTCAGATCGCATTCTAATTAAATACATGTAATAATTACTATGCAGAATCCGTTATGGAGACGTTTCGTGCATTGTATACCTTGCGAATGCATTGCAGCACTTGAAGCGGATTTGGAGTTGTCTGGTTAAACAGTCAGATGGACGAGCTGCCTTTTTTGAAGCCGTGTGTTGTTTTAATATACTTATTTATGGACATGAAAAAAGCAAGTAACACGTCCTGTAATTACAACCGCCTTGCTTAAAAAAGAGTCACATTTTTGCGCGTTAGGAGTAATAGATTTAGTCACAGTTTGGGTGGGGCTTGCGCTTTTATACTTCAATGTGGTATAAAATGAGGCCTTTGCGCGAATAACAGGCGGCAGACGTATCATCGCATGGACACTTACACAACGCGGCTTACAGAGATGTGTTATGTGTTTCAGATGTGGATGGCGTCATGAATGGTTGTGGTGAGGACGGACCTAAGGATGACCCGGTTACGCCCCCTTACTCCCCCGGTACGAGTTACTGGAGCGTTACAGAGGGTCCCAATTGCCCCCCCCTCCTATCACCAGCTCCTGGGCCATCACAGCGCAAGTCAACACAGTCGCGCTCAGAGAGGGCCTCCAGGCCTGGCCTCAGTCGCATCCCCGGGCGAGACCACCGACGCTACTACCACGAGTATTGGCGCAGTGAGTACTTGATGGACTTTGACCCTCGGCGGCACGGCATGATCTGTATGGTGTGTGGCAGCTCTCTGGCCACACTCAAGCTCAGTACCATCAAGAGGCACATCAGACAGAAGCATCCAGACTCCCTGCTCTGGAGTACAGCTGACAAGGAGGTCATCCGATCTGGATGGGAGAGCCACCTGGGGATGGAGGGGCGACAGCGCCCCCTGGAGGACCAATGCACTGAGGACATGCTGGACTGTGCACGGCGCTCCACAGGTACAGCGTTGGGCTTTAAGGATTTAAGTATGGGTGTTTTTATTGGGTGTACATCTTAAATTGCTGCATAATTTGATTAACTAGCAATTTATTCAACTAATTATATGAGCAAGAATGTGTGCTGGCCAGCACTATTGATCTTCAGCAGTGAGGCCTGGAATGCTATTCCTATTCTTTGTATGTTGCATTCACATTCATTTAGTAGACGCTTTTTTTCAAGTGTGGATGAGAGAGCAGGTTCACACAGTGTCCTCAGAGCAGTTGGAGTTAAGGGCCTTCTTCAGGAACCCAACAGTGAAATCACTCTGACAACCATGGGATTTGAACCAGCGACCTTCTGATCACTGACATGGAGTTCTAACCCACAGAGCCACACAATGTTCTCATGTTCACCCTGTGATGCGTGGGTTTCCCGGGGTACATTGGTTTCATCCCATGGGCTAAACATTTGCAGTTAGTGGAATTTGCATTTCTAAACAGCTCATAGTGTGAGACTGGTTTTGCCATGTGATGGATTGGTATCCTCTCCTGGGCCTTTTCCCATCTTGTGCCCTTTGCTGCCTCTCCTGCTCCTTGTATCTCCACTGGAGAAACAGTTGGGAGAGTTAATAATGCACATTTTGGAAGTTTATTGGGCTGCTGAGTAGGAGAGCTGACGGATGTGGATATTCTGTTTCCACTCAGGGAAACCTGGCAGTGGTGCAGCCAAATGGCAGTCTCCACCCGACAGTGCTTCCGTTACTTCTCCACCCTGCTCCGAGGTCAGGGATCCCCCAGGTCCGCCGGTGGACACCCTGGAGCGCTACCTGAATGACTCGCTCCACGCCTGGTTCCGCCAGGAGTTCCTGATGGAGTACGAGGCGGAGGCGGGCCGCCTGCTCTGCATGGTGTGCGGCGGCCAGCTGCCCTCGCTCCACCTGGACCACATCAAGAGCCATGTACTGGACGCACACCCCAACTCGCTGGTGTATAGCGCGGAGGAGAAGCACTGCATCCTGCAGACCTGGGCGCAGAGGCAGGGTGAGTGGTAGGTCTGGGATGCTAGTGGGGTGGGGTGGGGTGGGATTGGGTCGGATGGGGTGGGGGGGAGGAAGTGAATCCTCTGTCTGTGTCTCAGGTACAGGAGGGGGTCACAAGCGGAATCACCTTTAAACCAAATAACCCAAATTTTTATTTGAGCAGGTTAAACTGTGTGAAGACTCTTCATAGTCGTGGATGCAGGTTGTTCACAGGCATCTTTGGAAAATGTGGCGTCAATTCATTCCGTGACAAATTATTGATTAATGGAGGTATTTGTGACTTGTGTTGAGAAAATGTCATTTCATACACTACAATGATAGTGCATCTGAGTTCAGATCTGAAGGTTGCATACTGGGGTGCTGTGTGGCTCTGTGGGTTAGGAATGTGTGCCCAGAAGGTCACCACTTCAAATCCCACGGCTGACGGAGTGATCATATTACTGTTGGACTTTTGAATAGGCCCTTAATCTCAACTGCTTCCAGGGTGCTGGATAAACAGCTGACCCCAAACTCTGATCCCAAGCATTGGTCTCACATGTGTCTGTGTGTCTCACTGGAAGGCGAGATGGGTCACCAGAAGATTGCATTTTGTTGTACTTACTACCTGTACAGTGACAATAAAAGCATTTTTCTTATAGAGTGTCTGGGCTTTTTCTGTATTAGGAATATTTCAGGGTTCTTTATGTCCAGTTTATGTGTTTGATGTTTATGGCCCCAGATTTCTCAACCTTATGCTCTTCGTCTCTCTCTGTCCGGTGTCAAGAGTCAGACCCCCTGCGGGACGACAGCTCTGACAAACTGGACCCTACGGCTGAGGAGGACGAAAATGACGACAACGACGAGATGTTTCCCCGGGACGCGGCAGGTGTCTCTGCTGGTTGCAGGCGGCTAGGGGAGAATGGCGACCAGGCTCTGGGGGAGCCCGAGGCCTTGAGAAGGGGCGGCCCTCGCTTCTGGCCTCGGGCCAGAATCCGGCAGGACAGCTCCGCAAGGGTCTGGCGTATGGACTACCTGGTGGCCTATGGGGCCGACAGCCGGGGCGTGGTCTGCATGGTGTGCTCGCAGGCGCTTCCCACTACGCGTGTCGGCTGCTTCCGGCGCCACATCCAGGACTGCCACCCGGAGACAGCGAACCTGAGCCGGCATGAGCGGGAGGCACTGGTGGCTGCCTGGGCCAAGTCGTCAGCCCCCCCAGTAAAAGAAGGTAACAGCAAGACTGTCAGCCACCTGTCCTGGTGGCCCTGAGGCAGTTTAGAACACTTTAATAATCCCTTGTACCCCTTCTCTACAGAAACTGCTCCTTCAGCAGCTGCTACAAAGAGGGGCAAGGCCACTGCCGGGACGCCAGACGCGAATGACGGCTGCTTCCCAGGGGGTTCTGTCAAAGATGGGCCAGTTGGTCGGCACGGACACTACCCAGGCAAGGACCAGCGCCGCAATTACCAGGTGCGCTGGCGTGTGGATTACCTGATGGACTACGACTGCCGCCGGCACGGGCTGATTTGCATGGTGTGCGGCGCCGGTCTGGCCACACTCAAGGTGAGCACCATCAAGAGGCACATCCAGCAGGTGCACCCCCACTCCATGGAGTTCAGTGCCGAGGAGCGGCAGCAGGCCCTGCTTAGCTACAACCAGACGGCGCTGCACTTTGTCCACTCTGACGACTGCTTTTCAGCTGGTGACCATGGGCACGCAGCCCTGGAAGGGCTCTTGGCCTCCTGAGTCCCGCTTTTAGCGAAGATGTCCTGGGTTTTTTGCCAGCGAGTCGTAATGGTCCTTCGCCCTTGAAAGAGCAGACAGTCGTGCACCAGCAGATTGTTCAAGGGGTGCAGGATGAAGCGGCCATTCTCTCCTGTCACACTGAGCAGTCCACTCCTAGAGTATGTCTCTCCTGTACTTCCCATGTAAAATGGAGGCTGCTCCACCTCACCTGCACTACCTGGACCCAGAAAAAGAAATCATTCAGAAAAAAACAGCCTGAAATAGCACAGTCTACACCTCAGAAAGAACGGTCTGGAGGCTGCCCTCAAAGAACAATCAGTTGGTAGACTGATCCTAAGAAGCTGGAACTGATTAATGTAATTGGTTCATTCCCAGCATAAACTGAATTGTACTGAACTATGACCTTCAGACATGCACGTACCAAATGATGTGCATGTAGGCCAGCTGCACTAATTCCATCCTTTCAGGACATTTACAAATCATATGACCCATCTTAATTTTAAATGAATATAAGCCTTTGTTCATTATTTGCATGATATCTGCTTTGCTGATGGTCAGGTGTGTTCAGTAAACAGGCAGCTGTGTACATGGAGAGCTCTCTGCCCAAGTTGTTTTGGGGTTACAGACATTGTGTTGTTTTTTTTCTTTTCGGACAATCACGGATTGTACGTATTGACAGGATGGAGAGACCTTCCCTTGAATGGATCAGGGTCAGGAGGGGTCCAGCTGGCCACCTTGCTGTTTCATTCAAGTTTTGGTAGGTTAGGAGGCCTGGGTAACAGCCCCTAGACCTGCACAGCTGGTCACGCTGCCGGGATGCAGCTTCAGGTATGTGCTGCTGTGGCTTTAGGCCGCAAATCCCCAGTTCTCACCATTCACCATCCTCTTGGGTGAATCTCAGTTTCCGAATTGTGAATAGTGGGACTGAGAGTGTGTGAGAAGCCTGGGCTGAAGGTCTGCTGTCCCTTCCAGGCTCCAGCCTGCCTCGTGGTTCCTGGGCACCGTGATGATGATTTGTAAAGGAAGGGGAAAAAAAATCAATGAATGAACTGAAAATATCATTTAGCATTTGCTAAAGCACTTGGACAGATCTGGTTATCACACCCAGTTTGATTTCTCTCCTACAATGTGTTCATTTTCCAGCCCATTCAGTATAGCAGTGCTCTCAGGGGTCATTATCTGCTGTGCTTGTTTGACAGCTGGGTTTAATTTTCACATCTCATTAAGTTTACCAGTGAAAAGTGCCCCTCTTCATGGCAGGTTGGGGTTAACTGCCCTTGTGATTAAAATGGAGGCTGCTGGTTTAACCACCCCAAAAGGTCACATTCCAGAGGGCTTCCAAACTCCAGGAACTGACAGGTCTACATCCATGTTAAGTCACTCATCACATTCTGAACCTACGTCAAAAACCCGCTTCATGATAAATTTCACCTAGGCTAGAGGGACACTGAAATGAAAAGGCTGGAGAGAGGTTTCTTAAAATATTTTGAAAATATTTATTTATATATTAAGTGAAGTTGATCCCTGATCTTTAAAGCATGCACTTCAAGCATTACATTCGTTTGGGACCTTTGTATCTTCAGAAATACCAAATGACTGTAGAAATGACCATGTTGGCCTGAATCATTTCTGCATCCCTTGCCTCCATCCTCCCCTTTATCTCAAGTTCTGTTTGTGTATGTTTTCCTGAAATAATCTTGTATTAAAAAATGGACTTTGGCAGTAGTTTGTCTGGTACAGAGCCACTATTCAAGAACATGAACCATCCACCTAACAGTCTATCATCCTCCAACTGCCTGTATCATGCAATGAGGCTAAACTAGTGTTGGGCAGGTTTCTCAACCCGGTCCATGATTTTGCTCCCTTCCAGCTCCCTGTGGGGAGCAATAATGTGGACTATTTGGAGGTCCTGAGGACCAGGTTGAGATACGCTGTTGTACAAGAACTTGGAATGCACTCAGAGCACAGACCACGTCGACAGGTACTAAACAGAGGTTAAGGCCACATTTATAGGCTTTGAAATTATTACAACAGCTGTAAAATCTGCTTTTATCGAAAGCACTGAGGCCCTATATGTAATGTGCATGATGTTTAAGATGTTCTGGATTGTCAGTCCACACAAAAAAAAACACACCACACAACACAATGTTTTCATAACTATTTTATTAATAGCACTTTGACACCAGTATAGAAGAATTTCTCTGCTCATGTTGACCAGCCTTCCAGTAGCTCCCAATGAGCTATATACCTAAACTCGAAAACAAGTAAACACAAATTACCCAGATAAGAACCTGAAGCATACCAGCCGCAACAAGAAAGTGCTTCACCCAAAAGATATGAAGAGTAAAAGCAGCATGCTACAGAGGTGGGACAGCAGGTAAAAATGTTTATTTTCTCCCATCCAAACTCCTAAAGAGAAACACGGCAGCAACAATGGCTGAAAATAATTCTAATTTGGAGAGGGGTGTTGTGTACATATATAGGCATCTTAAATTTAGCTTCCTTAGACTTAAGATTCTAAATACAACAAAAAAAAAAAACCCTACACAGTAGAACAAAGCCTATATTATAATTAAGAACACCTATGAATTCCTGTAGGCAAGATGTGTGAACAGGGTGGGCTTTAAGGAAAAAGTCACAAAAAGTTAAATTATGCTTACGGAAGCATGTTCTATAAAAAGGAACAAAAAGCATGAACAGATCCTTCTCAGTAGCATTCTCTGGCTGCGTGCGAACAGGCTGAGAGCAGGCTAGTGACATATATACAGCTCAGGGACTCCAGGGGTTAGCAAGGCTCTCCCGACACAGACACTGATGGCCTTTCAGGCAGGAGATGAAACTGGACAGTGCTTAATATGTAGGCAAGTGAGCACTGACACATCCATAACCGTTTGGACATAAACATGGTCTGTGTACATTTCATGGCAGTGAAAGTGCAAGATGTGGACAGTTTGCCATGTTAAGTGCAGCGGTGTCACTTTGCTAATGTTCTACACAGGTGCTTTTTTGTTGGGCCACTTCATCCTTCCTGATGGTGATGGTATGAGTGTCTGCCATTGAGGGGTGGGTGTCTCCATAAAGCTGCCTCAGCAGTGAGAGCTTTCATGTAATCAACGAATGGCCACAGCCAAAGCGCAAAAAGCAGCTGCTGCTTTACTACTCTTGGTTAAAATAGTAGTAATAAAATAAAATAGTAGTAATAATAATAATAATAATGCTAGAGGGCATCTGTGACAGATGGAATCATGTGAAAGAATCTCCAAAAATGATACATCTTCATGTTCCTTATCAGAAAGCCTATTATAGTCCTATGTACATAAACATACAAAAAAAATAAAAGAAATGGTGAACTAGACCAAATATATCACAGCTGGTTCCTTCTTTTAAGGTATTTGTTCATTTTGCAAAATCTTCAGTGCATTGCAGATCAATACAGATAGATAAGTTCATTAAATCAGGGCAAAAGGACAGACAGGCTGAAAAGGCCAAATTAATGACGGGAAAAAAAAAAAACCTAAAGCAGTCTCTAAATTTATGATTTGTGGCCAAAAAAAGTATTATGCTCCAACAAAGTCTGCTGAAGTATCCCTCACAATCTCTATGGACAGGGGGAAACCAGACCTAAATCACAACTACATACTAAGCACACCACTTTTCTATCATTTCATACTACTTAGTAAGCGCGAAATGTAGTTCAATCCCCACCATTCCCCCAGTCACTGCAAAACCAGGTCATAGATTCAGTCTAGTTCACGAACCCTGCCTTGTTGTTTGCACCAGCATCCAGTTTGGCTGGGGGCATTTTCACCACCCTCAGGACAAAACGCAGGGCTCACGCTGGCTCCGGCCGTCTGTCCACGATGCTCGTAATGTAGCTCAGGCAGGACTGACATACACTAACTTTAAGTTAAGCTTCTTATTAGCTGGTTCAGTGCAGACAGACACTGGTTCAGGTGTTTGGAGGATAGGGTGGGGCTGGGGAAATGAACCAGCTGGGGGACGGGGGGGGGGGGGGGGGGGAAAGGGGGGGTGTATCGCTGGGATGATCATTCAGATTTAGGTTTCGCTCCTGGTAGCTTCTTTTGCAACCTGATGGGACAAAAAATAAGCATTATGCTGGCCAAAGATTTAAAGGAATATGGACAACGGCTTGTTTATTAAACACATTTCAGATTTTTCCCATTTAAACAGGCATTTTTCGAAAGAATTCCAGATTAATTCGAAAAAAGATACTATGGTTTCCTGACAAATCCAGACAAGATAGAGTGATGCAAAGTAATTTGTACTTACGTAGAGATCAAGGTGTTGATCTGATTGCGTGCAATTCCCACATAGTTATCAATCTGAGTCTGGTGGTACAAGAAAAAAAGTCAAATTGCACCATAAAGGGTGTATAAAAATCAAAAGGATGCCATTTAAGACCAGAACTTGACTATCTTGTTTCTGAAGTTAATGTTGGAGTATACCGTCCTTAGGGTAACACCTGTGTATTAATACTTTTGATCTATGAAATAATGCTGTAACCATGCATTTTAGTTAATACTGTCCAAATGCTTCAAGCTGCCCAAAGGTAATATTCTCACCTTGTTCTTCTCATAAAACAAGGGCAAGGTGAAGAGAAGAATATCAGCTAAAAAAAAAAGGCATAACAGAATAAAATTACAATATTCAGAACATGGGATGCATCTGTGGAACAGTCATTTATAATTTTAAAATACTGCTTTTGATAAAGGTATTAAGCAGATGCTGCCTTCCAAACTAGTATAATTTAGCAAAGACAGCTGGCCATGGAAAACAGCAGAATCTCTCCCTATGAAAAACAGCTGGCCTATATTCATCTCGGGAACCAAAAACTAACAAACGGCCTGTATGCTGGAAAAACAGCAGAGACCCAGAAGCCTCTGCGGGGGCAGTGACCAGTTCAGCTGGTGAGCCTACTGGCTGCTGTGACAGGGGCCCTCCCTGCAGTCCTGAAACCCGCTTTATGAACATTAATCGGATTCTATCTTTCTGTTGATCTATTTCAAAAGAGGTTATATCTAGATTGCTATATACCTAAATATTAGATATTATGTTCTGTGAGGGATAATATGTAAGGAATAATTGACGATGGGCCGTTGAATTATTAGAAAAATAATGCACACCCGAGGTGGTGATGCGGCCACGACGCGAAACGGAGTATTATTGTGTATTATTTTTCTAATAATTCAACGGTCCGGAGTCAATTATTCCGCTTATACTACGGTTGCCACACCTCAAGACATCGATCAGA
>JAODJU010000002.1:15800851-15820032 GCA_026776725.1 Gnathonemus echidnorhynchus | reverse complement strand
TCCCTGAAAATAATTGCACACCTCAGAACGTTCGTCAGCCAATCAGATTCAAGCATTCAACGGTCCCGTAGTATAAGCTGAAAGTAAATAACTTAATGGCTTTTTTTATTGTGTTCCTCGTAATTCATCACGAATGTTCCAATTTATGATTAATTTGATGTGATTAAATATATGATTAATTTAAAGCCAGATAGAGAAACTTCTGTTTAACTAGTGAAACTTTCAGACAGGCCATTGTTGAATCAAACAATAGTAAAACTCCTCTTACAAGAATAATCACATTTCTGTTGGATGTGCCAACCGATCACACAAAGCTTTTAATTAATTCGTTAGTTCAGCCTGTCCATGTAACGCCCATTTGCCTTGCTTAGTCGCCCCGTGGTTTGTAGAGTGTGGTCGATGCAGCCACTTACCCAGGATGAGTACAGTGATGCCATTGAACACTGCGCCGATGTAGGTCAGCAGCCACATCAGCACCGCCAGCTGGACAGCAAAGGCACCATGTCATCACGGCCATTCATTCAAGCACATGTTCACCTCTGCATCCTAATCCTAAGGGTGCCTAGCAACCTTTTTTTTTGCTGTATTACACACGGCAAATAAATAAATAAAAAATAGGACATCGGCCTGGTCTGCCCCTAGTGAAGGTGCCAACTAGCCTCAAACTTATCTTCTGCACTGCAAAACTATCCCCTTTACTACTAGATGGTTACAGGCCATAACAATGTTTGCAGGAAGGATGAACTCGCCTCTTTCGCCACTACATCACAGGCTACACTGTAGCTATAGGCAAGGTAACAGCAAGGGAGCTCTGCTTAGTGTCCTGGCCTTGTGGGAGGGGGTTACAAGGGGGGGGGGGTTTAAACAGAGTCTGACCTGCTGCATGTGATATAAATAGGATGGACAGCTGTGGGAATGGCCAAGGATTGAAGTAACACACATATAGGAGGGCAGCGAGACAGAGGGGGCATGTCAAACCTTGATGGAGTCCACCAAATCCTCCACCAGAAAGAGACGGCTGGCGTGTTTGAGACCTTGGTTGATGTAGGACAGGCTGATGTCCACGTACTTCCGGAAGGTCTCTGGGGGCACGCTGACATCCTTTTCCATTAAGGCCCTGGGGAGCAGCATGGAGGCAGTTCAAGTTCACAGACTAAACCTCAAGACAAACTGCTGCTGGGACTTCCCGTTCAGAGGGGCACAAGAGCCAGCTCCAGAATTACACATGCTCATGTACATTAGCACTGTCATTCTGCTACAACGAATGATCAATGTTTTAAGCTCAACAGTATATTATTGCAATTAGCCCAGTCAAGTACTGAGAGTTCCTCCCACACAACTCACTTGAATGGATGGCCCTCACTGGACTTCTGCACAGCCTGGATGACGGATTTATAGACACGGAAGCTGATGGTTACACAGAGCAGGGCCAGCAGGATGTAAGAGACCACGCTGATAATGCTGAACGCGGCCAGGGAGAGCAGCAGCAGCAGCGAGATGCTAAACACCACACCCGTCTTTTTGGGGTCTCGCCAATACACCAGGTCTTGTACTGGGATAGAGATGGGGGGAGAGAAAGAGCATATATAGTTACGGATATGAGATGAGGCACAGAAATTCCAATCGATCCTCATACAAATTAAGCAGCCTGCCAACACCAGGGAGATTACTCACGTTCCTCAGTGTAGGAAATCACCAGCTTCTTACCTCAATTAGCCTCTTACCTCGATTAGCACCAGCCTGACCTTGACATTTTTTTTAGTACTTTACTGTAAGCAGAGGGAGCTAGGGTGCTAGATTGGGGCGAAAAACCAGCAAGAGCCAGTGAGAGCAAGTCTGATGCCCCAGCTTTGGTGAGCTACTGATTTGTGTTGCCTATGCAACTACATAGATACATGCACCCTGTCATTATACAATTACAGAGCGTACTCTGGAGGAGTACCAAACAAGGGGGAAGTGAGTTAGTTAAACACACAGTGGGTCTCTTTTTAGTGAGGTGGGCCCCCCAAGAGGAAGCGCGTGTCCAATACCAGCTCAAGCTGTTTGGGGTGAAAGGCAGTGAATCCCTGCCACGAATGTGCACTGGCCTCACTATATAGCTTTCCAGCTGCATTTTATGTACCCAGTGGCAGAAACCTGCTCCTACTTCCCTCCTGTCAGAGGGAGGGAGGCACCTGAAGCACATGGCCAACACTTCCGTAGCATTTGCTCAAGGCTAAGTGGCAATGCCATCCTTAGGCCTCATGCACTGTACATCAGGCTGACCCTTTAGGACATGAAGGCTGAATTCTCACAATTACAGCCGCTCAAGGAAGCCCAGCCAGTTAAATGCAGAAGAGGAGCCAATTCAGAGTCATTAGTGCCATCATCTCTCTCTTGTGAAAATGTTAATGCTGCTAATTGTCAAAGTGTGGGTGAAAATATGCTGCGACCCAGAAGTAAATTCTGGTTTTCCCATTCCATACTACACCTCAGACTAACATTTAAAGTTGTGCTACTTCACTTGTTCAAAGTCAAGACTAAAACCAATGGCATTTAGAAGAAAAAAGCTATAGTGTGAAGTAAACTGCAGATTTAAAAAAGGAAAATCCCAGCTCAATTATTCTGCTGTGCAAGACGCTGCTGGTATATTTAGAAAAAAGAAATAAGTTTAGAGGGACAGGATCCTAAAAGATATTTCCTATTTAAAGATTAAGAGATTGAAATTCCAGTAAGTCAGGTTCTCATGGGTAGTCAGTGATGAGGGCACGTACATGCCCAGCACCTCAGGGATCTGGTCACATCCCAGCATGCTCCGGGGTTAACCACAAGAAGCAGTGCAAATTGATAGCCCCTCCCCTTACTCAGTGCAGCAGGCCCAAACTGCAGCAGCGTGCCCCAGTGGTAGTGCTGCCGCAGTGTCCTGCTTTCCAGCATTGGCACAGTGCAGCTCTTAAAGGCACAGCACCAGTTCTGCCTGCATGACCTCATTGCAGCTCAGCTCAATGCACGCACTCAACATCATCCTTACATCCGCACAGTATATAGTTAGCAGTGCTTACTACAAAGAAAGTGAATCTGGTATTTAGCTTTATCTGATACTCATCTACTAAGCATCTTATAAACCTTACAACTGCATTGTCATTTTTTCTAAAAAAAACTTCACACTGAAAGAGAAAGATCCCAAATGTTGTGCATATGAAGAATGAAAGGGTCCTTACAGTTAACAGGCAATCACATAGTGATTTTCTGACATTATACAGCATTTGAGAAATTCCCATGTAAATTTACAGCCCACTTTACTGCTACAGCTGCAATTATACTACGACTTTGTTCCATAAACAGCTAGAAATAAAAGATAAAAAAGGTTAAAATGTGATATTTTAGGTCATGGTTTCTAGAATTTAGATCAGCATTATTACGTTGAATATAGCCCCACTATGGCCATCCTACTGACATCAAATACAAAATAAGCTGACAGTAATCAAACTTTTCTTCCTGATTAGATTGTAAAAGGAATTGTTAGTTCAAGCTGCAGCCACCTTGGAGAAAAGAAAGTTATTAGCTTGGGTAAGTGGAAGAGTGAAAAGTTCTCATATGGCTTTAAGAACTTATTTTTCGGGGCCAGGACCACTTCACGACTTACCGAAAACACATGCGAGTTATTTTCCATAAGTAATAGCCATAAGCGGTCTGAGCAGCAGGATGTCACCTGAAAAACTCCTCTTACAGTTTAACATGACCACATCATCTGTGAGAACTGCCATATTATGCAAGCATCAAACGCTAGCAAAAATAGCATTCGTTTGCCTAAATTTACATTACGAATCCATTCTGTTCAGCTGTTATATAGTTTTTTTACCTTCTTAAGTACAAGTTGAAAATGTGCGAGTTGCAAGTTTTTGGGAATGCATCATGATGTGTGATACTACCAATAATGAATAAATACATAGAATATATGCTTTTTCCTTCAGATAATCCTAGCTCTGTTTGGTCAAGGCCATGTCAGCACAGTTACAGCTCAGGTATGGCTCACATACTTGTTTGGCGATCTGAGGTACAGGTTGGGTACATCTCGGTTCTTAGTTGCAGTGAAAAGTACCAGGTGTGTGACTGGTAAACGAGATCTAAATACATTGTCAGTTTAATAAATATTGTCCCTCAATTCATTTTTCAAAATTGGTTATCACCCCAGCCCTAAATTCCCATATGCAATAGGATATCCACTATTGAAAGATACAATCAGCATCCATTATGTATACAAACCACATTGGGGGGGGGGATTAAAATAAGCACTCAACAATATAACAACATAAACAGGCTGTGCATCACATGGTCAGGATCAATATCAGCCTCCTTGGCTCGCCTGAAGCTTGTGTCACTGTGACGCAATTCTTGGACATCTCTATCATAACAGAACAGGACAAATTTAGTACACATGTTCAGGCTGATGTATGGGTGGCAAGAGTGGTGTGCATGAATATGTGATGGCTACCACAGCGGTCTATAAATATAGAGCCACATAGCAGTACACGCAAGAAGGGTCCTTCTTTATACCTGCATCGGGGGCATGCTTACAGGGGTTAGACTCAACCCCTGGCAGGCTGAAAACTTTCCATTTAGTAATATATGGCCAGAATAAATGACTGAAATGGCAGTACAGTGGTACCTCAGTTCTCAAACTCATTAGAACTCGAATTTCTTAAAAGCAGAACCAACCAGTTCGAAAAAAAATTACCTAGAACTCGATCTGAATCTCAGAAGTCAAACCGTGAACGCCAACCTAAGATAAGTTGTACACGCGGGGAAATGAGTCACTTGGCACGTCTCTCAGCAGAAACATGGGGTAACGCTTCAGGTCTCAGCTTCGTATTTGCTGTGATAGCATCATGCATGTTTACACTAGCTGAATACATATATTTAGACAGTAAAAATACATTTAGACAATGATAGACAGTAACAGTAATTATATAATAAAATACATTTAAAAAGAGATTTCTTATTATTTTAATATTTTAATACATTTAACTAATAATATTGTCGTGCCAAGCGGGGACGAAATGGAGACAAAGACGCAAATGTCAGGGTATCGGGGAATACGGGGTTTAATTACAGGTAAGGCAGGGAAAACGCAGACGGACAATACAATGACCGGGCTGGGGAAACAAACTGAAACGCGGAACAAAATACAGGACTGATGACAACAACCAGAAACAGCTGATCACTTGGGGATTCCACACAGGGTTAACGAGGGGGCATGGCACACGGAAGGAGCAGACAATCGGGGCAGGACACATTGTTTGGATACATTTATTTCCTTACTTTACAAATTACCATTTTGATAAAGGTGCTTAGATGTGTTTAGTACAGTATATGCTCGTTTTGTCCAGTTCATTTTGTGTTTAAATGCTAAAAAAAAAAAAAAATTTAGATGTAATTTTTTTGGGGCTGGGAACCAATTAATTGGTTTTCCATTATTTCTTATGGGGAAAATCGATCACAACTCAAATGTTTTAGGATTCGATCCGAAGTCCTGAACGGATTAAATTCGAGTTCTGAGGTACGACTGTACTTTATGATACAATAAAGATCACTGCGTAATTATACATTTAATGCACCATTTTTTCCAATCCTGGAAATTTTGATCTGTATTAGACCTAAAACTACAGTTACTTTTCTCGAACATGCCCATACACATCAACTCCAAGCAATGAGAGGGGGGAAATAATGTTGCCCAAAGTAATGCACTTTTTCAGGGAACTGACACCTTCTAAATGCTTCAAATTCTTTGTTACCATTTTCACCCACCACCTCCTTTAAGCTACCAAAGTATCAAATACAGACAAGCCAAGCTGTCTGTAGTGTTTTTCTATAAAGCTTAAAATAAAACATTTCTGTTCTTTAAAAACTGCGATAAAGAAAAACCTGCTGTGCAAGAGGAAATTTAGCCACTTTCCAAGTAATCACACAGAGACACCCATTCCCTCAGCCCTATATACATGTGGTATACATTCTGTTATATGGTATATACGCTAATAAAGATCAACAGTCAGTATTCAACTCTTAGAGGTGGTTACCATTTTACACAGAAATAAAATATTGTTGCATTTGTAGATTAAACATCTTATTGGGTGAGTCGCATAAACCCATCGTTGCATCAACCCATTGTCCTAACACAGGGGTCACCAACTCCGGTCCTGGAGGGCTATTATCCAGTAAGT
Organism: Gnathonemus echidnorhynchus; assembly: GCA_026776725.1. Lineage (NCBI taxonomy): Eukaryota > Metazoa > Chordata > Actinopteri > Osteoglossiformes > Mormyridae > Gnathonemus > Gnathonemus echidnorhynchus. The sequence goes on along the minus strand of JAODJU010000002.1, from coordinate 15,813,832 downwards.
TTTCTATCCTACCTGGCTTCTGATGAGCCACACCTGCTCCTGGTATTTACCTGAGAACTAGTGTGGCTCAATAGAAGCCAGGTAGGATAGAAAACTTACTGGATAGTAGCCCTCCAGGACCGGAGTTGGTGACCCCTGTCCTAACACATACCCATTGACAGATTCACTTCCATAAAAACACACAATTCAATCTTAGACCGCAGATTACATTTACAATTGTACCAGTTTAGGTAGATACTGCAGGTAGATAACGCAAAGCAGCAGTGTTGCTTGTGTGAGGAGTTAGCAGGCCAAATGCCCAGGAGAGAGATGTTACCTGACAGGTGGGTTAGTATTGCTGTCAAAGCATGCTCTGCAAGATGGTAAGCATCAGTCACCCATGCGTCGATCCTGTCTACCTCTTCAATTGTAGACTCTCGGACAAGAGGCTCACTAGGTGGAGCCGGAAGGGTAGCAGTGCCCATCGTTTGTAGTTGGGATGTTAGTAGGGGAACGTTTCCTTCCTTGGGTGTTACTTGGGAGCTCTTCTCACTGGGCAGGTCTTCATCCTCTTCTTGACTGCTGCCCAGCTCTTTTAGGGCACAGATAGTAAGACGCTCTTGTTCCAGATCCAAAACCATGGCAGGTGGGGAATGAAAGGACTGTGCATCAGTTTTAGGAAACTCAGTACCCATGCGATAGCTGCAGACATCAATAGGTTCCCCATCCTGTCGTGATTTCAGACACTCTCTCATGAACTCCACAAAGCTGTCAGTTGCATCAGAAACTGAGGACTCTAGCTCAGTGCTTTCAGGGTCACTCGTGGTCTCTGGGGAAGTTTGTTTTAGTTGAGAAATTTTTGGTTGAGAAATTTCTGGTTGATTGTCTTGCCATTGATCCACCACAGATTTTGGCAGCAATCCAGACTCATATGAGGTCAAGACATCCTCACTACTCAGGCTTGTTGGGACCGCAACCTTCTCCAGTTCAAGGGAATTAATTTCTGAAACTGTGTCTTTGTCTGGCTGAAGTTCAGTTGACATTTCCCAATTAACATTTTGGGGAGTGTTCTGCGAGCCTGAAAGTGAATCTTGGGTAATGGCTTGAGGTGAGGGCTTTTCTCCTACAAGATTTGGAAGGAAGTCTTTGGCAACTACTCCGAGATCATCTGCAAAATCTGTCTCAATTTCAGTAGTGTTACAAACTACACCGGAAGGGGCACTCAATGACACAAACTCAGCCCAATTCTGTACAGGAGAATCAGAGGAAAGAACATTGGTTTCAATGTCTGAGCTTAACTCTATGTCCATGGACATACTTTTAATGCCAGGAGGACAGCTCTCAGCTTCAAGCTTTTTGTCACATTCCGGAACATGCTCAGTGCTATTCACATCCTCTTGAATAAGTTGAACTGTTGAAGTTTTACCTGACACATCTTTACTGGGTACATCTTCCAACACAGAATGAGAGCTGATATTTTCTGGAGAGGAGGGCAAGCTAATTGAAGGGTTGTCAGCAACACTATTTGTCAAGTCACCAAATGGGATTTGTTTTGCTTGAACAAAGATGGCACATTGCAACTCTGAAGACTTTTCTAGAAGTTGGTCTGAAGATTGTATTGTGGAAAGGGAAGGTTCATTTCCAGTCTGCTCTTGTGTGAAAAACTGAACTTGGCTTACATCTGAATATTCCATTTCTTCTGAAACTGAAGAACTTCCAGCAATTTCCTTTGAAAGCACATTTTCAGAAGATGCATTTTCTGTTTGAGTGTCAGGTTTATTACTTTGATCTTGAAATGAAATCTCAGCAAGAGAATCAAGGGGTAAAGTTTCAGTATCCAAAATGGTCTTTGATGGAGGAGACTCATCCTCCAAGGTATTCTGTTCATATAAATCAGAGCTCTCTGCAACAGAATCTCCATGTTGTTTTGATTTCTCCTCTTCAAAATTTGAACTAGGTGGTGTGGGCTGTTCTTTATCTACATCTTCAACAACCTGAAAACCCTCCTCTTCTGCCTCCTCTTCATCACTTAGAGCCGGTTCATCAGTTTCAATTACATTTATAATAGGCACCAAAATTGCTTGCTTCTCTTGCTTAGCTGGCAGAATTTCCTTCTCCCCACAAGTTGCTGAGGGAGCAACAGTGATGGGGTCCTCAAGGTCAGACACAGGACTGCTAGATACAGGAGCTTGAACAGACACAGCATCCCCAATCACAGTATCATCTGACTCCCCTGAGCTGTCCAAATCTACGATCTCGACAGGATCCATGTCAGAACTCCAGGGAGCAGGTTTCACCTCCAAAGCATCAAGTTGCAAGGCAGGTGGAGAGGGAGGGGGCGTAGGGGATCCAAAACCAGCAGGAGGGGGAGGGGAAGGAGGGAGCTTTGATTCATCAAGTGCTGGAAGTCCCCTTATCTCGTCATCTATTTTTTCTTGCTTGTCCCATATGTAGGCAGTGGGTAAAAAGCTCATGTCAAATTCAGATTCTTCATCCACACTACTCTGCTTAGTTGAGTCACTGGTTTGTTCCATCTGTTGAAATGTTTCTCTTGGAACATCCATGAATTCATCAGGAACACTTGCCACTACTGTTTCTGTCTGAGTCTCCTCAAACTCGTGAAGACACTCAGATACCAAAAAGTCTGTAGCAGCCTTGCTTTCGAGTTCGGGGACAGTGTCAAAGTTAGGTGCAGGAGGCAAGTGAGCTCGCATCCAGTCTGCCGTGTCTTCAAAATCGTTTCCCCGCTGTGTGTCCCCCAGAACCTCAAAAGGTGATTCTGGGGAGCACTGGTCAGGGGATATGTCCTTCTTTGAGAATGGAGAGGACGACTCAGTGGGAGACTTCTCATAGTGGCGCTCCTTAAAGTGGAGGAATCCTCCATCACCCCAGGTGTCAGTTTCACCCTTCTTTGCTGTAAGAGCTTCCAATGCTTTGATTCTTTCAGATACAGGAGAAGTCTTAATAGGAGATATGTCATCCCACAGTGGCCCAGTACAGGTTTTTGTTCCAGCAGAGGGGCCTTGCACAGAAGAAATTAGAGCAGTTCCAGTGAAAGGAGAATCTATCCCACGGATCTCCATATTTTTCTGCTTGTCCTTTGTACAATGGCTAATACCTTCACCTGCATTTCCCAGTGACTGGCTGCCGAGTGGAACTGGAGTAAAGGAATTAGGTTGAGAGCGAAAGCGAAGGGAAGTTGGTATCATGTCTGTGGGTTCACCAGGTCCCTGATGGACCCTTTCACCTGCAATTGTCAAGCAGGAGGGGAATACAAAAAAATAAAAATTCAAGATGCATATTCAACTCCCATGCATATAAATAAAACCAGTGGTCTCTGCTTGTAGCTCTATCAAATACAAAAATCACATGGGGGCACACCAAGTAGATCAACCAAGATATGCAAATCCATTTTTTAATGTTCTAATAATCTTTATTAACTTCAACCAATCAACATCATAAGACAGAACCAGAAGCAGATCCACTATCTTCAGCACACTACGGTAGAGTAGCAGTTTCTCTGTGCAGTACAGTACCATCCAATATAGGTCATGCAATCATGCATGGAATGGGGCACTAACAGTGTATGGAGTCTTGCTGCATACTATGTCCACAACTTAAAAACAAAAAACAAAAACACTTCCCATTGAGGAAGTTCCTCAACAGAAAGAAAAGCGATTTACATGGCATATCATAAAGCCAATTACACTACTGAAACAAAGCGCTAAATTAAGGTCTTCAGAAAACTACCCGAGAATGTTTGTTCATTTTTAGCAGGACAACAATGGCTAAACTGTATTTAAACCAAATCTGTTGGTTTTGGGATTTTTTTTAACTTGAATAGGGATCAATGCTTAACAGAAATGACCAAAATCAATACAGAAATCAATAGAAGATTAAACTATCAAGGATCCTAGTTTGTTCTTTAGCAGACTTTCTTTGGCTGTCATTATTAAGTTCACTAATAAACCAAGTGACTTAACGGCATCAAAAGATTGTACCTGAGCAAAATGACTTATCGTACACCAAAAGCAGACTAAAGAACAATTGTGTTTTGCAGTTGTACAAAGTTCAGCTGTCATTAACTACTGAATTCCTCTCCATACTTAATCTTATTAATCTCAATTAATTGCAGAAGTAGAAGCTTACTCAACTTTCCAACAGAAAAAAATGGACCAAACTATGCTCACACAAACATTTTCTTAAGCTGTTTTTTTCCCTCAGGGAATACAAAACCGTACTGGACAGGTGCTCAAACCAAGATAACATGGAACACTTTGCTTACAAAGGGGGCCCATAAGGAAAACACTCCATATTTTGAAAATGTTCCTATGCGACCCATTTGTGCTAAAACCACTTAAAAACTTGTCCAATATGTTATGACAAACAGTTATGTAACTTGAACGTTAATTTGTGGATGTAGGCCTATTTCAGAATTTATCAGCAGTATCTTAAGAGGCATTGATCAATTTACCAACATTTTATATTTCTATTAGCAATAGAAAAGGTATCTGGATAAACGTATACTCAAAATACACTTTGAAAAAAGCAGTTCATGCACAAATTTGATTTAGCATGTAAATTTTATGCATAATTTATACTATGTGTACATAACTTTATATCTGATCCGACTCAGGAATGTTGGAAATCTCTCAGAGGGTGCCAGGCCATCCTAAGGATGTCTGTCACCTTCCAGCCCATGAGGAGCCGCTAGACACGCTAAGAGTCACATGACTGTATAGCTAAGGTCATAGTCACTTCTTGCTGCAGTTGCCATCGAATCATATTTAGCTGTACTGTTTTTGCATGTACACGCAGACACACACACAGCCAGGTCCTCTTATGCATACATCTTTAACACAAACGTTGTGTTCCAGTGATCAGCTCACCTGACTATAGCACTATTCTGGCTCACAACTATTTTTATCCCACAAAGCTTCTGTTGGAAATGCACTCATGGAATAAGTCAGGCTTCAAGGTGTCCATCTGCCCTCAGGGGCCCTATTCAGTATTCTTCACTGCTTGAGAAATTTTCACATAGTTCCTGCCAGGCTTCTAGTGTGACATTTCCATCGCACACACAGCTAAAAATCAATGTGTGAGAATTACAAAAAGATTTCCTTCCTAAGTGTGTGAATTGGACTGGGCAATGACACCACTACCTGTTGTTCTTTTTTGAAAGCTACACTGAATTGACTTAACAGTTAAGCAGGTTAAAATTAGTATTCCCAACATGCATCAAACTGTTAAATGACCCAGTACTGAGCGGTCAAAGCAAAGTAAGTGACTGGTGTTCACACTCAAAAACTACTGCAGTAACACACTGCAAAACATTTCCCAGGATGTGTAAATTACTGTTAATTAAGTTATTAATGACCTAATGGTATTCGCTAATGAAAAATTAAATCAATTATTCATTATTTCAAGAGGAATGATACTGATAGAGAGGAACAAGAAGATGACATTGTCTCTGAAGGAAGAAATATGCTAGCAGTGCCGTTACACTGATAGCAAAAGCTGGGAAGATTCTACGAGACACACATTCAATAGAGAATGGTTTAAGACACCAATACATTTGCAGTCAATTGCAAAACAAAGTTCCACTCTAACATATCAAGGAAGCCCCCCTGATCGAAGAAATATACCTAGGAGGACCTAAGTAATGAGTGCTAGTAAAATGTACACTACAAAGTGTCTTAATAGCATGTGTGCTACTTGGTGAAATACCTAGCATAGAGCCCTGGCTCCCACTATTTGTGGCGGTGGGGTGGGAGGGACTGGATTTTTTTTTGCATGAACATACACACACACAAAAAAAAAAGTTTACTCAAGTCTGTATGTGCCCTAAGTGCTGGCAGTGGAAAATTTAAGAGCGCTCAAAACTTCTCCTTCGTAATAAATTACACACAACATAGTGTGGCGTTTGTCATTTAACCTGAATGGATCCATTTGTAACATGACAAATTTCAATCACCAGCAAGCTTTCAAAATGTACCAGTGTCTAATCAAAATGTGAATTCCATCGCAAATATGTTCACAGACTTATTTCAGGGTGTCTAAGCAGAAACTTTGGTTCAAATTTTAATTAAGGGGAACACAAGGTACTGTGCGAAGCACTTTCATGGACTGCATTAAAACATTTTGAGTATTATGTCAGCCTTTGTCCTCTGCCAAGAAAATGATCAAACAGCACTTTAGAGGATGTCTGAGCGTGGGCACTTCCTTAACATTAGCCTGCAGATTCCCACACTTCTCATGACACCAGAACTGAAGTAGCATCTCTCAATAAGCTGTTGCGTTGTGGACAAGACATATACAAAAGGTTTGAGGTGAAAAATAAACCCAGGCTCCAGGGTCATCTGAAGCTATAGGCCAGAAGTGGCAACATGCAATGCTGCAAAAGCGAGAAGCAGAGGCAATCAAAGCACTGTGGGACCAAGACCCTGGGGGCAGGGGGGTTGGAAGCTATGTTGAAGACATTCATATACTCATACCACACCTCCAGGTGGGGGCCCAATGCAAAGAGCTGATTTGAAATCCAATGGGGCCAATCTTAGATTTGAGACCCAAAATGTCTAAATGATGTTCTCTGCAAGTAAGGATTCAGGTAGATCAGCTGCTTCCTAGTGAGAAGTAATATGTGTATTAAAATGTTATTACCACAAGGGTACAATTCAAAAAAAAAAAAAAAAAAAAAAGCAGCATACACTGATAGTCATTCTTATTTCTGAATATTGAAAATTTTATTGCTGCCCATAAAATTTAACTCAATGGATTTTTTTTTTTTGGATAAAACATACACCTCACTGACACATGCCAGTGGCAAACTGGGGACTGACCCAAAGAACTGCTCCCACACCATAAAGTAGGAGGTCCTCCAAGTTGGCGTTGGGGCCACCCTGCTGTCATGGTATTACCACAGGGGACAGACAGGGAGGGGGTCAGCTCACACAGCCATTCAGGAAGACGGGATTACAGGAGACATGACTGATTTTTAGGCTGCATTTCACCACCAGGTTGTGGGTAGAGTATAGAAGCACCAAGGATGTGTTGAGCTTTTTAAAGTAGCAGCCCAGCAGGACAAGGGGAAGAAAGCAAAAGCAAATAAGAAGAAAGAGACGAAGGCAGATCATCAGAAAGAACAGGTGCGTGGTACAAGAGAACTAAACACTTGCCTTGAGGAGACTGAATGAGAGATACAGGCGAAGAGGAAAGAAAGGAATCTGAAAAAATAAAAGGGAAAGGAGAATAAGAAACCTACAGTGGTAAGACCCCCACGTTCCCCCCAATAACCCAGGCTTGTGCTAAAGGAAAACAGCACAACAGCGGTGGGAGACAACTCTATGAAACCTACTCTGAACGATACTCAAGGTAATGCCAAAGTTCGTTTCCATATACCAAACAATTCCCAGTTAAAACAGTACAACTACATACTGGGGGAGAGGAAATGGGAGAAAAAAGGGGTTTAAAAATAAATATATATATATTTTACACATGCAGGTTAAACACCAAAGCAGCATAATAAGATTCACATTTTCCTATGACTTACAAAACAAAGACAAATGCAAACACATGGGCTAAGTAAACAGCAACAGTGGGTTGGGACTTCACAGTGTTACATTCACTCAAGTGGTTGTATGATCCAAGGGTTATTTTCATTCCTCTGAGAAGTGTTTGAAGTCTAAGCTGTATTTTCCCCCAGCCCCCAAGAACACAAGGAGGTGGAACACACAGGATTCCAAGCAAGTGACTAACATGAAGGACAAATCCTAGAAAGGGAAGGTGTGACAGGGTAAAGTATCAGACAGGCAGAGCTGGTTATGCTTTTGAACCAGATACTAGAACACCCACATTCCACCCTATCCAGAAGCCTGTCTTATCCAGCTGGTTCCACATTAATCCTGTGAACACACCCAAAGCATAGGCCGCACCCGGGACCAACTTCACAGAAGCACAGAGACCAGGGGGCTTGACAACCAAGGGAACCTAGAAATAGATGCCTGCAGGTTTGCTAATGTTACAGCGGCAGGGATCATGCTGGACACTGTTGTCAAACCCATTCAAAACCCCATGAAAACCACTCACACAGGGTCTCTTTTCAGAAAGCACTGTATCCAACTTAAAAATAAACACCAACAGCTTTTTGTTATTATGTTTATACTGACGGCCACATTGCAGCACCATGCACATAATACCCAGCCTGAACAGGGCCCTGACCAGAGGACAGCCCTGCCTGCCACCAAGATCCTGTTCCAGGGGACGCAGAGTCATGAAACACAAGACCCCACTAGGGGTGAAGGCACTGCTGCCTCAGCCCATTTTGGAGACTTGAGTCAGGGTTCAGCATCTAGGAGAACTCACCGTTCTCTCAAAATGCCACATGGGACTTTTCGACCATGCAGGACGACTCAGTTTTGTGATGGAACCCTGCTGCCAACACACAAAATAAAGGTCGGGTGTCAGACTTGCCAGGCTACTTGTCCTGAGTAGCTGCCTTTTGATACCGAACTCATACATAAAGCAGACAAAGAATGTATATATGTGAACAAAAACAGCTCGTGACCTTCAAGCACAGTTAATGTAAAAGGAAAACAGGTGCAAAGCCAGATCAAATGAACATCACCTTCAAAATAAGAGCCTGTATCAGGCTCTTTACCCCTGATAGCGAGGAGAGAAAACATGCATATCAGTATGTCTCAGCTATGCCATTCACAAACAAGGATACATGACTGAACAGAGAAATGAAAATACAACTAACACAGTGTTTCTTAACCCAGTCCTCGGCGAACCCCAGACAGTGCATGTTTTTGCTCCCTCCCAGCCAATCAGGAACACCAAATACTTGGTACAGGTGCGCTGGGAGCTGAGAGGAAGCTAAAACATGGACTGTCTGGGGTTTGCCGAGGACTGGGTTAAGAAACACTGAACTAACAGGTATCTGGGAGAAAAAAGAAAAAAAATTGCAGGAAATGGATTTGATCATTTAAAAAATGAGGGAGAGGCACTTCCACACCATAGAGGTAACTACAGTACTGTACATCCAAGACTGTAATACAGATTTCAGTGACAGTAACCATGTGGCATTTGGGGCAAGGCATATGTGGCGGAATGAGTCCTTGAGCATTACTACTTGTGCTGAAGTGTGCCACCTCCTAAGTGACCAGCCCCCTCCCCCCACCCCCCCTTAATCATCCTGGACACAGAGGAGTTGGGGGAGGCCTGCCAGAAATCTCAGGGTTACTGCCCATTTGGCATCCCACCAGGGGGCTCCAGGTGGCTCTGAGGCCCACAACAGAGGTCTTCTCTGCCAGCCGGGCCCCTGGGCCACTGACCTCAGCGAGGTAAAGCAGCCATGGTGGCAACAGGCAGCACAGCAGAGCACTGGGGACTTTTAAGATAAAGCCACAGTGTAGGTTCAACCTCTGTATGGTAAAAGAACAATTTCACCTTGCCAGTGTAAATAACACTGAATGTCATATCAAGCAGGTATTTAAGCTATCAGTAGGGGGGGGGGATTTAATCTGCATGGATCAATAACTTAAAAAGCTAATAGATTATTGTGGATTCCCCCCATATGTTCTTAAACATTTCAACAAGAAAAATCTTCATAAATATATGATAAATGCACCCTAACCCTCCCCCAATCACATTTGGTTTGTTAAACTTGTTACTGGCAATGAATTACAATAAAGACATGTTAAAAATTTTCCGTGTGTCTTGGCAAAAAAAGTGTAGTCCATGTAACTGGCCCACATAAATACCATTTATTACAAGATCCCCTTCAATGTTCACAAGTGACCCACAAATCTAACCTAAAAATCACAATACATAGCTGCTACATTATGTGTTCTTTAACAAAAATGACCAAACAGAGCAAGCTACAGTACCAGAAGTGGGGCTATTAATCATTTAAAATCAGACCGCGTGTATTCAAGAACAGTGAGACGAGGCTTAGTATGACAATGGCATATTCTAGCAACACAAAGACATGCTACTGTGTGGGCCAAGCATAAAAAGCACAAGCATTAAAAAAAACCGCTCGGAAATTATGAAAATCATCTTAGGAACTGCAGTCGGTGGAGGCACAATGAATATAAATGTACGACAAAACAGGTCAACAAAAATGATGAATTGTGGTGTAGCGTTATAATGAGGAACGCGGTTGCTTTAAGAGGCGCTCCCTCCCAACCCAGTCTCCCACTTACGAAGCATCTGCAGTGCAGATTGGCGTCGCCGCAATATGCGGCCATTACACCAGAGCCCGGAGGAAAAGCGATCTTCCTTCGTCCCTTTGCGTCTTACATAACAGCTGTTAGTGTTCACTTTAAACGATGCTTTATTGCTATTATTATTATTATTATTAATAATAATAATAATAATAATCATAATCCAAACATTTAAAGAGAACGCTAACAGCTTACAACAACTTGCCACACTAATAATTTTATCATCAAGAATTCCTGTCTGGGGAAGGTAGTGGTTTCTGTCGTTAAACTCGATATGCTAGTTTGCCGTGCATTATTCATTAATAAAAAATTAAAAGAGATGTGGCCGTCAAAGCACCCGCAAAAATATATAGGGGCTTAAAAGAAGGAATACTCAAAGCTTCAAAAATGGTATAACCGAATGATAAAAACTAATGTTGTCTGTTATACAAAATACACTGCATAATTGTAAAAACGCGTACATATTTTACAATAAAAACGAAGACAAAGTCAGAAGCCGCTGTTTTACAAAAATAATACTATTTTTTACAGCCCGGTTAAGCAACTGCCCACAATTTTGGGAAAAAAGGGAAACTACATTGGATTAAAGCTAGGCTAACACATGGGTCCTCCTCTTACCCGAGCACTTGGAGTCTTTGGCCGAGTTTGGACCGGAGGAGCTGTCGACAAGCCCCTGCGATGACGATATCTGAGCCGACTGGGTTGCCATTTTTCTATGCGGCTTAAATTTCTACGCTCGTAGCGGTGCAAAAGTGAGTGAAATAGCCTCTGACGACGCAAGGCTACTTTGTATCTTCAGCCCTTTTCCGTGCGGTTCCTCTCAATATCCCCTCTCCTGCGAATAAGCGGCAGCTGTATGCCAGACCGTAACTGTCGCACCTACATTAATACGAGACGAGACCCGCTGCTAAGCGCGCTGCTTCAGCGCTAGTTCGGGAGTGCAAAACAAGAAGGGCAGGGAGGGAGTTCCCATATACGCTACCTCATTTAAAGGAGTATGCCCTCAATTAAATATATACCGTCATTTAATGGTGGGATACGTACGAATCAGACGCCGGGGGTCACATAGCTAGATGAATATTAATTTCTGATATTTTGTGTATATTATTTTATATATTAATTGTACATTCTACGATTCTACCCATCTGTTCATTCAATTCAACTGCCACTTTACGCGATATTTCCCACCAAATCAGGTCCCGCCATCCATTTTTTCTGAAACTGCGTGTCATATTATTCAGGGTCTGGGGGAGGGGCCGGACCGGAGTTTAACCAAGTCAGGTGTTTATGTATTATGTTCATGTCTAGATTTTACCGTCGCACGTGTGTCTTACATATTTCTTTCAGTGTTGTAGTACTCGAGTCCGATTTTGGCACCAAAATCATTTTTTTTTTTACAGAACTGAAAGAATTTCTAGTCGGTCTCAGACTAGAGCGCCTAATAATCTTCAGTCTCGCAAATTTACATTTAGTTATAATTTATAAATTTCTGATTTCTCCATCTCCTCTCGAAATAATGATCACGTTAATAAAACAGAATACAATCAACATCATGTAATTAATCTATTATTCATCGTCATACCGAAAATAATTTATTTTTGAAAATATATACTGAGTGCCATGCCTTGAAAATCCCTTCAGAACAGACAAGACGTCAGTGTCAGTCTTTATTCGATTTGACTATGTCAGTCACGAAAGCGATTTTCTAAAATGCAAGCTGGGAAACGTTTTGTTGTACTTGTACCGGAATCCAAGTACTGGCGTTATACGTATTCCAAATACATAAGTAAGCATTCGTCGATTCATTCCACGAGTGTCTGGCTGCAGAAGGGGCCTGAGAGCGCGTGTCCTCTGTCAGGCCCCATCCACTCTCAAGCCCCTACATCATTTCCGTTCGAACGACAGAATCCGTCTTGTCACTATAGTTTACGACTTGCCGACTGCCGCTACAGAATCAATCTTGTCCCGCATATAATTCTTAAAACGCGGTATGTATAGCTTAACAGTTTAGAAATTAATCATCACATCGAAATACGCATGTCGAACTCTTACTAAAGCAACTCCCTTACTACAAGCAACTCATGTTTACCTTAAAGTCCTAAGACTAGTGCTCGGTCACATAATAAAGTCAGCCAAAGTCTGTTATACTGTATTCTGTTGGGTTTGAAAAATAAACAGCTTGTAGCGGGTTCATAGACAATCAGAATTCTCAGGGCAGATGTGCTCTTATTCTGAAGGGTTAATCGACTTCCGGATATAGTTTTTGGTTATCTTGGCGGCAACAGGATCTTGCTTTTTCTCTTCTTTTTGTGGTTAATAAAAAAAGTGCTTTGTCTTTTTCACGAACCAAGCATCTGCCTCCTGTCCTTTGTCCTCTCGCTACATTGGTGACCCCGACATCTCCTCGTACGTGTTCAAGATTTCCCTCAGCATGACAGCTAACACTGTGGCTTTAAAGCTGCCAGACTTCTGGCGTGAAAATGCTGCTGTGTGGTTCGCACAGGCTGAAGCCCAGTTCGCCGTCTGGGGCATCACGCAGGACAACACAAAATATTACTATGTTGTTGCTGCACTGGACAACGCCACAACATCCCGGGTGGTGAGTTTTCTACAGGATCCCCCAGCGGACGGCAAGTATGAAGCTTTTAAATCGCTGCTGCTAGCGACTTTAGAGTTGTCAGAGCCGGAGCGGACACGTTGGCTTCTCGCCTTGCCCTCCTTGGGAGATCAGAAACCGTCCGAGCTTATGGACCACATGCTGTCTTTGCTAGGCAGA
>JAODJU010000002.1:15761431-15772756 GCA_026776725.1 Gnathonemus echidnorhynchus | reverse complement strand
TGGCCGGGGAGAGGGAAGTCTGGGTTTCCCTGCTGAGACTGCTGCCCCCGCGACCCGACCTTGGATAAGCGGAAGTCGATGGATGGATGGATGGATATATATATATATACACATACATACAAATATAAAACTTACAAAGAGCATGTCTTCCTCTTAAGCATCTAAGCATAGAGTGAGATCAAAACACACAATGTATAACATAATAACATGGTATAACCCAAATAGGTACCGATTAATACTATTAAATTCTGTTATGTGAACATCATATGCACTTCATTCAGAAGAGTTTAGGACATTTCAAGAAAATTTAATTATGGTATTATAATCACACAAACCAAATAATTCTACAGTTAACATATCATGGAATGAAATTCTATTTTTAATGTGTATGTCAACATGTCTCTGGGCACATGGTAATGTTCTTGGTTTGAACATCGTCACTGGGCAAAATGGACAAAGACAATGAGTGCACCATGCCAGGTAACACATCTTGATAACTGAGGCAGTGTTTCTTTTCCAAATCAATCAAATACAGAACACCATAAAAACAACTGAGTATACATTTATGGTCTTTTGAATGAAGGAGATTTATTGAATGCAATACAGCAACACAGTTGGCAATTCATCCATCCATCCATTTTTTGTAACCTCCTGTCCAATTTAGGGTCACGGGAAGTCCAGAGCCCCTTGCCAGAGGCTATGGGTGCATGGAATGGAATAACCCAGGATGGGGCGCCAACCCATCACAGGGCACACTTGCATACCATACACACACGCATGCAATCTGTTAACCCCAGTTAGCCTCAGTATGTTTTTGGACTGTGGGAGGAAACCAGAGTACCCAGAGGAAACCGCACGACAAAACGGGGAGAACATGCAAACACATGTAGCCATGGTGAAGACTCAAACCCTAGTCCCAGAGGTGTGAGGCCACAGTGCTAAGCACTGCACCACTATGCTGCCCCCAGAATTGATGTCACTTCCACCAACACTGCAGTGGATTTCCGGTCCACAGTGGATATCCAGTCTGTCGTGGATATGTCTCACGGTGGATCTGGAGCCAGACTATATTGAGTATTAGGGTGACTAAAAGGTTTCAGATTATAATGCTGAAAGGAACACAGATCTAACATTCATAAAAGCAACCTGAAATCCAAGTGTATGTGCTCTCAAAGTGTGAAATTGTCTGCTATGCAGGTTGCATTAATACATAAGTAAAATTATGTGAAGTACTTCTGGGCTATTTTACCATGTCATGTACAGCAGTGGTGGTTTTTAAAATGGGGGAAGCAAGGTTTCTGCAGTTGGTAATATAACTTAAAAATGGTCTTTTTTGTTAATATAGCTAGACAGCTGCTTATATGTAACTTTTGCTCTCTTTTTTGTATGAAATGGTCTATCATCCTGCCATACCAGCATAGCTCCTTGTCAAGTGATTTGACCGTTTTGAACATCCAGACAACTTAGTGAGCTAACAACCAAACTAGTCTGCTAAATAACACTGAACTTTCACTGAAAATTAAACGATTAAACTCAAAAACTATGATAATAACCTTATTTATTTATATTTATATTCATAAATGCCACTGGAGATAGCTGACATAAGAAAGAATAAACTGTCACTCTGCTTTTCAGCGAAACACTTCTGTGCTTCTGCATGTGACGGAATGAATGAATACTATGACCCAAGACCTCAAATCACTGTGACACTTATCAGTTAATGTTATTGGTAGTTTATCCTGTGTTGTTAAGAAGTCACCCAAACACCATACAGGAAAGCCTGGCTTCCAGGCAGGTCTGAAATATCTGATTGCAAGTCTTTCTGTCCAATCAACACTGCTTATGGGAAAGCTGTATACAGTATGAAGCTCTAATAGACCCCCAGTGAAGCACAGTGTCCGGGTGTACTCCAAAATCCCACCATCTAAGACTATTGACCAATACAGCAATATCTAGTATCCATTTACACAAAGCATATAAGAATCTTCCATAGACTTTTAGTGAAGCACAGCGTCAGTGGGTGTCCATGGGCTATATTTATCCTGAATTCAATGGAAAAATGAACATATATATTGTGGTTAGCAGTTTTGCCTCACACCTCTGGGACTCCGGTTCAAGTCTCTGTCATGGCTCCATCTGTGTGGAGTTTTCATGTTCTCCTCATGTCATTGTGGGGTTTTCTCAGGGTATTCTGGGTTCCCCCCACAGTCCAAAAACATGCTGAGGTTTATTGGAGTTACCAAATTGCCCATAGATGTGCATGTGTGACTGAATGGTGTGTGAGTGTGCCCTGCGATGGGTTGGCACCCCATCTTGGGATATTCCCTGCTTTGTACCATAGCCTCCAGGATAGGCTCCTGACCCTCTGCATCCCTGAATAGGACAGAAAATGGATGGATGGATGGATGTTGTTGAAAGCAGTTCCTGCAAAACCATCAGCATTGTGTTTTAATTAGTAAGATAGATTACACTTTTTATTGCAAATAAAACTTATTTACACTGACATATTGACTAATTAAATTCTTTTGGAAGTTTTATGGGGAAAGCCAAGCTTCCCGTGTTGTCTTAGAGGAATCGTTTGGATGCGCACTGATCAGCCTGAGCATTAAATTCATCTGTCTAATATTGTCTTGGTCCCCCTCATGGCGCCAATACTACTCTGACCCGTTGAGGCATAGAGTCTTCAAGACCTCTGAAGGTGTCCTGTGGTATCTGGCATCAAGACATTAGCAGCAGATCCTTTATGTCCTGTAAGTTGTAAGGTGGGGCCTCCATTGATCAAATTTGTCCAGCACAACCCACAGATGCTCCATCGGATTGTGATCTGGGGAATTTGGAGGCCAAGTCAACACCTGGAACTCTTTTTCATGCTCCTCAAAACATTTCTGAGCAATTTTTGCAATGTGCCAGGGCACATTATCCTGCTGAATGAGGCCATTGCCATCAGGGAATACTGTTGCCATGAAGGGGTGTAGTTGGTCTGCAGCAACGTTTGACCCAAGATATCCCAGCCGAACATTGCCCAGAACATCACACTGCCTCCACTAGCCTGCCTTCTTTCCATAGTGCATCCTGGTGCCATCTCTTCCCGGGGTAAATGATGCACACAAACGTGCCCGTCCACATGAATTAACAGACAAGATGACTCATCAGACAAGGCCACCTTCTTCCATTGCTTTGTAGTCAAATTCTGCAAATTTGTAGGTGCTTTCGGCATTGAACAGGGGTCAGCATGGGCATTCTGACCGGTCTGCGGCTACACAGCCCCAATAGCAGCAAGATGTGATGTTCTGTGTGTTCTGACAACTTTCTATCACAGTAGCTGTCCTGGGGGATCAGACCAAATAGGCTAACCTTATCTACTGATGCACATCAATGAGCCTTGGGCACCCATGACAAATCCAGACCAAGATTTTCTTTCTGACAACCAGGTGAGCTCTCTGTGGCTATAACTCTTTACAGTCATGGCCAGAAGTTTTGAGAATGACACAAGTATTGGTTTTCACAAAGTTTGCTGCTTCAGTGTTTGTGAGGTTTCCTCCCACAGTCCAAAGACATACTGGTCTCATAACTGGTGTCTCAAAATTTCCTTTAGTCTTCGTTTTCTACACTTCTTCAGAAGTATACGTAAGAGTGTTTACAAAAGGCTCAGATTTTGGGGGCTGAAAACTCTGAGGTAGTGTAGACAAAAGGCGAAAACGTAGCAGTGTGGACATACCCTCATACTAGCTGTGGGACCACTGGTGGACCTAAAACAGGGCTGCCAGCTCTCATGTATCTGGTGTGATACTCATGCTTTCAGACTCTCACACTCGCGCAAAAAATCTTGTGTCAAATCTATATTATTCCATTATAATCCTATAATTAGCTACACCAAAGTGTTGGGGAAGTCTGTAAACCCTACAGACTATTTACAAAGTAGTAAAATAGCCAGCCTTGTCTTGTATTGAAAACCTCACTGAAAACCAAAGATCTAACCAAAGTTGGCAGCCATGCTAAAATCACTCCCTACTGCCACTGACAGCAAACCCAGATAGACCAGGGGAGGAAGGCCCTTGTAGGGGATTCTTGACAGTCGTCACCAGCAGTTGCACCCCTGTGAAGTTCTGCTTCTGAGTGAAACTCGACCAACAACTCAGAGCACAACAAAACGAAACAGCTTGCTAAAACTTGTATCAATTGAGACCCGTCTCTGATGGGCTGAAAGAAACACAAATGGACCTATTGGGATGCTCATGCCTATGAATCACTCTCGCGGTACCTCTCGACCAAGTTCAACGTGCGAAAGCTGTGTTTGTTATGAATTTTTTTGTGCTTTATCTACAGTATATTTAGTGATACAGTAATCATGGCCCCTAAGAAAGTTTGCAGTGATAGCAGCAAACCAAAGAGGAAAGTAGTGAGAGTAACTGTAGAACTTTAAATTGAAATTTTAGTGAGACTTGAAAGTGGTGCATGTGTGTCTGCTCTCGCTTCCGAGTATAGGATTGTGATAGTTTGTGACTTTTTCATGTTTATTGCTTGTGTGTGGGGGCTTTTAATGTGTGTATTGGTTCTATGTTGATTGTTAAAGCTTTTTATCATTAGTTAGGTAGGTAGGTAGATAAGTTTAAATATGCAATCATTTGGGGGTCTGGAACAGATCAAATTAATTTACATAATTTCTTATGGGGGAAATTGAGACGCATATGGCTGCAGGAGGACCCTGACAGCATGTCGGGGAGAAGGGGGGGGGCATGTGTTCCACTCTCAAGCCCCAATATATCATTCCTGAAGACATAACGACATTACAACAGGATCCTGAAGTATGACAGTATCCGTTGTTTACGTCTTGCTACTGTACCAGTCATTCTTTAATCATGTGTGAGGTCTGGCTTAATAATTTACAAATTAATTATTACATCATATTGTAAATGTGTGGAATAGCTCTCCTAACCACAGACAACATGTCTTTGCCTTAAAGATTGAGTGTGAGTAGTTGTAGGTCACATAAACAGATCTCATATAACAGTTCTGTCCATCTGCAGAATACTCCTTTTATTTATTTCACATAGAGTCGATATGATAACACTTTTCTAAACTAGCCGACTAAAAATAAATCTAAAGTCTAAACTAACTGACTAGTAAATAATACAGAAACACAGTACTTCCTGTGTCAAAAGCGGTAAAACACGTTAGATTTTTTTCACGTTAACAAGCTTGAAATTGACATTTTAACGTGCACATTTTGTACATGTGAACATGAACAAAATGTTTGTGTCAACATGTCAATTTTCAGTTTGTTAACATGAAAAAAGCAATATGTTTTGGCCCTTTCAGCGTTTCATACGGAATGACATTTTGGGGCTTGAGAGTGGTGTGGGTGCTGGCAGTGGACACGCCCTCTCAGGTCCCTCCTGCAGCCAGGTACTCATGGGGAAATTCAACTTGGAACTCAACCAAATTGCAACTTGACCAGCCCCTCTGGAACAAATTAAGTTTGTGTTCCAAGGTACCACTGTACTGTGATCACAAGTTTATCTGCACGCATCAATCCACTTAAGGGATGGGATGAGAACGGAGCGTGTGCTGAGTGTGAGGGTGAGTTGTGGGGTGACATTACTTTCTGATATGCTGAGTATCTCGATGGTATCATCTGCAAGGATTCGAGTAAGATATTATGTATCTTGTATGAAAGTGCCAGTCAGATTGACTTATTTATTAATCGTTCTGCCCCCCTTTAACCCCTGGTCATGCAGTATCAGGATGCAGGGAGGACAGCCTTAAGCAAAGATTTGGCTTAGCATATAGCTGTATTTTTTCTTTAGTGCAACTAGTGCACAGTACCCAGTTTCTTGTATTCTTGTATTCTCTTTACTTGTAGTACACTGCATTAAAAATTGTGTACTGCCTTATCAGAGACACTGGGATACTCTGCAGCAACAAGAAGCCAGAACTCTGGAAGATGCTTCCGTGTTAACATCAGTTTCAAAGCGCTGTCAAATGAAAGTTCCACAAGGTTGTCTTGCTCTTTGGCTGTGAGGTCTGCAAGTACCTCATCACTATGCCTGCCAAAGGGCTTCTCAATTCCACTGTTGGCTGCTAACACTTTGAGGTTATCAGCGAAATAGAAATCCACAGTGAGTGACTTTATATTTTCCTTTGTCAAAAAATCAGACAGATTTCAAAAAGTCATAGTTTTACTTTTCAATTAGCTTAGCCCACGTTTCAAGTATCCTAATTATTGACTCAATTTTATTCTGTACTTGAAAAAGAGTCACTGACTTTCCTTGGAGAGAGAGATTCAGTGCTTTTAGCTAACTCCCAGCATGACATCCACAATCTCTTTGGCAGCAGGTAAAATCAAGTCCTCACCTATAATGTGGGCCTTTCCCATCTTAGAAGTGAGCTTTGCTGCCTCATGATGCATGGACCACTTTAGCATTGTCCAATTCCGATACAGGCTGACTCAATTGCTCTCTTTTTGCTTAGCAGTTCTTGAAATTTTTGCTTCGAAAAATTCAGTGGGTTTGGAGACATATTCAGGTGTCCATCTAATTTGGTCATCTTCACCACATTGAGGTAAAGGCTTCGGAGCCAGTGCCACTGCTCTGTTTTCTCCTAAACTTTCATTTTTAAGGTCTGTTTTCTCTTCATTGTTTTCATTTTTTTTCAGTTAAGTGGTCCTGTTGAAAGCCATCGATCCATTTTCTATTTTAGCATACTATCAAGCCTCTCATTAACTGTCCTACAAAATGTTCACAGCAACATTTGACAGTCTACCTTCAATACCCTAAGGTTGGGAAAAGCTGATATAAACAATGTGAAAATCAAGCAACAAATTAAACTATAGGCATATGCTGGAGTTAAAATGTACGCTACCAAAGTTGTATTGTTCATATTATAATGTATGTTTATAAATGTTGCTATGTAAAAATACTAATTCCAGTAGATGGTGCTCTAATGTGTGCTCCAGTCAGTATGTGAACTGAAATTCAATGTACGGTGTGTGTCTGCAATATAGCCATTCATTCAGTGCACAAACAATATATTGTACTCGTGTGTTCACAAGTGTCTTGTCTGCAGTTCATTTGTTTGTTTGTTCGTTCAATGGACGAACTTGCATTAGTACTTCAGATCAGAAGGGGTGTACTGGATCATTCAGTCAGTGTACTAAGATAAATATTAGAATTATAACTAGAATTAAGGGTGCATCAGTTGCATCCTCAGTAACAAGAACAATCCCATGATTCAATGTGTTCCAAATTCATTCTTGGGAGGCAAGTTAGTAATTATGCTCTTCCTAAGAAAACAAGTATGATCTTCACATTTTTGCTATTGAGAGACACCCAGAACTCTTGTTCTTGCTTGCATGGCACGTTTTGAAAAAGATTTATTCTTTAATTTTATTTATCCTCTATTTAAATAGGAAGGCCCCACTGAGATACAATATCTCTTCTGCCAGGAGGTCCTGGTCAATTAGATTAATTTCTAGGTCAGATTCGTTCTTTAATATTATTGTATGAGTACGTTTGTTTGGAAATTAACTAGTTCTTTTGTACTTGTTTTTGTTCATTCTTTGCATGTTTCAGGTGGTTTAAAAACACTGGTTGTTTTGCCAGCTATTATATGAAAGGTATCTTTGCAAAGTTTACAAATTACAGTAAACTGGTCCACATAGGATTTTGTAAATACAAACCTTTTCCAGACAATCAAAGCAGAATCTTTTTGGAACCAATTTGTCTCCATTTGCCATGCCGCATACTGTTATTTCAACAGCGTAGCTGACTTGCCTATGGACCATGTGTTTACCTATGACAATATTTAGCCGTGTGCAATAAGTTTTAGAAGTCTGAATTTGCTTGGTTTCACACTGGTCTGTTTTTGTTGTAGTACTGTTCTGGCCTCTGAACTCGCAGGCATTGCGTGATAGCTGCTAACAGTTTGTTATATAATAATATTAAGCAGTGCACTTGTAACTGGGCATTCAATGGAAGCTGAACTTAGCTGCAATTATGCCTAGTTGACTCCTGAGAAGCAGGTATGTTTGTATTATGCTATTTGCCTTATTTAGACAGAAGCATCCACCAGATAAAAATAAATGTGTATTGCTGTCGTGATTCCTGCATTATGTCTGAAATGTGTGTTGTGGATACAACTATAACAGGTTACAATAAAATATTGTTGCATTGCCCACCACTAATTATCCTCTCCTTACTGTCTTTGAATATTATTTTGGCAACTTTATACTTCGACTGAGTATAAAGAATATTAGCAAATTTTTCCTTACCGTACAATTATAAAGACATTCTGCACTTCTTACTCTAATATATTTCTATCGACAATTGCCATTGGTCATTACATTTTGCATGCCCAACGTTCTATAGTGCTACAGTGACCTGCTAAAAACACAAGTAATGGGGAATACATATGGTTTTGAGACTGATCTGTCATCGCCGAAAACACTAATCTTATTAGTGTGAAACTCAAAAAATATTTGACAGATTTTCTTAAAACTTGCAGACACATTATGTAGGTGAAGATCAAAAACTGTTTAAACTTGATACAAGTTGCACCAAAATTGAAGTAGCTCCGCATAATGGTAGCAAAGAGAAGGGCAGCCTCAGATACTTGGTCTACATGTGGTTTTGGGGCTGACACTTTCATGCATCACATTGCTCTTAACCTGTGTGTTCAGGATCAAGTACTTTTTCTGAAATTTTCCTTTTCAATAATTTGTCTATGATCTTGCCTTATGCTCCGGTTCAGACACACTGGTTGAAAAATGCTGCCCTACTCTCTGCTTTAGTTTGCCCTTCAAAGGCCTTCAGGTGACTGTCTGCTTCCCCCCATTTTTTTAAGGCTCGGAACATCAAGACATCAGAGATGTCTGCAATCAAAATAGTAAAACTGGATCCTGGTAGGTACAGGTACTTTAATATTCTCTCTTGTGTCGTAGCCTAAATCTTATAGTCAGTCAAAGACCCGCATGGAGGTCCCCCCACCCCCTCGAGGGTTGCGTATCTGTACTTAGGCCTCCTCAGCAGTTTCCACCTCATCCCAAGTTCCCTCTCCCAGGGTCCTCAAAGTGCTGATCTCAGCTGGACCAGAGGAAAGGTCCAGTCGTTTAATGAGCAGAAATACATTAATGATTTACTACCAATAATGCTTTCCAAAATATGTAAGCAGTCAGGGTTTGTGGTGTATTCTGTTTTTTTGTTTAAATTATTTATTATTATTGTGCATGTGTTCATCAGAAATTCTGGTTTTTTTTGGTCTAGTTTTCAGAAGCTCTTTGAATAATTATTTTTAAATAATCTTACCCCCACACAAACAAAGGAGATGACATCACCTCCATCCAACAAGAGATTACCATGATGAAGGAATGCAAGCACAAAAACATTGTGGCTTATTTTGGCAGCTACCACAGGTGACTATGGTTTTTGTATTTCTATTATGTTCCTTTTTAAACTGGAAAAGCCCAAAATGCTGCCCTGATCCAAGCCTCTTGTCAATTGCCTGGTCAATTACCTTAATATAATATCTTTACAAAAAGGAGCAAATTAAGCAGATACTGTTGATGTAGCCGATGTACAGTACTGTGAAAAAGTCTTAGGCAGTCACAAAAAAATGATGTTTGAATAATCTTCATGTTGGTGTAAGACTATTACATTATGTCTGTCAACGTGTGACAGCTTAGCCATATCAAAACCTGGATGCCATATCAAATCCAATAGAACACCTTTGGGATGAATTAGAGTGGAGACTGTGAGCCAGGCCTTCTTGTCCAACATCAGTGCCTGACCTCACAAACGCTCTCCTGGAAGAATTGTCAAAAATTCCCGAGAACACAATCCTAAACCTCGTGGACAGCCTTCCCAGAAGAGTTGAAACTGTTATAGCTGCAAAGGGTGGGCCAACTCCATATTAAAGCCTACGTAATAAGAATGGGATGCCATTAAAGTTCATGTGTGTGTGTAAAGTCAAGTGTGTCAATATTTTTGGCAATATAGTGTATAACCTTTAACAATTTCTTTGAAAGCCTAAGACAGTAGTTATTAATTAATTGATTATGAGACAGTTGCCATTGTTAGTGACTGTAGGTGGAATACATTCACACTATACTCACCCATTAGATCATGAAAGTCATACAACAAATCTTATGGGAAAAGAAATACACAGTGGTACCTCAGTACTCAAACTCATTAGAACTTGAATTTCTGAAAAGTCGAACCAACCACTTCGAAAAAAAAATTACCTCGAACTCGATCTGAATCTCAGAAGTCGAACCGTGAACGCCGACCTAAGATAACTTATCTTATGAGTCACGCAACACGTCTCTCAGCGGAAACAAAGGGTAACGCTTCAGTCTTAGCCTCGCATTCGCTGTGATAGCATCGTTTGTTGGCGATAGTTTTTTATTGAAAATATCATGTAATACACTGTACTTTATATCATTTTGGTAGCCATTGCTCACCAACAAGTTACGCAATAGGTGTACAAATGTTACAACCTAAAAGTTTGCGATTTACGAACAAATTAACGAAGTAATAACAATAAACAATGGACCACATACAGTAGCGTACACTCTCTCCCAATTTTTTTTCTCATTTTTAAAAATGTTTTGCTTTTGTTCCTACATTAACTACAAACCCTTAGTATGCTTCAAGGTAGTAGTGCTGTGTCTGGGTTTATGAAAAAGGTATCATTGTTTTTTTTGTTTTTTTTTTTAACTTTACACATTGTTTGGATACATTTATTTTCTTACTTTACAAATTAATGTTTTGATAAATGTGCTTAGACGTGTTTAGTATATGCTCTTGTTTTATCCTGTTCATTTTGTGTTTAAATGCTAAAAAAACATATTTAGATGTATTTTTTTGGGACCGGGAACCAATTAATTGGTTTTCCATTATTTCTTATGGGGAAAATTCGATCAGAACTCGAACTTTTCAGGATTCAAACCCGAGTTCTACACGGATTAAGTTTGAGTTCTGAGGTACCATTGTACTTATAATTATGTTTAAAATGCACATTTGCCTTTACCTGTCAGTTCATTGTTTAAAGTGGGAAAGTTCAGTTATTGTCCGTTCAGGAGAAAATGCACACGATTTGCTGAACACATCTCACAATCCATTCTTATAGCACAAATTACAGGACAGAATAACCAAATATGTATTAAACCTCAACCAGAAATATATACATGGTATATAGTACAGATTAACCCCTCCCACAAGAGATATTTATTAAAGTAAATTTAATTCTCTTAAAAATACACTCACCTAAAGGATTATTAGGAACACCTGTTCAATTTCTCATTAATGCAATTATCTAATCAACCAATCA
>JAODJU010000002.1:15703585-15717621 GCA_026776725.1 Gnathonemus echidnorhynchus | reverse complement strand
AGTTTGAATCTGAACCTGTGTAGTTTGAATGGGGGGGGGCTCAATAATGTTCCTATCTAGAAAAGGGGGGCCCTGCACAGAAAGTTTGGGAACCACTGTCTTAATGATTGCTCTTATGCAAGGAGAGATTGAGGACTATGTGACCAAGAGGTGCACCTGCATCAAGCAAAAACATCCCCCTGTACATCAGAGGGGTTTCAAGCGCTCAATCACTTCAAGTGCCCCTTTTGAGTTAATCTGTGTAGATTATCTGCATTTGGAGACAAGTAAAGGGGGTTACAAGTATATTCTCATCCCCATCGATCACTTCACATGCTTTGTCCAGGCATACCTGACGAGGAATAAATCTGGAAAAATGGCAGCAGAAAAGATCTTTCAAGATTTTATCCCTCATTTTGGCTATCCGGAGAAGCTCCGTCATGATCAGGGACATAAATTCGAGAACAATCTTTTCCGTAGACAACAACAATTATCCAGAATTGTGCACTCATGGACTACCGCATATCACCCTCATGGGAACCCTGTGGAAAGGGTGAACCGGACACTTCTCCAGATGTTGCGAACCCTCCATGAGGAGAAAAAGAGTGAATGGAAAGAACATCTACGTCACATTGTGCATGCCTATAATTGCACAAGGCATGAGGCCACCGGCTATTCCCCATTTTTCCTCCAATATTTGCAAGCACCAAGATTGCCAGTCGACTTGCTGTTTGGCCTGAAAGCTGATACAGAAGAATTTGAGGGTTTTTCAGAGAAGTGGGCTAACGGAATGTGAGAAGCTTATCAGATTGCAGGTCAAAACAACCAGAAGTCTTCTGCTAAAGGTAAGAAGTACTACGATAGGGCAGTGAAAGGGTTGACACTCCAAGCAGGCAACAGAGTGCTCGTGAGGAATCTCTCAGAAAGGGGTGGTCCTGGGAAAGTACGTGCCTACTGGGAGAAGATGGTGTACCGGGTTGTGGAATGGATTGGAGGTGGGCCAGTACATAGAGTGCAGCCAGAAACAGGAAGTAAGTCTCTCTGGGTACTACATCGCAACCTCCTTCTTCATCTGAGCTGTCGTTCACCTCCTGTGAATGACAGCTCAGATGAAGATGGTCTTGCCTGCATCATAGGTCCCTTGGATGAATTGCCATATCACAGTTTCAGAAGAGAACCCGTGCACGGCGAGAATCACTTTTCTCAAGCTTCAGGTGCTTGACCAGTACTACGTCCAACAGCCAGTGAGTTTTGCCCTACTAACACTCATCAAGAACGGTCAGTACCAGACATAGATGAACTCGACCAACCAGGTCAGAAGGAAGTGCCTGATGTACATGATATGGAGATTCAAAACGAAGAGGGAGCATCCAATGATGAAAGACACGAAGAGTCAGAAGGAGAGGATGATGCCGAACAAAGAGAGAGGGTGAGAAGGTCAAGCAGGGTCATGTGTCCAAAAGAAATGTTGACATGTGAGATACTAGGTCAACCAGTATACACACCGTGGAGGACAGAAACTAATGCCCTCATGTTTAATCCCAGTTATTCGTCCCCAATAGGATATAGGGGTAACCCATGCTATATCCCTCCCATGTACGGTGTTTGTAGTGTACCACAGCAGCTTCCTAGTAATAGCTATAGTTACACTTACTGAAAAAGTTAATGGTTTGGGAAAATGTAGAAGATAGAAATATACCAAGAAGCTAAATGAAAAACTTGGGGGAGACAATGGGGGAGAATGTAGAGGGTTGCTCTACCACATACAAATTCAAATATCACACAATACAATACTTCCACCCAGAAAGACTCACACAACACATTTTATTTGAATTTATTTCATTCTGTTTACTAAAATCTCAGCTGGATAAAACTTCTGTTTAAAAGGAAAGTTGGTCTAATACAGTCATTTTCATTATTATCTGTGATCTAACACAGTACAGAATGTACTGAAATACAGTAGTCTTGGTTAGTTCATCCCCAGGCCTTTTGGTGGTGCTCCAAGAGTTGGGAGACGGGCAATGGCTAGATGCAGAATAAAATACACTGAAAGCCATTTGCCACGAAAACTGAAGTGTCGTCTTATTTCTCATCACAGGGGTGAGACAAGTACTATTAACGCTACAGCGCCACCTTTAAGTGCAGGTGTGGTGGTTACACACATGGCACCCATTTCTTTTCAAATGTTTAAAAACTAGGTAAAACAAATTGACTGCAGCACACTCTACTCCCCTATCAGGCCTGTAAGCAAACTGCATGGGGTTAAGTTCATGC
Organism: Gnathonemus echidnorhynchus; assembly: GCA_026776725.1. Taxonomy (NCBI): domain Eukaryota; kingdom Metazoa; phylum Chordata; class Actinopteri; order Osteoglossiformes; family Mormyridae; genus Gnathonemus; species Gnathonemus echidnorhynchus. The sequence continues at coordinate 15,715,368 of JAODJU010000002.1, read as the reverse complement.
TTAATTTTCCATAGGATTTCAGACTTACTAATTTTTCTAATGTTTTCATCACAATTAACGTGAGAGCTACTGGTCTAAAACAGAAGTTTGACAATTGCTTTGAATCTTTAACAACTTCTCTACGAAGACTGAAATGTTAACAAGTAAATTAAGATTGTAAACCAACAGAGAGAAGAAATTATGTGGGAGTACAAGCAAAAACAAAAAAATTAAAATTAAAAATAATGGAGGAAGAAGCCCTAGTTGACGGCCTGCCACACACACTGGCGCTTTCTTGCAAATGACATTCGAATTTTATGACGTACAATCACTGGATAATAAACACTGGATAATTTTCCTCAACATTTTCACAGATTTTCACAGAAGTCTTCAAACTAGGTAAAGAGAACCCAGTTAAGCAAATGGCATAAACAAATTATACTTTCCCTTTATTTACTGAGGAAAATTATCCAATGTTACCTATTTGTATTGTGGAAAAAAGCTGTGAACCTTCTCAACATGTGTGGGCGCCCCCACGTGCCCATTGGTTCCAACATCGGGCAACTGTGACATCTGCATGCCCCACATGTCGGGCAATTGTATGATACAACCACCTGGCCTCATGTAAACCCACAATGCAACCCCTATCAAACTCCGTCAAGTGTTGCAAATCCAAACATTTATATACCTATTGCTGGTCTGCACATGTACCAAATTACATCCAAATTGGACCATTACTTCTGGGTGCTTAACTTTTTGTCACTGAGTGTATTTGTAACACGTTAGAATGGGATAAACCTGGGAAAATTAAAACAAATTATAAATCAAGTTCATGTGCAATTCAACCAAACAAAGGAAATCTGCAGTTTATCAGAGGATTTTGTTGGGATTTGTATCAGCATGCCTTGCCACCAGCTATGATATTATGGCCTGTCGGCCTTAGCTGTCTGTTTGTGCCTGGACCCCCTTTTTAAGCACAACCAGATTCTTTGTGCTTTTCAGCAGATGGCTGGAGTAGGCCAGAGAAAGCAAAATTATGTCATTTTATTTTTTTCTGAGCCCAACTTAATGCACCCACAAAAAACCATTACATCTCATGAGAATAAAAAAAGACAGATTCAAGATTGTTTATTGTTATTCCGAATAGATGGGGGTAGCATGTTAAGGAAAAAAATTAGGCACAGAGGTCCAGTGAACAGCACTATAGTTTAAAACAAACATTCACTTCTAGGGGGAAAAAATGGTTACAAGGGGGTAAAATTTAAGTTTTCAATTTTAAAAACGACACAAGATTTACATGTCATGGTAATTAAATTGTGAGAATAACCCATATACTCCACTTTATCTTCATTCAACATTAATTTAGGGATTTAATTGTAAATTTTTTGATTGCAAATTAATTACTGTTATTATTTTTAATCGATTCACGGCATAGCACACATTGTACCATTGATACAATTTCATTGTTTCTGAAGCACAGCTGTACACAGTGAATTGCTGTAGACCCAGCTGATGAACGAAACAATGCTATTATACAGTATACTTTATACATGTACACAACATCCACCACGTATTCCTGTCCTGTACATTAATTTAAAGATTATTTTATGCACATTTATCCCCAATCCCTTATGTCATTGTATTCTTATAAGTTTGTTCTTTTAACTCATTATTTTGGTAAGTAGTTCTTATTTCAGCTATTATGTTGCAAGTTTTACTCATGTTGCTTTTACTTTACTCACCAAGTTTTATTCAACTTTTGTGACAGGACGTATCCTCTACATTAAGGAACACAATTTCTTATATAAATGTTATGCATGGAGGCATTAAAACAAAATTCTAAAATCTTATATTATTGATTCTAAAATACAAAATATATAAATTACCACCGTCATCTGTCTTAATCCATTTTGAACAGAAATTACCATCCATCCATCCATTTTCAATATCTTTGACACCAATAAAACCAGAATTTCCATTAAAAAAAATGTAATTCTATTTCAGTTAATATTTCATTATTATTTATTTGTAAATGAAACCTGCAAAAACACAGTTTTAACACAGTAAGAGTGTATAGCATTGTTTTAGCCTGTAACTTCATATCTTACTTCTGTGTATAAAGTTTCTCTCTCCATGACTGCTCTCTTATTCCTGTCTTTGGTTATCTTGCCAGTGAAATTCAATGCAGCATAGTTCAGTCTGTCAGCTTCATGGTTCTGAGAAGAAGGGACAAATTCAAACCCATTTTTCTGATTCGTAATTGACAAGTTTATATGTGCCAAATATCTAGTGATTTTTCACAAATCTTAATCAAATACTTAAATGGATCAGATCAGAACCTCATCTATCAATTACTGTTATATAACTGTAGTATTTTGTATTTGAAATGCATTTTGAATGTTAACAAATGTCATCAAAATCAGTGATAAAAACACGGTGATGACAGAATTATTAAGATATGTATTTACCTCTTCAGTGGACAGCTTTTCATTTTGTCCTGTTTTAAATATATGAACACCGCCAATAAGGATATAGATATTGCACAATATACGTTTTCTGCAGAAATCCATCATTCCAAAGCTTATTCAAGGTAAATTATATGCATACAATTTTTTTTAAATACATCATAAGCAATTGTATTTGAACTGTATTAAATTTGCAGATTGCACTCAAACAGTTAAATCACTGTAATTGTTAAGTTAATATATGAATAACCGTCACATTACTATATTTAAACTGCTGTATTCTGAATAAAATACCTTCACAATGCTGGCAGGGTCTTCTTATGAGGTGGATGAGAATGACAAACAGGATGAAAGTAACAGCCAAGGTGGCACCCAGGCAGTATATAATGTAGAGGAGAGCAATTGTATCTCCTGAAAATGTAGAGAAAATAATACAAATGCTACATAGATTAAGCTATTCTAAACGTTAATTTTTCCACATTTTCCATCAAAACCAATTACCTATTCGACAGAAAACACCTGGGGAATTCAATGGAATGAAAATATGTTCTGATAATACAGATTATGATAATATACTAACAGTTAATATTAAATATGCTGTTGAAGATTATATTTAGATGAAATTCACATATAAATAGCAAAGAAAAATATAACTTATTTCTAAAAGATATCAAACATTTTTTTTATTACAGAATAGTCTATATTGTTAACTACAGTAATAATAGATTACTTTAACTTGCATTTTGCTATTTCTATTACTAACATTAAAAAAAATATTTTCCTTACCTGAAAAGTTTACAACTGTCCCATTCCCAAAGAGTATCTCCCCACACATGGCCACAGCGCAGTAGTAAGTCCCAGCATCAGAGAGGCTGAGGTTCCTCTTGGGGAGGCTGTAGACACAGCTCTGTGTAGGAGATCCAGCCTCAGGGCTCTTCTCACATTCATCCCTCCTGTTTCCATGGGTGTAAATGACTCCTGGAATGGAGTCTCCTGATCTGTGTCTGAACCAGTAAACACTGTGTTCTTCTGCACAGCTCTCAGTCTCTATTGTACACTGCAGGGTCACAGAGTCTCCTGGTTGCACTGTGTCAGACATAGGCTGCTGAATCACAGTCCTGCTCTTTGAATCTGTGCCTAAAAAGAGTAATAAAAATTCCTGGTAGATAATGTCAAATAATGAATGTCTGTTTAATTTTGATTTTGTATGAAAACTATAGAAAAGATATTTTATGTGTAAAATGTAGATTATAGTAATACATATTATTTGCATAAATATTATTTATATTATGTTCCAATATAATCTAATATTCAGTTGTGTTATTTATATATAAACAGAATATTGTTTGTATTACATTGAATACATTTCACACAAAATAGCACAGAGAATTTAATGCATTCATTATAGAACGAAAGACATTCAATGACAGTACCTGTTAATAAAAGTGTTCCATTTCCAAAATGCAGCACATTTATAATTGTTACTCCACAGTAATACATTGCTGAATCAGAATCCTGTGTGTTTGAAATGATCAGGTGATTTTTTCCTGTGCCAACCTGCACTCTGAGGCGGGAGTCACTTTTAAACTCATCATAAAATACCGGATGTCCTTCATAATTATAGAATGTGGATATGAGGCAAGGTTTCCATCCCCCTGATTGTTTGTACCAAGACAAATAAGCTGGATCAGTTGTCTCGTAGAAGCACTGTAGAGTTACTGTGTCCCCAACCTGGGATGTTACCAAAGGATCTGGCTGAATGACATCTGTAGTTTGTGATTCGCCTAATTGTGCTACAAAGGAAATTCAGAAATAATTTATGCAAATTATTTTAAAATATAAAAGCAAACATAAATCTGAACAGTATTAATTACCAAAGACACATTTAATGTCAATATGCGAATATCTGCTTTTTCCTTTTATGTGTAAAATTTCATATAACTACCAAATAAACATTGCAATGAGAATTAATAAACTATAGAAAAATTTTCACTTACATTCTGTTAACAAAACAATAAGCAGAAGACTGACATTCATTATCCACATATGTCCAGTAAAATAATACAATCAACAGGTCAGAGAAAATCAAGAGACTTGACTGACTTAGTGGTGAGAAACCAGATAGCACTTTCCAAAGCTATTGAATATTCTACACTTCTATCTTCTGTCTTGATCTTGACCTCTTTCTTTTGGTCACCACCCCTTCTCAGAAATCCTCCTCTGCATCATGAACATCATCAAGGTGGTGCTCAAAACTATCTTGAGCTGTCTTTAATATTTAAATGTAACCACATTTAAATATAGTCTGCATGATACTACAACTCACATTTACATTGCATGTATTTAATTAGTTGACATTTTCATCCAAAGTGACGTCAAAGTGAGGTAAATAGCCATTATTTTTGTCAAAGAGACAACTAGGTGTAAATGCAGTGAAGCTGATCTTCCAGTGAATGGCCAGTTACAAAAGTATGAAGTACTCGAGCAGGAGGTATATTCCTTCAAAGCCATTTTTCGAATGTTTCAGTACTATCATAAATAAAGCAATCTCTCCCCCTCTAAACAGACATCCATATTGAAATTGGCTTGCAGCATTTATTGAAAGTACAATGTGGCTTGTAACTACTGCACCGAATGTATGTATTTTATGGTTACCTTCATACTAATGTCATCTGACTTGTGGATGAAACATTCAGACATCAAGTAATATAATTGCTGGTGTGGGAAAGCTGACTTAACTTGAGGAAAGAACCATGCAACATGGAATTTATGAGAACCATCATTTTTATTGCTCAAGGTTGAATTCCCATTACAGGCTAAAGGTGAGAGTGGGGAACTAAAACAATTAAAATGCCATTTCAATGATGAGAGGATTTTTTTATTTTCAAATTTGAATAGTGAGCATTTCAAGTTATATCCCTAGAGAAAAGATTTAATCAGTTTATATGCATCTATCGTATAACCACTTGTTCTGGTCAAAGTCACAGGGGGGGTCTAAGTGCTGTCCTGGGCAGCAGAGGGTACAAGACTGGGGCAGACACACATGCACAGACATACTTTATGGGTAATTAAGAGATGTCAGTAATGGATTTTCTTTTATCATTTAATTTGAGGGTGGCTTATGTATATATGATCAAAACCTGTTATTTTGATGTTCTGGGAACCATTTCTGGTCCCCACAAGGGGAGATTCGATTTTCTGAAAATTCAACAATCAAAAAAAAAATAACAATAATAAAATAATAATGGCAAGTCTTGTATTTTGTTTGGTTACTTACGGCTGGGTTGGGATTAAGGTTGTCATTGTTAGAATTATGGTTTTTCCCCTAGAAATGAATGGACGATCCCCACAATAATATAAATACAATAGTGTGTGTGTGTGTGCATATATGGGGTCCCAGCACAGGGACAGCCAGGGTCCCTGGAGTGACTGGGTTCTGGTCACAGGCGAGTACTAACCTGCTGAGTCACACTCCACTCTCCAATATGCATACTTCGGAAATCCAATTTGGTTTGGTGCTGTCATTTCTGGTCATTTTATATAAAGAAGATGAAAGCCAGGCTAAAGTAATCTGGTTACAGCAGCTGATCACAGCTCTGGAGAACACCTAATGCTCTTATGTTACCACTAGAAGGAGCCATCACTGCAGCCTTCATTGCAGATATCTATAACATTCGCTGCAATAATATATCAAAAAGATCTTATCAAAATTATTATATAAGTACACTACTGAGAATTAAAGCCACATGCTCCATGTGAAAATGTTAATTTTGTCAGATTAATAACAGAAGTCAAGTATCTAATATTAAACATGCCTTTATAATGTGTTTATACGTTATTCTCCATATTTACTTATGACAAATAACAAAAAGTTGAATTTTAGCCATAAAACACAGCAGCCTTCCCTGTTCATTCATTTCCAGATCTTTTAAAGCTGAAAAATGCATCATTATGTACCTCATTGAAACTGAAAACCTTTATTGTCATTTGTACAATGAAATTAAGTGTGTGAGAGTCCTCCACAGTTTGACAAAGCTCAGCTCAGAGTTTCTGCTTCAGGAATATAACCAAGTAACCTTCAGCAGCAACTCTGGCAGATAGATATCTACTGACCACAGATAGATATCTACTGACCACAGGCAGTAAAGATGGGCGGACATGTCTCAGCCTCCCTCACTCTCACAACTGGAGCCCCCCAGGGTTGTGTTCTGAGCCCCCTGCTGTACTCATTCTACATGCACGACTGCGCAGCCTCTACCAACTCCACCACCATCATCAAGTTTGCTGACGACACCGTCGTGGTGGGCCTGATCACCGACAACGATGAGACGGCCTACCTGGAGGAGATTGGAAATCTGGAGAACTGGTGCCAAAGGAACAATCTCCTTCTAAACGTCAGCAAGACAAAGGAATTGATAGTGGACTTTAGTTCAAAGCAGGAGAGGAACTACCAGACCCCTGTTATCAACAAGAGCCCAGTGGAGAGAGTGGACAGTTTCAGATACCTCGGTGTCCACATCACGCAGGACCTGTCATGGTCCTGTCACATCAACACTGTGGTGAAAAAGGCCCGGCAGAGTCTCTTCCACCTCAGACGCTTGAGAGACTTCAGACTGCCCTCCAGGGTGCTCAGGAATTTCTACTCCTGCACCATAGAGAGCATCCTGACGGGAAACGTCACGACCTGGTTCGGTAACAGCACCATGCAGGACAGACGTGCTCTACAGAGGGTGGTGCAATCAGCTGAGCGCATCATCCGTACCGAGCTCCCTGACCTGCACTCAATCTTCAGCAAGCGGTGCTGGATCAAGGCCAGGAAGATCGTGAAGGACCTCAGCCACCCCAGCAATGGACTGTTCTCTCTGTTGAGGTCAGGAAAGCGATTCCGCTCCCTGAAGACTAATACAGAAAGACTGAGGAGGAGCTTCTTCCCGCAGGCGATACGGTCTCTAAATCAGTACACCACACAGTACTGATCCATTTTGCACATCCACACCTATGTTTCTTGCACTAAATCTAGACATTCAGCACATTCAATGACAGTAGTGGTCACTGCACACCTGCACTTTCGTGGAGATTATATTATTCTATTTTTATTCTGTTTCCCTTATTTGCACACCCTCCGGACATTTCTATTTTGTACAGATATTTTATTCTCTCTTAGTTAAATTACTTTCTATTTTCTTCTTATTTCCTATTAATAGTGTTTTATTTTTAGGTCATGGGCAGTCGTCCAAGCGTTCAAGCATATCGTACTTTGTATGACTGTGTATGTGACAAATAAAATTTGAATTTTGTATTACCCACCCTTGATTACCCAAATGATACTGAGTTATCAGTTTTCAGTACATCATACTATAGTACTATAGTATATCATATAATATACTGTTTAGGTTAGTGGTTCTCAACCTTTTTTGCACCGCGACCCAATTTTCATCATGCCTGCTCAGTTGTGACCCTATATCAAGTATAGGTTTAAATAAATGCTATGATCAAGCACCCAGCGCCCTCTGCAATTTGCACTACTCAATGCCCATTGCATAAATCTAATTGGATGTGTCAGTGAATTCTAAATTAAGCATCTGTGGTTTAGCTTCTTGGATTACACGAGTGTTCACTATTTTTGCGTTTTTCATTTGCAGACTCAAGACCTATTTATATGGGTTAATTCTGGGATTTGGATGTGCTAGCTTTGGTACCTCACTGTGCAAGGACAGAAATACTATTCTGAAAACCCTTCTTTCTAGGTATCTAAATACATTCTTCACAGAACTTAGGATGTATGTAATTTACTAATTTCCCAGCTCTGTGGAGGTCTGACAAGATGTAGCTATAGCATCTGCTTTCATAGTGCTTTGTGTGGTTAGATGTCACTATTACCTTCACCATCCCTCAGACTTGGGCATAATTTGTGATTTGTGTTTATATCTTTAAATGTTCCTTCAACATAGATGGACATGATATTATGTGTGATGAGGAGAACCTGAAATGATTACTCCCACTGTGACTCTAAATGAAACACCACAAGCACTGCCACTTCACAACATTTAGCACAGGCTAAACCTTCCTTTCAGCTTCACCAGTATACCCATGTTCACCTTAATCTATCATTAGAGAGTCAGTACCATTTCAGTCTCTCTTTCCAGCCTTAGTAATTATCCAGTCTCCTTGTCCACTTTTAAACTGACTAAGGTCTCTAGCTTGCATAAGTGTGTTGAAGCAAACATTTAAAGATTGGTACAGTGACCCAGCCTCATACTGTATGTCCAGGGTTGGTGGTCTTAAACCCAGCCCTAGACTGTGTGTGAATGTTCTCCTTGCAGGTCCCCCTTGTGTTATATGACTGTCTATTGGGTCCTGGGCTGGTGGTCCCCTGTCTTGTTGATTTGTACCCTGTGGAACTGAAATCTACTGATGGGTTTGGGCTCTACAGCTGAATAACCCCAGCCTTAGCAAATATGCACACAATGGAAAAAAGAGTCAAATATTATTTTATATGATGTGATTTATCATGATGTGACAAAGTTATTTGGCAATACTGTAATTTTTTTTTATGAGGAAGTTAACTGAGATTAATATGCTATATATTCAACTGATTAAAAAAAGGACTGATGTTATGCTTAATGTCTTCAATAGTAAATATGCCCATAATCTTAAAATTTAATTTACAATGTTCTTTGCAGCTGTCTTACTTTTATTATTTTATCACGCAGCACATGCATACACACATGCTTTTATATGTGCATGAGGAAGTTGGTTTGAGAACTGCAGGCTTGTGGCTGCGCTTGACCTCTGTTCTAAATAATGATTTTGAAACTGGCCAACTTTCCACCGTTTGTTAGCTTGCAAACAAGCAAAAACCACAGAGTAGTCTCACTATATGAAAAGAAGGACAACAAACTGACCTGGCAGTGTTTTTTATACTAGGTGCTTAAAAAGAAAGACTATAATCTGTTCAGCTCTCTAGCAAGGTTTGAACAAAGATTACCGGAAATATTTTTTGTTTTTTGCCTTTAATTTTGATGTGTTGAAAGCATCTCACCGCCATCTCAGACAACAATATCTTGAGAGAGAGGCTTCCTAAAGTGAAAGAAATACTGCTGTGTATATATACTTATGTGTATATTACATTCTGAAGGCCAAATGTCCCCACAATGTGATACAAACCAGTTATTTTGACTTTGTGGAGACCATCTTTTCAGTCCCCCAAAGCAGAAACTCAATTATAAAAAAATATGTGACTCCAATTAAAAAACAAAAAATGTCAAAGGTTTTGTATTATGTTTGGTTATTTATGACTTAGGGGTTAAGGATGTCATTCTTAGTATTAGAGTTTTTCCCATAGAAATGAACAGAAGGTCCCCATCAAGACAGGATTACAAACATGTGTGTGTGTGTGTGTGGATTAGGTTTATATTTCACTGTGGGGACCAAATGTCCCCCACAATGTAATAAAAACCTGTTATTTTTAGGTCCCCACAAAGATCTGTGAATCTAATCAAAGTAAAAATGTCAAATGTCTTGTATTTTGTTTAGCTACTTGTTAAGGATAGGGCTGGGTAGGAGTTAAGATCATCATGTTGTGAGTTTTCCCCAAAGAAATGAATGGAGAGTCCCCACAAAGATATAATTACAAACTTTTTTATGTATTCAAGGATATAAAGTTACATACTGTAGAAGTTACATAGAACATTTGGCATTTATAGACATACTGGCCGTGTGGTTTTCACACTCTGAGGCACAAACACCATTTCCTTTGTGTGTCATTCTTTCTATATAGAGCAGAGGTGATGCTGGCAATGGAAAATTACTGACCACATTTGTAAACAGCACTCTTGACGCTTAACCAACCAACAATACTCAAAATGTTATTTGTTTTCTTCTAACAATTATTCATTTATGTAACCTATAATCTTAATATATAATTCAAAATGCATGTTTTTTCTTGGTTCATATTGGTGTTGTCCTTTAAAATTCAGTAACCATCAAGTTATGCATAAAGATTGACATTTGGTTGACCTCTGTTTCTTGCACCGCTCCAAAGAAAGCAGTATGTATGTCATACTTTTGATTCTTATTTGCACATTAATTTTGTTTAAAGTGTTTAAAACATTAAACCTATATGGCCTGACAGGTCCATGTTGAATTGGGCTGTTTTTTGCCTCTTTGGAATGGTTACTTTATATTACTTTATAACTTCAGATATAATTGTCAGCGACATGTCTAATACCTAAAATCAAAGCTGATCACTTACCATTAATTGCGGTAAATTGCATGATTGAAATTCATAGGCAACTTCTGTATAATTTATGGATAGGCAATTTTTTTTTTTAAAAGCTGAACAAATACAAATTTTTGTATTTGGGTATTTTGTGAATATCTCAAAAACTATATGGAGGATTCAGTCAATTTTAAATATGTGGTTCTCAGACATGATTTAACTGTTTTATTGAGGAAAGGTGACATATCTGTCGAAACCCTACCCAGAAAGGCTATGATGTCACTGACAGTACTTCAGGGGATAAGCTTGTTTTTCTAAATACATTACCACATATGGCTCATAACAATCATTTTCACCAATTTCAAAGAAAATCTATATTTTATTTACCCAATTTGTGCCTGATCTACCCAAAACTATCCAGAACAAAGAAAGCTATAATAGCAAAATGCACTTCTAGTTGAATACAGTATACTATGATGTGCTGTAATACAGCCCTTAATAATGGGAATGATCATTATAATGTTGTGAAATACAGAATTATAAAACATATAAATATTTAAAAAACAGAGAAAAAACCATAACGCATAAGAATCTTCTGCGTGTACAAAAGTGTCCACCTCCATTACAGCAATGGACGTCTCACTTTCTTCTAATCATTCTCTAAAGTAATCTGTCTAAAGTCAAAGTCGTCTTCTAAGATTCTGCGACACAGAATGTCTTCCTAACCATTTTTTCACACAAAAACCAAAGATCAATGTTCGAACCTCCAAAAAAAGCTTACTGAAACTTACCAAAACCAAAAGTGTAAAATGTACCGGAAGTACCCCTCCCAGTTCTGCGCCCAGAGAAAAAAACTTTTGAACAATGAGGACAGTGTCACGACCCATGTCTGCTGATATTTTTGAGTCAGAATATTAAATACGTTGTATTCTGTCTTCACTGACAAAAGAATTTAAATTTGAAGCTAATAACGGCTGACCTCTACTAATTTCTGAGAATATTTCAATTAAATTTCCATCCATCCATCCATCCATCCATTGACTTCCGCTTATCCAAGGTCGGGTCACGGGGGCAGCAGTCTCAGCAGGGAAACCCAGACTTCCCTCTCCCCAGCCACT
>JAODJU010000002.1:15647815-15658784 GCA_026776725.1 Gnathonemus echidnorhynchus | reverse complement strand
ATTTTAAAAATAATTTGCAAGTGTAAACACAGAACATGTGGATAGATTGAAGAGCCGCAGGCGAGCAGTGAAAGAGCTGCAAGTGGCTCGCGAGCCGCGGGTTCGCCACCCCTGGTCTAGGCTAAGGGCTGCAAAGGTCTCACAGAGCTCTCTTTCCCCACCATGGAAATTGGTGCCTTGGTCTGAGAGAAGCTCAAAGGGCATCCCACGGCGCGCAATGAAGCATCTTAAGGTCATAAGGAAGGAGTCAGAGTCGACTCCTGTAAGGACGTCACGGTGGAAGCAGATTATCTGTTTTATTTCTTTCTTTTCTCTTTGTCTTTCTCTTTTTTTTTTCTCTCTCTCCCTCTCTCTCTTTCCCCCTTCTTCTTTGTTTCCCCCCCCTCTCTCCCTCTCCTTCTCTTGAGGAAGCAAATAAAAATAAATAAATAAACAATAAATAAATGAAAATAAATAAATACAAATAAAGTAGTCCTCCGCAGAGGGGGGGTGGTGGAGGGAATATAAAAAAAAAAAAAAAAAGGACACACCTGGTCGTAAGGCAATTAAATATAATACCCCACCTTTTTTCAGAACGCCTTCCGATCTTCACTTGGAAGGGTCCGAAGCAGTCCATCCCCGTGCTGTAAAATGGCTTGAAGAGTCGTAAACGGGCTAGTGGCAGATCAGCCATTCTCGGCACTACTGGCTTTGCCTTCCACTTGCAACAGTTGGTACAGGAATGCTGTTGTTTCCGGATAGCCTCCCGTCCACGCAGGATCCAGAAGGCACTTCTTATCTCAGCAAAGACGCGCTCTGGACCTGGGTGACACAGCTTATAATCGTAATCTTGAAATGGGAGCTTCGTAGCAAAGTGGTGAGGGTCTAGAACTAATGGGTGTTTGTACGAGGGATCAACTCCTTCTGCATGCCGTAGCCGTCCACCGACATGGATGACCTTAGTGGAGTGATCAAACTCTGGGGCAAGGGTAAGTAAGCAGCTGGATGGGAGGACAGCTATACCTGCTTCCAGGAGTTTATAATCCTCTGGGAAACTGTCTCGCCGGATTCAGCAGAGAATATGGGCCTCTGCCTTTTGATAATCTGTTGCTGTAGGACTCTTCTGTTCATTAGCCGCCCCATGAGCCTCCTGCACAACTACCTCTACCAGTTCCTTCCAGCTGCTGTTCTTGCTGATGTCTGGTAAGCATGGGTAAGGTGAGATCATGGTGGCACCACAGAAAGCATTTTTCCGAAGCTCAGATTCATCAGTGCCCGATATGTCTGCAAGAGGGTTTGCTGGCCATTCATTAGGGGGTTGAAGAAGAAATTCTGGGCCATGACTCCAATGACTCGGTTGGGACAGTACTCTCAGTGTTTTACCTCTGGTAAGGTCATCAGCTGGATTCTGGCCTGTGTCTACATACCTCCAGTCATATTGATTAGTCAGTTCCTGGATTTCCGTCACTCCCGTACCTAAAAACACCTTGTAGTGGCAGGACTCTGACTGAAGCCATGAAAGGACTGTGGTTGAATTTGTCCATAACACAGTGCGATTGATCTCTAGGGTTAGCTCATTTTCCAGTAACTTGGCTAATTGAGAGCCACTCAGTGCGGTGCACAACTCCAGCCTAGGGATGGTGTGGCGGCGTTTAGGGGCAACCTTTGACCTTGCCATGACAAAGGCTACTTGCACGTTACCTTTGTCGTCTTCATGGATTTCCCAGGTGACGCTGGACTGGTCTGTGGCTGGTGTGTAGCATCAAGGCAGGGTGATACTAGACAGTGTGGGAAGCTCTGATTGCCACTCTTCCCAGGCTCTAAGCAGGTCATCAGGCAATAGTGGATCATCCCAGCTGCGCTGTTTTCCCCACAACTGCTAAACCAGTACCGTAGCCCAGGTGGTGTAGGGATGAGGAAACCCAGTGGGTCATACTGGCTTGCAGGTACTCTGTGAATACTGCGCATTGTGACTGCCCCTTGCTCTATTTGCCAGTGCCTGAACCCAAGGGTATCGGCAACACAGTTCCACTTGAGTCTGAGCGTGGACTCATACATGTCCAATTGGTCTTGAGCTAACCAGAGCTCTGTGCTCTGTGTGCGTGCCTCCCCTGGAAGTTGTGCCATGACCTCAAGATGGTTGGTGGCCCACTGACGAATCTTGAAGCCACCGTCTGACATCATTTCTCTCAGGCGGTCCACTAAGCACTTGGCATCTTCTGGGGAGGACAGACTTTGTAGACAATTGTCTACATAGAAGCTCCCTTCCACTGATGACCACTCAGGTGACCCTGGCTCAGTGTATTCCTTAACATGCTGTTGAAGAGCAAAAACAGCACAGCAAAGATTGCAAACTGTGCCGAAGGGGAGAACATTCCACTGGTACACATCTGGTCTACGGTCTCGCTCCAGGTCACGCCATACAAACCAAAGGAGGCATTTGTCTTCTGGGCCTGATGGAACATAGCCTTAATGTCCCCGCTAATGGCCACCGGGTGCTCACGGAAACGTAGAAGTATGCCAAGGAGAGATGGACCTAAGGTTGGCCCGAGTAGCAGGAAATCATTTAGACTTATGCCCTTGTAAGTGAAGGAACAGTTAAACACCACACAGTTTTTACCATTATGCTGGACCATGTGGTGTGGTATAAACCAGGACTGAGCACTGCTCTTTACTTCCTCTGGAGTAAGTTTCTTGGCATAGCCGTCCAATTCCAGTTTCCTGATTTCCTCTTGATACGCTACCGCTCTCTGATGATCTCTTTCGAGACGCCGTTCCGTGCTTCTCAGCAGGGTGGTCACTGCTTCAATTGGCGCCTGCAAGTTTGGAATGCCTCCTTTGCGGAGGAGAGGGGTGGCATATCGTGCAACACTATCAACCATGACACGTGTAGTCTTCTCGTGTAGCAGGTCTAAGGATTCTTGATCTTGTTTGGAACGTGTCACTTTCTTTCCATTCAGATGGGGCAGAGTGCCCATCTGCTAAAGTTTCTCAATGTTTTTAAATAATTCATCCATTGGGGGACTGACGGAGGTGAAGAGGCACTGAGATGGCTGGCACATCTGACTGGTGATACTGGCAGGGCCCTGGAGGGCCCACCCTAATCTAGTTCTGACCGCCATCGGACCTCCGACTGGCCCAAGACGGACCGGCTCAATAGGAGTAATCAGGTTTGGGTGGTCAGTGCTGATGAGAAGGAGAGGGCATGCCCCATTCAGTGGCTGTAGGGGTAGGTCTCTTAGGTGGCGGTACTTGCGCTGTAGAGCTTCCATGGGGAAGGAGTGGTTTGAAAGGGGGAGATGTTCTGCTGTGAAAGCATTTCTTATTAAATAGCTTTTATGCAGCTGAGCTAGTGAAGATATTCTGAATGAGACAGAGGCTCTATTTAGTTTCTTGGTGTCCTATCTGATGGTTCGCAGGACCAGCTCCTCTCTTACCCCTTCCAGGCCTAATGCAGCAGTGGCAGTCGGCAGTAGCATGGTCCGCTCCGATCCATCATCCAGCACTGCGTAAGTATCTAGTGTTCTGCTATTGTGTCGCAGAAGGACCCAGATCACCTTAAGGAGGACCTGAATGGAGGCCCCAGGCTTATCTAGGTAGAGGGTCTCAGATGTGGAATTCAGCAAGCGGGTGCCCTCTTTCGGTTCTCTCTGATTAATTTCATGTTGGACTTGTAGGCCTCTTACTGCAGATGCTACAGGGTCTTCTTAAGGTACACTGTGCAGCCTGATGTAGCCGTCCGCACTTCCAGCAGCGCTTGTACTGCTGAATCCAGCTTGTTATCTGTTTCTTATCTAGGAGCAGGAATCCAGTACACTGACCCAGGAAGTGATCCTTAGAGTCACAATATGGGCAGTAGGCTCTCTTCATGTTAGCTACTGGTTGCATTGGGGGCTGCTCCGGAGTTTAAGTCACAGGGGGTTGATTCACACCATGCAATACGGTGGCATGCTTAGGCTTATTCCTTCCGCCCATTATATCTCTGCATCGGCTTGTCCCACTGGCCTTTGCCTTTAGTCGGGATTTCGTGGTCTTGACACCAGGACTCGAACTTAAGCCACTCTGCTAAGTCAAGCAAGGTGTACACTGAGCCCATCTGATGGCCCATGTGTCTCCTGAAGTTGGACCTCATTTCAGGGGGCAGTTTGGTGAGGAGGTGAGCTACATGGGAATGCACAACGAAGTTCAGTTTCCCCTTCTTTCCGAGGGTTCTAAGGAGGTCTACGAGAGATTAGATCCTGAGGGCAAATCGGTCAAATGTGGTGGTGTCTCCATAGTGAATGTCAGATGAGTCCATAATTCTATTTATCTTCTGCAAGGCTAACTGGTGAGGCTGGCCGAATCGTTCATTCAGCGCTTCCATAGTATCTGAATATGGGGTTACTGAGTTTATGAACGAGTCTGCCACTAGGCGTGCCTCCTCTAGCTTCAGGTTGTAGGGGGTCTCGACTGAGGCAATCCAGTGACCGGGGATTGGTACATCTGCTTTCTTAGAGTTGGTATCTCAGCCCAGGGTTGCTGCTGCCGTAGCACGGCTGGAACTTGAGGGCTGTAGGCATTCTGCTGAGGCCTCAGATCTGCCGTTGTTGCCAAATATGGAACTGGGGTAGCTGTACGTGGGAACGCGTCTCCATATTCACTGTGGATGCTGAGTGACCTAAGTAACTGAGGCTGGTGATTGCATTCATGCTGGCAAGCAGGATGTGAGGGAAATGCAGAAGGATGAAGCTGATGTGAGCTTGGGTGCAGTACGCCTTTTGCTGGGAGTCTAGGGGCAGATGTAGTTGACGACTCTGGTTGCACATTCCCTCTAGACTGGCGGTAACTAGGTGCTGGTGGAAAGTGTGTGGTTTGTTCACAGTCGGACAGGTGATGTGCACGCCCTTGATCATCCACCAGCTGTGCCATCCTCTCCTGTATAGCCTGTTGCTGCTCCCGCAATTCTCGGTTTTCCCTCTGTAGTTCCTCGAAAGCTGCTCTGAAACTGGATGGTAGACTTCGCTGTTTAGATGGTGGAGTAAGTGCCCCAATTTCATCACCAGTCGACCAACGGTCAAGGATTACTGGCGACTGGTCAGCATGGTGGTAGGTGTGCCTACTTGGTTCATCTTCTACTAGGTTGCAGTCTCCTCTTGGAGAAGGAGGTGTAGAGGACTGGGCTCCATCAGCTATATCTGTGTACGCCTCTTCTGGCCTGCGTGTGCTAGGTGGCGAGTGTGCTGTCAAGCACTGGCCTCTTATATAATGGACTTCATAATCCTCGAGGTAGGCTGGGTGTTGTACTGCACGCCGAGGTCGGACATCATTGCTCTCAGTCTGCTGTTGTGACATCTTAATCTTCTGAAAGCACTCTATGCAGCTAGAAGGACAAAATTGTGGGGGAGGATTAGGTGGACTAATTCATGAGATGAGATAGTGTTCTCAGAAGACTGCCGGTCAGAGCACTGGGATCACAGCCGAGGTGGGTTTAAGTTGTTGTATGAACGTCATAAACACACACCCGTAATCGCGGACAGGAAAACAAAACTACTAAAAGGGGTTAGTAAAGCAATAGCTATAAAATCTCTCTCTCTCGGGAGCACGGGCGAACTCCTGCTTTCTGGAGGCTGCTGCCAGGCAAGTAGTGTGCCGTAGATGATCCAGTGCTGCCGCAGGCTGACGTACTGTAGCTTCCAATTCCGCTTCCATCTTAACACTATAACTCTCCTCTGATAGGACCATCACATCTTCCCCTGTATCAATTCTGAATATTGAGCTTTTCATCCACTCTGAGGTGCACCAGCCATAGCATATCATTATCTACTGAGCTAACAATGACTAAAGAAACAATATCTTCTTCTTCATCTCACCTTTGTTCTGCTGTCTAGGTTTAGATTGTCTCTGTTTAATGTGAATGGTGTCTACATTTGTAGCTAAATCCATTTTAAAGTTCCCTTCATTAAGTTCTGTTGTTTTTTCACAAGCTTACACTGGTGAACACGGGTGAGCATTTCAGGATCCATCTGCAGTTGCTCTGACAGTTTCTTATCCAGCAAGCCAATTGAATTAGAGTTATATGCATAGTATGTACATGGTATGTACACATACATACTTACTTATACACACACCGATTGTGTTGGCCCCCCTCGTTCCGTCAAAACAGTTCTGACCCGTCAAACTATAGACTCTATAAGACCTCCGAAGGTGTCCTGTGGTATCTGATATCAAGTTGTTAGCAGCTAGTCCTGTATGTTTCGAGGTGGGTCCTCCATGGATCAGACTTGTTTCTCCAGCACATCCCACATATACTTGATCCCATTGAGAAATAGGGAATTTGGAGGCCAAATCAACACCTTGAGCTCTGTTTCATGTTTCTCAAACCATTCCTGAACAATTTTTGTAGTGTAGCAGAGTGTATTATCCCGCTAAAAGAGGACTCAGTCACGTGATGGCGCCGGTGCGTGTGGCCTGCCATCCGCTGCTTTCAGCCCTGGTGTCTCTGTCGCTGTCTCTGTCGCTGTCTCTGTCTGTGTTTGTCCTGGTCCTGACATTTGTTACGAGCAAAGTTAACTGTCTACGGGTCTATGATCGACAGTCACTCCTCAGCATTCGCTTGTCTTATGAAAACCTAGCGTATCATGGTTTTGGTGGAAAGAACATTCTTCCCCCTCTACTTCTATCGGAAATACCTGCTTCTATACTCCGCTCTCCTGTCCCGCAGCCAAACCGGAGGCGTAAAAGCCGGGGTAAGCGCAGTGGTCTGCTGGTGAAGATGAAGCTCTATCTGTCATTGACTCTGGGATTAAGTTATCGGACTCTGGCATTGGATTGTCCATCTGATTGCAGCCGTTTTGTGTCGTGGCGCTCCCTGGAACCTGCGTACACTTGGCTGAGGCCCGTTGTCGCCCCCCCGGTGGAATTCCAGACCGAATGCTTGGGAATAAGACATTTATCCTGAATGACTTCTTCAAAACGCACAAGTTGTGTCACACCCATCTCATGTGACCAACAATGATTGCCGGAAACTGAGGGAAACCACCGTATTTAAACCTCGTACTGACATTAGTCTGGTGTGAGGTATTGTAGTAATGTACGTACTGAGCGTTTTGACTATTTGTTGTTTCTCCAGTTACGTTCCGTCTTCCTGGCCCTGCCCACTCCTTCCTCGACTCCTGCCTGCCCACCTGCCCATCCACCCTCCCCATGACGCCTCTCGTGGATTTCCCCATGTTCATTTCCTGTGTCACAGGCTTGACCTACTGGTTTCTCAACCCTCGGCATCCCCTTACTCGACGACAACATCGGATCACGTTCTGGACTGGGCTTCTGTTCCCTGGCAACGACTCGGATACGGCTCACGACCTCCCCTCTCTTAATCTCTAATAAACTTGGTTGCCTGAATTTGTCTCCGCGGATCTTTCTGGGCAGAACAGAATACCTCGCCTTTAACATGGATCTGCAAGACGTCCAGGACCAACTTCAGCAGGCACAGGCTCAGATCTCGCGTCTTACAGACGTAAGTGAGATAACTGCAGCTTTCTGGAGCGGCTATGGTACCGCTTCCTACCTCTCCCCCACGCTCAGCTGTACCGGTAGCCCTGCCAAACCGGTACAACGGGAACCCCGATCACTGCAAAGCCTTCTGATGCAGTGCGGGTTATACATAGAACATCACCCGGACCAGTTTCCCTCCGATCAGGATCGCGTCCACTTTGTGATGTCCCTGCTGTGCAGTAAGGCTCTTACCTGGGCGACCACTCTCTGGTCTGAGGACAGCCCTCTGCTGCATTCTTCTCGAGACTTCCAAACGGCTTTTAAGGAAGTATTCGATCATCTAGGATTAAACCTTGTATGTGGTTCATTCACTTCATGTTTTTAGAGATTAAAAATGTAAACAAGAATCTCTAGTTTTCATTCTTAATTGCTTTTACTTTTTTACTTTTACTCAAGTGTGATTCTTGCTGAATGCTTTTACTTTAAATTGAGTAAAATTTTCACTCATTACTTGTACTTTCACTTGAGTAACATTTTTGAGTACTTTTTACACCTCTGAATACGTGCGGCTCTCAATAACCCTGGACACTGCCCTCCACGAAAAGCGCAAATCAGCGGTGTGATCGGAAAGAATGACCCTAGCCCCGCCGACACACTCCACGGAACCGGAACCAATGGTTTTGGGACGTGCGCCCCTTACCCCGGAACAGCGTGAGAGACGCCACAACCGGGGGCTGTGCATTTACTGCGGAGAAGCGGGGCATTTCATGCGTGCATGCCCAAAGCACCCCACCCGAAGCCGCTCTGAAGAACAGTAGTTCCGCCAGACCTTACCAAGACGCAGTTAACGGTGCCGGTTGTTCTTTTGTGGGAGACAGAGGGGGTGAAAGGTATGGGTTTGGTGGATTCAGGAGTTGCTGGAAGTTTCATAGATACCACGTTTGCTCAGCATTATCAGATTCCCTTAGAGGAAATGCCACAGCCATTGCGGGTGCGAGGTGTGGATGGAGAACCGACTTACAGTATTGCCGACAATGCGGACCAAGCTCTGACACCAGTCATACAGGGACCGAATGGCCCTTATTCTTCCGACAATGGACGTTTTGAAAAGAAGACCAATTACGGATTGAATCAGCGTTTTTTCCATGTTTCTATAATAAGATTTCAGCAAGTTATGAACTGAAATACACAAGAAAGATACTTGGCATCGCCGACGATGCCGTCAACTCCAGAGGGTTAAGCAGGTCCAGTGTTCCACGGCCAGGACGAAAACCGCATCGTTCCTCCTGAATCCGAGATTCAACTATCAATCTCACCCTCCTCTCCAGTACCCCGGATTAGACTTTCCCAGGAAGGCTGAGAAGTGTGATCCCCCTATAGTTGGAACACACCCTCCGGTCCCCTTTCTTAAATATGGGGACCACCACTCTTTGTCTGCCAATCCAGCGGCACTGCCCCTGACCACCAAGTGCTGTCGAGAAGGCTTGCCGCAACATCCAGAGCCTTTAGGTACCCCAGCCACCATGTAGCTCTTTAACCAGCCTGGCCACCTCAGCCCCAGTGATGGGCAAGTCCACCCCAGCCCCCTTGGGCCCCGTGCCCTCAGATGTCTTGAAGGCAGTGCTTGTAGATATATCTGAGGCAGGGTTGAGGAGGTCCTCAAAGTATTCCTTCCACCTCCAGATGATGTCCCCAGGTGAGGTCAACAGCACCTCCTCCCCACTATAAATAGTAGGAACCAGGAGCTGCTTCCCTCTCCTGATATTCCGGCTGGTTTGCCAGAACCTTTTTGAGGCAGACCGAAAGTCACTTTCCATGGCCTCACCAAACTTCTCCCATGCCCGGGTTTTTCCTTCCGCAACCGCCCAAGCCACGTTCCGCCTGGCCTGCCGGTACCCATCAGCTGCCTCCGGTGACCCCCAGGCTAATAGTTCCTGGTAGGCCACCTTCTTCAGCTTGACAGCCCCCCTCACCTCTGGTGTCCACCATCGGGTATGAGGGTTACCACCACGACTGGCACTGACCACCCGGCAGCCACAGTTCCATACAGCTGCTTCCACAATGGAGGTCCGGAACAGTGTCCATTCAGGCTCAATGTCCCCTACCTCCCCCAGTATGCAGTTGGAATTCTGCCAGAGGTGCGAGTTAAAGCTCCGGTGAACAGGAGCCTCTGCCAAACATTCCCAGCAGACCCTCACTATGCTCTTGGGCCTACCATGTCTGACTGGCTTCCTCCCCTGCCACCTGAGCCAACCCACCACCAGGTGGTGATCAGTTGACAGCTCTGCCCCTCTCTTCACCTGATTGTTCAAGACAGAAGGCCGCAGATCAGATGATACGATTATGAAATCAATCATCGACCTGTAGCCCCAGACATGTTCGTACCATGTCCACTTATGGGCACCCTTATGCTCGAACATAGTGTTCGTTATGGACAAACCAAGGTTGTCATAGTTAGCATTAGCATTTTTCCCATAGAAATGAATGAGCAGTCCCCATAAAGATTTGTTTACCCGATGTGTGTTTGTGTGTGTGTGTGTGTGTTGGTCTATGTGGTTTATGGGGACATTTCACCTGAATACGTACCGACACTCTGAGGACATTTGGGTTTATGAGGACAAAGTCAATGTCCTCATAATTCTGACAGTGTGGATCCATCCTAATGACTCTAAGTTACCACCCCCTGCTTTTTTAGACAAAGTCCTGATAGACCCCCAAACCTGTTTTTCAGTGTATTCCAGTGTGTCCGGCTTCCCAGGTTTGGCACCCCTGTAGTCGGGTTATGTTACTGCAGAAAGATACACATTATCCGTTCACTTACACACAAATTTGGCGGGCTGGGTCCTCATTGGCTAAAATGAGCGCATGCGCAATTGTATGTTCTGCAAACCACGTGTTAGTTGGCGCGCCATCTTTTCGTCTCCGTCTGGATGAAGTTATTTCTAGAAGATCTACTAATGAAGACGTCAAAAATTGGTAAGAAATTGTATTTAATTCCTCATAGAGCGTTTTTATTTTATTATGTTCATATCTTAAGTTTAGTTTCTGTTACTGTTTTGCTTTCTTGCTGGCAAATTAATCGCAGCGTAGTTTAGTAAGACCTAACTAAAGAGCTGCGTATTTACTGTGGATGAACATACGTATACTTCGGAAGATTATTAAGGCCACCTGAAAGGGAAAAAATAAAACGTGTTGAGATTAAACTCGAAAGTTTGGAGATTAAAGTTGAAATAAATTAAGAGATTATAATGGAAATAACCTCGAAAGCTATCTTATCTTGACTATAATAATTAAAGTTTATTTTGATATCGATAGTTTCGAGTTTAATCTCAAAACGTATAGTATATTTTTCCCCTTTTAAGGTGCACCTAATGCTCTTTCGTAGTATAAAAAATATTCTGTAAGTTTTATATACACGTATATGGCCTTAATGCTGCTGTTACCAGTGTTGGGTGTAACGCGTTACTAAGTAACGCGTTACTGTAATTAAATTACTTTTCCACTGAAAAAGTAAAGT
>JAODJU010000002.1:15542017-15560965 GCA_026776725.1 Gnathonemus echidnorhynchus | reverse complement strand
ATCCCTTAGCTAAGGAGAAATTAAACCTTAAGTGTCATACTTAAGGGGAAAACTTAAGGTGTTTTGTGCAACCGGCCTCTGGTTCCACCCAACTACACACTGGAGGTTCGAAGATGGATGGATGGATAAATTACATGACATATTCCATGAATGTCGGTATGCAGGTTGAACATTGAATTGAGTGACTTGCTTTCTCCCAGTGGGATACTCCTGGGCACCCCTGCAGAAGGATGGCTGCGTTCAGTCCTCAGAGCTCCAGCTGCCTGTGGCTGCCAACCTGCCTGCTGGTTACCTGAGCGACAAGACCCAGGACGGCCGAAAGGTGGGGCTCCCACTAAAGCTCTGGGTGTAAACTTCCACCTCTAGCTCTACGCCTGTGTTTTATTATTTATGTGTGTTTGCACAAGTTTTTCCTGTAATTCCAAAAATATCAGTGGGCAAGGGTGTTCTCTGCCTTGCCTTTCCTGGGATACTCTCCAGTCTCTCTGTTGGATGAATGGTCATGGAAAATAGATGGATTTTCTGTGATAATGTTTGTATCGTTTTTTTGTATGCAGGCTTTCCTGGTTTAATTCTTACATTGCTCTATGTTCCACACATTTCCTGTTTCTTTTTTCACTCTAGGCTGCACCTGAGATCAAGTGGGTGGAAAATGGGAAACCACTGTTTAAAATGAGGAGCCATTTAGCATCAACAATATATACTCAGGTACTGGTTCACATCCTAGCTAGCCATTACTGCAGACAGCATTGCCAATCATGTCACAGGGCTGCTTTGTGCCATAAATTTCCGATAATGCTTGACAGACAGGATGCCCAAAATCTGCTGTTATAAACGACTGCCTTGCAGACCATTGTACAGTTAGGTGGAATGGAAACTCCAAATTGTATAATTGTGTGTGTGACAGACTGGTATGGAGTCCTGGATAACCCCCCCAGCCCCCCACCCAGTTCGAGATTCACTGTGTTCTTCTATAAGAGGGTCGTAAATGGATAGTTCAGATTCAGAAAGTAAAAATCCAGATCCAAATTTTGTTTCAACCAACCTATTGTATACTCTGTCTGACTCTTTATACTCAACTGGTTGGTTGAAACAAAATCTTGGTCTAGATGTTTCCTTTCTGAACCTGAACTATCCACCTGTGAAGAGGGTACTGAAGATGGATGTATAAGTGTCAGTCACCAGATGGAGACCTTTCTACATAAATGAGCCTGACGTGGAACATTACAGGCCATGCGAGTCTGTTTAATGAATAGCATGTGTCATATGAATTAATTAAGTCATAGATTAACAATCAATTATGGGCTAAGGTATAAAATGTAAAACAGTGGCTGCTCCCTGAAGGGTCATTGACAGATGCTCAGTGCCTGGCATGGTCAGTAAGTTCTTAACCCCTGGGCTGGGTCCCCATGTGCCACTGCAGGACCCACATCTGCACAGGTTCTTCCAGCACTGCCAGTTGCTGAAGTCTAGTTCTGAGGACAATCCAGCGGAACTCGTCAAATACCTCAAGGTACGGGGGTTGAGGATTTGTCCTGGTCATGGCCCAGCTTTCTGGCCTTAGGTCTTCCTACCCTGTCTGTCTGTCTTTCGTGATGTGTCATATTTGAGAACTGTGCTTTGTCAGCGTTGAAATGTGCCAAAACATATTAATAGGAAATGTGATCCCTCATGTTTAAGGGACATACACCATGTGCTGTTGGCCCTTTTCATGTGATTCTCTGATACTTTGCAAAGTGTGGAGGTTTAATAGGAATTCTTAACCCAGAGCTAATGCTGACTGTGTAATGTGTAACTGACTTGCCCTGAATAAATGAATGGATGAATGAATGAATGTCCTAAAGTATCTAAGGGCTCCATGTGGATGAGGATTTAAGCTTTTTGGATTGGGAATGATGTGTGACTGTTATTAGAAGGTTTTAGAAATTACAAGCTTGTCTTTTATTCAAAACAGGTGCTGTGCAAATCTCTCTTCCTGTCTCCCTCTCATACTAGTGCCTACATGCCATGGAGACTCATGTCATCATCAAGTTCCTGCCCACTGTGTTAGTACAGCTATTTGAAGTTCTCACCATGTCCACCAAGGAGACCCAGGAGATAGCTGTCAACTGCACACGGTCAGTCAGCTAGACCTGTCATTGGTCCAAACCCAGGTCCCTATCAAAGAGCAAGTTGAGGGAGGTGTAAAAAAAGACACGGGGATTAATAAAGTGATGATTTTTTTATTATTATTTATTTATTATATGTCTGCACCATATTTTCTGAGGTTTTTTTACTGTAGACCAACACGCTTGCTAAGTTTAAAAGCACCCAATGCCTTCTTTTCCAGAGTGATCATCCACATTGTCTCACTGTGCCACGAAGAAGGACTGGAGCACTATCTTCGCTCCTTTGTCAAGGTAGACTGCATTTTAGCTACCAGTTTATTATCATGGCAAATGTGATGGAATAATTATTTTATTTTTCTCAGGTAGCCCCTTCCCAAGTCTTGAAAAGGTTTTCTTGCAGAATGAAGACCGACCACCAAAAGAAGTAGTTTAGTTTGGCACCTACAAGTGCTTAGTTAAAACTAAAATGAATTGAAATTTCATGATTTGCCATTTGCATAAGTATGAGTAAAGGTACATCAATGCTTCTTTTCCCATATCCCATCATGCTTTCTTGTGAGACACACACAAAGGTTTGTAATTATTTCTTTGTGAGGACTCCATTCATTTCTATGGGGAAAACATGACAATCTGAACCCCTACCCAGCCCTAACCTTAACCATAAGTAACCAAATAAAATACGAGACTTCTGGCATTTTTACTTTTTTGATTGGATCCACAGATCTTTGTGGGGACCTGAACACTGGTCCCCACAGCCTCAAAAAGGTTTGAGAAACTAAATAGCAAGTAATTGTAGAAGATCATGGCTAGCTAGCTGGTTAGCAGAAGATGCTGCTTTAGCGTTTCCTTAATAAGGAATGTGTTCACTCAATATTTAGTGTAGTCACTGTTTATGGGCAACAGGGGGCCCCAACACATGGTTCAGGTGGTGGCAAATTCAACCACTGCCCTGCTCTAATGTTTGAACTCCTGTTGAATTCCTGCATTTGAACTGGATTGAAACACTTGAATTGTCAATTTTAATTGAATATCGTTGTGTTTTACAATATAGTATGTGTTCGTGACCAAAAAGGCTGTGGCTGGGAGCTCCGTAACCACACATGAAGTTCTGGCCAATTCAATGGCCTCCATATTAAAGCAGACTGCAGATTTCATCACCTGCAACAAACTGCTTAAGGTGAGAGACAAGCTAATTAGCTGTTAAATATCATTCATATCGTACAGCGGGCTAATGATCCATGGGTGTGTATTTGCAAAATGGCTGTCAAAAGGCTGATTGCAAGGGTGAGCTCACTTCTCCCTTCAACAATTGCCCTGTGTACCTTTGCTAGTATTTAAAATGAAATGTATAACATTCTCATTATTGTTTGAATGAAGGCATGAGAGACAGAACCACCTTAAGCCAAAATCATACTGGCAAGTCATTCACTCTTGCTTACATTCTGTCTGAGAAGCATCAGAAAACAAGTGTTTAAAGTGATTCTGAAGTTACCCACTAGATGGCAGTACAACACAAAGAAATAACTTTGCCATGTCGCAGTCATATACACAGTCTTGCCCCGGTTAGCCACAATAGGTTGCATCCCTGAAATATGTTACCAGAAATGATGTTATAGGACTATGCACAGTCTTGTAATTATACCTTTGTAAGGACTCTTCATTCATTTCTATTGGGAAAACCCTAATTCCAACATGACGACCTTAATCCCTACCCAGCCCTAACCTTAACCATAAGTACCAACAAACGATGAGACATTTGGCGTTTTTAGTTTTTGATTTCATTCACACGTCAAAATAACAGGTTTTTTATCACATTTTGGGGAACATGTGGTCGCCAGAGTGTAGTATAAACATAATTCACACATACATACATACATACATACACACGCCACCCCCATATGACATTACTATCTCATAAAAACAGAGTGTGTCAAGGACTGGGATATATTACACAGTAAGGGAACAATTGGTACTTGTAATCACCATTTTGGATGCAGAAGAAATGAGCAGGGGTGAAGACCTGAGTGAGTTAGATAATAATAGATAATAGTTATTGCCAGATACCTGTATCAGAGCATCTCAGAAATGCCAGGGAATGCTCACAGTCAGCCATGGGAAGTTCATACTGCCAGTGGTCCAACTAGAAATGAACCACAAATCAGCAACAAACTCATCAATGCAAGATGTGACCGAAGATTATCCTGTGTGGTACAAAGTAATAGAAGGGCTACTGTGGCACAAATTGTGGGTAATTTTAATGATGGCTATGGGAAAAATGTCCACAGAGCCCTGCTGAACATGGGGCTGTGTAGCCGCAAGGCCAGTCAGAGTTTCCATACTAACCCCATCCACCATTGAAAGTGTCTGCAATGGGTATACAAGTGTTGAATGTTGACCCAAGATCAATAGAAAAACATCACCTGATCTGATGAATTCCATTTTCTGTTACACCATGTGTCATTTACTGGGGTGGAGATGGAACCAGGGTGCACTGTGGGAAGAAGACAGGTCAGTGGAGGGAGTGTCATGCTTTGGATAATGTTCTGCTGCTAAATCCTCAGTCCAGGGATTCATGTGGATGTTAATTTGACACGTTCCACCAACTTAAATGTTGCTGCCGATCAGGTACACCCCTTTATGTAAACGGTATTCACCAATGGCAGTTTTCACTTTCAGCAGCATAATGCGCTCTGCCATACTGCAACATTTGCTCAGGAATCGTTTGAAGAACATGATAAAGGTGTTGTCCTGGCCTCCAATTTTAGCCGTTCCTTTCAAGCATGTGAGAGATTTGTTGGAACAACAAAGCAAGAGCTCCACCTCACAACTTACAGGAATGAAAGAATGGTGCCTTGGTGTCACACACCTCAGGATACCTTCAGAGGCATTGTAGAGTCCATGCCTTGGTGGCACGTGAAGGAGTAACAGCATATTAGACAGGTAGACAGACAGTCATCATGTTTTGGCTATTTTATATATATATAATATATCCTGTAGATATAGCTATATAGATATGTCCACATAAAAAACACGCACATAATATGTGGACTGACCAAGTGACTTGACTTTACTTTCCTTGTTTAATAAAGCTCAGTATACAATATAGTCAGCTGTCATGGCTGGACTCTAGCATTACTTTTATTGTAACTTCTAGGAGTTTGAAGTAACCATATACTTGTTGGATCAAAATTTAAACATGGGTACATTGCCCAGATCTGGTATGTTTTACTTTCATTAAACAATTTGGTAATACATGTAATATATTGTAGTATTATGCTATTATGTATTAATTAACCACAAACTGTCTTAGGTACATACTGATTCCATGTTAATTCATCATTAATGAATCGTAATAGTAGTGTTAATTTTATTTGTTACTATATCTAATTCTGTGAACGTTTGTGAGCTACTGAAAAAAAACTACTGAAGGAAGAAGTATTTAGTAACACAAGTGAAATACTGATGTCATGTTCGTTCATAAATGAATTGTACATTTTATCTCAAGTAGTAACTATATTTGTTCATGACTGATTCATAATTTGTACTTCAGTAGTAATTCAGTATACTTAGTATACTAAGTATCTGTGACCTATCAAGTAAAGTGTTACCAATGATTTTTAATATTTTCTTCAGATATCTCCCTTTATTTAACAGATGTCATTTCACTTGCCAGGCATAACCGAAAGTTTGACTTTTGAAATTCCATTCTTAATTCACCTGTGTCCCCTTGCATGAGGAACTAAGTCGCCACTTGTGGTTATTCTGGCTAAACCTGTTGAAAAGGATTGTTTTCCTTTTTAGAATGAGAAGAATGCTGTGGTCAGGGAGGCATATAAAGGTTTAACTATAAAAACAAAATGGCGTTTTTTTCTGCAATGGTTAGTAGTCTAAGAATGACCCCATGATATAAAATATAAGACCTCTCTGAGCCCTATTTGAGGCTCTTTGCTTCCTGGAATACGCACTAGCCTCACTGTGATCCTTTACTGCAATAAGCAGTTATGATGAAGGATGTATGTTTGCATGTATGTACTCTGTGTGTGTGTGTGTGTGTGTGTGTGCATGTATATGTATAATCGTATATTAAGAAAGTCTTAGGACGCTTGCTTAATTCAGTAAAAATATTACAATAAACATAAATGATTTTAGTGAAACATGTATACCATATTAGAAATAACCTGGAGTTTTAGGTAAAACATTAATGTCAAGTAATAATAAATTGAAACTCAAATTGTAATTCTATAATAGCTGTTCTAAGTTTAAAAAGTTAGTTGTCAAGCAGCCTCATTGGGTGCTTTTTAATTAGTAACACCTTTGAAATAACAAACACCAAATATTTGTATTTGGAATCCCTTTGGGAGCCAATGACTGCAATTCCAGTTAATAGCAAAAACTGGAACAGAACTGACTGAGTCAATCAAAAGAATCACAAATCTTATAATACACGGAAAATGTGTGTGCAGAAGATATATGCAGATATGTTAAATATCGCTTATTGTTATGAAACTAATAAGTTTGCTGCATTTGTACTGAACTAAGTATGACAAAACTATATGAGGCCAGGGCTGTGTGTAAACATATGTATGTGTGTGTGTGTGTGTGTACATATTATACTTAGGCACAATTGTGTGAAATGACAACTGGGGAATGGTTAATGGTTTTTATGTTTTTTACTTAGAATGTTCATAATTTTAAGTTATTTCTTATAATTTTTTTGTCTCCCTTCATTTTTATTGATTTTGAATGTTTGGCACTTAAGGAATTTTGGTGTGTAAAGTAAAAAACACGACGGACCGTTCCAGATTCGTGTTTTGACCTCTTTTGATAAAAAATGAAGGATTTTTTAAGTGGGTGAGTTAATATTTGTTCTGCGAGAAGCCATTTCTGGGTTCGCAAGGCCTCAAAATCATTTCCTCTTCCCCTTTTCAGTACTCTTGGTTTTTCTTCGAGGTCATTGCCAAGTCTATGGCTCAGTACTTGCAAGTTGAGAACAGGATAAAGGTGAGTCTTCAGCACCCTCACTGCGTTTATCTTTGTGTAACGAAAACACACTTCCTAAATAATGTATGAGGGTATTTGAGGTGACAAGCCATTTAAAAAAAGGACTCACTGAACAGGCGACATGGAACTTCAACACCGTACTGTCATCACTTTGTAAAAAAAATACCTACTGAGATAGCCACACCTTGCTGCAGAATAATCCTTTCGGGGCCCAGGCCAGCTTTCATTATCCTAATATGCTCTGAGTGTCGTTTCCCTCACTCACACACATGCGAATTGACACAAAGCACCTAAATCCTGCTTTGCCCTCAGACAACCATTGAGCCCTTTTTAAAGCTGCAGTTCCTACCTCTAGTAACACAAAATGCAGACATCGCCCACACCAATCACACACATTGTGTGCATTGTCCCTGCCTTTTTTCATGTATACTTTGTTCTACTTTCCATTGTATTTGTTTAAATAGTCCATTAATAATTTGTTAATAATTGTTTTATTACTGAGTGTGGAGTGGTGGCTCAATGGGCAGCACTGTGGCCTCACATGCCAGGGTTGGGGGTTTGAATACTGTCCCTGCTCTGTGTATACAAAGTTTGCATGTTCACCTTGTGTTATTTGGGCTTCCTCTGGACACTCCAGAGACATGCAGTTAGGCTGATTTGGTCTCTAAATTGCTGGTAGTGTTTGTGGTGTGTGTCTTGTGATGGTCTGGCATCCTTCCAAGGTGTACTGCAGCCCTGTGTAGCCTGTGATAGGCTCCCCCGTGACCATCTATGTAATGTCTAATGGCCTGGACAGGCTTAACCTTGGACATGAATAGCTCACGTGGGTGTGAGGGAGGCTCAATAAAAATGTCTTGTGGTGTGCCCTGTAGATGCCACGCGCCCAGCGCTTCCCAGACAGCTTCCACCTGGCCCTGCAGTCCCTACTGCTGTC
Source organism: Gnathonemus echidnorhynchus (assembly GCA_026776725.1). Taxonomy (NCBI): domain Eukaryota; kingdom Metazoa; phylum Chordata; class Actinopteri; order Osteoglossiformes; family Mormyridae; genus Gnathonemus; species Gnathonemus echidnorhynchus. The sequence continues at coordinate 15,552,922 of JAODJU010000002.1, read as the reverse complement.
CATCTTGCCTCACATCACCATCCGCCACCTGGAGGTCCCCGAGGAGGCCCGCTGCATTAACTTGAGCCTGGCTCATTTTATCAAGGTGAGATCTAGTCATTTGGGAACCTGGGCTGCTTTCTCAAAGTGAGATCCTCTAACCTGGATGTGGTCCACTTCTTCAAGGCAAGGCTTCCTACTCAGATTTGTATGCTAAAAAAGTGATAAAAATTTGACCAAATTACAACAACAGGTGTAATGCACAGGTATAATCCAATATCACAAGGAGCAGAGAAACTGAACATCCCCAGCAGGGCTGCCTGTGATGTGCAACACACCGACCTTCTGTTGGCCTTCTTTAGAACCATTTATGCATGAAGACCTACGCCTGACCTCTTAAGAGCTCATTTGAGCGTATTGGCTGAGGGCAGGCTGGCAGCTGTGTGAGCATTGCTGGCTACCTGCCACAGCGGTCCGCATACAGGATGCCAAGGTGGGCAGAAATGCAGTGGAACAGGGTGAACGGTGCTGGGATCCAAAGCAGCGCTTCAAATACTTCAGCTAATTTGCCTTTTGAGATAAACGTTGACCTTAATCACAAAACAAACTCACTGATGGTAATGCTTTTGAAGAACCAGCGCTTCTATCAGATTCCTGTTTATTTGCATTGTGCGTATCGGACTTACAGTCTTTGCGTGACAGGCAGCCAGCATGTATGTTTCTTTTTCTAAGGCCACAAAGTGAGCATTGCAGCTCTTAACAAAGGTAGGGAGATCACACATGAGTTTAAGAACAGCTGGTACCCAGCATCTGTTACCCATCAGCGTTTAGCATGATCTGTTGATTACCTAGTCCCTGAAGGGTAGATGGCCCAAAGGGCCGGACAGTTCTATCGACAATTTGAGTTGAAAGCCACTTTCATTACTGTCATGGCACCATATACAGTATGCACACTGGAAATGCAAACTGCAAACCAGGGCCATGGATATTATTTCTGCCTCATGCCATCTAAGTGACAGTGAAGCAATAAATTTGCAGTCATGCAGTCAATTACTTTTACCTAACCTGTCAGACTGGTCAGCTGATGTTTGTGTATAAGGGCATTTTTCAAACAACAGAGGTCAGGCCAGTTTCTACAAATCTCCATTTAATTACAGCTGCCGTGTCAAACCTTTGTTTTCATCTTGATCATAAAAATTTTTGGATTTTATTTTGGTTATTCGGCTCATACGTAAACAATGTTTCACCATTTCTGATGAAATTTTGTAATGTGGGTTCTTGCATTATTGTAAGGTTAGACATAGTTCCAGTGTACACGGCAAGACTTGACCTGCTGTTGATCTGCTCAGAATGTGCGTCTACTGTACACTTACACTAAGCTAAAATAACAGGGAAATTCCACCTGTGAGGTAGCAAGGGGAAGTCTGGGAGTAAGGTAGATTCATTTATGCTCCCCTGACCTTCAGAACATCAGAGACCTAAAGAATAGAACAATAAAGGCACTGACAGATATGAAAATGGCACAGTGCGTGAAATACTGAGTATATTGTTGCAGACTGTCAAGTTGCAGAAAGAATATAGTAGTTAAGGAGGTGGACTGGTGGAGCAGTGGAGATCTTGACTGTGAACAGCTGCTTTCAGCTGGTTAGCTAACCAAGAACTAGCATGAAGCAGTTATCCACCTGTGCAAATGAGTAACATGTAAATGAGAAACCAGTGTAAGTTTGAACTTTTAGTGAGGCAATGCACTATCCACATTTCTACCTGATACATGTATCAGCTGTGCTAACGAGCCGGATATGAATGGTTTTATAATTACTCTGACTAATAATTCTGCATACTGCCTGAATGCTGAAGGCCCTCATTTGCCTACAGAGGTGCTTCACCTTTATGAACCGAGGATTTGCCTTCAGCCTCGTCAATGACTACATGTGTGGTTTCACAATGAAGGACCCCAAGGTAGGGAGCATTGATGTTTACAGTTCTTTTCTTTATACATCAATTTCCCAGGCCATTTGTGGGCTATTTATGTCTTACTTATAGGCAATTACATCATGGACACTGTTTTCCAGCAATTTCACTAATGTAATACTGTTGGGAGGGGGCAGGAAATCATTATCATTTTTTGATTTTATCCAGAGGATTTCCATTGTTTATCATTTTGCATTGTGAAAAACCTTTCTTGAAAAGTGCTCTGTACTAATTAGAATTTGATTGATTGAGAGTATTCTCACTCATTCTGAAAACTTATTCTAGCATAATGTGTCTTTGTATTAGAAGTACACCTTTAGCAAATACTTTAATTTGTTTATTTAGTAAGTTATTCTACCATATCAGTAGGAGTCCAGCAGGTTCAGCTGTCTTGTTAATTTAAGCAACTGTGTTGTTGAATATTCTTTGAAGGTGTCATATAGCTACTTAACAGTGATTTCTCCAAACAGGCTCTCACAGTGATGAAGTATGATTTCCTACTGACAGTGTGCAACCATGAGCATTACATCCCACTCAATCTGCCCATGGTGTTTTCCCGCACCAGACTGCAGAGAATGCATGGTGAGCTCCTAAGGCCTTATTCTGTACCACCCCCACTGGCTGTCCTATCCCAGTCACCACTCCCTCACCTCCCTCAAGCAGTATGCCTGACCATTTTTAGCCTTCACTAAGAGTTAAGTAGTGGATGTTTTAATGTCAGCATGCTTAGGGATTAATACGATCCCTGCTTATACCACCCCACATATACCGTAGCCCTCTATTATGCAGGAAAAAAGCACGTTTTGTTCATTAGTTTCATTTTTTCCTGTTTTGTTTTATTCATTTTGGTCATGGTCAGATATGATTCCGTTTGCGACGGATCGTTTTGGCGTTGTAGGTAGGTGGAGCCCCCCACTGGCAATGCACAGCCACTACCAACTAACCCTTGCAAGCCTTCCTGCCTAAATACCCCGGGACCTGTCTTAACTAATGTATGCTATTACTCTAGTAGGACCTTCTGTGCACTGCTTTGCGGGCTTAAGGTTCAAGACTCAGAAACCAAGCAAAGAAAATACCTAAATGAATGATCTTTATCCACAAAAACCTTGGCAATGGACTTATTTCCTTCCTCCCTATTTCACAGCTTTTTCACCTTTCACTCCTTCCGCATGAAGCTGGGCTTCAGTGATTGGATGAACAAGCTCCGGGAGACCCAGATACAGAACACTACATTGTTCTGTTCTTGGTCTTAGGTCAGATGTGTCACTGTTGCATTTGGAGCATATGATGGTGGCCATGGTTTGTGAGCATAATTATGCCACCAAATTAACTTTGAAGGGGTAAATTATTTTTAAAGAACGCATTAAATCTTTTGAATTATCTTTTGTCTTGCAAGATCATCATTTAAATAGGGATATCTTAATACCATAGATGCATTGCTTAAAAAGGCTCTTTTTGAGAGCGCTTTCTGTAGTGTAGTGGTTTCCAACGCCCAGTCCAATGAAGATGGGATGGAAAGAATTCGGTTTTGCACTCACCCATAACATTGGTCTTATTGTCTTATGGCTGAAACCATGTCTGTTCTCCTCTCTTGCGTGACCCATTTCCAATCATTTTTTTGGGTTATAGGCCTGATTTTTTCAAGCATGATGCTGAGGGATATTTTCCTGACTTGCTTATGCTCAGTGGTGATCATGACATAACCCCTTGAAATGCATGTTCGGAGTTTTCAAAGGTTTTATGGTGAAGTAACTTGCTTCAAATGGGTTGTCTGAGATGGTTGGTTAGACTGGATAAGAATTTTCTTCTGTGTTAAAAAAGCTGGCATTATTGCACTGATTTTTTCATCACCATGTTCTCAAGGCGCAATGTTTGCCAGCATTGTAGGGACCAGTGCAGAGATTCAGTCCATTCCACATGTGTTCTCTTGCAGACCAGAACTTGGAGGTCAGCCTGACAGAGGACTATTGCAGAAACCATTTCCTGGTGGGACTGCTGCTCAGAGAGGTGGCTGATGGGTTACAGGGCTGCCCCGAGGTCAGGCAGCTGGCCGTGGCAGTACTCAAGAACCTTATGGTGAAGCATGCCCTGGACGACCGCTACAGTGCTTACAAGGTAAGATTACTGCATAGGAACTATGTGGCCAGCAGGCTGTTTACCTTATAAGCACCTGAGATGATAAAGGTGTTAGCATCTCATATTGCCCTGTAGCCTCAGTTATGTCAGCCTCGTACATTAACCAGTGACTAACCTGTAGCTCTCTGGCATAGTTTGCAGAAATAGTGGTTATGAGTGAGTTTTGAACTGAAACCATTTTGTTTGTACAGGTGACAAATAAATACAGTAACCCCTTCACATCCATGAGGGTTAGGGGTGGGGATTCCCACAAATGTGAAACAGGGAATGTGAATTAATACTTGGGCACCTCTAGCCTCAGCGCAAAACAGTCTGCTAGCCTGAACAATAATATAAAGGTCTATTTATTACCAATTTTTAAATAAACAGTACTGTGCTGTACACTTTGTCATTTCCTATCTAGACCTTTTTTATATAATATATGAACCATCTCAATTATGCCCTTATATGTCCCAAATTACTACTGTATGCATTGGGAGCACTACGTTTAGGACCCATTAATTAAAATGCAACAGCATTGAAAACTTTAAAAGTTACTGCGAGAAGCACAAGATTCATTTGTCACAAAGACAACTAATATGTGAGTGAGACTGGTTGCCAAGACGAAGATGCATGGCATACCCAAGTGAATACTTTTAAAATGAAAGATATAGTATGCACTTAAACTAACAAATATTATATATCACTAATATTTATATATATTATTTGTTTTTTGTGATCTAAATCATGTTCAGTATTGTTTTTGGCTCTGTGAGTTTCTGCAATTTTTCAGCAAGCTCAAAAAATATTCCTGTTTAATTGTGCAGGACCATCTTGTGAATAACTGTCAAGTTTGTCAAGAATGTGAAGGGATTACTGTGACATTGTTTGTTTGTTCGTAGAACCAGCAGGCTCGGATCTGCGTGCTGTACCTGCCAGTGCTGGAGCTGCTCTACCAGAACTTGAAGCAACTCTCACGCTGGGAACTCTCCTCCAACATGGGGCTGGACTTTGCGGTGAGGCCTCCCAGTCCTAACCTGCCCCTGTCTAAGAGATCCCTTGTCACTCAGCATGACTCTTCTGTGTCCCCTGTCCTCCCCAGGTCTCTAAGGATGACCTCACGCTGCCCTCTTCTTCATCTGAGCCCCGCAGGATCAGTGTGACAGCAGAGCAGGGTGAGGGCCTGTTTTACAGCTCATTTCAATGGACTTCTGCGAGCCTCACAAATTCCCTGTTAGGCAAAACCCAAACCCCTGAGACCTCAGAATGGAACCCGCATCCCACTTTTACATTTGGTTTTGAGATTTCAGATTTGCAGGTGTCATTGCTGCTGTTGTAGGGTAATCGTGCTTCTATACTGTATTATAACGACCTTCAACATTAATACCATCTAATTGTACTACCCCAGTTTCTGTTAACACCACCACAGTTGTAATACTGTTCAGTTTTCTTTGAGAGCCACAGCCATAGTGAATGGCCTCCAGATCTCTAGATCCCTGTATTTTTACATTGTGTGTTTTTACTGTGTGACTTTACATTGTATTCTTATCCTTGGCTACCTCAGTATTTGTGTGCTGTTTTGCTAAATAAGGGGTTTTGGTCATGTTTAATGAATGTGAGACTTTGTTGTATTCCTTCTCTTTGAGAAGGGTGATGGTAAGATTCTTTCTATGCTGTTACCTCCACAGTTTCTGTGGCCCAAAATGGGCACGCGGTGAGGCGGGACGACTCCAGAGGCTCCCTGTACATGGATACTGTGTCTTTGGACAACACTGAGGTGAGAAGGGCACAACTGAAACCCTAAAACTGAGCCGCTTTGCCAGTCTGGACATCCAGCCCCTGGATGCTTTGTTGCTATATGCAGCATTTGCATGCCAACTCCAGGGAAACATGCAATTCCTGTATTGTAGGGTAGAATTAATCTACATGTTGTGTATAGCAGGATGAAGGATGCGGGAGTGGGAGTTGAAGCAAACAAAACGGGGCTTTATTGACTAGGAACTGAACAGAAACAAACAGGATCTCATGGGATCAAACCATGAGGAAGGGCAAATGGGAACCAGAGCACACAGCGGTACAATGTTAATGTCAGGACTGGGGAACAGGGGAAAGTGTCTTTATACTGAGACTAACAAGGGAGCAGAATGAGAGGCAACTGAAATGTATTACACGAGGGCAGGAACAAGAGTTAAGACTATTGCAGAACAGGTGTGTGAAACAGGAGGGGCAGATTGGCAGGGCATGACACTATACAACAATAAAAACGCCCAAATAACTTTTCTGAAAAGAACAAGTAGTACCTGCATGCAAATGAAAAAAAAAAATGTGTTGCCTCTCTACAACAAAAACAAACAAACTAGTTATGTTGGTTTAGAAAAAAATACATATCGGTCAAGTTTTTATACGTTGACAAAATTTGGTATGAACTAACGTAACTAGAGACCTCATTCCCATTCCCATTATTCTTGGGATGGACAATGTCTGACATTTGTGTTGTGCAGGTGTTATTCTTTTATGGTGCCACATTTATTACATTATTGGTTATTATGCCTGACATAAGACTCGTGATGATGATTTCAGTGCCACTGACCTGACAACCCCACTGTCCACAGCTGCACAGGACTTCCTTCAAGATGAGCACCTTGTCTCGTATGGGCCATCTGGGGCAGTACGAGGTCAAAGGGCTGCTCCTGTGTTTCCTGTACATCGTCAAAACCGTGTCAGAAGGTGAATACCTTGGCAATGTTGGAGGGTGGGGGGACTTTCTCTTTCACAAGCATCAAGCTGTTGCCCAAGACAGTCAGCTGCAAGTTAATGATCTCTGATAACGTAAGGAGGAAATGTATGTTAGTCATTTTCCTACAGTTCAACTGTTGCTGGACTCACTGATTCCAGGGCGTCACCAATTCTAGGCATTACTCACCAACCGAATAGGTTTCCATCTATTTAGTTATTGTGTCCTCAAGCTGTAAGAAGAAGTGAAAGAATTTTTGGTGAGATGAGATGAGAAGCAACTTTTCCTGAAGGAGAATGAGGGTGTTACAGTGGCTCATATTCTGACAGCAAACACAGAAACAAATAGAAGAAAGGGAGCAGAATAAATTATATAAATAAAAGTTCAAATAAATGAGTACCCATATGAATAACCGAATACCCATGTGAATAAATCAGTACCCATATGAATAAAATGTACAGATGTGAAAATGTGAAAAAGTAGAAATGTACACCAGGTGCAAATTGTCAGAATCAAAACTGTAACAAATAGTGTATTGATGAGCAGTAATGGCTAGCAGGCTCAGCCTAGGGTGGGGTCATAAGTAAGAGTGCAAGTGGGGTTCAGCAGTGAAGAGCAGTGTATCAGGTCATTATGGTGCGTCTGTGTTCTGCTTTTTCAGACACACTGCAGGCTTACTGGAACAAGGTCCCCCATCAAGATGTCACTAACTTTCTCAGCCTGTTAGAGTAAGTTGGTTGCTGGGTGCTATGTGATACGTTAGTCAGTTATGTTTGACCACAGTGTTTTTATGAGGTGAACTCTTTCACACAAACAGCTAAGGCCTTAATTCATCCGTACAACTGCATATTACATAGTGCATATAAGTGGTGCTTCAGTGACGGGTACAACAGCAGAACCCGTTGTGGGATCCACATCCTTCATTCATAACCGTTGCTTCTGTTGTGCAAGTAATTTAATCTGGTGTAAATAATTAGATATATGTTCATTGCTGTGTCCTGATTGCTAAATAACCTTAATTTTAATTAATTGCATTGCTGTTGCTGTTGTGGTTGATATTATGGTTTGTGTTATTGTTGTTTTTCAGGATATGCCTGGTACACTTCAGATATGCTGGCAAGAGGAACATTGGCAGGTATTAGGAGCATCCTGGGAACAATAGTAGGAGAGATGGGGAAAAATCAGTTCAGTTATGTATCACAGTGTTTTTGTGCTGCTATTCATGTATCGCCACGCTAACTCCGAAATCGATTTTTTATTAATTTATAATTTATATATGTTTGGATTCAAGGTGGGGAAACATTGCAGTTCCTGTATAATTCTACAGGTGGCATGCTCTAAACTATTCCCACATTGACTGGCAGCAGAGCATACTGTGTAGTAGGAGCCTATTATTTTCTGACTTTGTTTAGCAATAATAGGAATGGCACACAACATAAGAGATTTGTGCTTCTCCTCCACAGTTTGAATCCAATGTATGTATTTTTGGCTTTCAAAATTTAAATGGTAAAAAGGAGCTAGACAAAAGCCAAACTTTGTCCTGAGAAAGTTAAGTATTGTGGTAATACGATGAGCATATAGGCACATTTTGCTAGACATCATCCTGAGATAGACAAGGCAGCAGAGAAGCATAAAAGCTCAGTATAGTTTATATCACAACAGCAGCAAATGTAGTTTTTTGTTAACTTCTAATTTTAAGTTAACATTTATACTGTTGTATTTGAAGTTGTTTTGCATTGTTTAAATGCTGCCTTTGGTTTTCTGAGGAGAAAAATGATTTGGAGTGTGCTACATTTACTCGTATTCAATTCAGCTGTGCAGGTACTGAATAAAACTTTAGTGGTATAACTCAACTTTTTTTACATGTACAAGGTTTAAAAATTCTAAAGAAGAAAAAAATGAAGAAATCATAGTATCGAATCAGGATATTCATAGAATCATAATACTTACATAATTGCAATACATGTTGAATCGGCACCTAAGTATCCTGATGATATTGTATCGGGAAGTCATTGGTGATTTCCATCCCTAATCAATAGGGCCAGTTGTGGGGTCATACAAACAGCTTTTCATTTATTATCACCCATTAACATTGTAATCAAGATATAATTATTTTAATTATATTTTGAAAGGAAGAATCTGTATGCAGAGCAGGTGCCTGTGATCAAGCTCCTGCTTTGTGTGTGCCTGTGTATGCATGTTCAGGGGCCAGGATGCTTGGGTGTCCAAGATGTTCTCCCCAGACAGAAAGTCCAAGACCATGCCAGTCATGCGCGGTCGCGTGTGCCTCATGCAGGCCAAAATCCAGCAGTTCGGCACCTTGGACACCTCCTTCAGCCTGAACCCAGGTGTGTAATTTACCCCTCAATCCAACTTTATCCCTGAACAGTACAGGTGTTTTATAACCTGAAACTCCTCGCTCTCCATGTACATTGCAGAGCTTTCCAGAAGATTTTTTGGTTTCTTATTAAGAAACTCGTACTCTTAATAGAAGATCCACCCATCCATCCATCCATCCATCCATGTTCTAACTGCTTATTCTGCTCAGGGTGACAGGGTGGTCTGGAGCCTATCCTAGGCTGGAGTACATCCTGGCCAGGATGCAAGTCCATCATAGGGCACATAGTTGCACCCGCATGCAGTCATATTCTGTAGCCAATTTAGAGATGTTAAGGAGTCCTGTTTTTGGACAGCGGGTGGAAACCCATGTGACGCAGAAAGAACATGCAAGCTTCCCACATCTGCATAATCGAGTTACAAAACCAAACCCTTATCTTGCTGCAACAACTTTCTCTTGCATGTGGCCTAGGAGCTGGGCCAACGGAGGCCGAGATCAACCACCAGGCCCTCCTAGAGGGGAACCTATCTACGGAGGTGTGTCTGATTGTCCTGGATGTCATCTCTTTCTTCACTCAGAGCTTCAAGGTCAGTTGATGTCACATGACAGTGCTCTTGTCACTGTGTTTACTCAGTTATGTAGCCAGTTAAAAAACAATAAGCAAGTTCTCTCTACAGTGGAGATTTATGAGTTCATACCATAGTGGCAGAAGGAATTCAGTTTAAAGAACATCCATGTCGAGGATGACATGAGGAAGACCAGAAAATTTCTAGTTAAAAATCTCAAGAATGAACATTGCAACTTTGTTTGAAGAATGTTATCTAAGTAAGGGTGAATTCATGACATTTGTTACTTAACCAATTGATCTCCTCAGAACCAGCTTTTGGAAAGCGATGGACACAACCCACTGATGAAGAAAGTGTTTGACATCTACCTGAACTTCCTGAAGGTTGGACAGTCAGAAGCCGCCCTCAGGCACGTCTTTGCTTCACTGAGAGGCTTCATCAGCAAGGTGAGGCTCCTAGTCATCCAGGTTCACAGTGAGGGGTGCTTCTGAACCCTTGAAGTTAGAGGAAGTTGCCTCTATGAATGAATAAAGTGTAAAGGGGTACATGCATAATGTGATGCATGTATTTGATGAATGAATAATTGTGATGTAATACCAGGTGGGGGGGCCCAAACATCAGTCTGACTAATGTGCTGAGTGATAATTTCATGTGCTGGGCCAGTTTCCATTAGCTTTGTTCAAGGGTCGGGTGACACTGTGCGCAGCACTGTGCTACGAGACACTCAAGTGCTGTGTGTCCAAGCTGAGCTCCCTGCGTGCTGAGGCGGCTGCTCTGCTCTACCTCCTCATGCGCAACAACTTTGAGTATACCAAAAGGAAGACCTTCCTACGCACACACCTGCAGGTCAGTTGGCACACCTGCTGTCTCTCTGCCGCTCTCTCATCACCCTTCAGCTGTTCCTGTCCTCACAGACGTAAAGGAACTGAGTGTCCCTGTATTTTGATCACTGCATAAACACATTTACATAAGAACACATACATGGTCATACAGTACAGGTCAAAAGTTTGGACACACCTTCTCATTCAATGTGTTTTCTTTATTTTCATGACCAATTGGTAGATTCTCACTGAAGGCATCAAAATTATGATGAATGAACACGTGGAGTTATGTACTTAAAAAAAAGTGAAATAACTGAAAACATGTTTTATATTCTAGTTTCTTCAAAATAGCCACCCTTTGCTCTGATTACTGCTTTGCAC
>JAODJU010000002.1:15522959-15536723 GCA_026776725.1 Gnathonemus echidnorhynchus | reverse complement strand
ACACATGCACGGTCACACACCCTGGGAGACACATGCACGGTCACACACCCTGGGAGACACATGCACGGTCACACACCCTGGGAGACACATGCACGGTCACACACCATGGAAGACACATGCACGGTCACACACCATGGGAGACACATGCACGGTCACACACCCTGGGAGACACATGCACGGTCACACACCCTGGGAGACACATGCACAGTCACCCACCCTGGGAGACACATGCACGGTTACACACTATGGAGAATTTAGCAACACCCCAAACATAATGTTTTTGGACTGTGGGAGGAATGTTGTCGTGACAGTAGTTCTCTCACATTCTACAAGTGCATAAAATTTTTATGTCTTAGATTTATTTACATAGTAATACATGATGAAATGTGATCCAATAAGTATCCTTTTAAATAATCCAATCATCTAATGCTTATCAGGACATTAAGTCGGTGACGTCTGGCCAGAAGTAGAACTGCTTCAAGTAATGCTAAAGTCTGTTCTGGTCTTAGTTCTGTTTTGTTTCCATAGCCCTGTGTTATCATTCCACACAAAAGAAAAACACTTAATCTCTTTTTTCTGTTCCACACTGCTATATTTGTTGGTGGTTTTACCTTATAAATCTTCCCTTATTTTGGACTGCCATCTCCCAATCTACAGATTGTATCTGTGGAGCAGGAGCTCATAATTTATCCCCTTACATACCAGCAATTATCTTTGTATCTTGTCTTCCTCTGCCTTTTTGGGAGTTAAAATGGATCCAGCAGTTACTGTCCTTTCAGGAAATCATTTATGCTTATGCACTGCTTTTCAGCTGCTGTGTCTGACATCTCTATGGTGTGCTTCCTGAACAGCAGTACACATGTTGATGGTGTTTGTATCCAACCTCATGCTACAGTTTCCACCTACAGTGCAGAGACATTAAGAAAGGCTATTCAAGCCCTACTGTGTGCTTGTGTATGTGTGCTGTCCTGCCTTCTGCCTTATACAATCTAGGATAGGGTCCAGCCCTGATTGATGGATGGATGGATGGATGGATGGATACCTTAAGCAAGCTTTAGCATGAGAGTCTTAGCTAACAGCAGTGTGACCATCACAAGTGTATTCCTGATCTGTCCCTGATAGCCTTTACCAGTCATGTACATTTTGTTTTGTTTATATTATAAGTAGGATCTTAGCACTTTCTTGTCCTGTACCTGGCCTTTATGAGCAGGAATCGGCATTAACCAGCGACGTGTTTTTTCACATCTTACAGAAACTGCGGGGACTGTACGACACATTGCAGCATGCCTACACTAAGGTCCTGGAGGTCATGCAGACACGTCGCAGGCTGCTGGGAACATTCTTCAGAGTGGCCTTTTATGGACAGGTCAGTCTGGCCTCTCTTTTATAATATTCTGGGTGGGTGTGGTCTAAAAACTAAAAGATGGGACCTCTATGGAAGTGTGGGTGTGGCTAATACATTGTGGTTTTCTGTAGATTTGTGAGTTAGGCCTGCACAGAATGGCTTAGGGACAGGTTTATGTGGCCTGTTCAGGGTACCTCAGTATGAATTAGTTGGTCATAGATGGCGTAATGGCCAACTGAGTGATGCAGAGTAGTTATATTTTATGTGGAGACCCTCTGTGGACTCGCAGCTCAAAAACCTGCCTCCATAGACACTAACACAAACCCCTTTTAAAAGCACGAGAAGATATTGTTTACATTCACATTTAGTATATAACTCATTCACGTCATGAATTTCAAGTGTACCTATAACAATAATACAATGCCTGAAGTCCTTATCACTCATCGGTTTGTGGGGCAGTCCTTTGAATAACATTTTATTTATTCACGTGGGCTAGTTCTGGTCCAGAAAAAAAATCCAGTAAAAATCCAGACCAAGATTTTGTTTCAACTAACCAGCTGAGTATAAAGAGTCAAAGTCGCAGAGTATTTAACTGGTTTGTTGAAACAAAATCTTGGTCTGAATTTTAACTTTCTGGATCTGAACTATCCACATCTGTCTTTTAGCATATGTTGCCAGGAAAAATAAAACAGCTGCTTTACTCTTCCCTCCAAAGTGGTGTGTATGATGCTGCATCTTCCCAAACCCATTACTGAAAACTTGGATTACAAACTGTATATATGCACATAAATTAAATGTTCATCTGATATGTCATGCATTCGGGGTTCCAATATTAATCATTTATTTTTGAACATTCAGATTCACTCCAGCATTCACAGTCCCTGCCTGTTGTTGTGTAGCGTTACTTCAATTCTAAAGAGAAAATTTTCCTAGTGACATTCTGTGGGTTTTGGATTTCTGATGAAGACCCATTTTGTCCGCAGGGCTTTTTTGAGGAAGAGGATGGGAAAGAGTACATCTACAAGGAGCCAAAGCTCACTGGCTTATCTGAAATTTCCCACCGCCTGCTTGCTCTGTATGGAGACAAATTTGGAGTAGAAAATGTGAAGATCATACAGGATTCCAGTAAGGTGTGGTTTTTCTGAAAATTCTAGTTTTATGCGACTCTCTCTTTTTGTGTGAGCCTCAGTAAACAACAGATGTTCTGCTGAGGATCCAAGTAAGATCTCACTAGTGTACACAATACCCATGCACATATACACACGCACACACACACTCATTCTCACATTAACACATGCACACACACTCTCAGATGCATAAGTGGGCACTACAAAACATGATAAATGTGAGGACACCCCACAAGGTCAGTTTTCTCCAGAAATGAATGCTGTCCTTAAGGGGAACGTTTAGGAAAGTGTGAGGACAGCCAGCTACCATGGGGACTGTAAGGCAGAGGGTTATCTGGATATTCCCCTTTTTGGGCAAGCAGGATGGTGAGAACACAGAGAGCAACTTGGGAAGTGGGGGTGGGGGAGTACAAATACATGGGAAACCCCCGACAAAGTGCAGCTACACTTTATGTGTGAAATTATGGAAGCAGAAGTATTTTTCAGTGGAATCTCAGGTCTTGAGTCACTGGGAGAGTAAAAGCAACAGAAACCTCAATGAGTCACTAAATGGTAATGATCCATTGCAAGAACAGTAATGTGGGCTAAGGCTTTGGCCTGCCACACAGACATTTATTCTCAGAACCAACATTCACATATGAATGTCACAGAACCAACAACTGTAAATGTTCTCTGTTTCATTTTATTAAAACCCAATGACCGTTTTGATCTGTGCACAAAATGGCTTTTTTAATGCTTTCCATCAGGTAAATGCCAAGGAGCTGGACTCAAAGTTTGCTTACATCCAGGTCACTTTTGTGAAGCCTTACTTTGATGAGAAGGACCTGTCTGAGAGGAAGACAGACTTTGAGAAAAGCCACAACATTAACCGTTTCGTGTTCGAGACGCCCTACACCCTGTCTGGGAAGAAGCATGGTGGTGTAGAGGAGCAGTGCAAAAGAAGGACAGTGCTCACAAGTATGTGTGGCGGGGGCAGTGCTTAGCTTATGAGAACCCAGGTAAAGGAGGACATTTTTAAAAGGTCAGGTAAAGCCGTCAGGACCAGTCATCCAAACCTGATGAGATATACATAAATATGGCATCCAGGTTCAGTCTAAGGTATTTATAGAACTCAAAATTAGATACACTGATAGTCTATTAACAGACTATCCATCCATCTTCCAACTTTTATCAAGTAGGTCAGAGTAGAGAGTTCATAAAGGGATTGGACATGTTATCACATAGACAATAAAGTAGCTAAGTGCCAGTTAATTATTTTTTTCTAGGATTAAGCAAGTGGTTTTATTGAACAAATATTTCCTAGTTATTTATCCAGTTAAAAGTACACAAATTCTTTAGGATACTGTGCTTCTCCTTACAGCTGTCAAGATGTTAGCTAAAAATACACTAAAAAACCATTGCGAGTGTCTTTAAATAGTCATGTGTGCAACATAATTTAATATGAAGGAATGTCCCCTTGTGTCTGTGGCTTTTTTAGTAGTTTTGGCAGCATTTGAGTAAGTTATTCCCCAGATCGATAGTGTTCCCCAAAAGAGGAAAGCATAATAAACTCTGCATACTGAAGCAATTTTATAATTTTTTTGTAAATGCATTGTTTTCATACTGTAAACATCTTAAGGAAAGGAAGATAAAATAGCGTTCTGCAATTAAACAAGTGTACACAGGCTATTACACAGTGCACAAGGCTATAATTATAATGAACTTGTTTAGTACAGTTCCTTCCCCAACAGACCCTACAGGGGGATTTAGGATGGGGGTGGGGATGAAGCAAACCAGCAAACTCGGCCAAAGAATGTCCATGTCCACTCCCTTATTCTTACCCATATCTAACCTAACAGAAAAAGTTTCTCTCAGCTAGAAGACAAGAATGAAGAATGGAACTAATCAAAATTAGTTTCTCTCAAAATCTTTTTTTTTTTGCAGTAATTTCTTAGGAAAGGATTTTCATCCAAAATCATCTTGATCTGTAAATGCTGTTAAAAATGTATCATGTGAAATACCTGTAGAAGCACCCTTAGCTTTCACGTCTGAGGTATTTACTATGACTGAGAAACTTCAAGGAATCTGTTCATGAACCATGCTTGTCCCCTCTGTCCCCCAGCTGCAAACACCTTTCCCTACGTGAAAAAGAGGATTGAGGTGGTGGGGGAGAAGCAGGTAGAGTTGAAGCCCATCGATGTTGCCATTGATGAGATGCGTGACCGTACGGCTGAGCTGCAGAAGCTCTGCTCCAGCACAGAAGTGGACATGATTCAGCTGCAGCTGAAGCTGCAGGGCTGTGTCAGCGTGCAGGTACCCTTAATGTTACACGGGACGCGAGTCAGTGCTCTGGCACCACCTAGGATGGGAGTCGATGCTCTGAATCAGGGACTAGGGATTTGTTTCACTGCTCTTGTGTCCCTAGGGTTATTGCTTGTGTTGCTGACATAATTTGAGCTGAGTTAGTATATGGAACATCACTAAGATTAAAAGAAGGTGTCTTTGAAAAGTGATGGGTCTGTTCCCACTGTTCGACAGGTCAATGCTGGTCCCATGGCCTATGCTCGGGCTTTCCTAGATGATGCCAAATCCAGTCAATATAGCACCAAGAAAGTTAAGGAGCTCAAAGAGATTTTTAGGTAAGTTCATTATAAATACATGAACAATGAGTCAAACCCTGGCAGGGATCTGGGAGGGAGCAAAAGCAGCTTTGAGGAAGCAGGGTCTGTGGGTTCCTGAGGACCTGGTTGGAAAACACTGCTCTAGAGTGTTTTTTTTTTATTATCTATGGAAAATAATAATTTATCTATGGGACCTGGTTCTCTGCCCAGGCTCCATGTGTGGAGTTTGTATGTTCTCCCCGTGTCATCGTGGGGTTTCCTACAGGTACTCCAGTTTCCCCCAACAGTCCAAAAACATTCTGAGGCTAAGTGGAGTTACCAAATTGCCCATAGGTGTGCATGTGTGACCTGTGGTGGGTTGGCACCCTGTCCTGGGTTGTACCTTGCCTTACAGGAAAGGGATGGAGATCCTTAGATTTGGAAGATCATTTTCAATAGTAATTTTATTGTTTTATCTACACAAACAAATTGTGTAAATGCATATCTTTATGCTTTGTTTTTTTTTTTGGCTTAGCTCTACTAGTGAAAGCAGTGGTAAAGGCTAACAGTTAATCTTGGTTACAAATAAACAATGAGAATGAGGGCAATTGTTGCAAAATTGTTCAACTGGCATCTGCAAAGATTTTTCAGAAATTAAAGCACCACCCAGAACATGCCCAAAGCATTCATTCACTGCACCAGCACATGTTGCTTATCATTATGAAGCCTGACACTTCATAATAAACTTTAGCCTAAAACTAAGGCCTGACAAAATACTCTAGGGTGGAGCAAAAACTTGGCCTGGCTGGGGGTCACCGAGGACCTGGTTGAGGAGCACTGCTTTAATTAAATAAAATCACTATGCATAGATATGTACGAGAAATTATTTTTTAGTTTTTATTTTCCACTACAATAAACAAATTAATATTCAAGCCATTGTGGAACAATGTTATTTTCTTTCTGTACCCTTTACATTAAATTCTAACAAAGATATTTCAATTGTAAATAATGCAAAAAGTTTTTTCCAAAAAACGTGTTTTATTTCGATATTTACTTTTCATCATATTGTTCCTCATGGCTCTTCATGATGTCTTACTGCAGGAGTTTTGTTCAGTCATGCAGTGTGGCCTTGGACATCAACGAGCGCTTGATCAAAGAAGATCAGTTTGAGTACCACGAGGGCCTCAAAGCTAACTTTAAGGACATGGTGAAGGAGCTGTCGGACATCATCCATGAACAGGTACGCAGTATCTGGCCTCCAATTCCTCTCTTAATGAATCCCATAGCCAGGGGTTTTGTGCAGGATGCATTCCTCATTGCTGATGATGATACTTTATTTTTCCATCTGTATGAGTACAGGGAGCAGAAATATAAAATACAGATGCTCCTCTACTTACAAACTTTCAATTTACGAACTCTCAGACAAACGAACGAAGAACGAAGAACAAATACTAGAACTCGTGGCCATAGGTGGAAATTAGCAGGAGAACATTTTAAAATGAATTTGAGTAAGCACTTCTTTACACAGCGTGTAGTTAGAGTATGGAATAGTCTTCCTGTTAGTGTAGTGCAAGCGAAAACTTAAATTTAAAGTTCCTTTAAATCAGAGCTAGATAAGATTTTAATAACTCTGAGCTATTAAGTTCTCCCCAGATGAGCTTGATGGGCCAATTGGCCTCCTCTCGTTTGTAAATTACTTATGTTCTTATGGTACATTTTGGGGTGTCAGTGAATATTGACATGAAATCTACATACATGCTAAGTATGTGCATAAATGTGATAACTTTATAGTTAGGGTCATATTGTTTTTTAGGATGGGTGAGTAATGGAATTTTAATTTCTGTTTCAAGTTACAACAACTGTCAAAACAAAATACTCAAGATAAAACGATTATTTTGCCGCATTTCGTTTCACAATGATGCTTCCGTTTTGTCTTGTGTTATGAATCTAGTGCACCCCTTTCCAGCCCTGTTTTATTTCTTTGGCATCTGCAAAGATTTTCAGAATATAAACCACCACCCAGAACATGCCCAAAGCATTCGCTGCACCAGTACATGTTGCTTATCATTGAATTATATTTAGAGTTCAAGGAAATACACTGTTAAAAAGACAAGTTTTTTTTTTTTAAATCAATAAATGCATGATATTTCAAAAGTCAGTGAGTTATGTTATGTCATGTTAAATAATCACAATATTGGCCAAAATAATTGTTTATGAATTTTTCCATAATCGAGCAGCCCTTTCATGCTGTACAGTTGAACAGAGAAATTAATGCTTAGTGTCTTATGATAAGGTTATTGTGTCCTATTTTATATAGTAAGTAATTGTCATGCTTCCACTTTAGAGCAGTACAGTTATGCTGTTAGTAGGAGGCCATGTCATTAAAATCAAGCATGTATTGCAATGGCTGTAAGAGTTCCTGGGAGGTAAGTCCAATTGAGAGAACAGGGCAGGTCCATGCCTGGCAAGGTATGAAAAGTATGCTGACCCCTAAGAGAGGACACAGTGAAGTCAACTGATAGCAGTTCAGGGAATTGAGGAAGCAGCAAGCAGAAGTTGGTGAGTTTCAGGAATCAGAACCCAGTGATTGTTGTACAGGGAATCGTAACTTTGAATATCTGTTAAATAGAAACAGCGACGTCTTCAGGGAGATGGAGCAGTGTTGCACACATTCTCTGAACATTTGGTCATCACGCTTCTCATCAGTTAAATAGAGAGTGGATGTGAACAAACAAGCTCAGAAGTGCTTCGAATACACAGATCCTGTCTTTCAGTGAAGCATAAAAAGTGGCGCCAAGCAAGTTAGATCTGTTTTTGCCAATCTAGCTTGACATGCATTGCCACTCTGTAAAGAAAGACTAAGTTAGGAAGGGCTGAGGCACTGAACATCTACAAAAGTCATTCTGAGTGCCAAAGTCTTTCCCCTTTGAAAAGTGTTAATGTCACTTTTAATAAAACACCACAAAGCTACTGTATATTTACATTTTGCATGACACTGTTTTGACATGAGTCTTGGCAAGCCACACCAAGGCATGTTCTCCCCATCTAGCAGGATGAGAGCCCAGCTGTGTCTGCTCTACTGGAGTAATGGACAAATAGGTCAGGATCAGAATTAGAATAAAAAACACTTTCCAAATCTGGTGGGGGGAGAATGCACTTCCTGTCCATTATTCTTTCCTGGAAATGGTAAAAAGGTGCCGACCCTAGTATGTGTCCCAGGTGGCTTCATCTGTCAGGTCCCACTGTGGGAGTCCCAAGGCAAGCGACCCTGCTAGTGCACTGTAGTTACATTAGTAGCTAACCTGAATATTTTATACAAATCAACGTAGCTTCGTTATGTACTTATTTTATGTCATTGCTGATATTGTTGAAAAGCCATAGACAAGATTCAAACTGGACCAAGTTGGCTGACAATATGTCAAATTACTCACTGGTTATTTACCAGCATTTTGGTCCTCATCTCGTAAGAGGGGAGATGTGTGACAGTCTGACATTCATATATACTCAAATGTATATTCACAGATACGGGTGCATCCATATTATCAGTAGGGGGTCCAGTACAGTGCTCTTGTCCCAAGGCCTATAAATGATACCACGTGACGATGTATCAGTGATATTGTTAACAAGCAAAATAAACGGGACCACACAATGTCTAAAGAGGTACGAAAACAAGTTCATACACCTCAAACTAGTTAAACATCTAAAAAATAGATGTTTAAAAAGAGAGTGATGAAAGTTCTCTGCAACATCCCACAATGCAGCAAACACTAGGATGGAGAGAAAATAACAGAAGCTCTTACCCAGTGAAATGTTCTTGATGATCAAGCATAATGTACACAGAGGACATAATACATTCTGAGGTGGTTCGTGTGTAAAAAGTTTTGCATTAGATGGTTTTAGATGGCCTGTTTTTAAATAATAATTAAATCGGCCCCATTATTCCATCATTTTCCACAGAGACTAAAATGATAATCAGAACTGCTAATCAACCCCCCACCCTGTCAGCAACTTCTAATGCTGGCTGTCTAGCAGATTATTTGTACAGTATATTGATTTTTAATACTTTCCTTTCATTTTCTACTACAAAATATTAAGCGTTGCACTTGATGCCAAGTGGATGTGTGTGTGGGAGGGCAGGGACTTCAATATTATCATTTATCCCAGTATTTTTAAATTCAAATTTCAATATCTTCTATTATGTCTGTGAATACTAGAATGTGTGCAGCATGATTGTTTACATTGCATAGATGTCCAGCCATCTGCATGTCTGTCTTCTATACTGTATGTCAGTACAGGGTGAGGGTAAGCACTTATCCCAGGCAGTGTAGGGGCAAGGGAACACCCTGCATGTGATGCAAGTTACAACACACACCCATAAAATGCGCTTTGACCAGTTACATGTTCCATAGAGCACAGGTCTACTGAGCAGTGGGGAAATAAAACTGTTAAAATGAGTCATTCCTCACCCTGCTCAGTACAATAACACACCAAAAGAACCTACATACCGAACTTGCTTCCTGTCATGGAGAGTTCTGGTGTGGTGCTGATGTAATTGGAATGACGAATGACATTTTTCTTAGTGATGGCATTCACCTTATGTAAAACATTATGTCCTTTAAGGAGCAATCCTTGAGACAGCATTTCGTCAAGCAAAGGATTCACTCTTGTTTACCAGTAGGCTTCCTGGCACTTATGTAATCTAAGCCAAGATGTTGTTCTAGGAGCTCAAGGTGGTCCATTAAGAAACATTATAATTGTATTTTTATTTGCATAGTTGCCTAGTGATTTATATTTGATATATAATTTAATATATGTGTTTATGTCTTTACACTTTTTGCAGCTGCCAATCACTGATCTTGATATTAAAATATGGTTGTATAATAATTAAAAAACTTGTGTTGGATAGTTTACCTAACAACTTTCTGACTCTGCTGTCCTTTTTTCCATTCTAACACGCTGTCAGGTTCTTCTGATGTAAAGAAGTTTGGGGTAATATAAACAAAAGAATTGTATGGATGATTTTTAAGGAAGGTCTCTGCTTAGCTTTCCATATTTTTCTCTTGAAACTGCATGAAAATTGCCCACATCCCTGTTGCTGCTGTGTCTGCCATGTGTGTCAGGTCATGTTTTGTCTGTATTATTTAACTTGTCTAGTGGTCTTTCAGTGTTTGGTCTTTCTCAGTTGCATTTTGCAATTTTGAGTTTGTTCACTTATCATCTTTCATTTTTGGTTTGCATGACCGTGTTGTTGCAGCTCATTTTCCTGGTTGAATCTATAATGTATTTATCTCCCTCTGTACTCTACAGATCTTCCAGGAGGACATGATGCGTTCTCTTCTGCAGAACTCCTTGCATGTTTTCCGAGTCATCAGTGGGACCTCCACTGATCTCAGCTAGCCCTCCTACTCTGTCCCTCTCTGTGTTCTACAAATGCAATGGAGTGATCACCCTCATGTTTTAATCGCATCTCTTGTTAGTGACTCATGGTGAAGTTCCCAGCGTGATCAGTACACGCCTCATCTAGATGCACTCTTTTCCCCGGCTCCTCTCTGATTACTTCCCAGAGTACAGTTCAGATCTGCTGCCTACCTCTAAACTTAAAGAACACTTGGAAGTGTCAAGGAAGCTGTCCCTAATGTTCTCCTCATGATTGAGACATCAAGGACAAATCCAATAAGGGGTTGATGGACCAATAACTGCAACTCAGTGGTTTGCTGAGAGGAGAATGCCTTCTTCTAAGTTGTTGTTATCATTCCTTTATGGCAATTTCCTTTGGACAAAAAAGGGAGAATGTCTGCAGGATTTGTGTTTCTGGAAGGCCCATATAATGCCAGTATAAATGGACAGTTGGGTGTTCGGGAAGGGCTCTTCTCTTGTTCATCCCCCTCCAGTTCCTGAGTGCACACGATATAACAGAAACAGCAGCACAGTTGCGACAGCCCTATTGAGCAAGCCCTCCATCAGATATAGCTGCCAGTCTCCGCCTGCCATTATCATTCACCTGCAGGAAGCAGGGAAGAAGCTCAGAACCAGGAATCCACAAGTGGTCACATGACTGCATCTCTGGGCAAGGGGATGGGTGTGGTTATGTGGTACTTCTGTTTCTGCAAGGCACTATGTGGCACAGCTTATCTTGCTCATAATTGCCATTAATGATGCACTTTTTAATAGGCCCACTCTGACTGAGCTCAGCACTTGGGCAGGGGCCCAGGGACCCTGCAAGGCCGTCTGCCAGCTGACACCTCCCAGATCCCTCGCTGGCTGTGCAGGGCCACTCAAATTGTTGTACATTTTTTCTAGTTATTTGTCATTGTCTTTTATTTTCCTTTTTTATATATCCTTATTTTTGTTTCAGTGCTTAAAAAATCAGTTATTACCTATTTAATATATGTTTATATATGAACAGTAATGGCATAGTTACATATATTAAAATGGTTCTTTATATGCCTCTAAAAGACATTTGAGTTTTATATTTTATCAAATATACCTTGAATTTTGTTAGGTTTGTCCAGAATCTTTCCTATCTTACTCAAAAACCAGGTCTTTGAAATACTGCAAGAAAATTCACAGAAGAGACAAGAAGTGTTAGTGGTTTTGGCTTTTCTGGAAATATGTACACAGCTGTGTCATATTAACATGCAACATGACATGAAACTGTCCTGCTTGTACTGGGTATTGTGGGAATGTGATTTACACCCTGCCCACTACCATATATAGAAAGATAATATTGACTGTCTGTATAAGAGTTTTGGTGCCATCATGCCTTCTGTCCATTTATGCACATATCTGATGCCATGAGGTAACAGTTTGTGTCACATGCTGTTATACAGTATTTTACTGCACTGAATAAGCAGAATATGCAGATTTATATTATAAAAAAAAACAGCTGTAAATTTTTAAACTATTAAATCTTGGCCTAACATTTCCCATTATGTTATTTGCGTTGTACCTGAGCTGACCTTCTCATTAAAAAATAGTCTGAGTCTAAGTCTGAGATGTTATTTCATCTGTCTATACAAATTTGAATTGCCTTCCTGGTACCTAGTTCATCAACTCATTCACATAAATATTCATAATTTTTATATTACAGCAGTCAGACGTTTCTTAATGTCGCTTTCGCATTTGCCTTAGACGAGGAAGTGACACATAAAGAGTTAAGAGCCAGTAACTATACGAACAGATCTGGTGGATGATGTGGGAGGTGTACCCGCCCCGTTCGTCCTTCCTTGTCTTCAGTTGCTGTGAGAAGCCTATTCGCACTCAGAACACTCAAGCGTTAAATGGTTTCCTTAGTCCTATCTTTTACGTAGCATTTCGTTTTTGGCTAGCCGACCAAAGCAAAACAGGGCATTCAGAGCATTTAAACTGCGAGGTCGGGACTCCCCAAGCATAACAGATGGGTCGGGAAACTTTCAGTATGCATCGGGAATGGTTACTGATCTTAAACTTTTGGATCGCTTTTGCCTCCGAGACCAATAAAACGGGTAGGTGCTACTATTGTTGTTATTATATATTTCTTTTTGTCGTAATCGCTGTATTCAGTGTTGGTCGCTTTTTTAATTAAAGTTTACTCGGTACAGAAGGCGGTTCTGTATAATGCTGTGAAGTAATCCAGTTCAAATTCCTGCTAGTGACGTCAGCACACCTTACAGTAAAACAATTTCCCAATCCCATTTCCCTGTGGATTTTTGTGAATATGATATGAAAACAATCGTGTGTGTTTTTTTAAGTTGTCTCAACATGGGAGTTACTTTCGGTAACTAATAAGTGAGCGCACTGAAAACAGAGAAATATTCTCACGCAGTATTTTAAATCTTAACTGAGGGAAATGGACTTCCTTAAGTGTTAATGAATTTACTGTTAGTTTCGGGTAGAATGTGGAGCGGATCTGGATTTTTAATGGGATTAGGAAACATTCACGGGTACGGTAAAGGGAGCGCTGGTACTGCCATTGACTCATTGCTTGTTAACAGG
Source organism: Gnathonemus echidnorhynchus (assembly GCA_026776725.1). Taxonomy (NCBI): domain Eukaryota; kingdom Metazoa; phylum Chordata; class Actinopteri; order Osteoglossiformes; family Mormyridae; genus Gnathonemus; species Gnathonemus echidnorhynchus. The sequence goes on along the minus strand of JAODJU010000002.1, from coordinate 15,523,698 downwards.
TATGCTGCCACCTCCGCGAAACTTATCCTTGGAAAGAAGGAATCACAATTTCTGTCTGCGTCTTTCGTGGAGCTTACCGGAGGGCCTAAACAACAGCAACAAGTGTGCGGTACACTACGAGGTGGTAGAGCAGGTCGGCCAGGTGAGTTCGGGATTTCTGGGACCTTCGATACAGTCCGTTGCGTCAAAACCGCACGAACAGATTGAAGCGAATGTATCAGAAAAGAATAAATCATATGTATGAAATCGAGGCCTACTGAACAGTAATGATAAAAAAACGGGTTAAAATCTAGAACTTATGCGGAAAGAAAATTACTAGTATTGATAGACATGTGATAGTGCTACTTTGTTGCTTTGCTACCCTGGAAAACCACGGAGAAACACCAGCAAACGGTATACTTAACGAGAACAACATAGTATTCATACTGTATAGGCAAATGGCTGAATTACTGTTCAACCTGTTTTATCCTGACTAGTCCTTTAAATAAGTATTACAGTTTGTTAGAACAAAAGATAATTGCTGTCACTGGATACAGCAGAATTTGGATATAACGAAATATTATACAGTATGCAACTGTCCAAGTGAGACAAAAAATATTAATATCAATAATAACACAATATTAACTATAATAAATATAAAATTAAGAATAATAAGAAACGCACATATAAGGCCACTTAAAATTAATAAATTGTTTTACATGACTCAAACTTCTAAAATATTGGTGAGTCGGGGATTTTA
>JAODJU010000002.1:15508206-15521931 GCA_026776725.1 Gnathonemus echidnorhynchus | reverse complement strand
GTTACTGTAATGTTGCGCTGCTTTATTTGGTTAATCGTCCAGTCTGTGAAGAAGGCATTCAAGTAAGAATTACATTGTAGTATGACTCCTGGCACGTACAATTTATATTAGGTCAACGTTCACGGTTTGACTTCTGATATCCAGATTGAGTTATGGGTCAAACTTTCAAGAAATTCGAGTTCTAGTGAGTTCGAGAACCGAGGTACCACTGTGTGTGTGTGTGTGTGTGTGTGTGTGTCTATATATATATATATATATATATGCGCATAGCGAATGCTCAAAATGCTCCACAATCTTTATCACACCGGCAGCAGGGTCACTTACACTTTGTTGCGATAGCAGCCCCCTCATGCATCACAAGCAGTAGTGAATGTGCAAAACAACCCAAGCTAGCGACCCCTAAATCATCCATTGCTTTTTTCATATTACTTGCGTTGTCAGTTGCATGCGCTTTGCTTAGTGGGATTTTCCACTAAACGCTACTCCCACCTCTCAGTTTTGTTTTTACAAAGATTGCAAATAGCTGTGTTACTGCTTGTTAAAAGCGGAAAATACTTCCAGATCATCACTGTCTTGTCTGCTGTTTTTATGCTTCTCTTACTCTAAAGGGTATGCGCATGACGTCACAGCAGGTGGAAGTCACCACGCTCACATGCACTGACAGGGGCGTCGTAAGTCGGAGGAAAGTTAGGGCGATTCCAAGGGCCCCTGAGTGACATGTTCAGGTTCAGGTTACTTTATTTGTACCTGTAGGTAGATTTGGGGCGCAGTCATGAGTCATACATCCTACATACACACTTCAACACAGGAACAACTGACAACAAAACAGATTAAAAAAACACTATGATCTATTTATCAGAGTGATGGCTGCTGGAACAAAGCTGTCTTTAAATGTTTTTGTTCTACATTTTGGGACCATTAACCTTCATCCAGAGGGAAGAAACTGTAACTCACTATGCCGAGGGTGTGAAACGTCAAGAAGAATTGAACCAGCCAACCGCAGTAACTGCCTGGTGTACAGTGATGGAACTGCTGGATTCAGCTGTGGTTTACCAATCAGCCTGTTAGACCATTTCACAAACTGATTGAGTTTCTGTTCTTTAAAGATAAATGTCCAAACCATGACACCAAGGAAAAGGATGAAATAGATTCAGTAAAAGCACAATAAAATACAATCATCATAGTCTTACCAATGTGGAAACGAGAAAGCCTTCTTAGACATCAGAGTCTCTGGAGACCTTTTTTGCACACAACTTCACAGTTTGCTTCAAATTATAGTTTTGAATCAATAACTGTTCCAAGATATTTATAGGATTGAACACGTACCCCCATCTGACCCTTAATAGAAGTGTCCTCCTGTGCATGGGTGCATGTTCTAAAGTCAATTCACATATCTTTTGTCTCATTTAATTGAAGTTAGGAATCATCACACCATTTCACAAAGACATTCAGGACTGGACCGTGGCTTTTCTCATTATCCTGGAGCAAACTGACAATAACAGAGTTGTCTGCATAGTTTTCATACCTGCTCTGACACATATTTGTATACAGGATTAATAATAAGGGTGAAAGCATGCATCCCTGTGCGGAGCCGATTGAGGAGCAGGACAGGGTCCCATTTATCCGGACTCTTTGAGTCCTGTTTGTCAGGAAATCAAGAATCCAGTCCACAAGATTTTTACTAAGCTCAAACTGCTGTAAAAGCCTTCTGACTAAAATATGAGGTTGAAACATATTAAAGGCTGAAGAAAAATCAACAGAGTAATCGAGCATGAGAACCTTTCCCCTCCAAATGTTTAACAATCAGGTTCCAAATGTTTAACAAACAGGGTCACTGTAGCATTTTCCACTCCTCTCCGTGATCTATAGGCAAACTGCATTGGGTCAAGCACATGTTCAGTTTGCCTCAAAATCTTCACCAGTTTTTCAAATACTTTCATTACAATCAATGTCAGAGCCACCGGTCTAAGATCATTTAGACTATTCACATAACTGGATTTAGGAACAGGCACTAAGACAGCATCTTTCCATATGGTAGGTATGTGCTGTGTCTGCAAGGACTTCTTAAAAATAAAATGAAACACAGGACTCAGTTGCTGGGCACAAGATTTGAGTAGGCGACCACAAATATGATCACTTCGGCTTTTCGATCCATACGAAAAGGTAATCCAAATCCCTCCATAAAAAAGTCAGAGTCCTGATCTTGTCCAGTGAGCAACATCTCTGTGAAGGCTACCAGGGGACCTATTTGGAAAATAACTGGATTGGTCTGGACTGGAGGACTCAGTATGATATGCTTTTATGGGGCCCAAAATCACTAGCAACGCCCCTGCCCACTGAGTATCAAAAAACTGCAAAGTGGCAGGATTAGCATTCAGTTGAATGCCGCAAAAACAAATCTGAAATGGGAAAGAGCTGTCGTACGATTGATTGTGCAAATAGATTTAACATGAAATAAGAGCTATGTTTTTAGAGACTGCCAAAACTACATAAGTAATACATATGTTGTGTGCAATATCTTGTTTTTATTTTAACATGCAAAATATTGGTTATATGTTGCTACGTTGGTCACTTTTTCCAGTTATATTCAAGCACTCTAATGGATGCCACTGAAATATTTATGAAGCATTTATCTGTTTTGTAATGTTTTTTTTTCTGAACCACTTCTTATTTTCCTCTACCCTGATTTTGATTCACTATGTTTAAAACCCTAATTAGGTCTAAAATATAGAATCACGAGTTAATCAGGGATGTGTATCCTACCCATGATATATTTTCCGGTTTCCATCTCAGACTACATGTATTGGACTAGGGAGGTGAACAATGCAAGATGTTTATGTGCGGGCTGTTTCTGTTCAGTCTCAAAACATAATGAGTTGTTTTTACAAGTGTCTCTTTGTCATTGTATCATTTTACTGTTTAAATTAAATAAAACACCACAAATAATGACGTAATAAAAACTATAAGTGTTGGAAGAAACTGGAGCCTATTCCAGGAAGTACAGGGCACTTAGGTGCCAGTCTAGGTCAACAAATGATCTAAAAGTCATATTTACATTGGTTTCAGTTTACCTTTTTCTGGGTTACAGCATTGTGGAAGACAATATGCAGTCCACCATTTATAAAATATGTTTTAAATATTTTATAAATAGAAATTAGATGTTAAAGCAAAAAGAAAAACTTTTCTCAGTGCGGGACGCCAGAACATGGCATTAAGCTTCTCACACCTACTGTGGTTTATGTTCATTCACTTCAGTTTGCTTTGCTGTGGTTTTGTGCAGAATACAGCAATTTCACTCTGAATAGGTGCAATAGATTGCTCTGCATTTTAGTATGAAAATTTGATGTGCCAATAATGTGCCATTAAATGAGCATAAATGATAATGCATCAATCTTCCTTAACCACTTATTTCATACAAGGCCGGGGAAAACCTGGAGACTAAACTAGGATACACAGAACACAAGGCAGGGAACACCTTGTATGGGATGTCGGTCTATGACAAGGCCAGTTTAGAAATAACAGTTTACCTAACTGTGTTTATGGACTGGATTGCCAGATGGAAACCCCAAAGAAGAAACATGGAAACTTTGCACACAGAGCACAGGGTGGGATTTCAGCCCCCAGTGGTGTGAAGGTAAAATGATAATCACTCAGCTGCTATAATGAATGGTCTTCAACATTCTTCATATAAAATATTAATAATTAAATATTACTGCATTTTCTGATCACAACCACAAATGGTAAATCAGCCTCATAAAATACATCCCTTTTTTCAAATTCAGTTTAAGCAGGTTAATTGGCTGACATGCAAAGTCTTAATAAGCAGTACAGTGATCCCCTGCCTATTGCGGAAGTTACATTCCAGACCCATCCGCTATAGGTGAAAATCTGTGATATAGAAAGACCATATAAATAAACAATTTTTAATAATTTAAGTCTTAAATTGTAGGGCTTAAAACAAAACGAAAAGTTCACAAAACTTTGCTCATAACAGTCGGACCACAAGCAAGGTACACGATATGCAGAGAACTGTGATGCATTGGGGAAAAATCTGCGATATAGCGGGAGCGCGATAGCTGAACCGCGATATAGCGGAGGATCACTGTATTTATTATGATGATGCTGTCTATGTATATATAATAAAATTATTTGTATTTCCTCATGGTAATAAATAATACAGTCCTTGTTTGATTTAATTTTAATAAGTCTATGACACTTAAACATATTTTCTTTAGTGAAAGTCATATTATCTTTATATTATGAGGTCTAGATACCACCCAAGTTTATTAATGGTTAGCAGCAGTGCTGTCAACTGTAGGTGGGCAAGGGGGACTGGAAAGTTCTCTCGGGCCCTGGGTCAAGGGGACCCAAAAGGACACTCCAACCTTTAAATAATCTACTGGATTAATTTGCCAAAAATGTGTACAAAATTGCATTTGTGAAAGCTTCATAATATTTATGAATCACATAAAAGTTTGTTTTTTTATCTTTCTCATTTGCCATGACATAGTGGTCGAAAACAGTTATACTTTCCCTCCCGATAATGCAAAACATAATGTCCGCTGTCCTGGCCATATTTCTGCCTTTTAACCACTGTACATTGGGATTTTTTTTTGCAGAATTACGAAACACAAACAACCGAAAGACTATTTTTTGAAAGATGTCCTAGCCTGGAGTCCGGAGTGATGTACAGCGTGAAAGCCAAGTGCACCAATGGGTCTCAGATGGAGAGCAACTCTGTAACTCTGGGTATCCCGGCTCCCAAAGGTAAAAACATAAAATGGAAAAGGTGATAAGCGATTGTGCAAATGGGCTCAGGTTCTGCGTGTCTGCGTGTCAGTGCATGCAAATACTGGCCCAACCCGAAACCTGTGTCAAGCCTGGCACATGAATTGTATTTCTTGAATTTACCTCTTCCTTCTTTCAGTTAAAATGTAACAAAATCATGTGGAAAAAAACAAAGCCTGGTGTTTATGGTGTGTATGTTTTCCACTGGAAGCTTATGGTGAAAAAGTAGGCATACAGACATTTTATCTCACCTTCCCATTACTTTTCCTGGTATGGCTTGTAGTGACCTCTTCTAAATCAGCCACAGATTCTAGCTTGAGCTGGGGGTCTCTCCAATTCTACAAATTCCTCACCGTGTTATTGTGATTCCAGAAACCCTGCATTGCGTGGCACAGCAGGCTAAACCTCTGTATCTGTGATTGGAAAATCAGCAGTTCAGGCCTTGGCAGAATAGTCACATATTTGTGGGTCCTTGAGCAGGGTCTTAACCCTCAGCTCCCTGGGTGCTGCAAGGTGGCTGCTCCTTTACTGTGATGCCCCAAGCTAGCTCTTACTCATATGGGGAGCATGATGAAGGAAAAAGAGAATTTCTGCTCAGAGATTAACAAAGTATGTCTATTCTATCAGCCACAGCTCATGATCATCCTACATTCCCTCTTACCTCCACTCATGGATGAGATTCTGAGGTACTGTTTCATTAAGGGCAGAATCCACTTCCCTCCACTTGAAAGGATCAAATTGTTTTCTGAGAGGATACCATGACCTCAGATTAGGAGGTGCTGATTTTCATCCCTATACCATCACACTTGGCAACATACCATTCAATTATGTGCTGAAGGTTTTGGTTGGATGAGACTAAAAGAACGACATCATCTGCAATTAGCATGGATGTCACTTCAAGCCCCCTATACTACAGCTAACTGGAATATACCATGCAGCTGTCTCAGGAAATTCCCTTGATAGCTTTGCCCTGAAAGCCCTCTGCTTCAACTTGACTACTTATTTCACCAAAGCTCTGAGGGTTATTACAAGGACTACAATGAAGGCAATGACTTCTGGCACAGTTCTTTGCAGACACTTAAACAACCGAAGCCTCGAACATGGCACATTCAGAGTCAGTGTTCACAATCTCACTTGACGTACTGGGGAAGTGTTTCTGGAGGTGTGGTTGAATTTATGTTGCTCAGAAGCTTCAGACAGAATTTTCCAGCAGACCCCGACTGCTGGTCTGGGTCATTCTGGTCTATCTCAAGTCCCACTCACCACCATGTGGTTCTCTGTGGATAATTCTTCACTGCTCCTTACCTCAGTTTCACACAGCCTAAATTTAGAAGACATGGATACAAAGTTGATCCTTGAGTTTTGGTCTATGGTGCTTTGGCTCCATGTATAAACATCCTTGTGTTCGAATATGGGTGTAGGGAATCCACTTCAGCAGAATCTCATTTCAGCAAACCGGTGGTTTATTATTGCATTATCTTGCATTCACTGTATTTGCTCGTGTCTTTGTGTTGCCCTATGACCCAATAATATAATGTAATACAGTGTAGATATACACTGGGTCCTGAAAGGCAGCTCAAATACAAATTAAGGACAGTTCTTCACCCCCCATTATACCCCAAAAGACCCTCCCCAACAAGGTTCTGTGTGTAGGTGTTCCTTATCACTCTAGTGGTGCCAATTGGAACCCCCATTCTCTCCCTGACTTCCCCATGATCATAAATTGCTAACACTGTCTGTATTCAAATGATCAATCAAGAACCTTGGGACATCTTCGCTACTTTTCCTTACATGGGGTTTGTTGTAGAGAATCCATTGCCCAAAAGACCAATGACAATTCAACAGGTTTTGATTAGTATTACATAAAATTTACAGATCAGTATAAACTGTGGTTTTGAGTTCAAGTTCGATCTGAATTTTACTGGCAAAAGTCCTTTAAATGCCACAGGAAAACTGAATTGCAGAGGTGGTTTATCCCTTGCTACAGTCATTCTTGCATTCAGATGATGGTGTCTCAAATGAGTTACCATGTTGAATGTGTGTCCAACAAGACAGGGTATAATAGAGCCACATTTAGCATAATGTTTTCCATATTGAATTGCCTGTGTCAATAAATATATTTGTTTCGTTGTGTGTACCTAACCAAAAATAATGTACAGAATCGTACACGACAAATACATGTACCGTTACAGCCCTAGTTTTGAACCATTTGTCCTAGTCATGCCCCTCTAGGTATCTCCTCCTTTCCCTGTATAAGTAATGACATCTCTCAGTAAGATCATTGAGTGTGTACCATTTGTACAGAGTCTGTACTATCATAGAGTCAGTACCATTTCGAGAACCTAATCCACTTTCTCTAAGAAGGCTGGGTACTCTAAACTGCTGTTGATCCTTGAGGCATATGGCGCAATAATCAAGGCTAAAGTCCTTAACCCTCTGGTGTCTTGGGGTAGGGAACACACGTTCACTGACTGGGGCATGGTCACATGTTTCATTCAATATCATAAACTTAATTCATGGCAAATTCTTGCTGACCTCCATGCAGAACTGGTGACCAACTACAAGAAACTTCTGACAGCTGTGCTTGCAAACAACAGTTATTCCACCAAGTACTAAAGCATGTGTTGCAAGGGATCAAATATTTATTTCCCTAGATAAATGACAATTTGGTTTGTAATTGTTACATGATGATTTTTTCTTGCTTGTTTTGTTGATAATCTATTGTTTGCTGTTAAAATAAACCTTCTAGTGAAATTATAGACTTCTCATTTCTTTATTAATAGGTCAACTTAAGAATTCAGCATAGGGTCAAATAATCATTTCCCTCACTGTATGTGTTATGTCAGAATTTTAAATTCATTTGAGGTGAAATTAAATAAATTTAAAAGAAATATTAACTTGGAATTGTACCTGGGGCATTAGGCTGAATTTGCAGTTTGTCAGTATTTAAGTTAACAAAAGATAAATCTTTCCCTGATTATTTCTGACAACTCTTTGTTTAACACAAAAAAAATTATTCATTTTTTTTGTTGGCTACAGAAGAATTGATACAGAACTTTGATTGTATTTACTATGCATCTGAAGCTATGAACTGCACATGGAAAACAATGAATGAGACAGAAGATCTTCAGCTCTCCTACTGGTGAGTCCTATGTCTAACTAACCTCAGGAACTGCCATGCCACTTCTTAACAAGGTATTTTCATAGACAACCACCAAATTGCATTAGTCAATGTATTTTTTAAATGATATTTGCACAAAAATGTATATATTAATATTTATAAAATGTCCCCCCTGTGGAGAAATTCAAAGTAACTTTAGAACATAAAATAGGGGGATGAACTTACATTTTTCTGGGAATGCTGGTTAAATGCTGACAGGTGAAGGGAATGTTAGGTAAAGGCAGTACTAATGCCAGGAAGAACTTGACACTGCAGGATGTGTGTGAGTGCCTGATTGTCCTTTTACATGGCTGCAGATGTTTTAGGGATAGTTAGAACAGCTGTTATATCCATTACTTAGCAAAGGGTATTTTCAGGATATTCCATGCAGGTAAAGACTGTAGTTGCTTTGATGTCACAGGTATGAAGGCCAGCCAGCACCTGAGCCCTGCAAGTTGTACCTATTTGATCAAGGTGTGAAGATGGGCTGTCACCTAAGTGGAAAGTTCCTCAACCACAGTAATCTGTCAAGTACAGTCCACTTTCACCTCAGTGGAACTCAGAGCACTTCCACCCTGAATAACTACTTCCAAAGGATGCCTCGGTACAATGGTAATGTCAACAGTGTATGCTGTTTACAAGATGATAACTCACACTTATTACATTCAACATTCTTGTGACATTTACATACCAGGCGCTTCTGTCCGTTTTTGAACATAAAATATCGATTTGTGCTGAATTATTTAATAAAAGTTGTTTTGTCAGCCAGCCAAACTGAAAATAGTTTGTTTACAAATCAGGACATGTTTTTGAATAATCTGTCAATATTCAGTATATAATACATACTCCAGACAAACTGGCAACCAAAACCACATTAAATTTGGATGGTAGAAGAAACAATGGCTAATTTAAGCATAGGAACGGAGATTAGTTGACAAAAAAGTAGGAAGATACAAAAACAACTGGCAGCCATTTTGACATCAGTATGGATAAAAATATACAAGAAAAAAAACTGGGGCTTGTAACTGAAAAGGCTCAGGAATGGTTGTGGGCTCAGGAGTCAGGGTCTGGGTCCATGTACAAATGTGAAAATGTTGTATAGTACAGATGCTCCTCTACTTACGAACTTTCAGACATATGAACGAAGAGGATTGTAAGTGCAAACTGTGTTAATTGAGCTCCCGTTTCCTGTCTGCAACATCAATTTTTTTTTCCTGCGCGCCAATTACACGTAGTACGACTTCTGGCCACCACTCCCGCCGCACAGCAACGTAGTGTGCGTACTCTCAGCATCCTAGTTCTTTGTACTTGCGTATACCCTTAAATGATGTTCAATAACGACTTACGAACATTTCAAGTTACGAACGGCTGTTCGGAACATATCTCATTCGTAAGTAGAGGAGCATCTGTATTTTATATCAAGGCCCCTGAAAATAATCTTTGCCAGGTCATGAAACTGTAAATCTAACCTCTGGAGACAAACAAAATACAAAATAAAACAAAATACAAATTCCACTATGTCATAATTAAATTAACAACAAATAAGGCATCATGCAGAAGGTATGCAAGTACACTACATGATTTAGTATTTGGTAGATCTGCCTTTATCAGATATAGCTTGAAGTAATCATTTTTTGTATGAGTTGTTTCATTTTGTTGGAATCTTGGCCCATTATTCCTTACAGCATTGCTTCAGTTCATGGATGTTTCAGGGAATTCATTTGTGCACTCTTGTCGTCTTGCTCCAGCTTTTCAGTGTGGTTGATCTGTCTTTGGCTTGATTCTTTAAAAAATAAAAACATTCATTTGTATATAGTGGTACCTTGGAACACAAACATAATTCATCACAGAAGACTACTCCAGTTGCGATTTGGTCGAGGTCCAAGTTAAATTTCCCCCTAAGAAATAATGTACATGAATTTAATCCATTCCAGACCCCCAAATGAATGCCTATTTTAACTTATCTACCTACCTAATGATAAAAAAGTACTCACAATCAATAAAAAGTAATGTCACATATGGGTTAAACGCAGAGGACACATTTCGTTGTTATGCACTGTGTGCTGTGGTGTGTGAACAATAACTAATCACTTCACCTTTATAAAGCACAAAAAAGTCACCCCAATCACAGGAACACAGCTTTCGCACGTCAAATTCGATCAAGCAGTACTGTGAGACTGAGAGCGATTCATAGGCATACAGTAAGCATTTCAGTAGGTTGGTTTGCTTGTTTCAGCCGACCAGAGACTGTTTTCAGTCGAAATTTTTCTCAACTGACCCATTCCAGGTCCGTATTGGTAGAATTGAACACATCTCAAACCATACAAGTTTTAGGAGGAGTGGTCGAGTTCCAAAATTTCGGTCAAGGTACAAGTCGAAAAAATTTTGACCCATTCAATGTCTGAGTTGGTCGAGTTAAGAGGCGTTTGAGTTCCAAGGTTTCACTGTATTTGCTCGTGTCTTTGTGTTGCCCTATGACCCAATTTCAGCCATGCCTTAGCTGTTAGCCAGATGGGCGTACTTTTCCCTCTAGAATACTTTGGTGTTAAAGGTGCAGTTCACCCCAAAACTTAAAAAAGTTTGTTTTAGAGCAGCTTTAGCGCTATCTATCCATCTAGGTTGTTGTGGTATCAGCCGCAGAAATGTTGGGCTTCCCTCAAAAATAATCGGAGTGATGCCATTCTTTCTGCGGCTATTAAATCACCAGAAAAATACATTTGAAAAATTCAACAGCAATGTGTCTTCCCAGAAATCATGACCTGGTTACTCAAGATAATCCACAGACTTGGTAGTGAGCAGCTTAATGTAGGAAATATTTTCTTCTACTGAACTCCACACACCAGTTGTATCACTGCGCAGAAGATATCATAAGGGTGCTTGTACTCATATCTTCTGCACAGTATAATCTTCTGTCCAGAGGAACTGAGGTTTGTTAAGATGTAGCTTTGCAACTTATGCCATGCTGCGAAATTATTTTCAGAGACAGGTCATTCTTCTGTCAACCCAGGTCTTTGCATTGCCTGGTTTTAAACACAAAGCTGCCAAAAGTTCTGCTTTTCATTGAGAAGGTCATGTTTCCTCATGACTAAGTATGTTTGATTAGCAGCACCTGGATACTAATTAACATCTTTAACTTGTTTGAAAGGATTTTGGGTGCATTTACTTTTGGGCTTCAGTTTTATAGGCCCCTCCTTGTTGAATAGATAATTACATAGTGAAATGTGTTATATGTCATCTATTATCAGAAGCTATTTTTCTCTGATACTAGGAGTCACTGTGATCCAGATGATTGTTATGTATGCCCTAATATGGAAAACCGTAGAAGTAATAGAGGATGTGCTTTCTTTTTCAAAATATTTTATGATTGCATAATGCCTGCATTATATAATGCTAAGTAAAATTTTAAATCTGTAGATCTTCCAGCTGCTTATCAAGTACAGGATGTCAGTTCTTGACAGGACACATACTACTACTACTACTAATAATAATAATAATAATAATAATAATAATAATAGGGTCATTCATAATTTTAAATGCTTGCTACTAAGTGGACATTATTTATCATTAATTATCATTCATTGTACTTTTTTCAACCTTTTTAAAACAGCTGTTGGATAAATAATAAGCTGCTCCCTTTTATCCTCCAACAGTGAAGCCCCCACCCCTGCAACTGGATATTTTCCATGAAGATAACTCCCTGAATTTGAAATGGAAAGACCCTGGTCTGTTCAATGCAGATTGTTGGGACTACCTCTACCGGTTCAAGACCAATGAATCCCAGGACTGGAAGGTGAGTACAGAGGAGAGGGTAGCAAGAGGGGGTGTTTATACTGAAAGTGTAGTTCCAATGATTTTGAAACATTGGCATGAGTATACCTATCACCAGCTATCATAAAGTCAAATAAAAAATAATGTATATCACTTTAGATAAAAGTATCTGCTAAAGAAATAAAAAGTAAAGTAAATAATAGATAGTGGCACAGCAGAATCATCTAACTTTGCCCTGATACAGAACTTCCATCATAGGCAGAACAAGTACCAGGTGAATAAAAAAAAGAAGGAAAGAATAAATGATTTATAGGATATAGATAGACATGGTGAACACATATGGTTCTCCCACAATATGATAGGGACATATCACTATCATCTATACCCAGCATCCCTGAATTGTGGTAATTATGGTTCAAAACCTGGTTATTGCCACACCAATCACATGTTTTTGTGCTGCTAATTACTATGTCACCTTTAATTTTTTAATGTAGTTCATTTAGTTTGCTATTCTTTAGTCTTCCCTAATGCTAAGTATCTATTCTTACCAGTTATCGTAGTCAGGGATGCAGGGGTTATTCAGGGCACAAGGCTGGAGTACACTCTGGATGCTGTGATGTCTATCCCATGCTAGCTAACTAAGTACAACTTACTTTTACTGTCAATAAGTGATCCCTATAGGTTTTTTTTTTGGGGTTGCAGTTTTTCAAAGGTAATTTTATGCTGCCAAATTGGGATCCCTATTTTTTGTTTTTGTTTCCTGATATTGCTGATGTTTGATCAGGTTCATTAAACGCTGTGCTACCTGTTGGCAGATGGGTAATGTTTCCAAGACAACCAATGACAAACTGGTCTACGACATCCGGTATCAGTATGTGGTGCAGGTGAAGGCCTTCTTCACAAACAGATGTGGATTTGGAGCCACAGACTGGAGTTTGGAGCAACGCTATGGTAACATCTTCTGGCTGGCCATAAACCCACAGTAATTCTTCACTAGCACCAAAATTGCAAATGCAATTTGCTAATAAATTGCATAGAAAACATTACAAACATGTTTAAAACTATTAAAATATATCTCTTAATTGTTTTCAGTGTTCTTTGGGAATATAGAAAACACAAGTCATTTCAGATTGTGGTTATATTTTACGTCCACCGGACTAAACTGTTTTTTATTTTTTCTAAAAAAATATATAATTTAGGGTATTTGTATTAATATATGCAGACTTTGTTTAATGAGAATGTTTGAGCCATATATTAAGTATAATTTATATATTAAAAATACTGAATTAGTTCCTAACACCACAGATATAAAACTGATATGAATTCCAAGATAACAGTATCATGTTGAGGATTTTGAAGGTGTTGCTGAAAGAGGATGTTTCTGCATCTGGTTTTCTCCTTCAGGTCAGCCCCAACCACAGAACTGGTCACCGCATGTTGTTGTTATCACCATTCCTGTCCTGTTCACAATTGCTGCGATCATTTGCCTCATCTTCATTAAGAAGTAAGTGCTCTTGAACTGAGAAAGAGACATAAGCCGTGTTGGAGTCTCATGAGTGCCTGAAATGCAGTCATGTTGTCTTGTGTTCTTGGAATCAGATTAGGGCAGAATGCATTTAGGCTATATTTGGCAAGGAGAAATAGTCAAAACAGTCTTCTTATTTGCTGATTGGGCATCCTGTCTCAACAAAATTATCTTCAAAGCAGCTGGTCTGCTTGAAGCCGGGGCTGTTTTTCTTCCAAACCACACTTGGAAGCAGTCACAAGCATTAGCCGCTCTGCCATGACCCTTCCTGTTGGATTAAGCCTCTGGTAGCAACGATCATCTTTTAGGAATATTTGGCCTTTTTGTACTTTGCTGTCTGTTTGCTATATTTATCAAGTTAGTGTTACCCATCTTTTTTTTACAATAGATTGCATTGTATTTTTCTACGGCATGGTGGTGCGGTGGTTAGCACTGTTGCCTCACACCTCTGGGACCCGGGTTCGAGTCTCCGCCTGGGTCACAT
>JAODJU010000002.1:15451165-15462791 GCA_026776725.1 Gnathonemus echidnorhynchus | reverse complement strand
GTTTGAGTAAGGAGGATCGATTGTAGGTAATTTTCTTGCAAGAACCTAACGGAGAAGACGTTACATTAAACGAAAAATGCACATTGTTTGTGAGACCCGGAGTGGTCGCTGCCGCACAGGGCGCCGCCATCTTAAATTGGCTCTTAAATTATGTCTTAAATTAACATGCAAAAATAAAACAATCATAAAAATAGTGAACTATACAGATCACTGTATGGGTTGATGATATTTTTTACACTCCAAGTTATAAAAAACACAACCACAACCCTTTTATTGTAAAGCAAGGCTTAGAGCTGTTACATCATCTGAGTGCAGATCATGGGACACACTGATGCAGTGTGTTCCACAATCATGTTGGACTTTTTCTCTGCATCTCTTTCTTTGTGTCAACAGTGATGATTAAGAGTGTTAACATCACAGAAATTATATTAACATTTGAATCTGTTTGTGTGGTTTCACATTCTCAGTATCAAGAAAGGAGGCATATTTAAGTTAGCAGAATAATTTACTCCGTTATGTTTTTTCGGTTTGATAGCACGCTTAGGCTCCCTGTAAACCTGCACAGACTGCAATACTGTAGTCATGGATTTCTGATTGTTCTGTAACAGAACAACAATACAGTGCAACAGAAAATTGACTGGTGTATTACAGAGCTTGACAAAATTCACTTTAAAAAATTCTTAAATATGCATAACATATTTTCTTTTTTTGTTAAACAAAATCTGATACCCAGAAGCGAATTTAGGCTGTTTATATTAGGCTAAATAAGCACAGGAAGACATGAGTGACTGCAATCTGCTACTCTATATTTTTGATAGTGATGATGGTGCAGGGATATATAAACACTGTTTGGATTTAGACTTTCTCCACAATGGCTTCCAACCTTCAGCATTTGTCCTTAAAAGGGAGTTAAGTTTACTTCATGTTTACTCACATGGCTATGATTTCTGTGACTGGCACCAGACTGCAGCACCCTGAAATGCATAAGCACCGATGGATGGACAGATGGATGTTTCGAATAATTTTCCGGGAATGGGCCTTCTGCATGCCATGCTGTGAGACCAATGAAGCTGGCACTTTTTATTTCAAAGCTGATTTTGGACCCAAGATCAGGTGGGACTGTGGCTTCATTAGACAGCTTGGCTTCTTGGAAGAAGGAGCTCTGTACATGTTTTCCAAATTTCACCTAAATCTATTCCCCGGCCAGGTGAAACACCACAGTGTGGCTCAGCACACCAAGCTGGAATGGCTTAGTTAATTAACGAATGACCTCAATCTCCTTTGTGTTGTGCTGGTTGATGCCCATATTGTGACAATAATTGGTGTTCCATTTACTAAACCAGTAAAATCTGTGCTGATCCCTTTCAAAAGAATAAAGGACCCACAAGAGCAGCTCTTTCATCCAAATGGATTTTAGCATAAACTGCTTATAAAACTGGATTGGCATGGCTAGCTGGTGGTGAATTTTTTAGAGCTTATCACTGGTAGGTTGCATGCTGAAATCTCAAGTGGTTGCAGCTGGATTGCCCGTATGTCGGAGTGATGGCCCCGTTGTGTATAAGACATATATACAGGAATTGTTATGGGTGAGGACATTTTCTCAGAAAATAAGTGTCAGTGGGATTTGCAACCTTATTCTTGTTGTAGATGAACAACATAACTAATCTAGGTCCCCTTTGAAAATAGAGAGCACCTTGAGCACCTTGTCAGGTGTGGCCAAATTAGAGATTTTGGAGGAGTACTGCAGTAATGCATGCTTTTCTCTTCATTTCACAAAAGTATATGCTTTTCCCTGCAGCTGACCGGGTCACTCGTTGGTGTCACATACCTGTTGGAACTGATGCAGCTGGGTGGAGGAGGAGGGCATGATTGACGATGGTCAGGGGCAGATTTCACTGTGGCCCCAGCCTATCTGTCAGAGTCTCTTCATACTAATTACTTGCTGTGACATCTTAATAAAGTTCTGTGAATAAAATCATCGGCGATCCTGGACTCGGCCTAATGCCCATCATAGAGTTCTATTCAGATGTGCAGGAACATCTCCTGGTGGTATTAAGTCTAACTGACAGATGTTTAACTGACAGATGTAATTAAGTGACCTTCATGTGCCATGAGCCAGTTCCCAGGGATGCCATCTCACCTGTGGCACCCACACTGTCGTTTGGGATGTGGCTGGGCGAGCAGCCATGATGACACCACCCCTCAGGTCCTGCCAAAGACCCTTTAGGTGCTATGTGGCCTTGGATCGGGGGCTGTGATGCTGTCTTTAGGGCTGCAGGCAATGACTGTCCTGCTTTTGATGGTGATTTATGAGCTTGTGCTTATTGGGATCTCGCTGATTAGTGCCGCAGCTGTGTGGTGGGGGCACTGTCCCAAACCCACACCAGCCCAATTCCTGGCTGCCTTGCCCGGCGAACATGAAGCTGGATTTTATTACAGAATGTTGTAATAAGAATGACATTAGAAAACCCAAAAGCAGGAAATGAATCTACAACTTTCAATTAATCACTCATTTAATGCCCAGTAAAAGAGCATTTTGGTAATACATCCAATCATTTCTATATGCTGCTTTAGCAGTATAGGTGCATTTTAGAGTGCAGTATAATGATAAATCCAAAGTTTGGGAACAGTTTACATAGTCAAGTAGCTGGCTTTACAAAAGCAATCACCCAAAACACCTTGCCACCCACTTGAAGAGACCTGTTACAGTTCCCAGTTCCTTGTTTGCCCTATTGTTCAGAATTTTTCACATTGCCCCCACAATCCAAACACATAAGGCAGCATTTCACCCTCCCCGGGAGTATGTGAGTTCCAATCCTTCAAGTCATCTCCTGGTTTTCTATATAAGGTTGTACCCGAAAACAGACTTCCCTTACCTGCCCTCCTCCATTAGGATGCACACCCCTCCCTGTTGTGCCTGAAAATAAAAATAGACAAGCTGTTAAGTGGCAATCTCATGATTGATCCCTTTTAACCCTTAATAACAAAAGAATTTCATGATACCAGGCTGCCAGGCACCTGATTATGCTGCGAAATGAAACCCATTAATCTGAATAATTTTTTCGAGGTCCCCTGTGGCTTCACTCAATTCCTCCATAGAACAGAGCAGAAATTCAGAAAAACTCATTCGGGCCTTGAATCAATCTCCCTGTGTTTACACATTGCAGCAGGTAATGTGAGAACCAGTCATAGATTTGTATTTCTAATGATGTCGAGATACAGTGATATCAGTTTGATGAGCTGAACAGAATCGTGTGAGGAGGAGGATCAGAACTCGAGTTATATTTTCCTTTTTCGGTGACATTGGAATGGGACCTTGAGGGTAAACAAGGAAAAGCTGTTATCACAAAAAGGATACAAATAAAGCTGCATGCATAAGAGACACATATTCACATCTCTGACCTTATTCAGGCCACACACAGAGGGCTCCACTACAGGTTACTGGACAAACAGAATCCAACAATATATCCAGACGCTGGGACATGAGAGACAGGTGGAACAAATCAATGCCAACGATTGTGGTCATCTGACTCACCCTCCCACCCCCTGTCTTTCCTACAGGGTGGTTTAGTTGGATATGAGTGTGTGCGTGTGTGCGTGAAACTAGCATCAGTAAGCAGCCTGTCTTCTGCTCAGTGGCACTCAGCTGACGCGGAGCTACTGCAAGCAGCTCCACCTGTCACATTCATTACTGGCGACGTGAGGAGCCCGGCACAGGGCAGGGGGCTAATGGCAAGCCAGTAATTAAAACAAACAAAACAGTTGGTCGCCTGGTGAGGCGCCTGTAGAAAATTTAAACTCTGTTTGATCCAAATAAATTAGATCAGGGGTCGGTAGCTCAGGTCCTTGCGAACTGCAGCGTAGGGGGTTTTGACTTTAGGTTGGCTTTCAGTTAATTATGCTGGATCCAGATATTGAATCATCCACTGCGAATGATGTTAAAATGATACCTCTGATGTCTCGTCATTTCTCATCCAACTTAAAGTTCAATGTTTGGTTTTTTGCCCCTGAAAGGCAAAAGTTTGTCTGTGCTTGATGGATTTCAGCCAATTAATGTTGCTGGTTCTTAATTCCATATACAATTAAGTATAAAAGACTGACTACAGTGTAAAATTAAATACCCCATTTGAGTATTCCTGTTAAATTTTCACAAAGAATTCAATGGCCTAGGACAGGGGTACCCAATCTTATCCGCAAAGGGCTGGTGTGTATGCAGGTTTTTGGGATAACCTGTAGGTCAGTTGTTCAACCCAGGTGTGAGGACTCTTTCAGCCAATCAGTCCTCTAATTAGTAATCTAATTAGGGAGTTGCAGCGAAAACCTGCATACATACCGGCGCTTTGCGGATAAGATTGGGTACCCCTGGCCTAGGAGGAACCAATTTTTTCACCATTACAGGTATTGTCTGTTATAATGTTATTAAAATGTGTACTGTTTTTCATGACTGATCTGTGTGGTTCTCCACATGTCATGTGGGTTCCCCCTTGCTACTCTAGTGGGTGGGTGTCACGCCCCGCCGGTGAAGCGGCAATGGGAGGTGGCAGCCCCGACCAATACTGGGACTCCACGTTGGTTATAAGCCCGAAAACACCACAGCCCGGTGCGAGGTATTGTAGATGAACAGATACATACTTAGCGTGACTTTCCCTGTCTTCCGTATAGCTCCGTTCGACCCTGCTTGCCCTGCCCGTCTCTCCCTGCGACCCGTCTCGACCTCCCTCCTGCCCTTCCTCCCCTCGCTCTTCCTCCTCGTGAATCCCCCGTGTGCCTTGTCTGTGTCATCGGATGGACCTCCTGGCTCTCGACCCCATTGCCTGGGACCCCGACCACGGATCCAGATCCTGACCCTGGCCTGCCCGATCTCCTGGTTTTCGACCCTGCCTGCATGACCACGACCCTGGTACATCCTGCAACATGGGAGGACTGACCCCTCAAGTGGGAAAAAATAACCTGTAAATATGGAAAAAATACTCCTTCAGTACAGAAGTTTTGTTCTTTTTTGATAATGCTTGCAGTCCCTTCATGGTGGCAAGTGACAGTGACTTGCATAATTACGTTTGCCTATGTCGATGATCATTCACATGACAGAGCTTGATCAGCCTCTATAGAGCCATCCCCCACTCACAGCCTGAGGTATATTATAGCCAAGGAAACTGAAGACTTATGTCACTATGATTATCAACAGTGCACAATGGGCCTGTGCCCAACCTGGGATAGTGAGGGACACTGGAGCTGAATTTCGATCCATCCATCACCAGACATAGGTATCAGAGTGAAGGACAGTTCTACCTTCTCATAGCCTCTCTCTCCCTACCACTCTCTTACATATGCTTTAACAGATTTTAAAGTATTTCAGTTTTACACTATTAGATTGAATTGAACTGAAAGTGGACTGATAATGTCAGTGAATTCCCAGACTAAAACACTGAGGTCATGGGGGACATTATTTTGTGCTACTGTACACCAGTATATGGATGGTATGACAAAAGCCCACTAGACTTGATTAAAGAATATTTCCACATACACTCACAGTTCACATATTACAGTTTTTCTCAGGCGCTTAACTACTTTTTTCAAAATAACCTCATTCTCAAATCAGCCAATGCAGCCTGCATAACACTAACAAATCTGGCAGAACTCCCCATTTTCCCTGCAAAACCCTCCATGTGAATCAAAACACTAAATAGCGATTGCAAAATTGCATAACTCACTCAAACAGTTATACACATCAGTCAAACAGGATACACATACAAGCAATCAGTGAACACTCTCAAACAAAATACTCACTCACTGCAGTAAAAATCAGTACACACACACACAGAGGGAACAACAACGTACAAAAATTAGAACACACATCTTCTCTGCAGGTAAAGTGGGTTTATTGGCTGTTAATTCAAACACAAATATCAAGAAAATAAATTTGCCACGTGATCAAAAAAAAGCAATGTAATTTACTCTGCCTGATCTCTTCGATCTCTGAAATCAGGCCACATGTTTTCATCAACATCGCAAACAATATTTTCCCTGGCAAAACACCGTGGGAAAAACCTCTGAATGTCTGATCCAGCCTTGGCAGTCTGCCGCTGTGACTGCTCTACATACCTCTGTCATGGCATCTAAAAGTGGCCGTTCCTCATATGGATGCTGATCATAGACTTTCCATCGCCTTGCAGAAAAGAATTCAATTGGATTGAAGAATGGAGAATATGGGGGTAGGAATTCCATTGCAATGTGTGGATGAGCGACAAACCAGTCCCTCACAGCAGCTGTGTGATGGAAAAGAACATTGTCCCATATGACAGCATAATGCTGAGTTGTGACTGTAGCATCTTCTCTCCCTTCAGACTCCAGAAGTGCTCTGTAATGCTCATAAAGGAACGCAATAAGCTTCTCAGAGTTATATGGCCCAACTGCTGGGATGTATACCACCACTGTGCACATTGTAATGTTTGCACCTCTCTGCCCTGGTATCTGCACTGTTGCCCAATAATATTCCTCCCATACCTCCTGGTCTTGGCCAGATTGAAACCAGCTTCATCTACATACAAGAATACAGGAGGTTCAGCACTGGACTCAAGCTCCATGATCCTCTGAATTCACAACATCCATCCCAAAGGGAACACATAAATGCATATGCAATTTCACATGTCCTGCACAGACTTACAGTAAACATAGTGACTTTTTACCTGTACATATTGGTATCTCAGCTCCTTTACCCGGTCACTGTTCCTTTCAAATGTTACCCTGTAGATTTGCTTCATGCTCAGATGGTGACGTTTCATGACCCTGTCAATACTTGATAAGCTGACTGAATCAATGTTGTGGAATGTTGTGTGGTCTGCAATTACAGCAGCCTGTATTTCCTGTAAATGGACTGTATTGTTCCTCAGCACCATCTGAACAATTGCTGCTTCTTGGTCTGCAGTGAACAGCCTGCCGTGCCCACCAGCTGCAGGTCTTCTGTCAATTCTATAGAAACATATATGTAATGTAGAATACTGCAGTAAATATAGATCTGATAATGCAAGAACTGTAGTCTTTATTTGAATTACAACAAGTGAATGGTACATACCTATTGTCCCTCTTGAATATTCAAATAATTGATGCAACACATGACCGGGAAATTAGGCTGCACCCTTTGACCAGCCTCACGTAAGGAGAGCCCATGATTATATATATAATATTATATATTACTAGTTTTTTCATAAGAAGAAAATATGGGAAACAGGAGTGAGCATCCAACCAGTGCTTGCTGTTTTTTTTTATTATTCTCTTAAAGGCACTGCTCCAAAAACTTACGACGTTTGCGTACTCATCACGTAACATAGGAGAGTATAGAAACAGAAGGGACAATTTGCATTTCGTAAATACACAACATATTTCCTCCATCCTAATTTAAAGCAGTAAAGAAAATAAACATTACTTCACATTTTTTTTTTTTTTGAACTAGGGAAAGAGGGTAGACTACCTCTATTCACAAACATAACCCTGGGGATTATTCTGCCCCAATGCTGTGGGTTTGTCACTAACTAAAGTGTCAGTCTATTAGGAGGTCGACGTTCTCTCTGAGGTACCGTCGGTACACTCACAGTCACATTCTTTTTCGCTGGAGTTTGATTCGACAAACTTGTAGTTGAGACAGTCTCTTTCACCTGACTTGGTGGAGTCTCCGTCGGTGCATTTTCAAGGGTTGGGGCGGAAAATTGCTCAGACAGCTGATGGTAATTTGGAGCAATTTCTAGGTAAGGATCTGCTGTCACCGGTTCTTCTGAATTTCCACATGAATTTACAGCTAGTAACTGGTCTACATGTCTTTTCCAGATGAGATTACCTTCGGCGAGTTCAACAGTGTAAGATACAGGCCCAGTTTGTGCAATCACAACTGCTGGTAACTATCTGGCACCAGCATCTGGTAGTTACGAGCTAGCACTTTGTCTCCGGGTCTGAAGAAGCGATGTTTTGCCTTTAAACATCGTTCCATCTGGATGTTTTGTTGTGCTTGAACAGTCTGTTTTGTTTTCTGAGGTTTCAACAAATCCAGACGAGTGCGGAGCTGTCTTTTGAACATTGCGGTGGCAGGAGACACTTTGGTGGTGGCATGGGGAGTGTTTCTATAAGAGAGCAGAAAAGTGTTGAGACATTGATTGAGTGATCCTTTACCCTGAGTCACCTTAAGAGCTTGCTTCATTGTTTGGACAACCAGATTCAACAGTCAGCTCATTTCTCCTACTCACATAAGGCCTTAGGAGAGGTGACATTTCTCCCACTTCCCCTCTGAGCACAAGATCCAAAACCTTGGACATCACTGGGTCAGTACGTGTGAGCTTTTTAACTCCGCTGTAACAGGGGAATTGTCTACCTCTTTGAAATAGAAAATTTCTGCCTTTGCTGGTTCTGGATGGGTAGTGGGCAGTGGCAGTCGGGAAAGCCCGTCAGCATTAGCATGATGTTCCGATTGCCTGTATTTAATATCATACTGATGCGCAGAAAGAAGAAGAGCCCAACGCTGCATTCTTGCGGCTGCAAGTGAAGGAATGCCCGAATGTGGGCCAAAAATGGATGTTAGAGGTCTGTGATCTGTTAGGAGTATAAATCATCTTCCAAACAAGAATTGATGAAATTTCTTCACCCTAAACACGATAGCAAGTGCCTCACGCTCATTTTGGGCATAGTTGCCTTCTGCCTTGCTCAAAGTTCGTGAAGCGAACGCGATGGGTTTTTCCTCACCCGATGGCATGATGTGTGACACAACCGCCCCCACGCCATAGGGCGACGCGTCACATGCAAGCTGCACTGGCAGAGTGGGGTTGAAGTGAGTGAGGGCTTCAGAGTGGGCTAAGGCTGTTTTTACCTCAATGAAAGACTCCTCACATTGTTTGGTCTAATCCCACTTCTTGTATTTATTCAGTAGGTCGTGCAACGGTTTCAGCCTGTTAGCTAGATTTGGAACAAATTTTGCATAATAAGTCAACAGTCCCAAGAAGGACCGAAGCTGACTCACATTTTGTGGAGCTGGCGCTTCCACAATCGCCTTCACGTTCGAGGGTGCCATATGCAGCCCGGAACCATCAATCACGTGGCTTAAATACTCAATAACAGGGTGGAAAAACTCACATTTGTCCCTTCTGACTTTCAGTCCAAAACTCTGCAGCCTCTGCAAGGTGGCTTCCTGGTTACTCAAATGTTCTTGGTCATCCTTTCCAGTGATAAGCAAATCATCAAGGTAACACTGCACCCCAGCCAGCCCACTGAGGATGCGGTCCATTGCTCTTTGAAACAGTGCCGGCGCTGAGGTGATCCCAAACAGAAGTCTCTGATATTGGTACATTCCTTTATGTGACACGATGGTAAGGAGATCTTGAGAACATGCATCTGCAAATATGCCTGGCACAAATCTATTTTGCTGAACTGTTGGCCGCCAGCAATACCAGAAAAGAGATCCTCTATATGTGGCAGGGGGTACTGCTCTGGGGTCAGAACCAGATTTACAGTCACCTTAAAATCTCCACATAACCAAAGGGACCCATCCTTCTTCATGACTGGCACAATTGGTGTAGCCCAGTCACTCATGTGTACTGGTCGCAGAACTCCAGCCTTTACCAGCCTCTCCAGTTCAGCTTCAACCTTGGGTTTAAGTGCGTAAGCTACAGGTCTGGCTTTCAAACACTTGGGTTGACTTCCTGGCTTCAGTGTAAATTTCACTACAATGTCCTTCATACTTCCGAGAATCTGGGTACTTGTTTAGAATCCCTTGGAGTTTTGCGTTTTCGCAGACCAGATGGACCTCTTGCCAATTCAACTTAACCAATGTGAGTGTAGTCTTTGCTAACGGCCGGTTTTACAATTAGCGCAGAGTTTGTGATAGTAGAAATAAGCGTCTTTAATATCAGACCCGGTGAAAAAATCAAGCGGATTGTTTTTAGTCTTGTATCAGTACAGCTTTTATGAATAACGTGTAAAACAGACAGAGATTTGCACATTTATGTATACATAGAAATTATATCTCTCCCATAGTAAACAAAGTCTGATATTAGATCATCGCTAGTAATGTACAGTTTTTCCATTGTCAGATATAAATGTATTTGTAACGTATTGATCTCATCATGTACACACATTTGAATGTTTTGACTTTGACTGCTTATTGTGTTTGACTGCGAATGTCAAGCTTTCTACAAAGATTATGGGGAAGGCTTCAGGGGAACTGGAAAAAGGCATGAACTGCAAGGGTTTTACTCTGAAGACAGCATTGCGGGCTATTGTTGCGGTGACTGCTTTTACAGCGCTGGTGGCCAGCTTTGAACCTGTTGTATATATTCTTGTTTTGTATATATTTTTGTGAATAGAATTTAGTAGTTCTTTTTTTGATCTTGTTTTGTATATATTTTTAGAACTTAGTAATTGAATACCAAATAAAAACATTAAAATAACAAATCATGATTTTGTTCAGTCTGGTCAGTCACAAGACAATCATTCTTGGGTAATACAAATTGTCAAACATTGAATCTAGTACCGTATAAAATTAGCACATTACATTTATTAACATCCTACAGACATGAAATGATTCTTACATGCAACTAGTATTCTAGACTCCACGGAGGTTACTGTGAATAAAATAACTTTTTGGGGCAGTTTCGCTGACAAGGATTAAGCCTAGTCTTAGACTAGCTTTGCTTTTCAGTGGTAAATCTCCATTGGTACTCAAATTTAGTCCAAGACTAGGGTTAATCCATTTTGAGGAAACCAGGGGTTTATGTCTACGTTTCATATTATGGTTGCGTTATTCTTTTAAATTTTTATCATTATTAAAAGCACCTTCAAATATAACCAGCCAGTCACAAAATCAGTTCTTTATCCTGTTGTGCTGATGAAACTACTATTGAGCCTACTGGTGGTCACAAGATAACCATTTTTTTCTCATGTCACCAGAACGGCTCTATACATTTACGCTTCCTTTCTACGCAAGTGTAAATGGACGACTTGTCGTCTGAGGTCTGTAGCCTTAAACACGCCCTTTCCGTTACATAATTTCCTTTCCATCAGAGGAGATGTACTGACAGAGGAGATGTACCCACACAGGAGGTCTGCAGCCAGACCCTTCTCAGAGCAAGACGACTTAAGACAGATCGTACAGCACCTCTCAGCCGGCTGAACAAACTGGAACAGCCTCCGTGACAACACAACTTTGCCCTTATTGGCTGAAGAATGTGACGTTAGTATGACGTTTATATCCCAGGAAGTCCCAATGCGTTATCTGCTATTTCTCCCGAATATCACGTAAAGCAGTGAGAACTGGTTTTCAGTTAATATACCTGCAAAATAAAGTTTAAATAAGTTACATAAATGCTCTAATAATACACGTAAGTTAGTGGTTTATTTATTGATAGTTACTGTAATGTTGCGCTGCTTTATTAGTTTAATCGTCCATTCTGTGAAGAGATTATTTTATGGTGGCACATACCCCTGAGGCTATCCCATTGGTGCGCCCCTCCACAATACCTCTGCGCCCCTCCGCAATACCTCTGTGCCCCCCAGTTTGGGAACCACTGGTCTGTGGTGTGCCATTTTGTAAAAGAATAGTAGATATACTGACTTACCAATGTCATTGCTCGTAATAATTACAAGCAAA
>JAODJU010000002.1:15421106-15433860 GCA_026776725.1 Gnathonemus echidnorhynchus | reverse complement strand
CTGGATGAAAATAAAGGGTGAGATGTTGCATAAGCTTGTGGAAACAATTCCATGACAACTGTGTGCCATAATCAAAGCTAAAGGCGGTCCAACGAAAAATTCAAATGGTCACTTTTTTTTTAGCCGGGCAGTGTATATATGCTTTATAAATGCTTTATAATGTGTCATGAATATGTTTACAAATTACTAAAAAAATACCATAACAAAAGTGTTATCTTAACTGGATTCTTAATTGCCGTATGATGCTGCATTTTTGACAGACTGTGTTCTTCAAGGATATGGATTTAAGAAGCTGAGGCAATTTTGCCATGAGGCTAGTATATTTATTTGAGTTACCCTAATTGTCATTTTTCAAAGGAAACTTAAAAGGAAATTTGAGTGCTCTTTTGGGTAAGAAAAGTATTACTTAGCACTTGAATTTGTTATGGGCTTTTTAAGTTGTTGAAATATGAAACGCAGTTATGTTTATGAATAGCATCTTTTCGTCTGCATTTTTGACCAATATCGATTTACATCCTCAAACTGTATCCTAAAGTCAAGGTACATAATACAAAGATATAATGAAACATTACTGGGATGTGTGTGTGTGTGTGGGGGGGTACTGTCTGAAAGACACACGCACGTAAGTAAGTAATTTATATATGTGTATATATATATGTATATATATATATATATATATATATGTATATGTGTGTGTGTGTGTTCAATAAACATGTTAAGTGCATATATATTCCATTTTTTCTTGACTCTGTTTGCTCTGAGTCTGAAATCTGATTAATATAGATTAAAAATGAATGATATTTAATTGTGATTAATCTAAATTAATCCACAGCAACCCTGTGATTAATCTGATTAAAAAAGTTTAATAGTTTGACAGCACAAATGTATACATCAGTGATTAGTGCTGGCTAAGTGAACCACAGCAAGAACACTTAGCTTAGCATTTATAAGGAGAACCAGAGAATTTTGAGAAATTTACACATTTATACATATGGGCAATAATGGCTATAATTAACTTGCACTTAATTGCGTGTGACCTTAAGGATACAGGCAAGATTTTTCTGTTCCCGGACATAACAACAAAATTTCCCCACGCAGTCATACAGAGGGTAAAAAAAGCAACATGTCAGGTGAATATGATGTCTTCTTTTAGCATAGTGCTCGAAACGGAGACAGAGAGAGGAGAGAGAGAGAGAGACTCAGTTTTTTTAACCTGTCATACACTGAATGTCCCTCGTCTCTTGGATCTTGTATCTTTAGATCTAAATGATAATAGGTACAGCCAATGCACGATTAAAAACAGGCCTATTAAACACTATTCCCTCTTACGATTTCCCTTAATATATGTTTATTAGACTGTGGGAAGTAAGTATCCACTTGGTTATTTGATTCTACTTCCACAGTACTTCATTGCTTGGCTGAGTTGTAAGACAGCTGAATGATCTCCAACACGACATCATGAATTATAAAGCAGTCCGTGGGAGCATATGTGTGCAAGCTGTCAACATTTAAGGCACACATGGGTGAAAAAAGTCTATTTAATGGTAAAAAAAAAACGATAATCCTCAATAAGAGACTAATTGTAGGCAAATATCTTAATAACACAATTTTAAACAACTCCCGCATCGGAAATAAGCCATCTTAAACTTAAAAAAGTAAGTGCACGGGGGGAGGCCACGATCACATTTTCTAAAAGTCAAACAAGTATGCAAGTGCGCACCGACCCCATTTCACCAACAGATCCATCTGTTTCTATGTCATCTCCAGTGAGATACCCTGTCCTCGGGGGTGGCGCAGCTGATTGGCGGATAGAGATGACTGTCTTTTTATTGCGGAGGGCTGGTCCACTAGAACACTGAGTGCGACGTATTTCAATTTCACTGAGCGCACACTTGTGAGGTATAGCGGCTTATTGCTTGCAAATCTGTAAGAGCAAAGCGAGGAAAAGAGAGGAAAGAAAGAAAGTCACCATGGCTGTATCCGCAACTCCGCCGATGCTTTCCAGCACGTCTTCCCCTAGTTCTGGGGGTTTATTTCGCTCCGATCCGCTCTATGCCAGTTCGAGCGAGTCCCCGAGGCTGCCCAGCGGGATGATAAACACTTTCATCAACAGTGGAGGAGGTGGTGGTGGCGGCAGTGGGGTAAACGGCAACACCGTCAGTAATGATTGTAAAATGGTGGAAGTACATGGGGTGAAAGTGGCCTCCTTTAACATGGACGGGCAGGAGATGATGTGTCTGCCGCAAGTTTTCGATCTCTTCCTGAAGCACCTTGTCGGGGGGTTGCACACCGTCTATACAAAGTTGAAGCGCCTGGATATATGTCCTGTGGTGTGTACCGTGGAACAGGTCCGGATTTTGCGTGGCCTCGGTGCCATACAGCCAGGAGTCAACCGCTGTAAACTCATCACCCGTAAAGACTTCGAGGCGCTTTACAGCGACTGCACAAACGCCAGGTTAGATAGTTACGTTTGTTTTATTTCCCCGTCTACCACGCGCACCATGTTTCCCATAGCGAAAACAATCGTTAACTTACTGGCGTGGATAGATGGGAGGGGGCTTCTTGGGTACAGCTGAACACAGGCGTTTGACAGTGGGAAAATCGCACCCCAAAACTAATTTTAAAAATAACAAGCAAACAAAAATAACTTTATTAGGCTTTACACTTGCTGGGTAAAGTGAATTTTACTGAAAACAATCCGACTTAATCTAAACGTCTGTTTTGCAGGACTGTATTTTTAACTTTATTTCAGTGGAATGAACAGCATTTATGGTAAATAATAAATTCGAACTAAATTTAAGTTACTTTAAAATGCTTTATGCGCTGTTTCGTAAAACGTCATTAAATTCTAAAGTATGACTTATACCCTCTGGATTATTTGTGCGTGTCATTAATATTTAAAGTACTTGTATTCATCATATGTACAATGAATTACCCATAGCCTCACCCTCTTGTTCCATTCGGTACGACACTGCTAATTTCTTGTTAACCGAGAGTGTTCGCTAAAGCAAATTGAATATTTATTTATGTAATTTCGAAATATAAAAGTCAGATATTAGAATATTGATGGACAGAAACTGGAAACAGAGTAATAAGTCTATTTACACGTATGTATTATAAAAGAATCAAATGAATTTAATTCAGCGGATGTTTTCACAACAATTGGTTATTTTAACTTAAGTGTCTTATTGTGTAACAGCTGTAACATAGATATCCCATTTATGCGTAGATTAATGTTTAATGCTCTTTTAATTTAACTTTCATTGATGGAAAACAATATACTTATATGTGAAGCTGAACATTTTTGTTAAGGCTTTCACGACCAGGCATAGCTGCAAGTGTGGGTATTTTAATGTATTTGGGTCTGATTTATTGCACGCGTTATATTTGATGTATCACGGAAACCAGTTTAAATGCCTTATAACACTACCCAACGACAGTTTCAGTTATAGTTTTTTCTTCGTAATTTGATGTTAGTGATTGTTTTTAAAATAAGAACGTCGACTGTCAACGTTTACGCACGTAGTACGGTCCACGTCGTGTCCCTGCATATCAGAGTCCTCATTTTAACATTCGCAGAAAAAAATAAGCCTGATTGTGAAACGCGAATGCAAATATTGTTTTGATTTATCTCTTTGCGCCCTTTTCTCTTCCTATTTTCCATTTGAATTGATCCTGAATTAATTCTCGCCGGGCAGCCTAGCGCCGGTTGCAGATGTTCCTGTGTTTGATAAATCAATGAGACGGACCTGAATGAATCGCTTCAGATGGATCCTCTGGTCGGTTTCATGTCTAGATGTTATTCTTAGCTTATTATCATGACAGATGCATTAGCGCCCGAGCAGTCTGCCAGCAATGCCGATGAGGCGACAACTTTAAAGAGCTGGGGCTCCCTTCCCCCAAGACGCCTCTTTATCAGCTCCAAGCCCAGTGGTTGATGCTCAATTTAGTTTTTGTTCATAATTTAGAACATCCCCGCTCTCTCCACCTCTGCAGGCGGTATTGCCCCGGCTGCAGCAACAATGAAACGCACCGACTTCTGTAATAAGTATTAGACAATAAAAAACAAAAGAGGCGTTTTAATTTCTTATTGCGTTAAAATCTTGGACCTTATTTAATATTACGTTTCAGCGTTCACCGCCGGGATATTTAAGTAATGACAGTGGTTAGGAAACGTTTTCACAACGTAAAGCAGTTTGCGTCCACATAGACTACAGTTCACTTACTAGAGCATATGGAAAAAACGCCTACATAGGTTAGACCTGTTACATTACCTGTCCAGGTACAGGTCAGTGACAGGTTATCTATCTTATAGTTAATACTGGGTTAGTTAAAAACATTAAGCATCCATTCACATGCCAAATAACACACGTTAAAATCGTAAAAGAAACAGCATTGTGCACAGCCGTTTCAAACTTGAAAAAAATAAATAAATAGAGGCTTATTGGCTTTCAAGCACGACCATAGGTGACCGAGTTTGCCCTCATTTCTTAAGTGGAACAATACTTAAATGGGATATCTCGTTGGTACTCTTCCTGAAGGGATATAAAGAAAGAAGAAAAAAGTGTACGCTATTCATACTGAGGTCCACAATGTGAGATTGACGCGCTCCAGTTTAACACATGCACCATCTTTTAGCTCCAGAGCTCAATTTCCTAGTAGGATTTTAGAGTTTGTTTCTTGTACTAATAAAATAAGTTTATACAATATAATCTTTTTAATGTACAGTGTGGGCTGTTTATTTTATTCTGACCCGAACTAGTCCATCTGTAAAACTTAATCCGAAAGTTGGCTATAAAAACCATCATAGGGCTACATTGTTGCACACAAACTTAAAAAATTAAAATTAAGAGGAACGCATAGACATGACTAAAAAGCAAATTAGGCCTATTAGGCCTACTTCAATAAAAGGGTAGCCTCGAAAGTTAAAAACGAGTGACAAGATGTCATCTACAGTGATCTAGTGAATGTGATCACGTTGAGAAGTAACACAAGGTGCAGTAAGGGCGGTAGTAGTGTTATATAGCATTATATCTTAGTTGTTTGCGGCGTGGTATGCAGCTTTCAGGAATTCCAGCCGGGTCCCCGGAAGATGAGCCACACATGATGGAAGCCGCAGGTCACACGTGTGGTGGTCGGCATACCCTCGGACTGCGTGCAATTCGCCTCCGACATCGAGTAGGCTATAGAAGAATCAAACCTTGCGAGAAATAATGTAATAATTCTCCAGTTCTCAGCACTGAAAGAAAGAGGAACAATAAAAAGCCGATGTAGGACAAGGACAAACAGAGCTTGCAGCTGGCCAGTATATCACGGTATGTCGCAGGCTCAGGGACTCTCCGCAGTCACTCTGCCTGGAGGTGAAAACACACACTGGGTCGCAGATGCACTACAATGCATAAAAAACGGTTCAATGAAGTATAGGTTATTAGGAAGTCCTTTAGTTATAGTCTTCAGGTTCAATTAACCAGGATTATCAAATTCAACCTACCACATTTTAAAATTCTTAATCAAAAGCCAAGTGTTTCCAAACATTCCCGATCTGGAAATGACAGAAGGCAGTAGTAAGTAAGACAGAATAGTAAGTCTTTGCCCTGGTAAAAATTTCCCACATATGGTTTAAACTGCTCTGTTGTTTGTGTCTGCAATTGGCATGTTTAATTCTTACGTAAGCAGTTATAAAAGAACCCAAGATGAGAAAATCTTGAAAATCATTGTCCAAACAGTTGATAATAGGCAGGGGCAGATTAAGGTGTACAGAGGCCCCTAGGCTACAGTAGTCTGTGGGCCCCCCAACCCCGCCCCCCTATATTTTTTTACTGGCCAATGGGGGCCCCCTTGCAGGCTCGCACACGTGGGGCCCCTAGGCTTAAGCCATATCTAGCCTGTGCGTTAATCCGCCCCTGATAATAGGCCTATTCTTATTGCGATTTTTAACCACACATTTTATTGAAAAATTCCTGCTTTGACTGATACACTCAGTTTCGTTTTGGCTTGTCGTCTCCCGTTAATATCGCAATGAGGAGTTGTAATTTTAGAGTGGCTCAATGTTTCGATCAGTGTTTTATTTGGGTGAGTTAATATACGTCTTTGTTAATGACGGTTTAGTAACAGACACTGGCGTGAAAACCGTGTTATTTTTTTACTTGGGGAGGGTAGAGCATCGAGTAGGTAATGAAATTGCCCAGGCGATGGGGTGGAGGGGGAATTGAATTTTCTCCCCCTCCTCGGGATGTTTTACGGTCTAAAGCTGTTCCTGTTTCCATCATGCTTTATAGTTGCGATTTTAACATGGTCCTGCGCCAGATGGCTTGGACTAATACGTGCGAATGGATCGCTCTTTTCCCTTGAGAGGAGTGAGGGAGGGAAAGAAAGAAAGGGAGATTTTTTTTGTCTTTTTATCTTGAAACCCGATAGTTATGCGATGGCTTAACGTTATAACAAAAAATAGATACAAGAAAGTAAATAAAAACATTTCCATTATATTTTCAAATAGCAGGTCTGGATGAATGTGGAAGCTTACAGAGGAAGTAGGGTGAACTATGTAAAAGTGGGACAGACGCTTTTTGGTGAATGATTTAGAAAAATCTCTTGAAAGCCATTTGCTCAAACTAATATTTTTTAGATTTGCTGCATGTCTCCTTAAACGTTTTGTGTGGACATTTGAACAATTTATGCAATATTTAAGAGTTAAATGGGAAAAAATCTAGAGAGGCTGCTCATATGTTGATGAGCTTGTTCAGGTAAAGTGGGATATAGCTGTTCTGCAAAAGAGGTACAGTGGATTTTCCATATAGAGGCAAATATATTTTAATTGCACAAAGCAATATCTTATTCACCCATCAGTCAAACCATAAATAAATTCTCTGTAACATTTTGTTCACAAGACCCAACTGTTTCAAATAAATGATTGTTTTCTTTTTCACTTCATGAGTGTCTTAATTAGATCTTCATGAAACATTCTTTGGTATATGTTGTCGATCTTTGTTCGCGGGGGGTGGGCTGTCCCTTTCTATTTTCGGGCGAAAGTGATTCACCAATTCTCTACCAATGAAATAAAGTATTATCCTTTATAGTATCACAAGATTTGGGCACACCCGATACATATACAAATGTGTCCCATTTCACCTGAAAAATACTGTCCCAATTTTACTTGCAGCTGCAGCAAAAGTTGGACAGCACTAAAGACAGAAACAAACAAAAAACTAATATATTTTTCAAAAATGTGCTTTATTTTTTGAAAACAATCTCCAGCCCTCTTTTACTAAAATACAACATCTTAAACAATATTATATGATTCTAGCAGCCTTATCTTTCAAAAGAGTTATTTCGTTTGTCGGTCCATGGCGTGTCTTGAAATTCTGAACACAACCATCATAAACATGTCACACCAATGAAAACAGTTGTTGAAGACCAAGCCCTATTGTGGCATGATTGTAGCATTGTTTGTTTTCATTGTTTTTTTGTTTTTTTTTAGTAGCATAGTGCAAAACTCAATGTCCCACTTTACCTGATGTCCCACCCTAACTGATCTAGTGGGGTTTTTTTTTATTGTATATTAAAATAACAGGCTTAGTTTGTAGGCCCATTTCTTATTGCTTGTTTACATCTTTGGAATTGAATTTTTATTGCCTTGGATATTTCACACTAAGGTAGCAACACAGTAAATTGCAATTGGAGTATTATTGGTCGCTTTTGCTTAGGTTGTTTTTTTCCCAGGTGTCGGCAGTTTAAATATCTGAAGAAGTATTGTTTGAATATTGGTAATGAAGAAAGATCAGCAGTGGTTACATGTTAAATCAACTGCAAGGGCCACATTACTTTACTGGAAACAGAAGTTAAATTTCTGTTTTATGACTAATGCTTTTTTATTGTATAAACATAAAAAGTCTGCCATGTAAACTGGTGGTGGTAAACTGTCGAGTTAATCAGTCCGGAGACATTTCAAATGACAAGACCATCATATCACATGTGGCGAAGCCTTTTCAGTTAAAATCACATATTTCTTAAGATGCTAGAAATCTGAAACGTGAATTTTCATTTGGAGCGATTTAAATCATATAATACAGTATGAGCTGAACTTATTGAACGGTTTGTGTTCCTTAGGGAGTATTTGCTTGGATGTATCTCTCTGTGTCTCCTGCATGCTGGGGTGTTCCTGTGCACCCTGACGGGCGAGACTGGCCCAGCACATATGGATGGGTCTTTACCCCTGGGCTTCCCTCAGGCAGGGGATCCAAAGCATACCCTATGACCTGAAAAAGGTGACTCCTTGTCATTAATGGCAGGCATTTGTCACCAGTGCAGCTGTTTGACTCAATCACTTCCTCCAACTCTTTCAGTTTGACTTCATCATCTTTCTGCTATTTTTCCCTTCTCTTTGTGACTGAGTCACCCTTAAAGAGTTAAATGGCATCTTTCCATTTATTAATTCAGATGACATGTACGTGACGTTCTGTGCCCTTGTGTAATTCTCCAGTCCGTCCACCACCCCCCTCCCCCTCCCCCAAACACACACACAGGCACAGCTGTGCAGACAGGACATGAGCCAGTCCACTAAGGAGCTGCTTTTTCATGACACAGAACCCACAGTCAGTCATATGAGTCATATGAGTGCATTTATCTAACCATGACTTTCACTTAAGATTTGTACTATTTTTTTAGAAGAAGAATTTTCTAAACAAAAATTCTAAAAATCTGTATTTACAAATTGCATACTATTAAACCACAGGAAACAAGGAAGTCTTTTCTGGAGGTTCTCCTTAGGCAAGGAATGTTGATGTTTTATGGCTTTCTGGAAAGAGCCTCGGTCAGGTATGTACACATGCATATTTTCATGTGTTTATACAAGTTAAGGTGTGCTTACATAACCCGCAGCGCTGCCAGCTCACGTTAGTGACATCACCCTGCTCCTGAAAGCCACATAATCAACAAAGCATATAGAGGTACAAGCCGCTTCAGGTCAGATGTGCGTTTGTGTGTGTGTGGTTAATGTAAGTACTAGAAGTCAATTAGCCTGCTAGACATACTGGCTAGAGAAATAAAATATACATAAAGCCTTGCGTGTGCACATAGGTAAACACACACATTTATTCATCTAGCAGATGCTTTTACCCAAACTTATGTACAATTGAAAAAGCAAAAAATTGAAAAAGCAATTGGGTGTTAAGGGTCGTCCTCAAGGACCCAATGGGGACATCACTCTGCCATGGGATATGAGCTAGTGACCTTCCAATCACAGCATCCTAAGCCACATAGTCACATTGCCACACAGGACATACAGGGATGGAGGCGTGTGTCCACAAGCACACTCTGTGGCCGTGTGTGAAATGAGAGGGAAAGGCAGAATAAAAGGCGTCTGTGTCTCTTTGACTTTGTGCCTAATGATGCCACTGTGGCATATTTACTACGGTCATGTGGAGTAAAAGCGATTGTCTCCCAAAATTAATTTACAGTATGCTTCAAGCGGCGCTTTCATAGCACACAGCTGGCCGTGTGTGCAGAAGTACTGTTTAATCACATTAATATCTGAGCCCCCGGGACAGCCTGGCTGATTGGACAAAGAAGCGCAGAAATTCCTATCTCTAACTTTTATTATTGAATTATGCAAATGACTTGTCTTCTGCACTTTCAGACTCTAATCATGTAATTAGGAGCGATGTTTTAAATGGCCGCTTTTGGGCGAGGAGACAACAAGGCCAGCCATCAGATAATTGAATGTGACTTTGGCCTGTCCCAAAGTGACTTTACCAGTCAAGCCACAGGCCTGTTTGCTGTTTTGTGTATGCGTTTGTGTGTGTGCTGATTGACGCAGCGTTAGATTAAGT
This sequence comes from Gnathonemus echidnorhynchus, assembly GCA_026776725.1. Classification (NCBI taxonomy): domain Eukaryota; kingdom Metazoa; phylum Chordata; class Actinopteri; order Osteoglossiformes; family Mormyridae; genus Gnathonemus; species Gnathonemus echidnorhynchus. The sequence goes on along the minus strand of JAODJU010000002.1, from coordinate 15,424,033 downwards.
ATCTTACAGATTAGATCACAAATTTTCCAGTTGACTTTGGTATTAATTTTATGCTCAGTCTTTGGTTGCATGGAGCTGCACAAATTTTTTTTCAGATTCAACACTTAACCCACAAGGTGAAACCCTAACTAGCTGTGTGTTTAACATGGGTTAATATTTCATGACGGGCAGAGGTGGCCGCCCCATCCCCTCACTAGGGAAAGCAGCTTCTCCCATGGTGGGGCATTTGACAGCTAAAGTCTGTTAGTAGGAGGGGCTGGATTAAAAAAAAATTAGCAGGAAGTTTATGTATCACAGGAACATCTGTGAAATTCTTCATGGTTAAACTCCTAGTCTCAGTGCTGTCTTTATGGTCAGATGTTGTTAGGCGCAGGATGGCACAGCATTGGAATATTGCAGCTTCAAGGGGAGCCACGTGACTGTAAATGCAGTGTCTGTAGAAGTTATGGGTAGATATGCCCCTTGTGGATGTTTGAGTCATATTGAGCTAATGATGTTTTGTTGCTTCGGTGTTAAGTCATCAATACTAATGATGTACTGCAGTAACAAGGAGAGCAGCAAGGACATTTATAGATGAGGTGCAAGCTTAAAATCACAATTGTGGGAATATGTGAATGGACTCAGTGGCCAGTTTATTAGGTGCCTGTGATTGTGAACGCAAACAGCCTGCTCGTCCAACAGCAAATCATGTGACTGCAAACTGGGCAAAGAGGTTCAGTCATCATTTGGCTAAACATCAGAATGGCTAGGGTCTGAGCGATGTCGAATGTGGTTTGAATATCGGTGCCTTGTATGGTAGTTCTAGCATCACAAAAAAAAATTCACATGGTAAAGAATTTGCAGAGAATGCTTTGATAAACAAACAGGCAAAAAAACAAACAGCTAGTCAATGGTATTTCTATGGCTAAATGGTCTGAAGAGAATAGCCAGACTTGTCAAAACTACCAGGGAGGCAACAAGTGAAAAAATACTAGGTCAGCATAAAAGTGTTGGCCATAACACGGCATCTCTGAATGCACCACTTGTCTATACTGGTAGAGGCTCCTAGCCAGTACTAGTGAGTTTGACACAATAAAGCTGTTGGATTATAATAATCATTTTTGTGCTTCTTAAATTTTAAACTGGTTTTGAAGGAATGAAATGCAGGCAGGGACTTATAATAGTGTCAAATCTGACAGGACAAGCTAACAGCAAAGCACATCCGAAGCAGGAGGTGGTTAATATATCGTTTTATAGATACATACTACACGGACACCAGTAAGAGGCTCTGTATATCGTAACAGGACTTTGCACACACTGCTAAGAGGTTTTATAGCATGTTTGCAGGATAACCATGAGTGAGGGACTATATAGCATGATAACAGAATTGCTTGCACACTAGTGATAGACTGTATAGCATGCTAAGAGGATGACAAATGGCAGCAAGACAGCATGGTAACTGAACAACACTGAAATTGGTGAGGGACTTATAATGGGCAAATAGGATCTCATGTACTGTTTAGGCTGTATGTCATGTCAAAGGCAAGGACGGAGGCAAAGGCAGGCATGGGGAAAACCAAAAGGGGCTTTATTTAATAAAATTACAAGCAGGGCAAAAGGAAATGGACCACAAGGGGTCAAAACGGGGTAGGGAGGATCAGGCGAGAGCACAGTACACAGGGCAAACTAGGGGGCGTGTGCACATAGGCAGTAGCATCAGTGACTGGACTGGGGAGCTCACGACAGGGAGGCACTATATACATCACTGACAAGGGAACATATGAGAGGCACCTGGGGTGATCCACATGAGGGCTGTAATGAGAGGTAAGATTAAACAAGTATCAGGTGTGGCTCATTAGAGCCACACAACAGAGAACAAAGGGAAAGGAATGCAGGGTGTGACACCATGCTTCTTAGTCTGGGTCCTTTATGAGGAGTGGAAAGTTTTAGAAAAGAGATGGAAGGCTAGGAAATGAACAGAAAAGTGCAGATAATGTTTTACATATTTTACGTATTCATTTTTCCTAGCTACTTCTGGAGCATGTGCTTGTATGTGTCATTCCCTTCTCATCAGCTCTCTGTGGTAGGGCTATTAAAATGACCATATCAGCATGCTTGTTGATGTATTACCTGTCTCTGTTTGCATTTTGACAACAGTCTCTGCTAAATAAAATCAAAATTACCTTTTCAGCCTGGCCATTGCTACCAGGAATTAGAAAAGACGGGCTAATTGCCATGGCAGCAGTCCTAATGATTTCTACCAGATGTCAAAGAGGATACGCTGATGTCTACCAGGCATCTCAGAGGATGAGATCATGTGCTTGGCAGTGATTCTGGATGATTTTTACCTGCTGGTGTAAAAATGATGCTCAGCATTGAGACCTTTACCTAGTGCATTATAAGCAACTTACACAGTTCAGAAGTGGGTATTTTGTTTTAATAGATGACCCTGGGCAAAGTTATTCTGCTTGCCTGTTATGATAATCTGGAGGGGGTTTCCTCCCCCTCAGAGTCCTGCATGGGTCCACTTTTGGAGACCCACACCCGCCCGTGTAGCCGTGATTATTTCAAAGTTAAATCCGCACCCGCCCGGGCCCGTTAACATTCCGCCCGTTACCCACCCGTACCCATGATAAATTACACACAATTATTTTTTCTATGCACCTTTCAACGTGACAAGTGCTAGGCCTGCATGAATTTTGAATTGAAACGAAAAAGTCTGTTTAACACAAAATCAAATCAGATAGATGTAAGCTATCCATACTGTGACGAGCGTGAAAGAGAGAACACAACGACACGGTTTCAGGGTTTCAGACGTGTATGTGAATGTTTGTCAAGGCGGTTATCTAATCGTGCGTTCATTTTTCTCTCGGAACTCGGAAATTCCGAGTTGAGTGACATCACGTCCGACAATCTCCCGTTCGAGCTACCACATCTCGGAACAAACA
>JAODJU010000002.1:15399271-15416569 GCA_026776725.1 Gnathonemus echidnorhynchus | reverse complement strand
AAGTTCTCCCCAAACGAGCTTGATGGGCCGAATGGCCTCCTCTCGTTTGTAAATTTCTTATGTTCTTATGTTTTGTTCATATCCGAGAAGACGTAATTGGAAAGGCTAATCATATCACCCCTGTAGTGTAATCTGTAATTAATTTATGAAGTTGTAGTCAGTAACACACTGAGAGGTCACTGCTAGCTGATTCATACATGTGTACCAGCCCCATAACGCTGTCCTCATCCTCGCGGGTTTAATTTCTAGCCCTCGCTATTTGTTGGCCTGCTGTGGTCCCCTGAGCTTCCTGCGTGTGGATAGCCGTCGCTCAGCTGTCATCTGACCGGCATAACAGCTCTCCCAGGGTCCTGCCGATTACTTAGCTGCTTTCCATGATGACGACGACAATAAAACCGCAATGATTGCCTTGCTTCTCCCAACAGTCCTTAAGGTAATTCTTTACAATTATTGGTAGCTATGGCATGGCTTTTAAGACATTTTCTTCTTCTTTGGATAATCTGGAGATTTACCACCTGCATGAACTCTTCTAGAAAATACCTAGAGGAGGAAAGGAAGTATAGCTATTTATTACTGTTATTGTAATGAATATGCCCTAGTCATTGAAAAGAGAAGGAGAAGTTAAATTCACACAGAATTGCACCTGTGATTGCAATGAGTCACTAGGAATGTATTTTTAAATAGCCAGTTAGATGTAATTATATGTAGCATACTGGCTCAGTGGGTAGCCCTGTTGCCTCACAATCTCCAAGGTTGGGGGTTAAAACTCAGGGAAAGGGCTGTATGTGCTACATAACATTTATGCAGATATTCTGGTGCTGACATATATATATATAGTATTAAGTCATGACACATTTATGCAGCATGTTCTGCATCTGTGGTGCTTATGGTTGTCAGATGGGGCCAGCTGTGCATAATCTCCAGTGACAGGACTGCTTATCAGTCAGTCCTAAAGTGCCCATCTCACCGCCAGCCAAGGGTGAACTTTGACCTCAACCCCTCATTGTGTTTGGGAACGATGTAACAATGACTCTGTCCACAGCCTGCTTTCCTAGATAAAGTCTGCTTGGCTCAATTAGAGTCCATTTGCTTGTTGAAGAAGAAAAAATATTCCATTGACTGGGGGTGGGTAAACACTTGCTTGTTATAAAGCTTGGTTCCTCAGCATGTTAGCAACGCTTTGACATGTGCTCCTAGGAAATCATTCACACTTTATCTTACCCCACCAGGCCATTTTTCTATTTATTTCTTTTTTTATCAAGACAACAATTTTGATTATGCGGTCAGCTGAAAAAAAATGGCAATTGAGTATTTTATCTGATGCTTCTGCCAAAAAGACTTTAGTAAGGCGTAAACGAAGATTAAAGGCCTTGTTGGCACAGACGGAACAAATTGGAGTGATTTATTGTGGCTGACATCAATATGTCATGCACAGACATCAAATGAATAGAGGGAATGGAGGTAAAGACACTAAGTAGAAGGTAGGGACTTGCTGGGTCATAAATAGTGTGCTCTGATTTGCACTCAGAGGTGCTGAAAAGTGTAAACTGAAATTATAATTAAGCAGGTTGTTTCTGCCCTCTTCCATGTAAATGATGGCCGGATAAAAATAGTTTCTCATAACTGGCCAGAAACAATTAGCTCTACTAAATGTAGGTGAAAACGGAGGGGTGACAAAGCCACTGTGATATCTGAACTGGGGATTGAAGAACCAGAATGATGAAGCCCCAGACTGTCAGTCGTGCTGGTACATTCCAGTGGTCCACTGACTAATAAGACAAACCCACATTTAATTTACATTGCATTCAGTTGCTTGACTTTAAAATGGACATTGATATGTCCAACCAAAGCTTTTCAAGGAGTTTCATCTCCTTGGTTGAAAAGTACTAGCTGACTGGCAAAGTTTGACATCAATTTCTATGGAAAAACATCCCAAAAAGGTTCAGCTTCAAATTCCCAGTGAGAACTGCTTTTTTGTGGGTATATAATCTAAATTATTTCACTGTGTTTCTAAGGAGCTTCATCATATCAGAGTATTGCCAGCCTCAGAGAGATGGACAGAGACTGGAAACTTGAGAAGCTCATCCTGATAGTGACACAGAATCTGGCAATTTTTTGGTCCTAGTGTCTCAGTAGGAAGTCGGAAGTTTTTACTCGTTTAAAAAAATGATTATTATTCTTTTAGAAAAAAAACAATGTGTTGTATTATTAGGAACACATAGTACATGTTTAAATGTGATCATGGAAATAACAAAAAAATTTAAGCTAATAATCTGAATTTATATTTATTGAACCCAGGAAGAAATGTTTCATTGTTATGAAACAAAAAGGCCATAAATAGACACGCTGAAGTGAGCAGAATGAGTTTGGCTTTGTAGTGGCCACCCTGCATTCATTTTCTGCCCGATGCAACAACAGCACAAGTTCATGGCTCATTAGTATCCCATAATGAGATGATGTCACCGGTCCCATCTGCAGCCTGCCTACCACTGAGCTCCTTAATAACGCATCACGGCTCTGGGCTGGTGACCCTGGTGCAGGTGGGATGTGAGTGGCACCGATACACAGAGAGATCTGCTGTCTGGCTACATCAGGCCAGTCAGAGAGGGCTCCTGATATGATTTCAGCTCCCTATGGGGGTTGGAGGGGGTTAGCTTCATTTCAGACTTTGATCTGGCCCTCCCCCTAGCTGACCCCCCTGCTCCATGATCTCTGGGCCCTGGTTCTATGTTACGGCACCTTTGACCACATGTGGCAATTTAGAGTGCCACACGAGCCACAGTCTGCCTGCGCTGGCAGTCAGTGTTATTTAACCGGCCTGATTTAATGCCATATTTGCTTGCTAGAGATACACACATACATTTTTTCATAATGACTGGTGTCTGTATGAGCATCTGCCAAAGGAATAAATAATATCGCACTGCCTCTGACAATGACGGTAATTTATGGCAAATCAATTGTGCCTGGCAAATGCATCAGAGCCTGCCATTGGCTGTCCCTGCACTTTTAGGAAAAGCGTACGTTCACAGCATGAGTTTTTGGGGTGGGGGGTTCACACATCCTGCTGATCATCAGATTACATTTGGACCTGTACTTTGTAAGCCCTCTTGGCGATAAAACTGTGACATTACTTACAGTGGGTATTCTTTTATATACTGGTGGCTCCACTTAGCATTGTGTGTTAGCATTAGCATTACATGTTAGCAAGCTGAATAAGCTCAAATCCCAAGGAAACTGAAAGGTTTGCCTCTAAGAGGCATTATCGAGCTCTTGAGTGTGACTACACACTAATGGATATGTGGGGAGGGGGTACAGAAGGGTATGTGGCCAGGGTTAAATCTTCGGGTTGGAAAGGCTCATAAATCAGTAGGTTCATACAGCAGTTGTCCATGTGGGATGATTTATGAGAGGGTGTTGGACAACATGTGTCAAACCAGTGGTATTTACAGCCACTGTTTGCTGTTAATTTGCCAATACCAGGCTGATGATGCACAGTGAATGTGCTCCCAGTCCCTGGAGGCGTGTTCAGTCCTTTTGCATGATTGAAAAAAGAATGAAGAAGTTAAACTAAAGTTTTGATGTTTATTTTGCTATGCTGCTGTCCTTCAGTGTGAGATGAGCCCTGTCAGGTTTTATGTTCTAGCGTGCCATGTTCTGCAAAGTCCCGCCTGCCAAAAATGTCTTTTTAATTTAGTCATCTTGACAAATAGGACAATTAAGACATTAGTCTCTGAGAGCATGTGTGTTTTTAGGGCCTGGACTTCTGTGTTAGAAGTCTCGTGTCGTCTCCAGGGCCCATGAGCCAGGGGACAGTAAACTGATAGCCTTGGACACCTGAGCATTCCCCATGGCATTCTGGGTAATCTCCTGCCCTCTCCTAATCATGAACAGTGGCAGCCTTACGGTCAGGAGGATGTTGTGATGCATCTGAGATGGAAGCAAAACCATAAAGCTAGAGTATGTCAATGGATGGTGATGGAGTTCTGAGTCTTTTGTCAGCTGGATCTTATGCCTTATCAAGTCCTTCAGAGCCTGCCTGTGGAAATTGCCAGAAAGGCGTGTGTGGAGTTAAAACTGTTGACAGAAAGCTAGTGTCTCAGGAGCACTCCAAACAGCTTTTAGTTGTGCATCTCAAAGCCTAGACCTACCCATTTCTTATGCAGTGTTGAACTTTCTGTACAGCCTAATAAAATGTATAGATTTCTGCAAGAGTGACTGATGATTTATCAGGTTTAATAGGAGCATGTGCTACCTGCTAACACCCCTGGATGTAACCTTGCAGGGCCATGTCCCTGTAGGGCCTTAGAGCTGTTTGTGGAAATAAATTGTCTAAACCAGTGTCAGTGAAGATGGCTGTCTGTTCGTTTATTGTGTCTCCATTGCTAATTGCTTTGCTAGAATTCACTGTACTCTATATGGTGTTTTTTATTATTATTTTTTAATTAGTGAGGCACAAATGAAGGTTATTTGAAGTCCAGGCCTGACTTGGTTTTGAGGTTGTTCAGTTTTAACAAGGAGATAGTCAACAGTAATTAGAAGGTGTTAAATTAAAGCTGTGTCATTAGTACCAGAAGGGTGGTGGGAGGGCACTGATTTCCCAAGATCAGCAGCGGCACCATATTCTCCGATGAGCAACTGCCACCAAATCTAGTTTTTAGCAACTTGTACCATATACTTTATTTTGTGTACTTTTGCGATATAGTACCATAAAAACACCTGTCTGACAGTAGTCTGGAAAGATGACTGAGAAATGCGACCTTCAAAACATCCCTCATGTACCACTTGAAAAAACAATTAAATTACCATAGTGGTTCAGTTGGAATTACTGTGGCTTTACACCTTCCAGGATGTGGCTTTGACTCCTGTCTGTTCTGTGTCTGTGTTAATGATGCCTCTCCAGCTGTTTCCTCTTTCTGCTCTGATTTCCTCCCACAGTCCAACAACACATGGTTTTGAAGTGTATAAATTGACCAAAGTGTGTGTGCGAACCCTGATAGACTGGCACCCTGTCAAGGGAGTCCCTTGCCTCCCTGACCAGTGCTTCGTGGGGAATAAGCTCACTTGGATAAGTGGCCTGTGGAAATGAATGCTCGTATTTGCTATAATGAATGGTTCAGTAACGTTTTTGGTGATTTTCTTTCAGAAGGCTGCTGGAGTGTGATGTAGTGATTTACAAGACAAGCTTACAAGTGTGATGTTAGTATTAATTTTGTGATTTATCACTAATTATTGCCTGGCTCATCTAGATTGTTCTGTTCCATTGCCATGCTATGGGTCACAGTCTTCAAAGATGATTACAAGTGACACAAGTGTTCATAGTTTCATTCTGACAACTGTTTTTAACATCAACAAGCCAAAGGACTGCATTTCTGCAGTACGTAGCTGATGATGTAGCTGATTTAATCATGGACAGAATTTTCTCTTAATGCTTCTTTTGTATTTCCCTTCTAAGGTAGTAATACAGTGTCACATAAACTGTACACTTTGTACAGGTAAAGAGGCACTTCTGTTTTTGTCTTTTTTCAGAAAAATTGTCAGAATTAGGTCACCATTCTCCCCAGGAGAGTAGCCTGGTTTCTAAAATCAAATCGACTGTTGATTCAACTTGTCGCCTGTTACCTTAAATGTAATATTTTTGCAGCTGTGCAAACACTTTGAGATATTAAACCAGTAGTGAGCAACAGGGTGTAAGTTTATTTAGACAAACATGGCAGAGGGGCACTGAATGACAAGGTCATATAGATTTGCATTTGTTTATGTTGTCACAGATTTAAACTGGGTGTCCTGGGAATGAGAGGTCTTTGCTGTGTAGGGGGTCTTGGTTGAGCAGGGAGTCTTAGCTGGCTAAAAGGAGACATTGGCCCTGGTCATTGTTGGTATTGGAAGGTCACTGGGCAATTCTGCTTTCTCTTTAAATCTAAAGGGAGCTTGGGGGGCATTGGACTTTCAGTCCTGTAGTCATGGAGAGCAGTTTAGACAGCAGGCATTAACCACGGTCACTGAATGTGAAGGATTACACATATATGCCAAACAGCACACACACACACACACACTTGTAAATTGGCATGTGGCTGCAAGTGCATTTTCAGTTCATTCTAATTACATGGATTTTGTGATTCCTCTCTGTTTTCATGAGAATGATTAAATTGTACATAGTTAATTGTTCACTCTGCCTGTAATTTAGTCACTAACGTGATTTCTTTCAATTATCTAATTGTAATATGGTGCTTTGGAACATCTTTATTGGGAGAGCTGCTGTATACAGATATATTAAACTGAATGATATTGAATTGCCCATTTGTAGAATTTCATTTCATAAGTACTCTGTTACCTCTTGTGTGTGATAGTTTGTGGATTCCTAGACCCTTTTAGTCCATAATAACCCCGACACCAATATTCATCAGGGTGTTACATTGCATTTGTCTTTGTGGAAAGCAGCATATTTTTTTAATTAAATTGAGTGGTTTGCTCTGGCAGAGATGATTTATTAGTAGAGCTCTCTGTTCACTCTCCAACCGTGCTCTGTGGTGTGGCATCCCTGCATTGGATTCGTGCAGGGCCTGTTATTCTGTCTACAAGCAGACCCCAGATAATTACTCCAACTTGGATTGCGTCGCATTGCTAAATAGCTCTCTGTATCTGCAGAAGGCAGCAGTGGTGTTAATCAGAGAGTTTATGTAAAAGAGAGAAAGACCCCAAGATCTGCAAGTGACAGATGCATTAGCAAGTGTGTGAGAAGATGACTTCATTAATGGCTTGATTTTCCTAGCCTGGGGAGATGGCTCCCATCAGCAGCACGGACTCTGTCCCAGCTGGCCACCTGCCTATGCCCACTCTCAGTCAAACACCTAGCCCAGCCCCCCAATTTGGGGGGAGGGGGGTGTTAGAGGCCAGAGGTGAGCTGGGGTTAGGGCCTAGTTATTATTCGGAAAAGCACTTTATTTTTTTGGAGCTGGTGATCTGGTTTTTCGGAAGCATTTTCTGGAAGGTGTCTAATCATTTCCAGCGATTCTTGCTGTCAGAGATTTGCAGATGAGATCCCTCCATGATGCGTGCAGGCGCAGATGTTCTGGCTGGTGATGGTTCCTGTTATCTGCACGCAAAAATGCAGAGTCCAGATTTTGCTTTGTATACATCCTCCAAAGGAAACTAAATGTACACATATATCTATATTTAAAAAGGTGTGTTTTGTTGTTCGTGCTCAGTGTTCGCATATTTTTGGAGACATCGAAACATATTTTTGAAGTTACATATATTAGACAGGCTATTTGTTTCCACTGTATTACAGTTTCACAAGGCCAGTTGTTTCATGTTCAGAGGCTGCTGGGATTGTATTGTTTGATGAAACAATGTCCTGTCTTTGGAAAGAACAATAGATTCTGAAAACATCCTGTTTTTCAACAGATGTTACTTAATGAAACCTTGTATCCTGTGTGTGTCTCTCTCTGAAGGCTCCTACACAGCTACACAGCTTGATTCCAGAAGGACTGTCAAAATTACAACATCTCCCAGTTTGTGTGTTGTGTTGTGGGTTGCCATATTTAACCTCATATCTCAACTCTGCATTTACCCCTAGTCTTTATCTAATGGGTTGCCAGGTAACAAGCCTACTGTAGACTTGTTATTGATATTAGATTTTTATTTAGTCAGTTGACAGATTTCACAAAACTGTCGGCATGTCCTCCTGTTTGCCTTCTACCTGCCTTTGCTGTGCTTTTCTGTAGGCCTGTAAATTAAAGTGTTTCTTTGAATGGTGCTCCTATTCAGAACTGTGTACACCACAGGTGTCAGGCTCCAGTCCTGGAGGGCCAGAGACCTGCACATTTTTGGGTTTCCCCTCGTTTAACACACCTGATTCAACTTCTTGTGCTAATTACCACATAGCTGCTGAGCTGAAACATTTGTGGTGGAACAGGGAAAGAACTAAGCTACAGTACACAGGGCTGCGGCCCACCAGGACTGCAGTTTGACACCCCTGGTGTACACAAATTACACATCATAAAACAGTATGTAACTTTATTGCCCGAGAGTTCAAATCAGACTGGGCTGGCCGCTGTGTCTAAATATATGTATGGAGATTGCATCTTCCTGCCTTCATGTTGATTCTTGAATCAGGTAGAGTATGAAGTGGTATACTGGTGATTTAGTTACAACATCAAGGGGCTAACACATAAACTTCAAGCTGATTTGCTCAGCAGTGATTAACATCGGCCTGCTTGTGATCAGGAACATTCTGTATGCTGATGATTATGTTAATGAGGGCTGCAGACATTAAATGAAATCGCCACTATTTAACTGAACCAATTTTCGGCTGCAGTTGTTGCTGTACCGGTGGACCGGAGCAGTCAAGGTTCCTGCTACAGGTAAATAAGGAAATACTTTACTAATTATGCATCAATCACAACACATGCCTATAAAACAAGCTAACCAGCCCTGGCAAGCAGATAATATGGAAAACAAGAGTGTGGTAATGTAACGGAAATAAATGTGTGATTCATTTTTTACTAATAGATGCACTTTAATTACTGCGCAGTACAAGGACGAGCAGCTGAATTATTGCACGGTAGGTGCATTTTAGACCACCTGCTATTTTAGCAACCTATAAGAGGCAACACTGAGTACTGGCAGGTAGCCAGATCAAGTGTGATGTGAGAGGCTGAAGAGCAGGAGAGCAGAAGGCCTGAGCACCAGCTACAGCACGAGTGAGCAGACCGGCACTACGCAGTGAGCTTTGTTAGCGTTGCACAGTCCCCCCATGGAGCAGAACTCCCTTAGCATGTGTCTGTAGAGAGAACATAACAGGCAGACTTAGTATGCTGCTATTAGTCTGTCTGAGAGAATTGTGCTGAAATAAGCCCAGAGAAGCTGCAGCAGACCTGTGTAGTGGCACCCGCTGACGACTTCATCCAGCGGCAGACCTTCCTGGTGACACACGCTGATGACTCCACTATCAGAGACGGCACTCTCAGTGTGGGGGGTTGTTTATTACAGACCTACAGTTTGTCCAAATCAACCTAAATAGGGATAACAACACAAACAACATTTTACATTTTATACGTCCCACTGTTTTTGTGTGAAGTGTCCTGCTTGAGGGGGCGACAGCGGAAGTGCCCACTTTCACTCCACAGGTAAACCCAGAATGTAATTCCTGTAAACCCCATTTTTGCCACTGAGATCAGTGATGTTAAATGCTGAGCCATGGCCCAAGCGCAAGGGGTCTCTGCTAGATTGGTGAGCTGTGAGGCTAGAAGAAAAGAACAGGAAAGAAAGGTTGATAGAGGGGAAAGGAACAGGGCTAAACTGTTGATTTTGCAGACTTAAAATAGAAACATGATGACATCAGCAGCCACAACAAGACAATATATGAGGAGCAAGAGGTTGGTGCTGCCACTAACAGGTACCAATCCATCGTACACCCAGCTGGTCATTGATAGCAAACTGGGGTGCATGGTCAAGTCTGGGTGATGAAAGTGTGAGATGTGGAAAGAGTGTTGGGGTGAAAATAAGGTACCTTGTGTAAATCATGGATTTTTAAGGGAGGTACAGGAGTTCCGTGGGAATGGCAAGGAGAAAAAAATGATAGATACATCCATCCATCCATTCACCTTCCAGCAGGCAGAACCACTGCAGGGTCATGGGGGATAATTAGATACCAATCTGATATTAGCAAAATAAAGCATAATACATTTCATCCTAGTGATATTTCTGTTGCTATTATTGCATTTGCCAGCTATCATTACTAGATTGAATCATACTTTATATGTTTAGGTATAAAGGTCTGCTGTCATTGATGCAGTGGCTTTTGCTATTCAAGGTTACCCTTTTCCGGCAATGTTAGAACTCTCATGTCACCACAATAGAGCCATTTTAGATTGAAAAATTATCATAATTAAAAGTGACAGAGGACAAATGCGGAGAGAAAGCAGGGAGGTGGGGGAGGGGTGGTTTCATGTCTTTTGTCGCACATCCATAGGGACAGAAGGCAGAAGGATGTGATTAAATAGATGCCCAGCGGTCCGCACTCATCCGATTGCACTCCGGAGTTCTCCGCATTAATCAGAAACACCTACCTTACCCACTCGCTGAATGGGGGGGGGGGGGGGGGAGAGAGGTGGACAATGGCTTGAGTTGCTGCCACTTTCTGCTTCACTGGATGTTTGCGCTGGCTGGTGCTGATCCCCTTCAGGTGCTGATGCTCTTAGTCACACAAAAGAAATCTCAGTTGTCTATTTATTGCAAAGCCACAAGTGAATGTCCACTTTCTTAAGGTACAATAGGGGGTTCCTTTCATCACCTGAAGCTGCTGCATTTTGCTCTGTTTTACTTCAATAAAAATGGCCTTCCCCATGAGACAACGCTCTTTTCATTTCTTTTTATTGTGATGCTGCTGCTGCTGAAACCTGAAAATCTGTTTCTTCTTTTTGTTTCTCCTTGTCATTTTTGCAAATTCCATCTTCTTTAACAGGCTTCCTGTTTTCCTCCCATTGCTCTGACATGTTGTCCTGTTCACCATCCTAGCTAGAACAGGTCTTACACTCCTGTACTGCCTCACTACTCATCACATTTAGCATCTTGCATTCAGTGTAAGAGAAGATGGGCCCATATCCATCCATGCACCATTGATCCCAGTTATCCCAGCTCCACAGACACATCTAGCATCTGCTACTAACATGGGTCTCTTGCCTGAGGCAAATAGCAAAATCCATCCATCCATTATTCCATCCATCCATCCATAAATTCTTATCCTGGTTATGGATTGCCATATACTTGTGTAAAGTGCATTGTACAATAGGACAATGTGTGGCTCTGCAGGTAGCCACTCTGTGCCCATGACTGGAGGGTCGCTGGTTTGAATCCTGTCACAATTTAAGTGCTGGCACTGTTGGCCCCATCCAGATCCAGAGACTCTCTGAACCTCACATGTATGTTGTTATGGACAAAAGTATGTGCTATATATCAGTTTATGTTATTTAGTAACTCACAATTGAGATTGTGTCTACTTTCACACACCTACAGTAAATAGTAAAAATATAGTAAGCAAGTAAATTAAAGCATTTTAAAAACAACCATCCTTGATAAAAGTGCTGTGAAGAGTAAATAAGAAAACAAGCTAATAATAAAATGAATTTTAAAATAATATAGTGTGCATACATACAGACAGTCTGCACATGAATAATTTTAAGCAAATAATACATGTTTAGTTTAGTTTTAAAATCAGAAACTGCAAAGCATGATCACGCTTTGATATAAGTGTGCATTTCCCGGCTCCCCTTATGTCTTCTGGCTGTGTGCGTGCATGTGTGTGTGTGAGGGATAGACACTACACATGGGGTTTAATGGTTTGTGTGTGATTGCTGGAAATCGCTCAGCAGGTCCTGCAGCCTGACATCAGCTGAAAGTAACCGGCTCATAAACAAAACCTCGCCCCAGGGAAGGAGCACGAGCGGCCGTTGTGCTCCTCGGGATGTTATAATGACATCTGTGCATTAGCTAAACAGCATGCCGCTGTGCTGATAAAACCGCCAGCTCCTTTACGATGCCATAAAGCCTGATTCACCTTCACTTATCATCTGAGAACGTTTATCACAGACTCAGATGCCTGGAAATTAAAGGCTTTAGGGCAATTTATTTGGAAACATTAAGGTGAGGTGTCGGGATTGAAGGAACGTTAGCTGTAAGTGTTTTTGGAAATCTGAATGGAATGGTGCTGATAAGACCTTGGGAAGCGGAAGGCGTCGATTTGGCCGCCCTTGAGGAAGCGTGACAGCTCTGAGACGTATCTTCCATCTCACACCCCGGTAGCAGCCTTGACATGCTGCTGTCTGCTCAAGCGAAGCTGCAGCTGGTGTCAGTAAGCCTCAGTAAGTTTATTTAACTGCCATCGGATCAAAACCCTGAGACAGAATAGCGAGGGCTGCCTTCCTAAAGGGGCCCAAAAGGCTTCATTCTCTGTAGTGATTTCTCAGATCATTCCAACGAGAAATCCTGTACATCATTCGCATAATCCACTGCTTTGTGCAACACGGAGCTATTGCATCAAAAAAGGCTTTGCTTCTGCTTAGGCCAGACAGAATCGCCAATGAATACTTCCTAGAGCAGGTGTCATATCAGCACCTTTTGTAAATAAGCAGTTCCTAAAACTGGATGGATGATTATAACTGAAATTAATTTTGATTATATGCTTATGGGCTTTATAGAGCTGAAAAGCATTTTTGAACAAACATGTCCGCTGAGTATATCTCTTAACTGTGGCAGTGTTCAACTGATTGATAGGCCTTCCAAAAAAGACCTTTAGACAGCTGTAACTCTTTTAAGCAATAACATACGAGAAGTGCGGTTGTACTTTGAGTATGTCATTGCTTTTATACAACAGTTCATCGAGTAGTATTTATAACGTAACAGTAATAAGATACAGCATATTTTGTTTATATATTTAAATATTTATGGGCCTCCGCAAAAAAAGTTCAGCGAAAGTGGGACGGGCTATCGCGTCCAAATCTTCCGCATGCCCGGAAAATTCAGTCTATAACCGATATAGTTTAGTGTGATATCACCGGTGCCAACAGTGAAACAATTAGCCAGTTTACATGCGTAATAACTTTGCACTGTAAATTAAAACCATGCCGCAGGTATAATAAATAAAGTACTGTATTGTTCAGGTGCCAAAGAGATCATGAGGCGGACAGAAAAGTTAAGTTATTAGCGGATCGTTAAAAGGACAGCGGTAAAACGATGAGCGAGAATAAAAAATAAACTCACATACACAGAAGTGGATACACGCAGTAGAGACAGAATGCAGCAGAGTCAGACTCTGAAAACTTTTTTCGGTTCGGCAGCTTATAAAAACAAATCAAAATAAATCCAACTTTACTCACTTTCGCTTGCATTATTTTTTTAAACTGGTGGAAATGCAGGCAGAGCCCAGCACCGTCTCAGTGTGGGTGGAAATGAGGCATATGTAAGGTTTTTAGATGCACCTGTAAAGCTGAGTGATACAGCTGATGTGGAGTGTGGTTATACTCTGATAGAACGCATCTTGTCCAGTCAGATTTCTTGGTCGGAACTGTCTGCTGTATAATTGAATTTAATTAGGCTGGTATTTATTTTTTATTTAATGTTACCCTATTTCCATGTTTAATATTTTAACCTTATCTTTTACACATTCAATCTTATCTGGTCTACTATATGGCATACATTTAATTGCTTTGCATTTGTCCTCTACAAACAAACATGCCTGCCCTCGGGTGGCCGTGAGTGCCACCTCCTCTGTTTGCCTGGCCAAAGTCACAAACACATGCACACAATACGACACAGCAGCTCCTTCTCAGTGGTAGATTGATAGAAGCTTTTGCCCCCAACCAGACGTCCTCTCGCTGAGGCCCACTGTTTCTCTGACCCACAGTGGAGGGGAGGGGGGTCTGTTCTATCCACCCACTGCTCATTTTATGCCGCTGCTTTTGGCTAAATTTTGCCCATGTATTCACTCTACCCATCTGGAGTACCTCTGAAAGCCATCCTGCACTTACTTATTTATTTATATATTTAAATGGCCTTTTTCCCCTCTGTGGACAGGACCATCTGGTTCTTGTAATAAGGTGCCCTAATGAAAAAAAACATTTGTCCTGCCCTCACTCCCTTCTCTCTCTCTCTCTCTCTCACACACACACACAAACACATCCTCTCCCTCCCTTTCACACTTAGGCTTAGTTTAAATATGTTTTAATGTTTTAATAAAGTTAACATTAACAAAGTACTTAAAATGCTATATTAACAGTCAAATAAAATGAATGTACACAGGTCTGACCAAGTGTAACAGGCAGCCTTATTCTTAGTATTTTACTCTACCCTGATAATTTCGAAGGGTTTTATCAGAACAGGACAATATATTATTCCCCAATAATCAATGTTGCCACTATCGATGGGTGCTCGGCCTTGTGTTATGCTTGTGCTGTGCCATCTTGAGGTTTTGGCACATGATGATGTGACATGAGACTGGCTGGCTGGGAGGACCCTCTCCAAGGATCCTCTTTCTTTGTCCCCCAGGTTTAGTTTTCTTTCCTGGATTCAGTTCTCTTGCTGCACAAATTAAAAAATATAAAGTGTGACAGTCTCAGGTGGTGAGGCTGGAAAGAAGCTTAGCCCTCGGGCTGGAGATCAGACATAGTACCTGTGTGCCAGGAGTCACAGTCAGTTTGATCACTTGCAGAGCTAAGTTTTGTATCACTGCGTGTGGTGCTCGTGGTGGTTGGTGTCCCGTCACAGGCTAAACATGTACTAGGTGTGTCTTGTCCTTTGTCAAAGAAAACCTGTTGTCAGGAGAACCTTCTGATTATGAGCCAGCATATGGGCTGCTTTCTGTTTATGAGCCAAAATATTATCTACAATCCACCAATGACTCAACAAATGGACTGGATTTAGATATCTCATTAAAGTGTGTGATTCAACCTTTTAGTGAATTTGTGTGTCCTGCAGTGCCTGGCTGATTGTCTGAAGTGGGGCCACTAGGAGTTCAGTGCTGGGATCTTGATGAAGGGTGAGGGTTGTGATATAGCTGGGGAATTTGATGGGTTGGTGTTCATCGACAGACTTAAGATGAAGATTAAAAAGCTTGGCTAATCAAGCACCCCCCATGTCTTGCAGGGATTGATCTTCACCCAAAGTTGTACTCACTCGTGTTCCGTTTCCATATTTGTTTGAAGAGGAAGCAATTAAAACCCAAGCCTACACTACAGGAAAAACTCAAGGGCAATTGATCCTTGCATTGTGCAGCCGTGGCATCTTTCAGACACGCTTCCAGCCAAAGGCACCCTTAATTAAGTTATGCTAAAGGCCAGTGCTGCCTCTCTGGTGTTATTTTCTGTTTGTGTATTGATTAGCTCACTAAGTGCTTATGTTGCAATTACAATATCAATTAAATTGTCCCCATTTCACTTTTATATAATGGACGTGCTTAGAGTTCTGCAGAGAATGAATTTTAACACCGGAGAAGTTGTCTCTGTAATCTGAAATTAGGCTCTCTGACACTCAGATCAGAAAACGGTAATTATCGGCTCGAATTGAGATGTAAGATTTGTTGCTAGCTGACACCAGAGATGCCAAAACTAAACAAAGCTGTGTAAACCCCATGGTTTCTGGCTTACAAAGTGCAATTAAAATATGTGTGAGAATTATCAGGTATTGCATTATAAATGTGTGTTTTTTAATAATGGGTGTATTGATCATTACAATATTGTTTTATTTTTAATTTTTTTACTATTATTAGCAATAGTCAAATTTACTCAGTTTAAACATTTTATGATACTACATATACTTCTCTACAGATATATAATTGTTTTCTTCATGCTTTGATAATGCAGAAAAAGCTTTTCGTGCCAGTATAGCACTGAAGTAACCTGAGCCGGTAGCTTAGGGAGCCAAAGGGGGAGTATCAGAGTGGTGACCTGGAGATGCACTTCCCCCTGGATATTTGTGGATCATTATTTCATTTTCATGGAGTCCAATGCAAGCAACTCAACTGGCACACAGTTAACAGTCCCAGAGTTACTTCCTTTTTTCTTTTCCAATATTTTACCACACAAAATTACAAACTGTTTTATGCTAATTCTTGTGCACTCTCACATCCCTCCATACTGCAGGCAGTCCCCAGGTAAAGAACGTACACCTTTCAGACAATTCATACTTATGAATGGACTACCATAAAGCCTATTATATTAAAAATTTGGGTTAAATACAATGGTTTGTAACAACAAACACATGTATTACTTTGTGACACTCATGAAAACATTGCATGGCTTCAGCAGTTCATTGGCAAGGTACAGTACCTTATGTAGTTACTTTCATTATTTTTGCGTAATATTAATAATTATTATTATTAGCAGTTTTTTTTCCAACTTACCTACAAATTTGAGTTAAAGACTTAGGAAGCAGATCGCCTTTGTAACCTGGAGACTGCTTGTACTAAATTCAGTCCAGCTCTTACTGCCATGAGAAATTCTAGCACCAAAGATGTTTAGCATCTTGACAAATTGATTTAAGAGCTGCTGAAAGCAGGAGGCATGCTGGCTTGGTGGGTAGCACTGTAGCGTCATAGCTCTGGGTTGCGTAGCTTTATGTGTCGGGCACTTGCATTTGCTCCCCTGTTGCATTGGTTAGATGGATTGGTGTCTCTGGGTAGCCCAGAGTGTGTGTGAATGTGCGCCCCCTGGTGTCCATGGTGTCCGCTGCCTCGTGGCCCTTATTTCCTGGGATGGGATCCCTGTACTGCATAAGCGGTTTTAAATTAGAGAAGGCCTTTTGTTACACCTGACTCCTCAACTCTGCACTCTTCTCTTGCTCCTCATTCGCTTGTTTTTCCCCTGATAGTGCTGTATTGACACGGCACCTCCACTGCGCCTACAGACAAACCATGCAATAGTGGGATTTGATGGAGCTTACAGCTGTGTAATCCTGGGTGGCTTGTACAGCATTTTGAAAAAGAAAAATAACAATAGTCTGTCATCCACTTTGTGCTGGCCTCTCTGGGGAGCCTGTGACGATTCTCATGGAGGAGCTCAGACACATGCAAACAGCTCACTGTGCTGTCTGGGCCGGGAAAATGACTGAAAACTCCCATTTGTCCTCATCAGTTTGGGTCAAAAAAAGGGTTTAGGTTCCAATCTCACCCTCAGCATTATTGTTTGCCCATGTTTTGCACCTAACCAAAGCTCTAATCCAACCCTCAGCATGTTTAGCCCATGGAATGATTCAAAATACAGTTTTGGGTTTAAATCCCACCCTGAAATTGGTTATGTTATTGCTACATTGTTATTGCTAGTACTGCCTATGGAATGTATGCACACAGATGTTGTGTTTATGGGCCATGTTTTGTGAGCCTGTCCAGTGTATGTTTTTCACATTATTTTTAAATGATTTGAGGGTATTATATGTCTGAGTGGTTTTCAGCACCTTACACTCACATCAACACATCTGTCAATCTTATCATAGTCCCTCTTGCTTAGACCTCCCTCCCCTGCGTTTTCGGCTGCACGCATTCTACAGTTCTGTATTCCTCTTGGTCCTACTCAGTCTTCCACACTTAAAGATGTGAGACACACATGGGTGCTTTCACTCACGCATATGTTTTAACTGACTCGTGCTGAAAGACACATTCATGCACATACACTGAACAAAAATATAAACGCAACACTTTCGATTTTGCTCCCATTTTGCATGAGCTGAACTGAAAGATCTGAATTTTTTTCTACATACACAAAAGACCCATTACTCTCAAATATTGTTCACAAATCTGTCTAAATCTGT
>JAODJU010000002.1:15372587-15385606 GCA_026776725.1 Gnathonemus echidnorhynchus | reverse complement strand
GTAATGCGGATAACTGCAGATTCAAATATACAAAATTCATATTCAGTTTCTAGTGGCACAAATATCAGCCCATACCTAACATACACACTGCAAAGCATCAAAATCCGAGGGGCGCACGAATACGTAAACCAAAACCGGGCGAGATCGAAACCAAAAAGCAAACAAACCAAGGCAAAGGTACAGGCAGGGGCAAAGTAAAGAATCAGAAACCAATAAACCAAAAACCGTCATACACAATAAGTCAAATCAAAGAAAGCAAACCAACAATGTCCAAAAAATGAGCAGAGCTCCCGAAGTCTCTCTCTATCGGCTTTTCAGGTCGAGGAGCCGGATGTGACGGATGGTGCATCAGGCAAGTCGTGGGCGGGGTCTGGTGGGCGGGGGGGAGCAAAGGCCGGATGGAGGGCGTGCTGCAGACGAGACCTGTGGGCGGTGCTGAGTTTGCAGCAGCGCGGAACATAAATTTCACCACATTTTATCATTGCCTAGATGTAATCTTATCTATCATCTTTCCATCCTTCTTCTATCTGCTTGTCCTGGTCATGAACATAAGGTCTAAGCCATCTTACTTTGTTATAACAAGCCCCAGTGCATTGAATGTGCACGGCAATGTTGAATGTAAAAAAAGGACAACCAGCAAATGCTAATAACAACGAAAATGACATTAGGAAGCCTGAGGACCTGGACAGAAGACAAGGTTTTCTGGGGAAATGCCATCCATATGGACTCAATAATCAATATTCATTTTTTAAAAATTTCATCACACACATACATACATACATACATAAATGTTCAAACAGACAGTTACACCTGCTATTTACACCAGCTAGGAATTCAATCTCCACTTCATGTTTGGACGACAGATATTCAAATGTGAATGACAGCATCTCCTACTGACAGTTGTTTTAGTGTATTTCATATACTTTCAAGCTGATACTCTTTGTATGTGTTGTTATATATAAGTATTTCATGCTGGGTGTAGGGAGGCTGGGAATGCTGGGTAGATCTGGGGCACATCCTTTCTGGTGACATGCACATCACCTGCACTCTGAACTTTGGTGCAGCTACTCCACAGGGCTGCAATGAAATCTGAAAATGTGTATTTAATGCCAAAAGTGACAGATAAGTCACCTTGAATACAAAAAAAAATAATATGATAGCATTTCCATTTAGATTTGACATGGCACGTCTTTCAACCTCCTAAATTAGTCATGGCCATGCATTAGAGACTAATAAAACAGAGATTTTTCTAGGGCTGGCTCTTTGTTGCGTTATGCTGATCTTGATGGAAGGGGACCAAGCCTTTTTTTCATTTTTATAAAATCTGACCATTCAATTAGCATTTAGGGCCGAGACGACTGGCTGGAATCGATCAAACTACAAGTGCTAAAGCTAATTTTTGGACAGTAATTGCTTGTTAAGGTATTTCTTTTTTCTGAAAGGATCTTTTATAACATTACAATGATGTTGCACATTGGTGACATTATAGTTGAGGTGATATGGCTTTCAAGAACCCAAATACAGATGGTCTTCAGAAATGAAATGAACTTCTTTCAAACATCTATGTGTGTTAAAGATACAGGCCTATTTTCAGAAGTTGACCTCTCAGACCTCCCCTGACTTTGATCTTGAAATCAGCACACAATGGGAATATTAGGCACTGATTGTTTCTGAACAGAAGGCCAGGTTACTTCAGCACTGGAGGAAGATCCAGCCCCCTGTTCAACAACAGGAAATGATTTAATTATAGGCTGTAGTTAAAACGCTTTTGGTCTTGCGTTCCATGGTGAAGTCGATTTGAGAAAGCTACGCTAAAGCTAACAGTATGGAGTATAGCTGTGATAAATGCTAGCTGCAGAGTGTTTGCTCCCATTTGTGTCAGTCTTTTCCTCATCGTGTTCCCTTCCCTGTGGTTATGTGATCACTGGAGAGAATTGAGGTTAAGTACCTGCTCAAGGTCACACGCAGCAGGAACTCTCCTGGGGTTTATTCCAGTAGCCTTTGCCATAGCTTTAACCAGTACGCCACCTGCTGTTTAACCTTATAAATAACTTCTGAACAGAAGGGACTCTAGTGAAGGGTTTCCATACTATACAACAGATAGCTGGCAAGAGCCAAGCAACACTTTAAGATGGGGATTTTTCAGTAGGGTCAGGGTGTCCCGTTAACTCACAGCTTGGTTTTTGGTGCACACCTCTGGTACAGAAGAAGACCTCTATGCCACCACTGGGTGCAGAATTTATCATTAGGCTGCAGGCTCTGCATTGGGAATTGCTATTGAACTGCAGACACACAGCACAAACTTTAAACATTTTGCGGCTTTACTTTGGGTAGACAAAATGGTGCTACTTTACAATAAGACTACCCATATAAAGAGTTTATAAATGGTTTATAATTTGATTATTAATTATGTTGTAACACTTTGTAAATTATTTTTTAGAGAATTTTAAACAAGTTATAACAGTTTTCTTTTTATTGAGTTACTACCATTTACAAGTGGCAAAAGGGAGCCTTATTGTAAAGTGGTACTGAGAAAACTAATAAAATAAAGAAGCTTCATCCATCCATCCATCCATCCATCCATCAATCAACTCGTCTTGTCAGGCTCATGGTGGGGTACCCTGGACAGGATGCCAGTGCATGACAGGGCACATAAATATCCATACTCACAGACAGAGTCATACAATGCACGCAACCTAGAGACAGTTAGTTTGACCACATGTCTTTGGACTACAGGAGGAACACAGAGTGCCCAAAGGGAACCCATGCGCATACACAAAGCATCTTCCTACAGCTGAATGCTAAATAGAAATAAAAATGCTAAATGTTGCCCTCATAAACTAAGGCAAACACACACACCTGGAGCCATAGAAGAGACTCAAACCCTGGTTCCAGAAGTGTGGGGTCACAGTCCTAACCACTGCGCCACCATGCCACCTCACAATTGCTATGTATAATATATAAATACCCCGCGACCCTGTAGGATAAGCGGCTTGGACAATGGATGGATGGAATATATAAATATAATTTTGTATGTATATGTATTTAATAGGAACGATTACCTGATTAATCATCAAATTTGGTAGATTACTTCATTGCTAACATAATCGATAGTGACAGGTCTGCTGCTTTGTTAAGATTAACAGTGACTGTGATCACTGCATTCATGCATAGAGTGAAGGTTGTGGAACAGTGTGCTCCAACATTGTCTCCTTTGTCTCCCCCCCTCAGCTCCCGGCCAGGCCGCCCCCCGAAACGCTCCTTGGGGGTTTCCATGCAGGACACCTCTAGGCTTCTGCCCCACGGCATAAACGGCTTGCTGCCCCCAGGCCTTCTTCCCCCCACAGGTAAGTAGCTTTTGGTCCAACTCAAAACCCCACAGGAGGCAAGAGGTTATTTACTGATAGTTATAAGGCCTAAGGCCTTAGTTACAAGACCTAAGGGAATTTATGTAAGGATTAATGCACAACAAGAACCAGCCAACACCTTGCTGAGTGCATTTTAAATGCATGACTTGGAGTGATTTACCCATTATACAATGGTTTGGCTTACACATTTGTACCTAAAGACATTATTTGTATGTTTACAAACCAAAAGCATTTATTAGGAGAACTACTGTTAAACATCTTGCTTAGATATTATTCAAACTGCTGTTAATTCAGAATTGTCTGTTGCTAAGATGATAAGCCAGTTGTTTGATTGAAACTGACCATTGCTAAGTCAAAAGACCAGTCCTTAGGTAAAAGAGTGTAAAGCAAATGTGTAGCAACTGTGGTAAAAGTGAGTTAATGCAGTCAAAGCTGAGTAAATATGACTTTGCTAGTGCATTACATTGTTAAATCAATTTAGTATTTAATCACTGACCACAGGTCTTGGTCCTCAGCGTGAAGCACGATTGTTGTCTTATAGTTGTTTATAGTTTCTGTTATTTTTAAATAGTGTTCTACGTTTGAAATTTTAAGTGATGTCAGTTAGAATTAAAGATTCCCCTCCATATGCTGCTATGTGTATGTCTTACTGCCAGGTATTGTATTGAATTCGAATATGAAATCAATGCCAAGCCATGCATACATGCGTTCCTTGAACACATACTGAAAACTGTTTTTTACGAAGCATCTCAGAGAGCTTGCTAGAGTCTGGAGAGTATCGCAAACTATGTATTTTAGGCAGACCAAAACAAACAGGAAATATGTACAAAACTCTTCTTTCGGGACAGATTGAAATGGCCTGTTCTTATCATATTTGCACCATTTTCTATTCTATATCTGAAGCAGATTTTGACAGACTGACAACCATCAGAATTTCTCCTGTACGAGTTTTGTTTGCTTTTTAAAAGTGTTTTTCTGGGAGTGTAAATACAGAAACAGCACCTTCCAGGTATTCACAGGGAACATATTATGGTCTTCTATCAATATGTCCACCCTTGAGCTGAAGCGTGTCACAGAGCAGGGAAGGCAGCCGGCACCTTGGTTTCCATGGCTTGCGTTGCCATATGGCTCTCGGTAGCAGACACATTATGCGTCCTGTCACTCAGGGTCGCAGGGAAGTGAACTTTAGCTCGCTCTGTAGTGATGGAGAGGCGGGGGCACAGGTGAAAAGGGGACTCGGTGGGAGGCACCTGCGTGAAGCTGGCCCCCCATATGTTTCAGATTTCAACCAAACTGGTCTCAATCGTATGTGCCGCGTTTGTGCCAGATTGTGCCATTAAAACTGTCTTTTGTGCTGCTTTAGTTTCTGAGATATTAATTTTTGTAAAGGTTGCCCCCCTCCCATTTGCGTCTGATTTCGACCAAACCGATCGCAATCGTTTGTGCCGGTTTGTGCCATTAAAACTGTCCTTTGTGCTGCTGTGCCACGCCCCGTCATTAACCCCATGTGGATTCCCCGTGTTCATCAGCTGTTTCCGGTTACCATCATTAGTTTAGTGTATTTAGTCTGCGTTTCAGTTTGTTTCCCCAGTCCGGTCATTGTAATGTCATCCCGTGTGTTGCCTAATCCTTTTGTTGCTGCCTTCATTAAACCCCGTGTTTGCCCCGACCTTTGGCATCCTGCGCCTTTTTCTACGCTCCGTGCGCCGTCAAGCAGGACAAATATGTTGCTTATTTACATGGTCACATGACTCCGCCATTAAGTTAGCCCCCCATTTGCCTCTGAACCGGTCTCAATAGTTTGTGCCGTTGAAAAATAGTTTTTACTGTTATTTTTCTGAGTTATACCTCTTAGTTTATGCCTTTACATGATTGCCGTATAGTGCTCATTCTCATGTTTCTCATGTTAACGGAAGGTGGAGCGTTTGATGACTCCGTGACAAAGCTGTATGTACTTAGTCAGCCCCGCCAGCCAGATACCGCATTTTAAGATCGTGCTAAATAAATTCAGGTTCTCAGCGGCTAACACCCATATGCGTTTCGTATGTAGCACTTTGTATTCATTTTATGCTGCTATTTAATAAGGGGGCGCTGTATTTTCACGTGAGCAATGCCATTTTAGAAATTGGGGGGCGGGGCGTTAATATTTGTGAGGTATATACTTGTGCATTAACTATACACACATACATACATACGTATTCATATATAGACATACATATTTTTCGCTATATTTTTACAAAGACAGTAAAACTTCATTATTGGACATTTTTATTTAACTGCCATGTGCAAGAAGTAAGAGGGTCCATGGGAAGGTAAAGATATCACAATACACAGTGCAGGCAAAATGGCAAGAGTTTATTATACATTGTTGTACAGTATTAAGCATTAATTGGTCGCGTTTGGTGCTGGGGCATTCACTACCTTGTAGCAAAATGCTATGTACGTCTGCACATAATTTAGAGTTCTGTGATGTGCTTTACCACTGTAAATGGCACACAATCACTTTTGACACTTTCCAGAGAGCCACTTTCCATACTGTCGTTTTGCTTTTTCACTCCCAAATTATACGTTCCCAAGAATCTTTACATCTCAAGGAATCGTATTGTGCTGTGATGAGTTGGTAGAACAGATGATAACCTGGGTCAAGCCTGCACGTAACGGTCGGTCATTTGTGAAAATATCTAGCATGATCCTGAAATGTGGTATCTGGCTGGCGGGGTTGACTAAGTCCACGTGCAGCTTTGTCGTGGAGTCATGAAATGCTCCACCTCCTGTTAACATGAGAAACATGGGCCGAGCACTATACGGCGATCACGTAAAGGCATAAACTATAAGAGGTATAACTCAGAAAAATAACAGTACAGACAACTTTTAAATGGCTCAAACTATTGAGACCGGTTCGGAGGCAAATGGGGGGCTAACTTAACAGCGGAGTCACGTGACTGTAAATAAGCAATATCTCTGCACGGAAGTAGCACAAAGGACAGTTTTACCGGCACATACGATTGTAACCCGGGGAGCGTCTACATCTTAAAGAAAGACATTCAGGTTTGATGAACTCATCCCATAATGTGATCGGTTTGGTCGAAATCAGACGCAAATGGGATGGGGTGTAACCTTAGAAACATTAATATCTCAGAAACTAAAGCAGCACAAAGGACAATTTTAACGGCACAAACCAGCACAAACGCAGTACACACGATTTCGATCGGTTTGGTGGAAATCAGACACAAATGGGAGTCACGTGACCATGTTAATATTTATATTTCAGAAACTAAAACAGCACAAACAAAAATTTTAATGGCACAATCTGGCACAAACGTGGCACATACGATTGAGACCAGTTTGGTTGAAATCTGAAACATATGGGGGGCCAACTTCACACAGGTGTGGGAGGTGACTGTTTGATTTGTGCCTATTGAGAACAGCCTGGGCTGGTGGGTGCCATGGGGGGTTTATCGGCAGCTGGTTGAAAGGAGCAAAGACCGAAAACAGCCGTTTCACCCCCAATAAAGATTAACCAGCAGGACAAATATGAGACCTGGGGCTTTTGGTATTTTTTTACATCTATAACCTTAACTTTCTTTAGTAAAAAACAGGCTGGGTTGTACTCCTTGCCATCAAAAATCAATTACTGGTATATGGTCAGGCTTTTCCCCTGCCCTTCTCCCTCTTCCAGGCAATCTTCGCCCTCTGCCCATCTCAGGGTAATGATTTTTTATACATGATGTTTGTAATCCAGTGGTAACGTGTCCTGTAAAGGTCCATGTAAATATCTTTCACAGCGATGCATGAGAGGTGCATGATTTTCACTGTCTGCACGTCAATCAACATAAAAACATTTTCCTGGCTCTTCGAGAGGGTGTGATTTTTAATTTGGCACTACATCTTATGTGGTGAACATTTCTAAAGATGGGTATGTGGGATGTGGTATTTAATACTGATAAATGAATACACAGCAAATGTGTTGACTTGAGGAGCTCTGTCACGTTGCGTGCTGACAGGCGAGCGGGGAAGCAGGCGAGCAGAGTCGGTGATACGGGCAAACGGGGTTTAATAGGACTAGCAGGGCAGACAGTGAACAAACACCAACTAACGTTATGAGACATCACAATGACTGATCTGGGGAATACTGACTAAGACACAGACTAAATACACAAGACAGGTTGAACTTAACAAGCAACAGGTGATTACAATCGGGAATAAACACTAGGTAACGAGGTGGGCGTGGCACACACGAGGATCATACGAGCCGGGTGTGACAAGCTCATTGGTCAGAACCGGTAGCTATCGGAGGTATGTGTCTTGGTTCCTGACTCCAACATACTGCTTAGCAGTCTGTCACCACACTTTTGGAGTAGCAAGATCTGGAATAGATGATGATCAAGTGCAATTGCTACTTTGGTCTGTTAATCTTGCACTATAGTTTTCCTCAGAGTAACAGCTGCAGTTTAGTGTTACTCAGGTGGATAGCCAGCTAGTAAATCTGGCCAAAACTAAATCTGATATTTCAAAGAACCCGCAGATCATGAAGAAACAATTCAGCTCGGAGTGAGTCTGAATGATGCTCACATTGCCATATAATTTAATGGGTAGAAAGTGACAAAGAAAATCTTGCCATGTATTCAGTGCTACATAGACATATACAGGTTAAATTATATTTTATAATATGGGTAAAATTATACATAAAATTAACTGAAAATTAAGTCAAATTACTGTATCTATATTGTTGACTTCTAGCATTTCCAGAAGATGGACAGATAACATGTTAAACATGTTATATGTTTCAACATGGGGGCCCCCAGAATACAGCATTGTGTCTTTTGTGTGGACTGTGCGGCAGGCTGTTAATGTTCATAGGCTGGTATGTACTGTAGGTAGTCATGAGACATGATCACAACCAATATCAGCCCAGCAGCAATGTGTAGTACTGGTGAATTGTTGAGTAGCCAAAGGGTTTCAATGATATCACAGTTGTTTATGCACCAATCTAAGTTAATTTGAATTTTTTTTTTTTCCCAATTCTGATTAAGTACTGGGGTCAGAATTAAAATCAGTCATTTTTGATGAGCAATCCTTTAACTACAAGTGCACATCCTCTAAAACTGTTGTCTTGTTGAGCCAGAGCAGATAGTGTTGGTATCTGCAGCAGCTTTAGTCTGTCTTTTGTGCTTCACCGCTTCTGTGAACAGTAGGGCCTTGAACTTGTAACCTTAACGCAACCAGGCCTTGTGCCTGGAGAGTGGGCTCCATTTCAAGATTCTGCTGGTTTGAGTGGTGGGGGCATGTCAGAGAAATAGTGTAGCATAGTAGGAAGTGTGGATAAGTGGATTATTTCCCAGTCACACCCTACTTGCTCCACATGTTACTGTCGAGAGGGCTGTCTTACTGAGCTTCACGGCCTACATGTACAGTATCATACTGTAAAAGGATCCCTTGGGTGAAGTTACTTTGTACTGAAACTGCCTGATGTCTTTTTGGAGTGTTAGTTTCTGTTCATCTTCACACTTCAGTCACACTTCAGGGCTAATTTATTTGAAGCATTCAAACACCACCACTTTATTCTTCTGAGGCTATCTTGTGATATTTAGGAAGACAGACTCCTGTTCAATCCTTGACGCGTCTTAAATCATGGAAAGAAAAGGATGTTTATATTTTATCATGTTTGACAGTGTGGGTCGTAATTAGATATTTTTCTGCTTGCTCAGCTAGTTAGCCGGACACAGCATGCATAGAAATATCTATCAGGTCAATAAAGTTCAGCTTGCAGTACACAATATATTGGAAAGATGCAGATGCTCCTCTCTGCACTTTTTCTACATCAAAGGAGGCAGTTGCGCTAGGATAATCTGGATTTCAAATTTGTAAAACGGGGTGAGGACCTTATTCAAATTAATCAGCCAGTACAGAAATGGGCCTAGGACAAGGCCAGAGTTACACAGAGCTCACACAGAACGCTCCAGTGTGTGGGTCGCCCTCAACCCCACCCAACCCTGCTGCCTCATAGGGGGTACTCGCAACTCTCAGGAAGCCCCTAGATCTCAACTGACATCATAAATGATATAAATACAGATACACACACACACACAGACAAATTTGTACTCATATGTTTGTGGAGACTGTCCATTCATTTCGATGGAAAAAACCCTAATTATATGACAGCATTAATCCTTACCCAACCCTAACCTTAACTGTAAGTAACCAAACTAAATACAAGACTTTTGACACTTTTAATTTTTTGATTACAGATTTTTATAAAATTGAATTTCCCCTTGTGGGGACTAAAAAATGGGCCCTGCAATATCAAAATAACAGGTTTTTATCACATTTTGGGGACGAGATTAGAAAGTAAATTAAGCAAAATAATTTTAAGTCAAAGTGATGATAAAGACAGCCCAGGCTACTCTGGACGCGAAGTGTCACGTATCTATGGCTAGCCTCGTATTATGGGATGAGTTCATCAAACCTGAATGTCTTTCTTTAAGATGTAGACGCTCCCCGGGTTACAATGGTTCGTGTTACAATATTTCGACTTTATGATGGGTAAATGTTTTTCACTTTCAGTACATTATTCAATAAATTACATATTTATATTCAACATTTTATTATAAAATAGGCTTTGTGTTAATGATTTTGCACAATTGTTTTTAAGGTTAAGGTTTAAGGCTAGGCTAGGCTATGATGTTTGTTAGGTTAGGTGTACTATATTAAAATGATTTTCACCCTAAGATATTTTCACCTTATGATACATTTATCGGAACATAATCCTGCATTTTCATTCACTTTTAACATGAAGTGCTTCCACACAGCTGAGGCTTTCACTTTTTATTCAAATCCTCTTCCTCTATACATCTATGTCTTCCTTCCACCATATAATAGAGATGGCAAATTTTAATTGGAGCTTTTTAAAAATTGGGTAATTATGATAGCTCTAGTCTGGTTTCACAACGTTACGTTTACAGAGGTATTACATACAGTGATGTTCAGAAGTAATTCCTTGAATATAGAGAATTCTAACCACACATCCATTTATTGATTTAAGGTGGATTTGTTTTTAAATGCCCTGCTGTCAGTCATTTCAATCAATAAGCCTGTTCCCATCTGAGCCTGTTCTCTCAGATCTCTGGCATCGTGTTACCATGCCAGACCAATGCTTACTAGGCAACTCTGTGACCCTGAAACCAGACAAAAGGCGCCCTCTTCAGTCCTAAGTATTGCAGCACACTGAGTAAATTACCAAGCCGCAGAGCCACTCGAGGTTCCCAATGAGTCCTTCCAGCATAAGGGATGACGGTCTTTCCTGGTTTCCCAGAACAGTCCCTATATCACTGTGACTCTGACTGTGTGAGCAGTTACCAGATATGGCAGGAAATGTGAGTAGCCCCATTTGCAGGTACTGACAAACAGCAATATTCCTTTGTTGAGTGCTTCTCACTGATCTGTTCTGATTGTCACACTATGACAGAAAAGACAGAAGGGCAGGTATGAAAAGGCTAAGAATTTGATGGAATTTAATGTTTTAAACACTAGGAAAAGTTTGTGTTTTATACATAAAAGGAGGTTGACTTTCTTTACTTTACCTGCCCGTTGATTGTAATACAGCCTGGTTTCACCCTCCAGGTAATGAAAAATGAATCTTCTCAGCACTGGAAACTGTAGCAATGCTCACTCACTTTATTATAGACAATTTCTGGTCTGTGCCTCCAACCTGGAACAAGCACTACATTTGTCACGGTGACAACCAGTTCCACTCAGGGACATTTCCATCTGTCCGCTGTATGAAAATATCTGAGGTGAATGAAGTAATTTTTTGTAGTTAGGGCCTTTTAAAAGTCGCAATGTCTATGTGTGTGTGTGTGTGTACTGATAATGCATTACAGAGAGGAGAGGCACCAGGGTGACGTCATTTCTGATAATCCCAACCTTATCATAACACACCATTTGTTTGCTTTGTGTTTTAGATCATTCAGAAATATTTCATATATCTGTAGTAAAATAGAATTGCTTAGAAACAGAGAAATCCATCTTAGTTGACTAGATAGATATACTGTACGA
Source organism: Gnathonemus echidnorhynchus (assembly GCA_026776725.1). Taxonomy (NCBI): domain Eukaryota; kingdom Metazoa; phylum Chordata; class Actinopteri; order Osteoglossiformes; family Mormyridae; genus Gnathonemus; species Gnathonemus echidnorhynchus. Next base: position 15,374,183 of record JAODJU010000002.1, on the reverse strand, counting down.
TTGGCTGTTTGTTTGTTTGTTCCATTGTTCACTTTTCCCCCATGTGCACCCATCTAGCCAAGATATTACCTTATAAACGACAATGTTTTTTTGCCAGCGTGTTGCAATGACAACATTTTTGGACCTTTTCACATTTTAGTACCTCTAAAGTTTTTGGAATTTTTTGGTACTAATTCATTTGCTGAACCAATTAGTTTTCAAACCACACTAGTACGTAACCATCTGTGAAAAACTGTATTATTAAACTTATTTTTTTCCTTGGCTACATTAAAACAAACACTGTGTGCATCCATCCCTAGAATACTGCCCCTAGGGGTGTAATTATTGGTGGGTCTCCCCTCCCCCGTGTGTGTGTGTGTGTGTGTGTGTATATATATATATATATATAAACATGCATAAAAATATATAAGCTAGTCATACAACATTAATACAACTTCTGCAGGGTAGCTGGAAATCTAGTAACAATGGACACAAATGGTCATATGTTCAATGCATCAAATGCTCAATGTTAATTTTAGTGCCTGTGTGCCATGAGAGGGAAAATGTGTAACTTTATTCCTTTTCCTTGAGTAGCGTAACATTGGTCTCACTGATAAGAGCCACCTCAGGGGATGTCTTGTCACCCTATCAGAGGCACCACGCTAATGGTCATCATGAGTAGACAGGAAGAGGCAACAGTTCCCCTGGCCTCTCCCCCAAGTAGCAGCTGATCAGTCCCTGGTATGAGTGATGTTCCCATATGTTCCTGAAGGCCCAATCAGGTTCTGAGAAAACTCATTGAGAAGCAATGGGAGACTCTCTGTAGAAGCAGCTGTGGCCCTGATAGCCCAGGAGACAGAGAGGCTAAATTAACTCATGGCAAAAGGCATCAATCATGGGGCTGTTTTGTTTATGCGGAGCCGTCAGTGGCCCTCTCAGGCCCTGAGATACACAGACTGGGCCTTTTCCCTCTCCTCCCTGGAGGGCCCTCATTCCTCTTACATCTAACCCCCTCCTCTATGTCTTTTTTTGTACAAATTACGATAATGTGCGTGTTTATTTGCCTGGCTTTGTGTGCCGGAATGGGAATAATCAGCTAAGGGGGAATGTGCGCTTGGTTTTCCGCCCCTGATGATGACCATCACTTGCCATGGGGTGAAATGGGCAGGAGGTACGCAATGCCTCAGGGTAGGGGTTGTAACACTGGTGGCCTTGTCACCAGAAGATCAAAGCGATGTACGCACATCCTTTATTGCCTGTTGATGGTTGTTTTGTTTGAGGTCGTTCTTGCTAATGCGCTGCATGACAGTAATGTATATTGTTCCTCTCTTTTAAGGGAGACGAAAGAAAGGATCTTAGCGGCTGACTCACTGAGAGGATGAGAGCTTTGCATATAAAATAAGGCATCTGAGCCGAAATGAGCCGTTCCATCCATTTGGCTGCCCCCACCCACTTTCACTGTGTTGCTCGCCACTTCAACCAGCACTCTCTGAACTGGCTCTTTCATTTTTAACTTTTTGACTGAAAACACTAGGGTCAAGATCCTTAACCCTCTCAAGGCAGGCGTTGCTGATTTGCAACAGTTAAAAACTAACTACCTTATTACCCCACATACAT
>JAODJU010000002.1:15318038-15328988 GCA_026776725.1 Gnathonemus echidnorhynchus | reverse complement strand
AAGTTCTCCCCAAGCGAGCTTGATGGGCTGAATGGCCTCCTCTCGTTTGTATAGTTCTTATGTTCTTATGTTCTTATCAGAAGCCAGGTAGGATAGAAAACTTACTGGATTGTAGCCCTCCAAGACCGGAGTTAGTGACCCCTGTTGTGGTCCCATTCTGGAAAGGGAAGGGTGATTGCCTGGATTGCATCAACTACAGGGGGATAACACTGCTTTCAGTGCCGAGTAAAGTCCTTGCTGTAATGCTGTGAGGCTCTTATCGGGGCTCTCAAGAAAATGAGTGAGGAGTCTGAATGTCTGGGACTGCGGGTGTTCTCAATAAAGACCAAGATCCAGGCATTTAATGACTTAGGCACAGCCACCAGTAGTGTGTCTGTCTGCGGGGAGAATGTCAACCTTGTTGAGAGATTTACTTACCTCGGCAGCGACATGCATGTCTCTCGTGACTATTAATATGAAGTCAGCAGATGGATAGGGAGAGCATAGAGGGTCATGAGGACATGGATGATATCCAGTGAGCTGAGAAGCAGACTGTACTTCTTTGGTACTGTGTCTCCTTGGGTACCACTGGTTTGACTTTGTAAAATGAGGAACATTACCTGCATTTTGAGGGAGTGTCAGTTACAGCACTATGGCCATGTGGTGCATTTCCCTGAGGGTGATCCGGCTTGCAGGATCCTCATTGCTGAAGACCCAAGCGACTGGACCAGGCCGAGGGGATGCCCATGTAACACCTGGCTGCGGCAGATGGATGGGCATTTCCGGAATGTGGGACTGGACAGTGTTTCTGCCTGCAGGGTCGCCAGCTGGGATCCTGAGGGGCTTTGCCGTGTGGTGGGTGCAGCAACAAGCATGCTCCTCAACCTGATCTGACCTGACCCCGACATTACACACAAACTGTACCCTCATTCTAGTAATAGTTAGGCACATATTGATCTTGCTAATCAGTATCACCACTTGCTACAGGGCATGAAATTAATTTCTCACAATGGGGGGAATTCCCCTCTTAAGTGTGGCACATAAGGAGGAATTTTAGATTTTTTGATTTTGGGGGGAATGCAATAAAAAAAAACTGTGTGGGTTCAATAGCATTAGCCATTGGATTTTTTTGTGGAATCTGCTTCCCTCTTTCTCTTGACAAATGCTGCTTGCGTGTCTAATTAAAGCTGAAGTTTTGTAACACTGACTGGAGGACTTCACATTGCTGTACATATTGCACCAAACAATTCCTTTCTCCACTGCTTATCTCAAGCCATGGGTAAATTGTTGCCTACTGACACCTGTGTGCAAATAGCATCTGCCATAAATAAAATGTAATGTATTCAGATAAAATAAGTCCAAATAAGTTCAGAGATTTATCCATTATGGGTTTCTGGGGTTGGAGTCTATACCAGGGACCCTGATGCCAGCATATTTGAGTTTCTGCATGAAATACACTATATAGGCAAAACTATTGGAAGACACTCCTAATCACTGAATTTAGATGTTTCATTCAGACCCATTGCCACAAATGTATATAATCAAGCACCTAGCCCTGCAGTGAGATTTACAAACGTTTGTGAAAGAATGGGTCGTTCTAAAGAGCTCAATGAACTCATGTGTGGCCCTGTCATCGGATGCCACCTTTGCAATAAATCAGTTTCTGAAATTTTTTCCCGGTTAGATATCCCAGGGTCAACTGTAAGTGGTCTTATTGCATTATTGTTTTTCAGGGGCTGGGCTAGGGAGCTCTTAATGTTTAGCATACCAATTCATGGCCAATTCTATGCTTCCAACTTTGTGGGAACAGTTTGTGGAAGGCCCTTTTCTATTCCAGCATGACTGTGCTCCAGTGCACAAAGCAAGGTCCATAAAGGCATGGTTGGGTGATTTTGATGTGGAAGAACTTGACTGGCTCACACAGAGCTCTGACCTCAACCCAGTCTAACACCTTTGGTATGAACTAGAATGCAGATTGCGAGCCAGGCCTTCATCTTCAACATCAGTGCCTGACCTCACATGTTTTTCTGGATGGATGGGCAAAAATTCACACAGATGCACTCCAAAATCTTGTGGAAAGCCTTCCAATAAGAGTGGCAGCTGTTATAGCTCTAAAGGGGGTACCAACTCCATATTGATGTATTTAGAATGGGATGTCAAAAAAAGTTCCTGCAGGTGTAATGGCCAGGTGTCCCAATAGTTTTGTCCATATAATGTAGCATTAGTTTCCCATTTGTGATTTTGTCTCAGGTCGCCATCTAATGAGTTAAAGTGGTACTGCACCAATTCTTTGTCAGTTTTTCACTCAGCTGTTTGGAAATAGCCTAAGTAAAAAGGACAGATTGTATAGATTTAAATGTGATTTCATAAGATATTTAACAAATTCCAGGATACCATTATTCTGTAAATTACTGTTATTCTCAAATTATTTACCAAAGCTAATGAAATAGCTATCAAATTGCATTTCTAAATGAAAATGAATGAATATATGAATATAATTATAATAGCACATGTCTTAGAAAATCCCCTCCATGGATCGCCACCTTGTCGTGGTGGAGGGGTTTGCATGCCCCTATGATCCTAGGAGCTATGTTGTCAAGGGTAAGTCCCCATGGTAGGGTCTCCCAAGACAAATTGGTCCTTGGTGAGCGGCCAGACTAAGTGTGGTTCATATTAATCTCTATGAAAGAAAATCAAGGAGGATGTTACCCTGCTTGGACTGGGGACCCTGGAGCCAGGCCTGGGGCGGGAGCTCATATGCGAGCACCTGGTGGCTGGGCCTCCACCCATTGGGCTTGACCAGGCATAGCCCAAAGGGGTAATATCGGTTCGTCCCCCTATGGGACCACTACCTGCAGGGGGAGCCATGGGGGTCAGTTGCAGTGTAGAATGGGTGATAGTCAAAGGCTGGGGCCTCAACGGACTGATCGTTGGCTACCAAAACTGGTTCTCTGCACATGGAACTTTTGGTTCCAGAGCCTGAGCCTGAGCTGGTGCAGGAGGTAGAGAGATACCAACTAAATATAGTTGGGGTCACCTTGACGCCAAACTCCTGGAGAGGGGCTGGACTCTATTCCACTCTGGAGTTGCCCATAGTGAGAGGCGCTGGGCAGGTATGGGTCTACTTATAGCCCCTCAGTTTGGTTCTAGTGCGTTGCAGTTTACCCAGGTGAATGATTGAGGGTCGCCTCCCTTTGATTTGAGTCAGAGAAAGGGCTCTGACTGTTGTCTCTACATATGCTCTGAACACCAGTTCAGAGTATTTGGCCTTCATGGAGACCTTGGAGGAGGTACTGGAAGGCCCCCCTTCTGGGGACTCCATTGTTCTGCTAGGGAACTTTAACACTCTTGAGAGTAGGAGGAGTATGGTGAGGTAAGGTCTACAGTATGCTGGGGTAATGGAGAGGAGGGTCCGTCCATTAGTTGAACCTCGGATCCAGGAGGTTACTCACATGTTACTTATGTGAGTAACAACAGTGAAACCTGGAGGGGTGTGTTTTGGAGAAATGGCTCACCTGATCTGAACCCGAGCGGTCCGGTTATTGGAGTTTGTCCATAATGAACACCATGTTAGAGCATAAAGGTATTCATAAATGCACCTGGCACCAGGCTGTAAATTAATGGTCAATTGTGTAGTCATGTTATCAGATATGTGACCGTATATCTTAGGTACTCAAGTGAAGAGAGACACTGAGATGTCAACTAATCACCACCTAGTGCTGAGTTGGATTAGATGGCAGGGAAAATGCGGACTCACCTAACCAAAATACATAGTGAGGGTGTGTTGTGACAGTTACTGTAGGCAGAGGCCCTTGTCCGGGAGACCTTCAACTCACGCCTCTTTCTAAACTTCTTTTACATTCAGAGGATGGAAGATGTGTTGCTGCCTCTATTGCTGATGCGGCTGCGTGGAGCTGTGGCAGTAAGAGTGTTGGTGCCTGTCGCAGTGGTGACTCCTGAACCAGTGGTGGTCACCAGCAGTAAAGGAAGCTATCAGACTGAAGGGGAAAACTTGCCTTTGCCTATGGTCTTTACAAACAAACAACAAAAATTTATTTTTGTATAGCGCATTATCACAACATTACATTGTCTCAAAGCGCTTTACACCATCCCCACCCAAAGCCCCCAGTGAGTAAGCCATAGGTGACAGTGGCAAGGAAAAACTCCCTAGAAGGAAGAAACCTTGGGAGGGACCAGACTCAAAGGGGGAGCCCATCCTCCAGGGGCCGGCAGGGAGAGTCAGCTTTTGACCTCAGCTGGGAATATAATTGGGTGGTTGAAGAAACACTTCAAGAAATCCTGCTGACATGGCTGAGGTCACTGAGGTACTCAAAAAACTTTCCAGTGATAAAACTCTGGGGGTGGATTTTCACTAAAGCCCTGAAGGTTTTGGATGTTGTTTTGGCTGACCCACCTCTTTAGCATTGCATGGAGGTTGGGGGCTGTGCCTTTGGATTGACAGATTGAGGTGGTAGTCTCAACTTATTACAAAAGGGACAAGAGGGGGTGTTCCAACTTCAGTGGGATTACACTCCTCAATCTCCCTCCTATGCTGGGGTGGTGGAAATGAGGGTTCATCAGTTGTTCAAACTTCAGATCCAGGAGGAAATATGCGTATTTTGACCTGTTAAGGAGCGGTGGACCAGCTATTCACCCTCACAAGGATACTGGAGGGTTCATGAATTTTTGCCCAACCAGTCCAGATGTGTTTTGTTGACTTGGTAAAGACATATGACCATGTCCCTTGCAGGGGTCCTGTGGGGGATGCTTTGGGAGTATAGGGTATGGGGTTCATTGTGGCGATCAGGTCCCTGGATAACTGGAGTGAGAGTTTGGTTTTCATTGCCAGCAGTCAGTCATACTCATTCTCAGTGGGTGTTGGACTATACTATCATCGGATCTGTTCATAACTTTTACGGGCAGAGTATCTAGGTGCAACTGAGAGTTGGAGGGTGTCTGGTTTGGTGACCTCAGGATCACATCTTTGGTTTTTGCAGATGATCTGGTCCTGCTACACATGCACTGGGGTGGTTTGCAGCCAGGAGTGAAGCGGCTGGGATGAGGATCACTGCTTCCTTGTTGAACCTTCATGCACGGCGCAGGGTGGGACTCGAATCCCAAACGACCAAATATGATGCTGATTTTTCATGCATATGAGCCACACAGATGCACCAGTTCTTGTCTGCAGTTATGTTGGTTCTGAAGTACAAAACACAACAAAAACAAAGCACAAGAACACTTTGTTACAGTGTTATTTTAATGGTGCCATTGGAGGCACAAAACCAAATATATCAACACAGGTTGAGGCAACACACTTTGCTTTCTTTTGAATTTGGCAGTGCAGTCTTGCAGTACTTGGCAGTGCAGTACAGCCCATTTCCTAACAAGTGTCCCTTACCCATCCACTGGCAGCAAACTCTGCCTCAACCCTCCAATTCCACAACTAATCCTTTTGTGGTGGAGAACTTGTTGCATTATGTACAAGGAGTTGCAGGAAGTGACATCATCACTGCATAGGAAAGGCAGTTCCAGCAATACAACCCTGAAAAGATTAATATAAACTTGCTGCTTATAAACTTATTGTATAGTATATGTTTAGTGTTTATTGATTACAGAATGCAAAAATACGGAACAAGGTTTATAGAAAATTTATAGAAAGAGTGAGCATATTTGCCAGTGGTGTGTGTATGTGTATGACTTAGCGAGAAGGGGAACCTGTTAAGTTAAACATTCGCAATTTTAATAGGGGGAGCTTCAAGAAAGGTAGCAATGAAGTAGGTCAGAAGCAAAACAATAAGACAGTCAATAGGTTTACCTTTACATTAGCGATATTACACAGAAGTATTCAGGGGGGTGGTGAGGGGGGATGGTTTTGGTATAGTGCTGCACTGATTTAGAAATTTTGACCAATACCAATTACCTGTATATTTTTGTTTACTATCATCGATATTGATAATCAATATATTTTTGTTTAATATTAACAATACTGGCTACCCTCTGAGCCACTCTGAGCTCTGAGCGTGCTCCGAGCAAGGGTGGGGTGGCTTCCAGCAATGAAACTTGCTGAGCTAATGGGGGGATGATGTTACATTGTATTTTTTGTCTGTGGATAATGGAACATGAATTTGTGGCCCAGGTTTAATTAATAATGGGCACTGTTGCCTCATACCTCTGGGACCAGAGTTTGAGTATTCACCATGGCTCCATGTGTGTGGAGTTTGCATGTTCTCCCTATGTCATCATGGGTTTTCCTCCAGGTACTCCAGTTTTCCACAAACTAAAAACATGCAGAGGTTAGAGTTGCCAAATTGCCTATAGGTGTTCATGTGTAAGTGAATGGTGCGTAAGTGTGCCCTGTGATGGTTTGGTGCCCCATCCTGGGTTATTACCTGCCTTGTACCACTAGCCTCCGAGATAGGCTCCTGACCCCCAGTGACCCTAAATAGGGTAAGAGCATACAGAAAATGAATAAATTTAATCATGATGAATGAGCCATCCAATGTGATCATCTACATTATGGTAGTAAGTTATGTCTTTAATGCTGGTGCTGCTAACATTAAATATTGATAAAGTTTAGATATCATCCAGTAATATCAACCAGAAGTGAAACATCAAACCAATACCGATAAATTGATTTTAAAGAAATATTGATTTTTAAACCAAAATAACAGCATCTATAGGTTTTTGTCTTTTTTCCCACAAGGGCAGTGATATCCACACACATCATTTGACATCTCAAGCCCTGGTCATGCCTAATTCAATAAACAGTTGAAGCTGGGCATTCTGTCTCTTCTCTTTTTTCTCTATGATGTGATAGGGTGCCCAGTTTATTGGCTACCACCCCCAGCATTTCTCCTTTGTCCCTTTGTTGACTAGGCAGGAGCTGGAAGAGGTGCACTGAGACCTGGGACCTGCCTCAGTGTGGCAGGCTGGTAGCAGTGCACTACTCTGACAGCTAGGAGTGCTGCTGCCACTTTTCCTAGAGTACATTTCCCAGCTGGAGCTTCTGTGTCCTTATTGGACCAGCTGCTGGCATTTCCAGTTGAGCATCAGCTCCCTGTTGTACAGTCACAACAACAGCCAGCGCAGGTCCTAGCCAACGTGACACCCTAGGCAAGTATCACTGCCGGCGCCCCCAATCTGTGGCAAAGTAAAATTGTCTGGGAAGTTACCACCCCACCCCCCCACACAGAAGTTGGCACCCTAAGCTGCCGCTTAGATTGAATGTAGGATTGACTGGCCCTGCCAACAGCAGTCTTCTGCCATACTCTTAAGGCCTCAGTTTATCTGTGGAATGCTGCGGATACCAAAATCCACAGATGCTCAAGCCGCAGTATTAGCATATAACCAACCCGCATCCTCCTGTATAATTTAAATCATCACTAGATTACTTATAATACCCAATACAATGTAAATGTTTTGTAAATAGATCATATTGTTTAGGAAATATTGTTAAGAAAAAAAGGTGTTTCTGTGCAGTAGATAACTATAAAGAATGACATTTATAATTATAATATAATTATATATATAATTTATAATATAAAATCAATATAGAAAGGGCACATCTACACATCACTTCATTCTTGTAGATTCAGCGTAGTGCCCAACACACAGCAAATTCAAGTTATGCTTTTTGGAACTTTCTGGATTGTTTTTTGAATATTTTTGATTCACGGTTGGTTGAATCTGCAGATGCAGAACCTGTGGATATGGAGAGCTGTACAGGGTTATTGGTTAGGGGGGGTCAATAACTGATTCCTGCATTTAGCATTTTTTTGCAAGATTACTTTTCAGTTTTGCTGGGCTGAAACTTGCAGTTCTCTTTGTGTTCATCTATACTTAGAGCCAGAAATATGCTACACTGGCTGCTCAAAATTAAAACATCTGTTTATATACAATATATTGCATATAATACAATATGTTGATGTACATAAAGTTTTGGTTAGCTAATCTCACTTCTGTTCTGTTCGAGGGGAGAGGTGGGCAGGAGAGCTGAGCTGTTGGGGAATTGTAATTTTGGTATAATAAAGGGACGACGACGGATGTCCAGCACCCCCAGTTGGAGCGACTCTTCTCTTCCTCTGCACCCACACACTATCAGAGAACTGTTGAACATAACGCAGAGAGAGCACTAAAACTGTTTAAATGTTTTTCTTTATGACCATTGATTAATCAGTCTCACTGCACGGCAAGAAGCAGCACGGGACCGGTTACACATCCAAGCCTTACATCACTAAGTGTAATGCAAAGTATCGGATGTAGTGGTGTGAACTCTAGAGCAGTGGAATCATGTTCTCTAGAGTGACAAATCACACTTCTCTGTCAGGCAATCCGAGTCTGGGTTTGGTGTTTGTCAGGAAAATGGGACTTGCCTGACTGCATTCTGCCAAGTGCAAAGTTTGTTGGAGGGGGATTATGGTGTGGGATTGTCTTTCAGGGGTTGGGCTTGGCCCCTTAGTTCCAGTGAAATGCTGCAGCAATTTCATGCTCCCAACTTTGTGGGAATAATTTAGGGATGGCCCCTTCCTGTTCCAACAAGACTGCACACCAAGGCCATCAAGGTCCATTAAGGACATGGATGAGCGAGTCTGATGTGGAGGAACTTGACTGGCCTGCAGAGAGCCCTGACCTCAACCTGATAGAACACCTTTGGGATGAATTATAGTGGAGACTTGCAACCAAGCTAGGCCTTCTTGTCCAACATCAGTGCCTGATCTCACAAATGCTCTCCTGGAAGAATTGTCAAAAATTCCCATAAAAACACTCCTAAATCTTGTGGACAACCTTCCTAGAAGAGTTGAAGCTGTTATAGCTGCAAAGGGTGGGGCAACTCCAAATTAAAGTCTATGCATTAAGAATGAGATGTCATTAAAGTTCATGTGTGTTTAAAGGCAGGTCTTCCAATACTTTTGGCAATAAAGTGTATGTCTCATACCACAATCAAATATTTATATCCTGTTGTAAGTCTGCAGTTTAAAATTTAATCAAATAGCAGGATATCACATGGGCTACTTGGGCTTGGCCTTCATAAGAAAGAAAAAATTATGAGCCATCCCATAATACTGTAAGAAAACCAACATTCGATCTTGTTTGTCCATAAGGGAACTATTTACAATGTTATCAAACATGAACTGGAAAAAAACACTTGTAAATCCTCATATAAATTGTAGCCAATGGTGACTAGATATCACTTCATCATAATTGCCAGCTACTGTGGACTGGAACTAATCAATGGTATCAATGTGCCTATGGCTTTGAATGCTGAAGGCCGGGGGACTGAATTAACACAACCAATAAACAGTGAACACTAATATATACTGACAAATGCTGGGGACCCAAGCAGTTGGACCAGGTCAAGGGGCCTGACCTGACCTCGACCTCGACCTGGAGGCTGCTGGGATTGCTACACTGTGAGGGAGTGGTGTAGATGCGGGGCGCACTTCTGTTTTGTTGTGCTGTGTGCCTGTTGAAACGGTTGATTGAAATTATTTGGAAGTATATTTTAGTGTTTGTGTGCCAGTACTGATATGTGGGTGGTTGTTATATATTTTTTTTTTGGTCGGCCTGAGTGCTTCTCTGTCTTTGTTAATAAATAGCCTGATTGTTGCCGACAGCTGCAGGTGTCGCATGAGCAGCGTTTCTGTCTGTGTACCTTCGCTACAAACACCCGCGGGGTAATATTATCTAACATAGGTAACATCTCGGAAAAAGACAGTTGCTCCTGAGCTTTGCTCAGTCGCCAGTTGGGGTCGGGAGGACATTTTGCACTTTTTTCCTGCTCCGGCAGTAGTCTGCTTTGAAAGGGTTTTTTGTGGTTTTTCGGCCTCCCAAGAGCAACTTTGCTTTATTTTAGTTAAATGTCGTTCATTAGGAAGTTATTCTCGGGTAAGTAATTATTAATTTGGTTATTTTAAAAGTTTAATTTTCTAAAGTTGTTATCTCTAGCCTACCCTATCAGATACTTTAAAAAGTTCAGTTTTAACGCAAGTCTTAATTTAGTGTTTTATTATACTTGGCACTTTATTATATTAACTACACATTAATTAAATCAAAGTATAAGTTAAATATGCTATATAAATATACTGGGCTTGGAGTAAAGGACGGGGTCATAGTGAGCTAGTTAATTATGTGTTGCGTTTGCAAGACGTTTGCCCTTCTGGATGCTTGCGTGCAGTTGGATCATTTTATCATAAAATACGCGGATGACACAACAGTAGTGGGTCTCATTAGGAACGACAACGACCTGCCCTAAAGAGAGGAGGTGAAGCGACTGGTGGAATGGTGCAGGGATAACAACCTGATCCGGAATGTTGAGAAGACCAAGAAGATGATCATCGACTTCAGGAGAAAACAGCCCAGTCATTCACCACTCATCATCGACAACAATATCTCCATCTGGTTTGGCAGCTCAAAAGCCTAAGACAGAAAATTGCTGCAGAGAGTGGTGAAGACTGCAGAAGGGATCATCGGGACTTCTCTTCCTTCCATCCAGGACATTGCACTCAAACGCTGCCTGAGGAGAGCCCGTAACATCATCAGGCACTCCACCCATCCCCACCACGGTCTGTTCTCCCTGCTGCCTTCTGGGAAGAGGCTTTGCAGCATCAAGACAAGGACAGCCAGATTCTGTAACAGTTTCATTCCTCAAGCCATTAGACTCCTGAACTTATGACAGACCCTCCCCAATCCACCCTCCCCACACTCCGCCTCTCTCCATCCATGCACGTCACTTTTCCAAGAACTTTATGCACTATATGTCTTGCACTAAACTCATATGGTACACTGTTTTTATTTTGCTGCTATACTGTGGTTAATATATCTATGTTAGTTCCACTTATATCCCTATATATATATATATATATATATATATATATATATATATATTCCTATATACATACATATATATTAGGGATGTGCAAAGCAGCCGGTATTTGTATCTGTATTTGTATTTGTTGAGGGGGGAAAACTATT
>JAODJU010000002.1:15275612-15286693 GCA_026776725.1 Gnathonemus echidnorhynchus | reverse complement strand
GAGTTTTGAAGTGAGAAGGTGTGGTTGTGTTTATGTAGCTTTAGAAAAGGGTGTTGTGTTTAGACATTGGGGAACATGGAGGAAACGTTTGTGAAATGTGTTTTAGCATTTGAGAAAAACTGTAAAGTGCTAAAAGAACATACTGACAAATGAACATGCTGCATCTTAGTGATCACAAATACATAACTAATAAACTAATATACAAAGCAGCTTATTCAGGACCCCCCTCCCATCCCTTGCCTGTTCTTGACAGGACTCCTCCTCTATGATTCTAATTTAACCCCTGATCTTCATTCATCACCATCATCATCATCATCATCATCATCATCATCATATTTCTACTCCTGATCAAAATTGTGATGGCAGTATTCCAGAGATGCCAGAAATAAGTCAGAGCTGGGAGATATAATGTCTCCAGCATGTTCGGGGTCTGCCCTGGGACCTCCACCCAGTAGGATGTTCCTGGAGCAGCTCCAGGTCAGGTCAGGTCAGGTAGGGGAGCATGCGCTGATGCAGTACGTTGCCACACCCACCACAACTCCTCGGGATCCTGGCTGATGACCGCCCAGGTAGAGACATGGTCCAGTCCCACACTCCAGAAATGGCCATCCATCTGCTGTAGCCCATTATATGGGCTCCCCCTCTGCCTGGTCCAGCCGCTTGGGTCCTCAGCAATGAGGAACCTGCAAGCCGGATCACCCTCAGAGAAATGCGCCACATGGCTATAGTGCCATAACTGACGCTACCTCGCAATGCAGGTAATGTGCCTCATTCAGAACTCCCCTAGGAACTGCTCATTCGACACAAAGTCAAACCAGCAGTACCCAAGGATTCTCCAAAGAAACACAGGACCGGAGACCTGAATAGCATCCTTGTGTCACAGCCATACAGCAAGACAGGGAGCATCAGGAATCTAAAGACTTGGACCTTCACCCTCCTGCAAAGATATCGGGAGCAACCTCATGATCACCCATGCTCTCCCAATCCATCTGCTGACTTCATAGGAAGAGTCACCAGAGACATGAATGTCATTTCCAAGGTAAGTAAATCTCTGGATGAGGTAGACATTCTCCCTGCAGGTGGACACGCTACTTATAGCTGTGCCTAAGAAGTCATTAAAGGCCTGAATCTTGGTCTTTATGCAGGTCACCCCTAATCTCAGACACTCGCTAAGTCTCTCGAGAGCCCCGATCAGAACCTCCATTGACTCTGCTAAGACGACAGCATCACCGGCAAAGTCAAGATCAGTAAATTTTTCTTCACCTACCGATGCCCCACAACTGCTGGACTCAACAACCCTGCCCAACACCCAATCCATACAAGCATTAAACAGAGTATGAGCAAGAACACTCCCCTGGCGAACCCCAGAATCAACTGGGAAGAACACGGAAGTTCTCCCTCTACTCTACACAGCACTCATAGTAACAGTAAACAGGCTGGCCATGAATGTCAGCAACTTCGGGGGGATCCCAAGAAGTATCAGGATGTCCCACAGGGCAACTCAATCAACTAAGTCAAACGCTTTATGAAAATCGACAAAGGCTGCAAAGAACCTCTGCCAATATTCGCGCTTGTGCTCAATGAGAACCCTCAGTGCCAGGATGCAGTCAATGGTATACTTTTGAGGTGTAAAACTGACTGCTCCGGTTGCTGACAGATGACAAAGTGATCAAGGATCCTATTAAGGATGACCCTAGCAAGCACCTTAACTAACACTGAGAGCAGTGTTATCCTCCTGTAGTTGTCACAATCCATGGGTTCACTCTTCCCTTTCCAGAAAAGGGACTACATGTCCCATTTTCCAGTCAGTTGGAATGACTCCTGACTCCCAATTGGAAGCAATGATTGCATGCAATGCCAGGAGGACAGCCTTACCACCAGCCTGGAGAAGTTCACCCCAGATACTACAGATCACTGCAGCATTCCCTACCCCCAGCTGACTCACCACCTGTGAAATCTCAGTGAGATTGGGTGGTTCACAGCTGATTAGAGGATCAGCCTCAAGAACTATGGATCCAGAGATGTCCAGCATCCTTGCTGGAGGGTTAGCTTTAAACAGCTGCTCAAAGTACCCAGCCCTGCAGATCACAATTGCAGTGTCATCTGTAAGGACCATTCCATCACCCATCCTGACTCCAAGTCTCCGAGGAACAGATTCAGATGCTTCAATTCCTCTGGAAGCAGGACATAGGTCACTAGACCACAGATGGTGTGTCACCTGCTCACAGATTCATATAACAAATGTCTCCTTATCTTCCCTAAGAGCCCTCACAGTCATCCTCCTCAGATCCCAGTACAGACTGGAGTTGCCACAAAGTCGTGTGCTGCAACTCCCCTTGATAATATCTATGGTGCCTTGCAAGATGAAACACCTCCTTCTGGGAACACCAAGACAACCCTTGACAACCTTCAGGGTCTTGTCATGGAAGGTCTCCTACATCACAGCAGTCGCACACAAGTTTGCAAGTTCCTCACACAAACTATGTGCAAACTCATCAGAAGCAGCTTGATCTTGGAGTCTGGCTAAGTCTAGGCTCATTCTCCTAGTAGGTGGTAGCCTTCTGAATCTAAGCTGAATTTTCAGCGTTGCAACAAGAAGTCTGTGGTCAGAATTCACAAACTGGGTACTTCTGTAGACCCTGCAGTTCTGCAGGAGCCTCCAGCATCTGCCCATGAGGATGTGATTTATCTCCTTCCCTGCACCACCAATATTGAAGTACCAAATCCAACGATGTGGCTCAGGATGTTAGAACCTGGATCCAGTAACCCACAGCCCCTGACCTTTCGCAAAGTCAAGGAACATGGAGCCATTCTTGGATGCAGGGCCGGATGCAGTTTAATGTCATATCCAAAGTAGATTTACAAATAAACCACAAGCCTCAGCTGATGACTTAGTTCCCATTTCACCACCATAGATGTGTTTTCATAATGTTCTCTCCAAGGATGTGTTTGCCGAACACAGTTATTACAACAGAATTACAGAAACATTAAAGATAGTGAATTCGGATTGTGGAGTAGTTCCAAACACGATTCACCCTCATTTATACACTTTCTTCTAATATATAATCAGACCAACAATTGCTTGGCCTTGTTTTATTGCAATTTAGTGAGGTAACGAAAGGGATTCATATCTTATTTCCCAGTTTTTTGTAAGATCACCATTAAAAGAGACATCACAGAGATATGTAAAGCCATTCTGACTACCCAAAAGGTACACACAGGTATACACAAGTGCACACTCTGTACTCCTGCCGCTGGAGCAGTTGTTCAAGCCTAAACCCATGAAATGCCTGACAGATGCAGCCCACACAAAAATATGACTGCATTGCAGAGGGGGGCAACCTGAGCTGAGATCATCGAGAGGCACCTTCTGGAATATTCACTCAAAATATCATATATAGGAATATCACACATTATTTGAACACAACTAAAGTTAGAGAGCCCCAAAAGAGCATTTCAGTAGAGACATCAAGGCTTGATGTCCTAGGCCTTCTTTAGAAGGTATCACTTTAAATAAAGTAGCTAGGAAAGTTGGCAATGCCTCAAAAAAAGCTAACCATGTTAGATAGATTTAGCTTCATAAAGCCCTTAAGTCCAGCAATTGTCATACATGACCAAATCATATACTAACTTTTTTTTCAACTTAAAAAATTTACCAAATTTTCTTTTCTAGGGAGTAGTCATGCATTCTGGCCTATACTGCCTGGCATATACTCCAGGCCCCTCCAAGAACCTGTTCAGGAAAACCAGTTCGAAGATGGATGGTTGGATAGATGGATGGCAGGGTATCATAAAAAGAAAATTATTCAAAAAGTCTGAAACCAAAACAGTAATTGAGAAAATAACTGGTCTAACCTTGACATATGCCACAATCTTGAGGGAGATGGTGGCCAGGTAGAGAGAGTTCATGGCAAAGTCCATCAGGTTCCACCAGTCGTGGATGTACTCTGTGAAGCCCCCGGACCACATCTCCTTAATCTCTGCCCAGATGAACCCTGGTCAAGAATCAGAAAACATATAGACTGCTGTCAAGAAAATTTCCAGTAATGACATAGATAAAGAATTATCATAAATATCTATGGAATTTGCGTATTAATCTGTAGTGATTTTGACTACGGCACCGTATGTGCTATTAAATTAACTAATATTTACTCACTAAGTTTGTTAATGATGACTTTTTATGAATGCACCAATTTTTAAATCCTGTCTAGTATAAGATTAATAAAACATTGAATAAATTAAATTGAGAAGTTTTTCATGTAGTGGTGAAAAGGTTAAGGGCTTTATCATCCCATGGAGCTGCCCCTCTCACCGAGCACCCAGGGCAGGATCATCCACTCCACCAGCGTAGGCGGAGGACCTTGGACATGCAGGTTGGTACGGGCGATATGCTGTGATGCCAGCAGCAAGAGGAAGAGGAAGGTCAGGTAGGAGGCTGTGTGGCAGATGAACTTGATGAAAGGCTTCCTAAGGAAGAGGCTCAGTGAGCTCCGAGGTGCCAGCAGGTAGATCAGAGACAGCAAAGGGAAGAGCAGGCCTATAGTGGCACAGGTCAGAAGCTTCACTGCCCAGTGTCGCCGGCGCCATCCAGGGAAGCCATCGTACCAGAGTGTGGCCAGGAGCTGCTGACAGTTGGGCTGGGCCACAAACTAGGGAGAGTAGGTGGGGTTAAAGGAGGGATGTCTGGTTAAATAAATGACCAAGAAATAAGGGGGGTCAGATCGATAGAGGGTTGGCCCAACCCTTTGGGGGCCCTAAGCAAGATCTGATGAACATAATTGTCATTTGTGATCTTCCTCCCCACTCTGCTGACAGGCTGATCAGTTGGGGTGCCTTCTGGTGGCTGATGGGCACTAAGCCACCACTTGGCTCACATAAACCTTGGGCCGGTCCTGGATAGATCAGTGATGGAGCAGATGTGTCAAGCAATGTTTCCTGTAGCACAGAATTTTGTATAACTATAGCTTCAGTGATACATAGTGAGTTTAAACTATCAGAATAGCTGAATATGTCCACTGCAAACAGCAAGGAGTGATATGGTGTGAATAAACCCCCTCCCATTGAGTTTTTATAAAAAGTTCTAACATTACTGCTAGCAAACCACTTGCATTATTAACAGTGTGTTCTACTTGTTTACCCACGATGGTTACAAACATCAATGCAATGCAATGCAATTTTATTTATATAGCGCATTATCACAACATTACATTGTCTCAATGTGCTTTACATTTCTGCAACATCACAAAGCACTATCTAGTTGCCAATGTACATATACTGGTTCTGATTATTTTTAGGTGCTGTCAAGTTGATAACTCATGGTACCATATAGACAACATTCCTCCAGTATGTTTTAAGGAGACTTAGAGGGGTTAGGAGGGAGGAGATTTATGCCGACTGAATGAAAAAATGGTTGTAAAAGGTCTTGACCCATCCCTGCAAGGACTTGGGTGACTAATTTCATTATCACCCCACCGGCTGTACTGTTGCCACGGTAATGTCTCAGATAAAGGGCAGGCGTGCAGTCTGGCAACTCAGATAAGTTGCTGTGATGCCAAGACATATTGCGGGCAGCATGTGGTCAATTGCATTCTGACCTGGGGGGCGCTGGAGGATATGAGTTTTACTCTTAAAATTACAACCTTCACAGCAGCTTTCACTGCCCTTAGGACAGGAATTAATTGCTGACCTAAATGGAAAGCTTAACTATTCCTATGCACGCCACCCAGACATATTTAGCAAGACTTTGTGATTTTGCTCCCACTGCAGCTTTATTTTAATCAGCTTTATAAGAACATAATGCATCTGTCATCCATCATTCTCAGCCAGGTTGCTCTGTAGACATGCAGTGGTACTTACATAACTGTGTATTAATAGTCCAGCAAGATAGATAAGTTCCCAAGTTCGCTTTGTTTTATTGCTCTGTGATTACACAGTTGTGGGTGACATAGCATGTTGGTCATGCACTGTCTAGGATGATACTGTTTTTTAAAAGAATTACAGTGGATTTGTGGTTTAGTCATAAAGCTGGTGAAATGGGGTCCAAAAACAGACAGCATGTTGTAAGGTTTCTGGACAGCCTCTCTGTGGCCATCACTCTAACCTCACTCCTCCAGGGTTATTGTTTAAACTTATGGGTTCCTCTGGCTTGAAGAAAATAGATGCCTGGTCTAATGGATCTTTTCTGGGAATGTCTTGTTTATTCTCAAGATAAAGATTAGGACTCGACCATAAATGAGACGATAGGGAAGTTTGGGTAATGCTTTGCATTAACTACGCCTTCATAATGCATTCATGGAATATTCGTAAGCAGCATGTAAGTATACTGTAGCACCCTAACATTGTCACGCTCAACTCTTCCAATCCTCATGTGTGCCATGCCCCCTCATCATCCATGTGTGCTTCCCCGATTGTGCCCAGCTGTTTCCTGTTAGTTTCGGCTTGTTTCATGTATATTAGTCCACATCTTCCTTAGTTAGGTGTCCATCATTGATGTGATGTGCGTCGCTGTCTGCCTCGTCTCCCCAAATAAACCCTCATTTCCCGCTATCCTTCCTACTTGCCTCTTTCATCGCCGCTTCCTGCCTGCTTGACCGCCGCGAACGTGACAGAATGACAGACCCGCAAGAAGACACACCGCAGCAGACTGAGAACCAGCGTCTTGGTCTGCTGCAAGAGGTAGTGTACTGTCTGTCCCAAGGCGAGATCCAGGAGGACCCCGTAGCCCGGGACTTGGCCAGCCCCTGTAGGAAGTACACGAGAATCTTTGGCTTCTAATATAGTGGATTACAGAAGCGAGAGCCCAATCAATTGAGCTGTGCTGCGCTGGGGCTGCTGTACTGCCTCCTGTCCCTACGGAGACGGCTCAGCCTCCTTCCACCGCCACAAGCCGGAGGAAAAAGAGGAGAAAGGCGAAAGAGAAGCCGGCGGAAGCCTCGACGATCGTCTTGAGGGCTTGCTCTCTCGTGCCCGCTTTTCTCACTGCCAGTGATCTGGGGGAATCCACAATTGCCCCAGACGTCCCTGCTGCATCCAAGTTGCCTTCACGGACAGCTTGCCCCTTCCGGGGAAAGCGCCTGGCTCTGATAGGGGCCAGGTTGGTCTGGGACGCTATTCCCCAGATCCCCAGGGCTTTTAAAGGGACAACGCCCGCTTTTTTAGCCCCAACCCTGGCAGCGCTGACGTGCCCGATCTGCCTGTTCCGCCTGACTTGCTGGCGCCACCTTTTCCTGCCTGTCCCGTCTAACTCGCCGGCGCCACCTGTCCTGCCCATCTTGTTTGTTCTTGCGCCCACCGTACTGCCCAGTGAGGCTCCGGCTGCTGTGACGCCCCCTGCTGGCCACGAGTTGATGGTGGCTGCTGTGGCGCCCCCTGCAGGCCCAGGGCCTGCCTGCTGCCGCCACTACGCCCGCAGCCCACCTGCTGGTTACGCCCGCTATGCCCGAGGTCTTGGCGCCGCCTCCGTCTGCAGCTAAGCCCGAGGTTCTGGCGCCGCCTCCGCCTGCAGCTACGCCCAGGGCTCCTGCACCGGCCCCACCTCCGGCTCCACCTGTCCTGTCTATCTCGCCGGCTCCGCCCGTCCTGCCTGTCTCACCGGCTCCACCCGCTGATGCTCCCGAGGCTCCTGCTACGGCTCCGCCTGCACCCCACGCTCCAACTGGTCCCTGCTACGGCTTCGCCCGAGGTCTTGGCTCCTGCTCTGGTTCTGCCTGTGCCTGATGTCCAGGCTCCGCCCTCGCCTGATGCCCCGGCCCAGTCTCTGCCTGTCCCGGTCCCTGCTCCAGTCCCCCCAGCACTGGTCCCAGTCCCCGAGGAGGTCCCAGACAGTCTGACCACCGCTCCTTCCTTCCTAATGACTCCTTTGCCCTTGCCCCAGTGAGGTCGACACCAGCCGAGACCCCATATTTCTGTGTCCTGAAAGAGGAGAGGACACAGGCGCAGGGCCGGGGCCCTGCCTGCCCTGCCCCCTGGATCACCCTTGTTTGCCTTGGTTGGGGCTCGGGGGGTGCCTACGGGTCCTGTGGTTCTGGGTTGGCGGTCGCCTGCGGGTCCCCCTCCAACGCCTCATCGCCTGGCCTTGGTCCCGCCTGCGGCGCCTCGTCGGTCACCTGCAGATGGCGCCCTTGCCTGTTGTGACTGCGCCGTCGCCTGCTACGGCTTCCCCTCCCTCCTTGCCTTCACCAGTGTCCCCTCCGACTTCCTCGTCACCTCCCCTGGTGGCCCCTCTGACTGCCTCCTCGTCCCCTTCGCCTATCCCTCGACCTATCACCTCGGCCCCTTCAGGGTCTCCTCCGGCGCCAGCCTCCCGGTTGCCTGCGGCCCCTCTGGCTGCCGCCCGTCGCCCGCTGTGGCTCACTCGGGCTCCCCTTTATCCCCCATCCTTTCCGGTTTGGCCTCCTGTCTCTGCTCCTCGTCCCTGTGTCCCTCCTGTCTCTGCTCCTCATCCCCCTGTGGTCCCTCCGTTCGCTCCTGGCCCTTTTGTTCCTCCGCTTTCTGTTCCCTCTGTGTCTCCTTTCCTTGTCTGCCTGTCTGCATTCCCTGTTCTGTGTCAGGTCCTGTCTTGGCTTTTGTCTTTATGCTTGATCTCTGTTTCTGTTCTATTTCCTGCTCCCCGTCGATGTTTGCTTTTGTCTTTCAGGTCCCGTGTCCCCGGTCTCGTCTCGCCCAGTGTGCGCGCCTTTGGGGGGGGGTTCTGTTATATCCAGCTCGTTCGATCCTCGTGTGTGCCACGCCCCCTCATCATCCATGTGTGCTTCCCCGATTGTTCCCAGCTGTTCCCTGTTAGTTTTGGCTTGTTTCATGTATATTAGTCCACGTCTTCCTTAGTTGGGTGTCCGTCATTGATGTGATGTGCGTTGCTGTCTGCCCCGTCTCCCCAAATAAACCCTCGTTTCCTGCTATCCTGCCTACTTGCCTTGTTCATCGCCGCTTCCTGCCTGCTCCACCGCCGCGAACGTGACAAACATACCTTACCAGCTTTAATATTAATTAATAACAAACATTATATAATAACATTATAATCGTATAATGTTTGTTATTAATGTATAGTATATTGATGCTGTTAAGGTTTGCTAGGATATTAAGGTATGCTTACATGCTGCTTATGAATTTTATATAAATGCATTATAATGGCTGAAATTTCTTACACAGTCATGGTGTCCCAACTAAAGCCTGAATCTAAACAATCAAATATACACATTTAAAAACCATATAATTGTCCAAATTGAATGCCTGTTTTCATTTCTGTGCAGGTAGTTTTTCTTAAATACCATTTTTGTCTCACCTGTGACGTCCCGGTCAAAGTTCCCACTTCATCAAAGCACTTTACATTTTGCAATTTTAAAAACCCTGAGTTCGTCAAGGCCCCCTGGATCACTATGAACCTAGTTAGCGTTTGGTATTCATTTTAAAAATGTATCAGCATTAACAGCACAATGGTGGCTTAGCAATGGCAAATGGGCTGTAAATGTGATTGGTCAGACACCTGCTTGCCCTTTTTAAACCACTATTTCATAAAACAAATGCACTAAGAATAGGAATTCCTTCAACAATGTTGTCAATATTACTGTGTTTATCTTAGATGAGTTGAACGTTTAGATTTATCTAAATTTTTTTGCTGTTGTCATCCTCTCCTTGAGTCTAAGGTATAAACAGGTTTTCCTATTAGGTTTGAGTTGTTATATTACAATGCAGTTATACAAAAGATATTTTTAAATGATATTCAATTCAGTAGTTGACATTTTTTGTTTACTGAATCATTTGCATTTAGAAAACAGGGTCACCTGACACAGAGAGGAGTGTGTGAGACAGCAAGAGAAGCACAGGTGGGAATTGTGGGATAACTGGGAGAGCCATAAGCAAGAGAACCATGGGGGGGCAGAACAGCTGGCAAATCAGTCTGGCATCAGGGTACCATAGCAAAGGTATCGGCCTGCTCTGCCCAAACGTAGGAACACAGCTGGACTGTAGAGAAGACCCGGTTCCTTTGGTACTTTGTTTTAAAAAATCTTATTATCAATTATAACAAATTGCTATACTAAGTACATATGATAAACTTTAACTACAACTCAAACAAGTGTTGCAACTGAACCAGAGGCCACAGAAACACAGTGATGCCACTTTCACGTTCTTGTCCTTTCACCTCTGCCTGTGTTCTTTAACTCACTCCTTCAGTTTCTTAGTTACACTCATGCCACACCCTTACTCCCAGCGGTGTACTCCTCAGAGATACTCATGTAAACTTGACAGAGAAGCCCGAATGCCATCATTTGTTTTCACGCCCACATTACTCTATAGTTCTGAGTTTTCATAGCCTTTTGTAAGTATTGTAAGAGTTCTACCTCCCTCTCTTTCACTCTCATAAGCCCAGTCACACCCAGAGAGGAGTAGCTGTCAATTACCTCCTTCTGGTGGTACTTGATTGCCAGCTTGAGCTTGGCCAGGTCATGGCTGTCCGGGCTGCGGCCTGGGTCTTCGGCCTGGTCACCGTGGTGGTGCAGGATGGTCTCCAGCTCACGGGAGCTGCGTGCCTGGTCCAGCAGGTCCTTGGCAAAGCGCTTGCACTGCTGAGACAGCTCCTCATACTCCTGCCGGAACTCGTTCTCCACCTTGCTGAGCTCCTTGAGCTCCCATCCCAGGCGGAAAGCAGTGAGGATGGGGTCCTCACTGGAGAGGGCGATGAGTGATGGGCTGGCCAGTGCCCGGTAGACATTGAGGCGAGAGCGGGAGTGGCGCAGACTGTCGGCCTCGGAGCTGGAAATGCACTCCACACATGCACAGTGAATGCGGTGCGGCCGCGGCAGAGTCACCTCACGCTGCACCAGTAACTTGATGATCTCATAGTTGTTGGTGTGTGCAGCCAGCATGATAGGTGTTATGTCCGGGGTGAACTCTGAAAACTGGATGTCCATCAGGGGAGGGACCTGGGAGAGAGCGGGGGGGACAATGGAAGAATGGAATAAAAAAAGTAGCCAGAGGAAGAGGGCAGCAACAGGATATAATAACATTCAGGGTTCCCGCTGCCGCTCGTCACTCTCGTCATTGACGAAAACGGAACCCATGGTGACGAAGAAAAACGGCATCAA
>JAODJU010000002.1:15257315-15270299 GCA_026776725.1 Gnathonemus echidnorhynchus | reverse complement strand
GGGGGTCGCATAGATCGCATTTGTTGACCAAAATGTGCCCAATTGTGGTCAAACCTGAAACTTCCTTACTTTTGGGGACATTTTTCACATCCCCATTTGGATAACTTCAATTTTCTAAAAGTTTGTGAATGCAATCAAAAAAGTCTGTATTTTGATTGATTACTTCTGGTTATGGTTTGGACTGGGTAGGGGTTAAGGTTGTCATACTTAGCATTAGCATTTTTCCCATAGGAATGAATGAATGGCCCACATAAAGGTATGTATACCCAACGTGTGTGTGTGTGTGTGTGTTATACCTGTGTGTGTGTGTGTGTGTGTGCGCAGACCAGATTCAGTTCCACAAGTCTATAATAATGAGGCAAAACTGCCAATTTCTGGCTGTGTCTCGGTTTCAGCCTTTGCTCTCTTCTTGCAGCCCATATCTATTTTCTCTGCCTGTCAGTTACTTTTAGGCAGCATTCTGCACAATGAAGGCAGCACACATATACATAGCATGAATCTGCCAGCAATGGGAGCCTGTGGCTGCCTGATCTGTCTGCTTTACTCTAATACTAATAGACATGGAGTCCTTAACGGTGATTGTCTTATCCAAAAAGCCAACCTGTACTTTTTCAGGCAAAATTTTTCATTATGTTAATACTAATTTTTATTGCAGATAGAGAGCCTTATTCATGGTATCACAAAATGTCTTAATACTCACTGCTGTATGCACTAGAATTTCCCTCTGGAATCAATAAAGTATACCTCTAATTCTTTTCGGTCCCATACTTTGAGAATAAATCTTTTCCATATTATATTTGATATTTGTAAAATTTATAATTGTAGTTTAATGGTGTCAGTACCAATCCATTTCTACCTGAGATTTTACAAATTTTATAGCCTTCCTCACATATATTATTTCTAGAAAACTCCCTTAACCACTACAGTAAGCTTGTACATTACTATATTCAACTGTAACTACATGACTTAACTTGCAGGTGGCTTAGTTTTAAATGCTGGAGCATTTAAATGGCTGTAAGAACAGATCCTTCCTAGTACCATATAGCAGGTATTTATTCTATATTACATCAGTAAGACCCAGTTATATAAATCCATGTGAACAGTATGTCACTTTATATCAAAAAGCAATAAAAGCTAAGTTACTAAATGTAACAAAATTAAACGATGCACACCACCTGGTATGCTTAGCTGATGATGTTACTGGCCGTTGCAGCCCTCACTCCCACACAGACACAGACACACAGACTGTTAGGCAGACTTAAACTTGCTTATGGTTGCACAGACTTGTCATTTGTTCGTACATACGTAAAGTGGCAGTAGCATAAGGCTGTCTGACTGGTACTATGTTCAGCTGTACCTCCTTAAGCATGTGAAACACACACATTTCTACAGTACAACAAGCCATCATCATTCCGGAGTTGGCTTAAAGAAGGTGAATCACAAAGCCAATCATGGTCACTCTCCAGACAAGAAGACTGACCTTAGCTTCTGTCTTGTATGAAGGAATCAATTAACAGTAGTTCCCTCAATGTCTAATTTCTGGTTTAAATCAAATGAATAATTTAATTATTCTGGTCATGCCAACCAGAAAACACTTAAGCAGAGGCAAGGGCATTTGAAAGTGTGTTGTATTTGTGTCATTTGGCCGATCAGCTGTGCAGCCAGGTTACAATACTAGAGTGTCCCATTACTTGGCACTAATTGCCTGATTTCAATGGTCTATTGGCTGATAACTTGTCACCAGCACAGAGCCAGGGGATGTCATAGTTGCAAAGAAAAGATGACAAAAGAATAGACAGACAAAGGCCTTTCTAGGGGGGGGGAGGCTAGAATGGGCTGTACATAAGATACCTCCAATGCCCCTGGGTAGTGCTCCTTGTCCTCTCTTTCCTACCATGTCCTCCTTCTCTCCTGTTGTCCTTATAACCCACTCTAATTCTCCTCTTTCCTACCATGTCTTCCCTTTCTCCTTTAATCTTTATAACCCACTCACTCCTCCTCTCTTTTCTAACATGTCCTCCCTCTTTCCTGTTTCCTCTTTCCTCTTCTCCTGTCCTTATAATCTGCTCTCCTTCTCCTCTCTTCCATACCATGTCCTCTCTCCTGTCGTCCTTATAGCCTGCTCCCCTTCTCCTCTTTTCTGCCATGTCCTCCCTCTCTCCTGTTGTCTGTATAACCTGCTTTCCTTCTCCTACTTCCTGCCATGTCCTCCCTCTCTCCTGTCATCCTTATAACCTGTTCTCTTTCTCCTTCCTTCTTTTCTCTCCTCTATCTCCTTTTCTCCTTATCTCATCTGCTTCCTTTCCCATTTTCTTCCTGTCCTGCCCCCCATGCTCCA
Source organism: Gnathonemus echidnorhynchus (assembly GCA_026776725.1). Taxonomy (NCBI): domain Eukaryota; kingdom Metazoa; phylum Chordata; class Actinopteri; order Osteoglossiformes; family Mormyridae; genus Gnathonemus; species Gnathonemus echidnorhynchus. Next base: position 15,267,961 of record JAODJU010000002.1, on the reverse strand, counting down.
TCCCTCAGAATAATATAGTTTTCCTGGACTCCGAAACCCCTCCGCAAAGGCTAGAAGGGTGGGAGGAGGTGCATCCAGTGGCTATATAAGGATCTTGGAGGAGGCGGAACTCCCCTGGAGCTTCAGTGTTGCTGGGAGAAAGGAGCCAATTTACCAGTTTAAATATTTTTCTTGCTCTAATGCTACATTGCAAAATATTACCCAGTTTGAAAATGATAAAATGATGATGTTTATTCTATTGGTCCAAGTCATTAATTATTTGGTGAACAGGAAGTGACACTTAACCGCATTACCCTTTTTGCATGCACCTGGACCAGAGGTGAAACCTATTCATGATGCACTAAAAGAAGAATGGCTATTCCCCAGCAATAAGAGAAGCATCGAGAGATTCTAACTCTTCACTGTCTTTCAGACCGTGGATATAATTAGTACTCCAGAACTTTCACAAATAGGAATCATACTCAGAGAGGGAAGCAGTTCTGAATGGCCTCCAAGGACTGGTCAGGATGAGTGCTTGCAGTACTGCAGTATTATCATCAACTTCCAGATAAATTCAGTTAATTTTTGAGGGTCCAAAAATTTTGCAGTTTTGAAGTGTCATTGAAGGGAAAAGAAGGAAGAAATATGGTGATCTGTCTTGATTTATATGAGCATAGTCCAAGGCACTACCATTTACACCATCAACATGTCCTGAACAGTTTCATCTCCAATAGATCAACCACCAACAGCTACCTACTTTCATGTGGCACCTCTGGTGTAATCACAAATACCTGCAGTTAACAGATGCCTGCTCTGTTTCGTCCAGGGCTATTTGGGGCCTTAAGTAATTAATGATGAAAAATAACGTACTAACAGGAATGCCCAGCCACTACACCAAGCCATGGATGGGGTTACACAAAAGGCATGGGACTGAGAAAACAAACAGCAAGGGCCAGGCACACAAACAGGCAAATCACAAAGCAGGATGTGGAGTCAGACATGGGCTGTCCCATTGTATTAACACTTTTTAAAAAGGCATTTGCCAATTCCAAATTATTACACAGAAATAAGCAACACTACCCCCATATTTAAGCATCACTTGCACATGATCAGTTTCTGCTTTTTTTTTTTTCGTTTGAGCACTGATATTGGTTCTCTGGATTTTAAATTGAGCACTACATTGCAAAGCATCAAGGACTGTTAAATAAGTTGGATGACTGATGCAATCTGTGGGAAGTATAGAATAGAATTAGGTGATCAGTCTTGACACACCACAGCACACAACAATAAAATTTTCATTTAACCCATATGTGACATCTTGACATCGCAGGGGACAATTTAGCACCCAGGGAGCAGTATCTTGCTCAGAGTACGTCAGTGGTATCTTGCTGGTTGGGGATTCAAACCAGCAATCTTTCAGTTATAAATGTGCTTCCGAAACCATTAGACCATCAGTGCCGTACACAATATGTACATGCCCCCACTATTACATATCTCATCCACTAAGCAGTGCAATGATAAGGTAAATTGGGCATGTACATTTATCTTAAGCTGCCTCTGTAGAAGTGGAGCTATTAAGAGAGCTCATAACTGCCTACTACTGGCATAAAGAATTCCCTAAATGTAAAGACAGAATATGATCAATACATAATAATACAAATTGTCATCACTTTTATGGAGAGAATTTCTAAGCACAGCCATGGGGTGGAAGGGGTCTGGTTTGGTGACCTCAGGATCACATCTTTGCTTTTTTCAGATGATATGGCCCTGTTGCACATCCACTGGGGAAGTTTGTAGCTGAGTGTGAAACAGTGCAGATGAGCATCAGCCCCTTCAAATTGGAGGCCAAGGTTCTCAATCGGAGAAGGGTGGATTGCCCCTTTCAGGCTGGGATGAGTTACTGCCTTAATCAAAAGAGTTTAAGTATCTTGGGGCCCTGCATGAGTGAACAAAGCAGGGAGCAGGAGATTGACAGACGGATCAGTGCAGCATCGGAAGTAATGCGGATGCTGTACAGTTCCGTCATGGTAAAGAGGGAGCTTTTGATTTCAATTTACTCGATGATATATGTTTCTACACTCACTTGAACTTTGGGTAGTTACCGAAAGAATGAGATCATGGATACATGCGGCCAAAATGAGTTTCGTCTGCAGGGCATCTGGGCTCAGCCTTAGAGATAGGGTTAGGACCTTGGACATTTAGGGGGAGCTCAACGTAGAGACACTGCTCCTCTGCATCGACAAGAGCCAATTGAGGTGGTTTGGGCATCTATCTAGGATGCCTCCTGGACGCATCCCTGGGGAAGTGTTTTGGTCATGTCCAACTGGGAGGAGGTCCTGGGGCAGACCCAGGACATGCGGGAGAGAGGTCTGGAGGAAATGTCTGGGAAAAGGTAGGCCTGATCATCTCTGCTCAGACTGCTGCCCCCACAACCCAGCCCTAAACAAGCACCGGGCAATGGATGGATAAATATAAAAATAATAAAATTAATTGTTTCTAAGTTATTTTTTCTATGAAACCCAGCAGAGATTATTTTGTCTTTCTGCCTAATAATGGCATTTTCACATAATTTATTTTTTAATGTTCATTCCACTTAAATTTATGCAATTTACTTCTAAACATTTTTATCTTGATTTCCATGATATTTTTTCTTTCAAACTATATGTATAATTTTACTGGAGGTAAGGCAGCGTAATCCAACACTTTTCACATCTTGTGAAAAGGAACAGATTTTGCAAGCTACAGAAACAACACCCTACACTGATTCTCCCAGAATAAGTGATGCATTGAATGAAAAATGATGGATGACCTGCAGTTGGATAACCCGACTGCACTCACACTGCAGGGAACACAGCTAACAATGAAACAGCTTAAATCATCAGCTATGGGCTAGCTGACAAGCACACAGTTGGTGGGTGGGGGGGCGGGGGTGTTGAGGTGGAGGACACACAGGTTTTGGGGGGTATCAGACACATTCAGCTAGGCTGCCAGCTGCCCCAGAAAGTACCACATGACTCAGAAATTCATGACAGTATCATTGGCAAAAGCATCCCATGGTCTCCATCTGTTGCTGAGGTGATGAAGAGAGTGTGAGCAGTATGCTTAAGCAAAGACATTCCCTGATCTTAAACTGATAGTACGAAGGACTGTTTGAGTACTTTTTACATTTTTACATATCTGTGTGGCACTTTCATGGACATGACTGCAGCTGTGTGCTGTTTGGACCACATAGCTGCTACCTTCTGTACCTTGAACACTAATACACAGCTGGCATCCCACCCCCACTCCTCAGCTCTGCATGGTGAGCCAAGTCTTGAGTAAACCATCCTGTTGCTAACAGTCCTTATTTAACTGACTGACTAACCCAGAGAAACAAGACCAGACTGATGGCTGTGTGACAGATTACATCCTTATGCAAATATGATGCTCTGCTGAAGTCCTGGTAGATGTAACCTAACTTTGCAAAAGATTACAGAACAACCTCTGACCTGACTGTGTTGATGGGGAGTTTATATATTTAAATTCAGGTGAATGTAAAGTTATAGCAAAAACAAAAAATACCAATTTTAAAGAAGCTTTGGGTGGAAACAGTACATAAACTGAAGCTGAAGTTCTATTATCTTGGCTCAGTTAAAAGATTAAAATCACAATTAAGTTAAAAAATACATGATACGGCATTATACAGCAACTTGACAGAGCTACGCATCTCTAAATCAGTGTTTGTTTGAACTCCTTCATGGCCTTTTAAGGCTCAGAAACCTCTGACTTTTGCATTCCACAACTTGAAGACAGTCCAAGCCAAAAAATTTACAGCAGACCAGAGAGGACGAGGGTGTCTGAAATAAATCTGAGAATTGTTCATAATGACAAGCTAGCAGTACAGACCAAAACTACAGGACTGTTTCCATAACAACACATCTGCTTTTTTAAAGGACTGCCATTGTATCACCAACGCTATACTGTACAAACTTTTGCCAAGATAGCAAGTGTGATTTTGTAGCTAGCTCCATATCCAGAGTAAAGGCAACAATATAACAGATATGAAATGCAATGTAGTATTATTATTATTATTATTATTATTTATTACTTGGCATGGTGGCACAGTGGTTAGCACTGCTGCCTCACACCTCTGGAACCAGTATTCAAGTCTCCACGAGGGTTCCATGTGTGTAGAGTCTGCATGATCTCCCTGTGTCTTTCTGGAGTTCCCTCTGAGTTCTCTGGTTTCCCCCCACAGTCCAAAAACATACTGAGGCTAATTGGAGTTATCAAAAATGCCTGTGTCAGTGTGCCATGCGATGGGTTGTTCTCTGCCTTGTGCCTATAGGCTCCAGACCCCCAGTGACCCTGAATAGGACAAGTGCTTCCAGAAAATATTATTATTATTCATAGCATGGTGGTGCAGTGGCTAGCACTCACACCTTGGGGACACAGGATCGAGTTTCTGCCTAGGTTCCACATGAATGGAGTTTGCATGTTCTTTCCATGTTGTTGTTCGGTTTCCTCTGGGTACTCTGGTTTCCCCCATAGTCCAAAAACATGCTGAGGTTAACTGGAGTTCCCAAATTGCCTATAGGTGTGTGAGTGTGTCCTGTGATGATTTGGCACCCCATCATGGGTTATTACCTGTCTTGCAGCCATAGGCTCCGGACCTCCTGTGACCCAAAGCGGTTACACAAAATGGATGGATTATTTATTATTATACTTGTAGTAAAGTTGAGTGCAGTATTTCTTCAGCTTGCCCAACAGGGTGAAGTTGACATTTAATTAAAAATAACTTAATGTGGGAAAACAAAATGTTGGTACCTTAACAGAACACTAGCCAGTTTAGCATCAACAGTCTTAAACAGCAGCATGTCTGTGGATTATATACTGTTATGTACACATAGTGTTGTGGTAATAAACTTATGCTGTGCTCTACATGTGCACATTCAAATTCTACTCTCCATTCACACTGTAATGTTTAATTATACACTTACACTTTACTGTGCATGTACACATCCACATCATACTTTTTTAAGTATGCGTTCACATTGCTGGTACACACTGCGCTATGTAAGTACTCAACAATGCAAGGCACATACTCCCACTGAGCTGTGTATATACACCTGCATATTGTACACTGGCCGTATACACTCACAGAGTACTGTGTAAGCACTCCCACTGTAAAACCTGCATTATAAGGCAATGCACTCTCATCTGTAACTCTACAGATCAGGTGTCTGTGCCTCTGTCCAGAAAGTTTCTGGTTCAAATCCCATGGCTGGCAGAGTAAGCATATCATTTTCGGGCCCTAAAATTACTCCAGGAGATTTGGAAAATGGCTGATCTGTATGTATGTATGTCTGCAGGTACAGGTTTCCCCTGATATCCAAAATTACACCATTCCTTTGAAATGTTTCGTAAGCCAGAATGGCATAAAGTAGAGAAGCAATTACTTTTATTTTATATGGGAAAATTTTTTGAGCTTTCCCAGATGCAAAAAATAACCTACCAAATCATACCAAATAACACATAAAACCTAAAATAATATTAACATACAGTAAAAGCAGGAATTATATGATAAATACACACCCTTTCAAAGTAGAAATAATGCATGTACAGTGTAGTTTAGCTATCCAAAAATAATCCGTAGAGGATTTTGAGATAAAGCACAGATACAATTAAAAGCTATGGCAGCTTGATGCTGAGATGCTGAGTGTACCTCCCAGGGAAGGAGCTTGGTGGTGTCACTTGGGGTTTGCACTGCCTCTATAACGACTTGCTGAAAAACAAATGCTATACATTATTTTAATTTTTCACCTTTTTTCGTAAAAGTGAAAATCATTTTTGGATTTCTTACAGTTAGCAAAAGATAGGTGGTCCTACAAATACAAGTTTTTCATGAAAGTGAAGTGGTGAACATCCGTAAAGCAGGGAATACCCAGAGGTATGTATGTAGGAATGTAAGCTGTTGGCTAAAAAACATGGGGCGGTAAGAAGATCGATCAATCTATCTGTCTGACTGTCAATCTTTCCATTGAAAGGACTCCATCCATCCAAAACACCTTGTCATGAATTTAACATGTTTTTGAATCTCTGTATTACAGTTTGAGATAGACATGGGTTTGATTTTACCTATTTTAATATTCTGATCAGATCTGTGGTTTTCTCTTCAAAGTTTCAATTGTCATGAATCATGTAATGTAATTTTTAGTCATTGAAAAATATTTGCGGATTAATTTTACTGTTAATAACTACATTTACACTGTGTTTATGATGTTATTTTATTGCAGAATCATTATATTAAACAATTCAATCATATGTTGTGAAATTCTTTGCTCTCTATGTCTGATAGTTTGACTGCACATACACACAAGCAGATGGTCCTGTGTGTCCTCATGTAGCCTGCAAAAGCAGAACTTTACAAATACAGGATCTATCTTGAAGGCATTGCTCATTTTGCAGCTGTGTTATAATACTGACCCTTTTGAATGATGAGGAGAGTAGCACATTTAATATGAAACACAGTTTTAATAAAGGAAAATGCTTTTGGAAAGCTGAGCTTTGGTAACAAAATGAGTTTAGACTAACAACTGTACTTACCACTTAAAGATAAGTAGAGAATATGAAACCATGCAACAAAACATGCTTAAAACAGTACCATAGAACATTATAATCACCTTGGGAAAACATAGTATTAATTATTACAAATTAATGCCCATACCCATTGCCCCTGCCACACAAATCTCTTTTTATCTGATGGATCTGAATTACAGAATGTAATTGGTGGAATCTCCAATAACAGGTAAGTGATTTGTTTATAAGAATTACAAGGACACAACCCAAAATACTGAGTCTAACATTTTTTTTTAATTAAAGTAGATATTAAATTTAATCTTTTCAAGTATTTAACGTGTCAGATGTTCTCTTTATCAAAGTAAAAGTCAAAGTCAGTTGTCTGTTTAAATGGAAACATTCTTTTGAATCCATGTCCCAGCTTACTCATTAAAAAATAAGTGCTGCATCTTTAAACCATTGTTTGTATGCACTGCAGACCAGTGAATTATGGTTGATTATTCATACCATTCTCCAAACAGAGTACATTCTTATGTTCCCAGTAGGCATTTTTCTGAGTGGAAATTTCACTTACCTGACTTAGCTGTTGCACTGCCTATATTGGCATTTAATTAGAGGGCTAGACAGGATGCAATGGTGTGGATTCTGTATTCCTTCGGTGGTCGGAGCTCAGACGATTCTCATAATGCTAGACTCACTGAACTTCAGCTTGGCCCTTTGGTTGAAACAGGAAAGCAGAGGAGCAAGAGGTAGGAGAACAGCATAAGAACTTTGGACCTAGAGCTCCAGTGGTAAGGAGTACCAACACTATGCCCGTTCAATACATGCTTATTTTGTAGAACCGCTCTTCTCAGAATTGTTCTTCAAAAAAAAAAAAATGCCGTTGCCAAACTTTATGTTTACCCAGAATTTGAGGTCTTGATGACATTCACTATCACAGCAAGAAGCCCAAAAGCACTGTATAATTAGAGAACATTTTGGGGGACGGAGAATGGCTGTTCAGTAATAGATCCTGAGAGAGAGAGAGCTCCCCTTGATTGGAGTGAATGTGGCAAATACTTGAAAGTTTTCAGTGTGTAGAACAACTCAAATATATGTGGAAAGGTTCCAGTCTTGTGCTGCTGCTTCCTAGGTTCGGTGGATGGCTTGTGCTGTGCTGTTCAAGTCTGACAGCTACTGCCGGTGTCGCCATGAACTTGCCGTGGTTGTCATGGCATCGAACCGAACAGTGGTTGCCGTGGCGCCGGAGCTGCGCCGCCTCCACCGGCTGGTCGCTTTCTCACAGCGCCGGACTCTTGCTGTGGCTAAGCATTGTTGTCTGATCGACACCTCCCCATCTGCCAAACTCCTCCCCTCTCTCCTCCTTTGCATCCTCACATACTCCTTTTATTTCTTTCAGTTTTCAGTTTCAGTTCAGAGCACCTATCCTTGGGTGCTGTGCTTTGCCTGAACACATTCTCTTATCAATTAAAAAGTACCTCAATACTAGTAAATAAAAGTAATGTAAGTAAGATAGCGATTAAAAGTATTTTTCTATAAAGTCCACTGTTCAAAAAGTCTGTTTTAAATGCATGGATTAAAAAAAAAACTGATAAAATCACATATTTTTAAAATGTTATTTTTTTTTAATTTTCAGAAAAAAATATTGTAAAAATCTCTAAAGTAGAAAAAATGACTAATTGTGCTGTGCAATGTCAAAACCATCCATATTCCATACCTGCTTGTCTTCTGCAGGCATGGGGGTCCGGAGCCTATCCTTAAAACTACAGATGCAAGACAGGGAACATCACAGGATGGGGCAGCAGCCCATCACAGAGGTCATAATTGGATAGTATAAAATTTTGTTTATTCTGTTGATAGACAAAAAAATGAAAGTCTTGAAATTGTAAACAAGCATAAACTGATTTACAAAACCAATAGGGTGTAACATTGGTCAAACTGGACTTGCTTCATAACCATACAAACTGAAAAGGATGTGAGAATGAGGCTTGCCCAGTAATCAGCAGTTCTGGATCATCCCCCTTAAGGCTGTGAAAACAGGCAATAAATTGAATGACCCCCTTGTATAATAAAATTCAGAAAAAACATTTGTGCTACTGCAGAACAGTTTCTACCCTAAAAGTATACCTGTCATTATACTTTTTCTCTTTTCATGACTGCAGACAGAATTTCCTGCCCCAGAGTCAAGAAGAATCTCATTACCACCATCGTTTTTCTTCTGGGAGATACCTGGAATCCCAAAACTGGAATTTTGGAGTGATAGTGTAATGTTCTTAGCGCACAGATCTTTATCAGTTTTGTCTTGTTATTCAATTTCATCCCCAGAGTCTAGTATCTTCTGTGCGGTGTTTGCAGGGCTCGCTCTAGCCATAGGCAGAATAGGCCCAGGGGCTGAATTACCTGCACCACTGCTGAGGAAGTGAAATGATCATCAATTTTCTTAGTAGGGGAACATAGGGTTCTGGAACAGGAAGAACATTGTGTGTGCATTGTTTTTATTTTTTGCTTTTTGACCATTCAGTCCTTCGAGAATAATATGAATCATTAACCCACAAAATGTATGGCTTAATTTGGCTGGCCATTTATTCACATTCAAGATAACCCTAACAATCCTTATGTAAAACTGTGATTTATAAACTATGATTATTCATTCCATTACCATTTTTTGCTTCATTATGCACTGTTCATCTTACAGAGCATCAATAAGAATTCATTAGAGATGCATCACAGCTCATTTCACAAATGTTCAACAATAGTGTCTATATAACTTAGACTAATCTGGTAGAATGAAAACATATTTTGTTAAAATGTTGACCTGGAGTTTCCGCCAAAACATTTGCAGTTTTCACCCCCATCATTTGTATAAATCTACCTTTGCAACCAAAAGATTTTGCTGCAGTGGATGGATTTTTGTGTAGTAGTTTATCTTGACTTGGTTGGAGGAAATTGCACATCTTCCTGAATTGGCTAAAATGACAGCAAACAGGTGTAAAATGAGTGGAGATGCACCCATGAAAAACTGCAACTGCTAAAGCATTACTGACTATAGTGCAGTAATCAGTAACTTTGGCCAGCAGTCTTTATAATATAAATATAATATTCACACCCATATGAATATCTATATAATATCTAATGTTTAGCTGGAATTGAATCATTTAAACAATCTTTAAGTACTTTGCAAAGCATTGTAGACTGAGAACTAATGGTATCTCATGTGCTACATGAGTTCAGCAACTGTGTCCTCTTGTGGTGGATATGTGGTAATACAGTAATATATTTTGCTGCTCCTTCTCTACTGCAAGCAGTTAGACCAGCGATTCTCAACCCATAGGTTGCAGCCCAAATTTGGATTGCAGTAAGTTATGAAAGGCAGAGTTGGGAGAGTTGGAGAATTAACCTATTTAAATGGGTCTTGGGTCTGCAACTGCTTAGTGCAAAACTAGTGAACACTTCAATCCAATCCAATCCAAGAAGTCAAACCATAGATGTGTAATTTAAAATTCACTGTCACATACAATCAAATTTGTGTGATAGGCATTGATTGATAAACTTCGTGTTTCCCTGATTCCTTTAGTTCTGCCTCTGCTTACTCGGCCCGTGTCCATGTATACCATGACAGCTACATTGTACGAGATCTTCAGTTTCTTGGCAATTTCTCACAGGGAGTAGCCTTCATTTCTCAGAACAAGAACAGACCATATTGAGCTTGTAATGAAACCCACAATTGCCCCAGGGGGCTGTTCCACGAAGCGAGCTTATAAAATCGAGGATTATTTGTAATAGCCTCTCTTGAGTTAGCCTAACAGTTCACTTCAGGCTCATTGAGTTCCACGAACAAAATTCAGGTGTATTTAATCTCCAGTAATTCAAGCCAAGCTTGACAAGTGAGGCTCGTGCACGTCCACGTGATATAAAAGGCAGCCTTGTTAATAAGTAAGATACTGTAAGTAAGAATGGAAGGAAAGGAAAGACCTGCGTTTTTTCCCCAAGCGGAGCAAGAATTATTACTGCAAGCCTATGAGGACTACAAATACTACATTTTTAAAGAATTCATTTAAAGCCCACATTGCATTGTATAATTTAGCCACCAAAAAGAGAGCTGCGGCTGC
>JAODJU010000002.1:15207191-15218677 GCA_026776725.1 Gnathonemus echidnorhynchus | reverse complement strand
GGGGGGGTTATTGCAAGCACAGCACACAACATGGGGAAAACTTCAATGACAGATCTGGGTGACAGACTCTGAAGTGGACTTAAATACACAGGACTAGACGAAACAATAAGAAACAGCTGGGAACAATCTGGATTGCACGCGAAGTTAGGGGCGTAGCACATGAGAGGGTCATACGAGCAGGTCATGACAGTTATGGACATACTTTTTGTTACACTTTTGTATTTTTATGTAGAAGACTTGATTCAAAATAAAAATTAGTCACCATGTTAATCTACATCCATCGAAAGACCCACTATTTTGCTTGATTTATGGGACATACTTGACTACACTAGATTTTGTTTACAGTTCCCAATGAAATATGATAAAATACTAATTATATTTGCCTTTTTTAATTTATTGAAATGTAAAGGATTGTGTGAAATGTCGTCATTTCGACTACTATTCCCAGTATTGAACTGAATCGTATCGTATCTTGGGGATTTCTGAGGTATCAAAAAAAATCGAACTGTTGACTTAAGGAATCGATATTGTATCGTATCACGAGGAAAGCTGTGATTTACACCCCTAATGTTTACACCTGAACTTGAATTAAAAACTTGAACTTGAATACCTTTACCTGAACTTGAATTTTAAAAATTGAATTTTAATTTATTTCTGAACTTGAATTTATGTTGCTTTTTAAGATATTCTTGTATGTTTTTAACAAGTTAATCATGTAAATGCAGTAATCAGGTTGGTATCGCATCTAAATGCAGTCATAGTCAGTTTGTGAACTGGGAAACTGCATGTCTCTCATCTCTGTTGTGTGGTCCATAGGGATGGGTGATATGGACCAAAAACTAGTTATTTTTTGGCAGATTAGTGATACACAATATCTTCCATAAAGCGTGCTAAAATGTTCAGATTTAAATCAAAAACAGTTCTATTAAAACAATATGTAACCAAAACAAAATGCAAATACAAAGCTTCTTTCCCTATTTGCAAATACAGTGGTACTTCACTATTCGAACTTGAATTTCTTAAAATGAAATGGATTAATTTCGAGTTCTGAGGTACCACTGTATACAACTATTCAGTAGAACAGTAGAACCTTGGAACTACATACAACCTGGAAGGATTGTTATTGGTCGCTATTCAATATATTTAATTGAGCCCCAGTTTTAGTGCACGATAAAAGTATATAAACGTATATTGTGTCATCCGTTATCTCATTTTGAAAATGTATTGATATATTGATAAAACATTAATAAGTGATAACATACCACCCAGCCCTAATGGTTTGTCTAGTTTAATTGTCCCCTGGAAACTTCCGTTTGTGGATTTGCAGGTTTTTTTGCTTTGCATGTGTCTATTAGATTTTGTAAGTTTGTTCTGAGTTTGCAGCATGTTATCAGGCATCGTATTAAGATAGTGGATGTACAAAACCCCATCCCAAAAGACCTGTCTTGTTATTGGTCAGGATTATGCTCTTTCTGAGTGTCCCACATGTTCTCGTTTTTCTGAACCTGAATTTCTCAACATGAATTTTCTCTACTGAAATCTTACAAATGAAATTCAAATTTTTATTACCACAAAAGCAACATAAATTCAAATTCAGGAAATAAATTCGAATTTGATTTCTTTAATTCAAATTCAGGCAAATGTATTCAAGTTGGGGTTCTTTAATTCAAGTTCAGGTTAACATTCAAATTTGGGTAAATGCATTCAAATTCATGTTGTGGTGGGTCTGATTTGATGCCATACAGGTCCACACACCTGCGTTCACACAGAAAACCAGACAATGACAAGAGGTTCACAAACTTAAACTTTAGCCCTCCCCTTGCTTGTGTACACTTCCTAACTTTCCCATTGCACTCTGGCAGAGTGGTGATGCTCTCCGCCTTTTTCCTTTTTCCCAAGTGTTGGGCCTCACCCTGTGTGGTTGCCAGCCTCAGGGTGGCTTCAGAGCAGCCTTTAGCGTGAATATAAAGAACACCAGCCGTGATATTTTTAAGTTGCCTTTTGGGGACCGTGAGTGATAAAGCTCAGAAGGTTAATTTTGGCTGTTCTCTGCTTACGGGACTGTGACCTGCTAGTCTATAACTCGTCCCAGAGGAGTGAGCTTATTGCGTAGCCCTTAATCCTGTGTTTCAAGCTGCTTTGTGGTTTTGCTTCTCCCACAGTGTGTGTTCTGTGAGGGTATGTCGACTTTGGCCCCTGGGCAGATGAGCATTACTTCCGGGGCTGATTGGGACTGGTTAGGTCAGGCTCCCCCCGCCAGGTGTTCCACTCTGAGGCACTCCGCCCAGGGGGAAAGTGTGCAGTCAGACTCTGTCTGCTGGTAGGGTCTCTGACCCCTCTTGTGCAGGGAAGTTCCAGATGTTGAGCGTAAGGACGAAAAAGGTGCATCATTGTCTGGGGGCATGTGAGGGACCATAGATCATCGTTGCCGTTTTAATTCTGGTCTTCAAAGGTTTCCTAGCAACAGCAGTAAACGGCGCAGAGCCCTGCCCGGTGCTCCCTGAGCTTCCGGCTCAGGCTGAACCCGTCACAGCATTGCCCTCGGCTGCCTTTTGAAGCTCGAGTGATTCTGCCCCCTGAGTCCTGTCATCCCTCAGCGGTGCCTCCTGCCAGTTCAGATTCAGGGCTGCCATGGACTCTCGTACCCGGATCCCTGGTTCTCTTGTGATGCTGTTGCCTGGTTCATCATGGTCTGCCCTGTCACCACCCTCAACCTCGCCCATTTCTGAAACTCGCGTTTATTCTTACCGTTCACCCTCCCCACTCCCACTGGCAGTATTTCCATACCATCCCAGCCCACCCCATTTCTTTCTTCCATTTCTTTCATTTTAATTTTTTTTCCACAACTTTTTTTGGTTTCGTTTTTGTTGTGTGTTTCGTGTGCTTAGGTGTATCTAAACAAAGGCAGAGCCCCCTGCAGGTGAGCCCCGGTAGCGGGGGGCGGCCGGATGCGGATGCACTGCTCCCCTTTCACCCGTACCAGCCGCTGGAGTGCATCGTGGAGGAGACTGAGGGCAAGCTGAACGAGCTGGGCCAGCGCATCAGTGCCATTGAAAAGGCCCAGATGCAGTCGCTGGAGCTCATCCAGGGCGAGCAGCTCACCAAAGACAAGATTGAGGAGCTGAAGAAGAGCCGTGAAGAGCAGGTGCAGAAAAAGAAGAAGATCCTCAAGGAGCTACAGAAGGTGGAGCGCCAGCTGCAGCTCAAGACGCAACAGCAACTCACCAAAGAGTACATGGAGGCCAAGGGCCTGAAGGAGGAGCCTGGCCAGGCGGTGGGCACCCCCTGTGGCAGCATCCTCCTGCAGCCTACGGCACCGGGCTCCGACACGGACGAAGAGGGCGCCCGCGAGCTGCAAGCCAGCCAGCAGTCGCTTACGGAGGAGGACGAGGAAGACGAGGAAGACGAGGACGGCTACGCAAAGCTGCCGCAGGTGGACACCATACTATGCAGGGATGTGCAGGCCCTGTCGCAGGTGGACACCTTACTGTGCAGGGATGCGCAGGCCCTGTCGCAGGTGCAGCAGGCACATGCCCCCCACCTTCCCCCACTTCAGGCTGCTTTCATGCCCATCCAGCCGCCTCCCACGCAGCAGTCCACTGACTTCAACGTCAGCGACTACCACAGCAGCGCCAGCCCTGACCTGCAAAGGGTGCTGTTGAGTCAGCAAGCGCCAGGCCAGCCGCTGTCTGGCTTGGGTCACGGCCTCCTCACCCAGGTGCCCGACGGCCTCATGGTGGCCACGCCCGCACAGACGCTTACTGACACACTGGATGGCATAATGGCAGGTGCGTTAATCAAATAGCTTTTTTTTTCTTTGTTTTTTCTCTTCCTACTTTGAAATCTTTCTGCTTCTTGCTGGCAGTCATGCCCCCCACCCCCTTTTTCCATAATCGAGCAGTGTCAGTGTCCCTTGACATGCCTGATTTTCTGGCTGTTTTTCCTGGGGTTGGGTGGGAGGGTCACACCGCCCCAGCCCTTTCCCTCCCTTGGTACCAGCTCAGGCCTGTATATGCACCCCCCGAAGCCATAAGAATCTGGCTCAGTTTTAATGGTGTTTGACACGGAGTCCCCGTATGGGATGGTAAGAGAGACACGTGCACCTGTACTGCCCTGCGTGTCGTATCTGTAAAAGTCGCACATCACAGTCCTTATGTTTCCAAACTCCATACGGAGCCTGGGTGGATGGTTACCCTGGACGGTGCTTTGTCCTGTGACATATGGACCGTCTGTCTCAGTGCTGCAGATAGTGCTCTCCTTTTGCTGTGCTGAGGGAGACACTTTAGGCCTGGCTGACGGTAGCGTCCTGTCAGCCCTAAGGGCACCAGTTGGTACACTGCTGTCAGAGAAACCTTGTCACTTCTGTAAATGCTGGGTTTGTGTGTCTGTTTGCTGCGCTGCCATTGTTTTTTGGGATACCACCCTGTGGCAGTGTCTGTGTGTTACTTGTAATGGGACATCCCCCCCCCCCCCCCCCCGGTCGTGTTAGGTTGATTTGGTTCACTGTATCCGCTGGTCATGTCCTTTAACCCTCCTTTTCTGTTTTACTGTGATAGCTGTGAGCAGCAGGGTGCCTATGCTGAGCACTGCCGCCTCGCCTACGCCCCAGCCCCCGCCCCCCACGCAGGCACCCAGTGGCTCCGTATCCCCACCCTCTATGCTGCCCATCTACCCGTCCGTGGACATTGACGCACACGTAAGCCCTCGTTTGTGTGCCCATGTCCGTTTTCCTGCATCTGCGTGCTGGTACCGTGAGATTTGTGACTGCGCCTCTGTCCGCAGACGGAGAGCAATCACGACACGGCGCTGACCCTGGCATGCGCTGGGGGCCATGAAGAGCTGGTGTCAGTGCTGATTGCACGTGGGGCCAACATCGAGCATCGGGACAAGAAGGGTAGGGGCTGCCACAAGAGGGCAGTAATTTGCAGGGTAGTCTTTTGCAGGTAGTTTACAGGGTAGTCATTTGCCATCAGGGGGAGCACATGTCAGTTTGACTGCCTTTCTTACCCGCAGGCTTCACCCCCTTGATCCTGGCTGCCACAGCTGGGCACGTGGGTGTCGTGGAAGTCCTGCTCGATAAAGGGGGCGACATTGAGGCCCAGTCAGAGAGAACCAAAGACACTCCGCTTTCCCTGGCTTGCTCCGGGGGGCGGCAGGAGGTGGGTGTTTCTCGCCTGCAAGCGCAGCATGCTGTAGTACTGGTGGGGTGCATGTGGCCAGTGGGGACCCCAGAAGGCCTTTGTAACCCTGCTACCCTTGTGTCCCAGGTGGTGGAACTACTGCTGCTGCGTGGGGCCAATAAGGAGCACCGCAATGTTTCAGACTACACCCCTCTGAGCCTGGCTGCCTCTGGGGGCTACGTCAACATCATCAAGATCCTCCTCAATGCTGGCGCCGAGATCAACTCCAGGTGGCCCCTTCCCCCCTGCTTGTTTCTGCACTGCATCTGTTCCCCTCTCTCATGTGGGGAAGGCTCTGTGCTTGTGTTTAGCTCTGGGTTTTGAAAGCCCTGAATTATTGAATTGCAAATATTTGTTTTAGTTTTTAAAAATGGATCTAAATTTCTGTTCACAGAATATTTAAAGAATTTGACTGTTTTAGTTACAGAATTCCAGGTGAATTAATGTGAAGGCCTGGTTTTCTTGCCAATAAGAATTTGATCATGTGCTTGTCTGGTTTTGTTCCACCTCGTCTGCATTTCCTGGCCTTCAGCACCGCTGCTGCTTCCATCTCACCTCTGATGTCCATTTTGATCTCTGCAGGACTGGCAGCAAGCTGGGGATCTCCCCACTGATGCTGGCGGCCATGAATGGCCATGTCCCTGCGGTCAAGCTGCTGCTGGACATGGGCTCAGACATCAACGCACAGATCGAGACCAACCGCAACACAGCATTGACGCTGGCCTGCTTCCAGGGCCGAGCCGAGGTGGTCAGCCTGCTGCTGGATCGCAAGGCCAACGTGGAGCACCGTGCCAAGGTTGGTCGCAGGGCCTGGCATGGCCGGCTCCAGACTTGGGAATCAGAGGGATTAAGGTTTTATGTTCTCATTCGTTTGCCTGCCAGCCTTACCCGAGTGGCTTGTGACCTGAGCTGGTCTGTCCCTCCCCCCCTAGACTGGGCTGACGCCACTGATGGAGGCTGCTTCCGGAGGCTACGCCGAGGTGGGCCGCGTGCTGCTCGATAAAGGGGCTGATGTCAACGCGCCCCCTGTCCCCTCTTCTCGGGACACCGCCCTCACCATTGCTGCTGACAAGGGTCACTACAAATTTTGTGAGCTCCTCATTAACAGGTAAATGCTGCAGGTCAGTTGTCTGCCTGTAATGGTGTCTTGTTTGCTGATGCCAGCGAAAATCCCATATACTTCTCAATCAGCCATCAGCTACTCCTCCATTACCTTCTCTCCTCCGTGTGGCTTGAAAGCACTTCACCTTTCTCCACAGAGGGGCCCACATTGATGTGCGCAACAAGAAGGGGAACACACCTCTGTGGCTGGCAGCGAACGGCGGCCATTTTGACGTGGTCCAGCTCCTGGTGCAGGCGGGTGCCGATGTGGACGCTGCCGACAACCGCAAGATCACGCCACTGATGGCTGCATTCCGCAAGGTAGGCTGCAATCCCCTGAAGCTGTCCTACCCTTGCTGCTTTGGGTGAGAGGCACAGATGGCTCAGCTTGGGGTCTGTATGGATCTCTCAGGATGTAATCTACAGGCTTGGGTTAAGTCCTTGGCCTACATGTTCCTCCCAGAGATGGGGACTCGGGTTTGCGAAATTGACTTCTGACTCAACTTGCAACTCATTATTGTTGATAGACTCGTAAACAATGAGTCTTTAAGGCTCTGTTGAAGTTTCTACACATGTGAAGCATTAAGTGTACAACTCTCCCCCAACGGTAAAGGCTTTAAACACATCAGGATGTGCGGCTGTGCACAGAGCATAGGAACTGGAGCCGGAGAAGCGAGACGCCAGGCGATATTAAAAAAAAAAAAAAAAAACATCTGTTTTGCCACTAGTACAAACTGCGGACCCAATCTGACAAAGTGCAGGATATTCTGAATGTTTTATTTTACATTAGATTGCACTGCTTAGAAATGGACATTGCTCAACCAGTGTCTAAAATTGTATATAGATTGTGTTATACGACACAGACTGGCATAGATTGTCATAAATCTGATAATTTAGTAGATATGACTCAAAAACACCTTTTCATTTCTGACATAACCCTTCAATGTATTTTCTTACAACTTAAAAACTACCTGCACCTTTTTATTGTGCCCCACTTGAAGTGTTATGTCTTAAATAATTCGGATTTCTGTCACATTCAAATTGAACGATTTTTAATAAAATAAAAACATAACACCAGCAAATAATCCAATTGAACAGTAATATCACTGACCGCTCTCCCATAATTAAAACAGCAGCACGACTGCTCACATTATTTTAACATTTTAACATGGAGCTTGCAGTGTTACTTGCATAATCTTGCACATACACATGCGCTGAGAGATAAATCATTTTTGTCCATTAATTGGAGTTTTTGCTTTAGAATGATGTGTAACAATGAAAATCGTGATTTTAACATGCATTTACTTTAGCAGCATGACAAACGGGGTCTGGGTTATACTCATTCATTAGCCAATCACATCACTCTAACCTAGTTGGAGGCGGAGTCTGGCATGGTTTGGTCTGGCTCCAGAGCAGAGCCAATCTGACATGATTTCAGCACAGCAGTTTGTGCATACACGTGCAGTCCAACTCAGGAATTTATGCCAAAATTTCCTGCAAGGGATGTCTTCATCCTAATGTTATTTTTGAAAAAGTTACGTAAGTGCTTAGGTTCATACAAAAATTTTATTGCTTCAAAGGCATTTGAAATAGCAGTTACTTTAAAATAGTATACAGTATAAGCCTAAGGAACTGTGAGGCATGCAGTTTTTGAACTGTTCAAGTGGTGATTCCCATTTAGTTACATCCGTTACTAATAGGAAAAAAACGCATAGGCAGTTAAATTTTTGATAAATAGTAATGTCATATTGGAACCACGGTGGATACTTGAGACTTTACTCGGACTCTAATTTTGTGACTTGTGAACATCTCTAGTTCCTCCTCCTAACTCTCAGGTTCCTCCTTCCCTCTGTCCACAGGGTCATGTGAAGGTTGCACAGTACCTGGTGAAGGAAGTCAGTCAGTTTCCCTCTGACATTGAGTGCATGAGATACATTGCCACAATTGTTGACAAGGTAGGAGGCTTGAATAGCATCTGCTTTGTCTCTAATCTGCACTCTTAGGGTGTTCCCCAATTCACTCACATTAGGGGATCCATACCATGCCCGAGCACATTTGACCCCCCCAAAGTTGCTAATCTTCCTTTTATTAGTAAAATTTTAGAAAATGTTGTTCACCTTCAGACTATTGAATTCTTGCAAAAAAATATTATCCTTGAAATTTTTCAGTCAGGTTTTAGAACCTCATTCCTTAGCACAGAAGGAACATTGTTAACCCTCTGGAGTCGACGGCATCGTCGGCGATGCCGAGTATCTTTCTCGTGTATTTCAGTTCATAACTCACTGAAATCTTATTATAGAAACATGAAAAAACGCTGACTAAATCCGTAATCTGTCTTCTTTTCAAAATGTCCATTTTCGGAAGTATTAAAGTTTTTAAAATTAGGTTAAATCGGTAAAAAAGTAAACCATGTCACCTTACTTTGTTTTACCTGCATCGGGGGCGTGTAGCACCGCTCTCACCCGAAGATCTCTATTCACATTATAAATAGCCGCATTAGCGCGTATTCAAATCACATTCGCATGGTAATTTGATTAACAGCGCAACGGTGAAACGCGATCCAGATACGTCCCTGTCAGCGCCATAAAAGGGGGGTAGGGACGTGGCCAGGTGACAATGGCTCATTCATACACATGTAAGTTGCTACATATTCAATGAAAGGAGCCAAAAATAGTGACATGAGTTTGGTTTTTCCTATTTATTTATCCAACTGAATGTTGCAACTACACCATTTAGTCATCTTTATGTAGCCAAGACTTTGGTGATCAGATATCGTGTGCAGGCAACCAGGCCAAGTGTGAGTGCAATGTTAGTCTTGGACAACATCTCCATAATCCTACAGTGATTAAAAAATCCCTAAACTTATCTCAATTGAGATAAAACCCTTGTATTACTGTTGAATACTTCTGTATGAATTCACAACCGACCAATGACTGTTCCTTCCGTCACACAGGATCTGCTGAAGAAGTGTCACCAGTGCATGGATACCATCGTCAAGGCCAAAGACCACCAGGCAGCCGAGGCCAACAAGAACGCCAGCATCCTGCTCAAGGAGCTAGATATGGAGAAGGTGAGTCACCAGTGGTTTCTGTGTTAAAAGCAAGGCTTCTGATTGTATTTTACAGACTTTTGTGATGGTTTCTTCAAACTGCTGGATGAATATTTAAAAATCATGCAGTTTTTTGTTTTTTTTTTTTTACCAAAACTGTTTATTCAAATACACCATCATTAGATTAACTTCTGAAAATCACATTCAGCTATAGCAGGAACATTCATTATTATATTTTGTAAGTAGGGTTGCTGTGATATTATTGCCATCACATGGCTTACGCGCAATAATGACTAGGGCTTTATATGATGGGCATTGGACATTTGTTCAAGCTCCAGCTTTTTTGGTACTATACTAACATTTACTAATGCCCACAATTTGGTAAGCAGATTAGTAGTACGCCTAAAATATTAATGAGGGGCATTAGGGCTGTGCGACATAGCATAAAATTCATATTGCGGTATAATTTGAACCATAGAAGGTAGCCTGTATATATTGCGGTATATGATTTGATCTGTAAATTTCAATATAACTGTTTTTGAAAGAGTAGCATATGTCCATAGCAAAGGCATTGCAGCAGGAAGTCGTATAATAAACTGTTAACACATTTCAAAGTAGTCATGAACGTAGAATATTTATTGTGCAAAAGTGCAATTATAGAACAAATATGAAAACATTTCAAGTAACTTCCCTGGTTTTATCTTATGTTAAAAACACTGGTTGGTTTTGTAAATTGCAAGTAAGCAGAAAACAAGACACAGAACTAAAAGCTACGAAACTAATACAATTAGACTAGTGTCATAACTCCATCTGTATTAGTATGACCATCTCTCCCATAAAGGTCCTGCCAGGCAGAGTCCTGCACGGGTTCGGGTTCCCGACGGGTGACCCACAAATTTTGATGAAACGGGTGAAAAATATTCTACTGTGTTGGATACAGGTTTGGGTTGGGTTGGACGCAGGAGAGCGCGGGTCTAAATTACGGTTTTCAAAACAACATGTGCCAACAAAAAATACCCTAGGGCTATATTTTAGTGACACACAAGAAATCCCTGCATTCAAGATGTAAAGTATAATCCATATCAGTTTATGCCTGCACGCGCATTTACAGAAATCTCGCTCACTTTCATTTTCAAAAAACGCATGCGATCTGCAGTTGTTCGAAATGGATGCTGAGGAGTTGAAAAGAAAACTAGCAAATGTAGAGTTTAAAGTTGTGGCCAATAACTCCACAAAATCAAGTGTGGGAGAATTTCGGAGTTATCTCAGATAACAAAAACTTTATTGATGTCTTGTCTTGGTGGAGAGAGCATGAGCGTTTGTTTCCCAATATTGCTCATATTGCGAGATCTACTCTCGCCATCCCGGCATCCAGCGCCGCAAGTGAGCAAGATTTCTCATGCACCGCAAATGTCATCTAGGAGCAAAGGAGTCAGCTGAGGCCAACAACTGTGGACGATATCCTTTTATTTTTACATAGTAATATAAAGCACCACACCAAACACTAGTCTTCGCCTTCGCGTAGGATTTCCAATCGGGTAATCAAAGGCAAATGGACAGTGCACGTAGGTAGCCTATAAAACCTAATAATGTGCAGGGTAGCCTAATGTACATTTTATGTAATATTAGTTTTATTAACACATTTGATTGTAAGCTGGTAAGGCTGTGTGTGGGCATGGCAATATCAAACATTATTTGAGTTTGGAGGTAGGCTACTACCATTTGTTTTGCTTATTATTAGGGTGTTATTAAGCAACATTTACATTTGGTTATGCCTTGTCATTTGTTGTGGCAATAAACTTTTGTCTTTAATTTTGCCTATCTGACTATTTTTGCGGGTGAGGAGGGGAAATTTCTGCGGTAGGGCGGTATAATCAAAATCTCTCCTGTTGCCCAAATTTATATCGTATATCGTTTATACCACACAGTACTAAGAGGCATATTATGATGCCCAAAAGTTAGTCATTTGTATTAATTCGGAGTATCCTTATGTTTAATAAACATGTTGGACTTTTAACTGCAAAATGTACTGCCACAGAACCTCATTGTAGAGGTTCCTTATTTTAAGGAAGCACTTCATTACACAGCGCGTAGTCAGAGTATGGAATAGTCTTCCTGATAACGTAGTGCAAGCTGAATCCTTGGGTTCCTTTAAA
>JAODJU010000002.1:15167312-15177331 GCA_026776725.1 Gnathonemus echidnorhynchus | reverse complement strand
GTTGCTTCCGGGATAGGCTCCGGACCCCCCGCGACCCAGTAGGATAAGCGGCTTGGAAAATGGATGGATGGATGGAGTCGTAACAGTGAGCTGACCACTAGCCTCTTGTAATCATGTAGGAATATGTGCTACAGTTAAATATGGTTTGGAAGAAAGTGTTAGTGACATCACTAATAGAGTCATTAGTACCGGAACTAAATGAATGTGATACCTCTGTGTTTTTCCGTACCGGTATCCCGTGGAACACAAATTTCAGCATTTTAAATTACATTAGATAACATTTATGTTTCAACTATAATCAGTTCACTTATTTTTTATCCTGGCTAGCTAGAAACATTCTTATAGCATTGGTTTTAACAGACAGCAGGCGCTCTTGTCGAATTCTCCCGCTGCCTTCCGCTTAGGTGGGCGTTCCTTCGTTAAAAGTAGCCTATCAGAGCCGTACGCTTTCCTGCACTACCTGGCTAGGCGATAAAGGGCGAGGCGATCGGTTTATTTTTTCGAGATGGTCTGCAGTCATGACTTTTCAATTTTCTTCGAACTGCTGCAACAACGGAGGGGCGCCAAGGTTTAACCGGGGGGAGGGCAGTGCCCCCCCAGGCCACCACGTAGCTCCGCCCGTTTACAATAGGGTAAAAAGAAAAACAGTAAGCTTTTGACTTCATACGGATGATGTGTAACTCACTAAAATTAAAAGTTTCAAAATAACCTCGTTTGGAAATGTTCTTTTAAAAAAGCAACTGATAAAACAAAACATCCAGTACAATAATCTGTACACAATATGAACCAAAACTGAATTTTTACACAAAAACGATCAATGAAAGGTATGATTCGAAAAGAAGAATATTGCGTTTCACATTTATTATAACGTCCTGGTTTTGCTACGTGTGGGTCTACGACGACGATGTCGATGACGTAGCGTAATGAAGGTGGGCGAGGGAAGTCAGGTGATTCTCAAGTCACAAGTGCCAGTGAAAGGGTGCTCCGTAGCGCTTCGTTACAAAACGCACCAACCTCGAATACAATTGGCTGAATGTCCTACAGATGATGAAAACGGGCCAATCAAAACGAAACGTTGACCGCCAGTCTAATTCAACCTTTCTGCCAAAACATTCAAGAGCGACGTCAGAGCTGTACAGTCTATGTGCGGAGGTCCGAGCAAGTCGGCGTCTCTACGTGGTGAAGTGACTGGAGAGCTGCGCACGGAAAAGCGGTTCCTTTTCTTAAAACATATCCGTGTTTCTAGTTCGTGAGGTAAGTTTTTTTTGCACGGTTCCGTCCGGCAGAGATATAATTATTTTTTCAACGTTAGTATATAACTTCTAAGGTCCCAGAGGGTACGCTGACAGGACACATTTTGGCTTTTGGGATCGAAGTCACGTTTATGGCTGTTTATGAACAGCTCATCGTGTATATTGCGCTGTTTTTATTATTATTTTTCTCTAGTTAGTAGTTTTATCCAGCACCGATAAGTTGACTGAAACGTCCCGGTGGATTTACAAGCTCCAGCTGTTCAACAGTTTAACCTTCCTTTATAATTGATATTTGGTTCGTCATTTTCATGTTTTTAAAGTGGCCTTTTGTCGTGGTCGCAGCCTAGATGGGGAGGGTGTTGTGCTCCGTCCACGACGGGGGGGGGGTCCGCCGGAGATCCCGCGGAGCCGGGCGCCTGTCTGCGCCAAACACCGCACCGGTATTTCTATAGTTACGGCGCCTTCGGAGACCTATTTATAAATACGAACCCTACACATAATTATAAAGAGTTATGTATCTTTTCTCTCGCAGTCAGCATTTCTGCATATAAAACTATGCGGCACCCAATCGAAATTATAGTAACTTTAAACGTGGTGAAACGTAAAACGTAGCGGCCACCTTCCCTTGTAATTGTTGACACGTTTAGGCTAGGCTGTCCGGCAGGGATTGTCCTCTTTCTGTTGTTACAGTAAGAGATTAGTGCATTTGTAGATCTGCTCGATGTTTCGGAGTTGTCGTGCATTAACCCTTACATAATTGATGAAAGATGTGAGTGTAGCAATCGATAACTGGAACCGTAATTCAAATATCTTATAAAATTCCTGGTTCTTAAAAACATAGAACCGTGACTAATTAGGAACCGGTTCTCAATACCCAGCCCTACACGCCAGTCTTCGCTGCCTTCTGGTGTTTCACGTGATATGCGTTTTTTTAAGGGGGGGGGGGGGGGGGGGGGAGTCGCATTGGTGCGCCTGGTTTTAAAATTGTCGCATTGTCTTCAAAAATGGTCGCTGTCTAGAGCGCTGCTATGTGAAGCCATGGTCAGATTAGACAGATAAATGTACCCTTTGATAATCGATAAAATTTAACATTCCCATTGTTTAGAATTTGGTATTTTTTAAAGCGGGACAACATTCAATGTTCAGATATTGGGATGGGGTCACTCGGTGGATTGTGGGTTCAAATCCCCAAATAGATTGGCATCCTGTTTAAGTTGTACTCCAGTCTCGTGTCTTTTGTTGTTTGGCATAGGTATGGCGTCAAATCACTCGCCACAACCTGAATTTTTATTTATGTACCCGAATTTGAATGTTAACCGAAACTTGAATTTCATTACCTGAATATCAGGACCTGATTTTGAATACGGTTACCTGAACTTGCCTGAACTTGCCTTTTTGATTAGTTGATTAGTGTTTTTCATCAGTGGGTTTCCTGAAACCCATTTGGGTCACCCAAGATTTTAATGATCCAGCCCAGCAGCTGAATCTCCAGCTTAATAATTGATTCAGTGCTTCTTCAGAACTGTGCGAGCGGCAGATGATATTGGTAAATGACAATATCAGAAAAGTAACTTTGTGCCGGTATTTAAATGACTAACCGGTTATGGCCTTAGTCAGGGAAGTAGACTTAGGCCTAGCCTATGTTTCCGACGCAGTTTAGAAAAACATATGGCCAGTTTCCCAGTCAAGGATTAAGCCTAAGCCTAAGCTAGCTTTGAGTTACAATGGTGAATCTCCATTGAAACGGCAATTTAGTCCAAGATTAGTCTTAATCCTTGTTTGGGAAACCGGCCCGTAGATTTTATTTTTTAATTCCCTATACGATGAGTGACTGTATCCATATGTATTTTGCAGACTGTTTTGTCCAAAACAACATACTAGTGAGGCAAATGGCACATTATGAAGGTCTAGTGTATCCTTGTCGTGTATGTAAACATAGGTCATAATGGTAGTACGTGGAGACTTGTAATACTTTCTGTGGTGGTGTGTGGTTTTAAAAAAATTGTGAACCATTTTAGATGGCAAGCTGTGTGTTTTTTAAATGCCATTGATTGATCATTTCCCACAGAGACTAGAAGGGATGGTCAGCACCTCTATGCCACCCCCACTCCAGTTGACAGGTTTTAATGCTGGCTGTTTACGGCATCATCCATGTGTTATTTTTTTCAGGCTTTTTCCTCAGCTAAATAAAATGAACTGCATGGCTTGGAACCACATGCGTGCATTTTAAACGTCGGCCAACCCTACATTACACCTCTACTCTGAATTAATCATGAACTCTGTTTGTTGCAGTCATGATTACTATGGTACTGGAGAATCCTTAGGTTGCAATATTCATTCACTGCATGACTGCTTACCTAATAAAGTACCTAATAAATGTAATAAAGTATTGATTTATTATTATTATTATTATTATTATTAACCTGGGATCACATATTGTCCCTTGATAGTCATCTGTTTAGATGTTTTGTTAGAAGTTTTGTTTAGGGAAACGGAGCTTAATTTCATTCTCCTGAGTCTTTGCAATAATCTCTGTGCAGTTTAGGGTCCATTGGCCTGATAAAGCCCCTTATATTTTTCAGATATGATAGATTGCATATGCCAACTTGTGAAAATGCTGCAAATGCATCCATCTTCTGAAGCTCCTTTGCTTAATGCACACAAAGTAAGGTTGGTGCATGTTTAGGCGAGTCTGTGTTTGCTGCATGGCTGATTTAGGAACATTGATTCTTGTTGAGCATACTCTGACTGGGGAAAATCCATAAACGTTACTAATCTTGATGGGTAAAATCATAATGCAGTGCATTTTTCTTTTTTTACTAAATCAGTATTAATACATCCGTTTTACAACTCCTTTAGAGGTGAAAGGCTCTGCCTGTGCATCTGCATATCTTAGCAGTAGGGCAGAATTCAAGAGCTCCTTCCTGTAGTTTTAGGGTGTGGCCAAGTCAGAAGGGTTTGTTTGTTAATGGACTCCAGTGGGACCTGGCGTTACATCATTGCTTGTGTTTGTGAGCAAGTGCTCCTATCCTCGTTACCCTAGCCTGGTGGTTCTAGCTAACGTCTACCTTTCCAGCAGATGTGGAGTCTGTGTACTCTACTTGAGTCTTTATGGGCTAAATAACCTTTGTGCTTCGGATAGGGCTGTCACTTTTTAACTGATATTCAAATATTCATTAGAACATGATGTGAAAAATTCGTATTCGAACTACTGTATAATTAACCCATTTGAGTTTTTAAGTGTCACTGTAGCCTGTAAACTAGAGATGCACCGATCCGATATTCGGATTGGTATCGGCGCCGATCCAGAACTATTTGACAGATCGGGTATCGGCCATGCGTGACCAATCCACGTCCTATACTTACTTATTTAGTTTTTGCAATCTCTAAAAAGATGGCTCCTATTTCGTGTTAAATCTATTTGTACAATCAATCGCACGACAGCTCTTTCCCATTTTACATATGTTTTTTGTGGCATTTAAATCAAATGCTAACGCTGCCCCTCAGTATTTTTTGCTACTCAGTGGGTGTAAGTACAGTGACTTCCGCCTGCTGTGTACAAATGAGGTTGAACAGAAAGTTAGGTATATTTGTAGTAGCCTAATATTTTTGTCATACCTTTTTCCATCTGTATTTACTAGCTTAAAAAATTAATATATAAAGTATAACAATGTAAAAAGTGTTCTTTTATCGGAATCTGTATTGGTATCGGCAGTTGTGAATCAGATCGGAACTGAAAAAGTGTGGATCGGCCAATCCCTACTGTAAACGACATTAGACCATTTTTGTAATTTTGTTGTTTGCCATCTATGGAGCCCCTAAGGGGTTGGGGTTGGGGTGGGGGGGGGGGTAATTTTTGAAATTGTTTTGTGTTCCCTCGCAATACTTTTGTGATCCCATTACACTTGCCGACTTTGTTTGCTGCAACGTGACTGTAAGGATAAACCTAAATAAGAAATTTTTTGCAAAAGGTGCTTTATGCATTAAATAATGGGACAATGTACACCTTGTAACTTTAAGATGTTTTCATATGTATTTGTTCATAATTGCATGGTGTCCATTCACCAACAGTGACAGCTGGGCTATTGAACGTGAATTTAAAGCTTACTTTACTGCAATGTTGTAGTTAAAGTTTACTCGAACCCACTTTCTGGAATATTCTAGTATAGATCTGCTTATCCCCACATACATCATCAAACAAGAATTTTTGGGGTGTACCGTGTTAACTTTAACATTAGATTCAGTTTTCCGGCTGTAATATCTTTCAACAAAGCCAGCAACACCCCTTGGTTTTGCAGATTTCTTAATGGGTGAAAATTAATTAATATGTTTGCGTATGCAATTCTTGTTCAATAGTCCAGCTGTCTTGTTTACAGCCACTGGCAGTGAATGGATATAGAGCAATTATTAGTAAATGTGTATAAAAACACATTTGAAAGTTACATGGTGTGCATTGTTCCCCATAGTTTAATGCTTAAATCACATTTAACTGCACATGTCTGTATTGTTTAGGCTTATATTGTACTTATTAATCCATTAATTCTGTGTTTTGTACTTTAAATGGACACTGTCCAGTCATTATTAGTAAAAGTATTCCATGGGAACGCAAAGCCATTAAAAAAATAATTCCCACCCTGTGACATTGTACAGGTTGTTAATAAAATGCTGAAAAGAGTGATTG
The DNA here is from genome assembly GCA_026776725.1 of Gnathonemus echidnorhynchus. Classification (NCBI taxonomy): domain Eukaryota; kingdom Metazoa; phylum Chordata; class Actinopteri; order Osteoglossiformes; family Mormyridae; genus Gnathonemus; species Gnathonemus echidnorhynchus. The sequence goes on along the minus strand of JAODJU010000002.1, from coordinate 15,171,397 downwards.
ATTCTGTTTTTTGGTGTGGGCTGTTACAGGTATTCAGTGGGGATAGTCAGTGGTTCAGTGGTAGGTAATTCACTTGCGAATACATTTTCCTTGGGTTTCACGTGCTTGCTGTTTGTGGGCGTATATGCAGTCACCTTGGACCACTTCTTTTTGGTGAGCATGACAGGTGTGTGAGGAGCACTGCACTTCTGATTACTGAGAATGACTTACAAATTTGTGCCGTCCTTCTTGTGCGTCAAATTATTCTCACAACAGTATTTAACCCTGGGTCAGACGTGCTGTATAATCCGTATTCTAAATCGCAGCCTTTGCAATTTGCTAATCGTGTTGTGTAAAATCGTGAATTCCATTTTGAAATCGATAAATCATTCAGCCCTAGTTGCTAGTGAATGGCTGGCAGGATTTTGCCGTAGCAGCATATGACAGTCTGCTGTGTAAATGATGTATCAGTAACAAGTCACTGTGGGTGTGTTCCCAAGCTGGCTTTTGCATCATTGTTTAATAGGTAACAGTATGTGGATATGACCCTGGAGAAATGCAGTTGATTCGGTGAACCTTAAATAGCAATCGAAAGTAGATAATTTTCAAAACAAAAACGCCTGTAAGAAATGTTAAAATACGATTAGCTTAAAATATAATATGTTAGGCGGACTGTTAAAGGGGCAGTTCACCCCAAAAACGAAAAAAGATGTTTGAGAGGATTTATTGCTATCTATCTTGGTCAGGGGTGTCGCATCTGGCTCGTGGTACAGATATATCCAGCTCACACAAAAATATATTTGATATCAGAACTGGGCCGCCGATACGTAGCGCGCATCACTGGCACTACAAATCCCAGAATGCACAGTGATAGCTGGTGTGTTGGCATGTCAATCAAGGTAGGATTGCCTGACGTACTCGCGATTTATATGGTGCATGTAGAATAATCACCTGGGCCTTAGATGACGAGCAAAACTTTTGCCCACACACTTGGTTTTCTGTTCTATTTGGTCGCCCCTCTACCCATAACAGGTATAATGTAAATTTCAGGAAGGATAAAAAAAATCATTAATATCATACCTTAATGTGTTTATGTATCTGCATTTGGGGAGATTAAAGTCTTAACGCGAGTATGTCTCCTCTGGTTTTATCATGAAAGGGTAGCCGAGGCCTTGCTGTGTTTTTTTTCTTTTTATAAAGGTTTAAAGGTATGTTTACTTATTCACTGCCAGGCAACTCTTATTATGATGATCTGTCATGTTCTGTTTGCAGAATATGTGCTTATCTTATCGAACGCTTGAAATGAAATGTGCCTGAAATGCTGTCTTGCCCTTTTGCCTGCATGTTTGGTAAGGACACTGCCGGAGCCCCACCTCATCTGTTTCCTCAAATGGTCCACTGTGTTACTGGCTTATAGGAACACCAGTGATGGACAGTGTGAGGTTTGCGGGCTTTGGTTGAAGTGTGTATCTGGTGCATGTATTATATGAGAGGGGAGAAACTTTTAGCCAATATTTACTTTGACAGGCCAATTTCCTGTTGCTGAAGCTTGCTCCTATTACAGATGCAAATGTGAGATGACAGTGACTGAGAGTGTGGTGTGTCTGAGCTGTGGTGCTCAGTCTCTCCTTTTTCTTGCGACAGGTGCCACTGCTGTGTCTAAATGAATTTTGAACAGCCCCCCCCGTACCCGGGTCCAACTGCTCCAGGGTACCCTGTGAACATGGGGCCACCCAACCCTGGCTATCCTATGCAGAATCCCGGCTATCCTATGCAGAACCCTGGCTACCCCAACTATCCACCTGGCCCAGGAGGACCCTACCCTGCACCCGGGCAGCCAGGATACCAGGGATACCCTGTTCCCCCCCAGGGTCCATATGGCTGGCAGAATGTTCCCCCGCCTGTTTGTGGCGAGCCCCCAAAAAACACAGGTGAGTAGGGAGAGGGAATTTTTACCTGCTTTATCACCATGCAGTGTTGATAATTGTAATTGTATTAGGGCAATCAATGTTGTGATGCTTGACGTAGTTGATGACATTGATGCTTTAAATCGATGCACCGTAACCTTTTCTAAAATGCTTTGTCGTTTTCAATATCACTACATAATTAGTGCTACTCTCATAATTATTACAAAACAACAAGGTGGTGTGTACACTGTGCAAAGTTTCGATGGCATGCCTCAGCAGCCCCAGCGCTATGCATGAGTGCCTGAAGAGAAAATGCACAGGTGCTCTTCTGGATGATGGACCACCAAAATAGGCAAAACCACTGTGTTGGCTATTCATGTTTATTAAATTACCATTAGTATAGAGTTTTTTATTTTGTTTGTTCGAAAGCATCATTACGTACACAAAGAAATGGGGGGGGGACCCAACCCATTCTGGGTGTTACCTAAAAAAAAAAAAATTGGTCTTTGCAAGTATACACAAACGGGGGACCAAATTCTAGAGAATTTAACTGAACCATGATTAAGATAAGACAGCTTCTCCAATGGAAGAACAAGAGAACTGACTCAACCCCATATCCTTGGTTGGCACATTTTGGGGGAGACCCTAATAGTAAAATGTAAAGCAGGGACTTTGTGTCGGCATCAAAAATAGTCTCAGCAAGACCATTCGGTATATTGAACCTTGGAGACAAGAGAAATTGTTTGCCAGTCATAGATTGAATAACAAGGTGCAGATCTTTCCAGTATTTTTCTCTTGTCCATGTAGTCCATGTAGTGGCTAAATACACTCATTGTTAAATCCATGAAGTTGTCTGCCTGCTACCTTAGAATTTCCATTGAATAAGTACCACCACACTACCATCATCTTTTTACCTTGTTTAACCACCACAATATTTGCTCTTTTAAAAGATGCTGAGCTGTTCCTTTCTTCACGTGACTTCAGTACTTGTTGCTTTCATGGTATAACAAAACGGTTGCACGTGGTGCTCTGCTAACTGAATTTAAAAAGCATAAGGATATTCTGAATGCATACAGATTACTAACTTTTGGGCATCACTATACATCTCATATTTTAGACATATTACTAACCTGCTTATCGAATTGTGGGCCAAAGTAATGTCCATATAGTGCCAAAAAGCTGGCGCCCATTATCTGAAGTCCTGCAATAACATACAGTTTGTTGCTGTCAAGATAACTTAAATGAAATGGTCAATTTGATTTTCTGGAGGAAAACTAATTGTTTAGATTAATCGACCAATCGGTAAAATAATTGATAGATTTATCAAAAGGAAAACAGTTGTTATTGGTGGTCTAAATTTATATCTTGAAGGGTTTCTGTGATGTGATCAATGGAAACAATGACCCTAGGAAGCCTTTTTCATGGGAGATCACAGATGTACTGAGGTGGATGGAGAAGGCAGTAATAAAATCGGTTCCTTTTCAAGATCTTGTGAGTAACTTTGTTTGATAGGACTGCTACTCATTTTAATTGTGTTATTGTCAAACTGTTATCACTTAATTAAAACCACTCTTCAATGTCCACTTGTACCTGGCTGTAGCCATCTGTCTATAAGATGATAAACTAAAAAATAATGCTCTTAACAGGGAATATTATGGGGAAATAAAACAATGTGAGGGTTGCCCCTCTCACATGGTTGAGCATCATAAAGAATCTGGGCTGTGGGATTCTCTCCGTTTCCTGCTTAACATAAGCAGTCACTGTGCAGTTTGGGGCTGGTTTTGCTTTTACAGCTTGCCTGGTTTCTACGGTGACCCACCTGGCTGGCTATGCCTCAAAGTGGTGCCTGATTTGTCGCAAGAGAGCACATGATTTCCAATAACAGCACAATTTAGTTGCTTTGAAATGTGGAAAAGGACCTGCTTTATTCTGATAGGCAGGACTGTGTGCATCTCTGTAGATTTGCTTCAAAAAGAGGTCTCGTGTTGGATTTGTCCTACTTTGAGAACTAGAAGAATGAAGCTTCCTACTATGAAGCCATGTATGGAATGATCTGCAAACAGCAAGAAGGATAGGTTGGCCAAAGTTGGCTACTTCATTAATGCAGCTGTTGTGCAGTTGACCATCCATCCATCCATCCATCCATTGACTTCCGCTTATCCGAGGTCGGGTCGCGGGGGCAGCAGTCTCAGCAGGGAA
>JAODJU010000002.1:15129858-15166486 GCA_026776725.1 Gnathonemus echidnorhynchus | reverse complement strand
AGGCAGTTCTGAAGGCGAAAGGGGGTCAAACACCGTATTAGTATGGTGTTCCTAATAATCCTTTAGGTGAGTGTATATGTGCAAGGCATACAGGAGAACCAAAATGCCGTTTCTCGCTCACTAGTGTGCATACCATCCAATTACAAAAATTATAGACATACTATACAAAAAGACAGATAACAAGACACAGGAGAAACTGACAAGGCCAGAGACAAATCGACAAGTGCAGATAGTACAAAGTGCAAATGGTAATAATGTTAAGGTAGTTGTGTAAATGGTAAACATAGATAAAGTAGTGATCCAAAGGTGAACAATACAGTGCAAATGGTAGCAGTCATGCAAGTCAAATACAGCGGAAAGGTATGAGTGTAAACAATACTTGAGGTAGTCAGTGAATAAATTAAATTAAATTACTGTCCAGGGCAGGAGACAGAGTGGGGAGGTAATGGACAGAGTTCAGCCTCCTGACAGCCTGGTGGATAAAGCTGTTTGAGTCTTGTGGAGCGGGCCCGGAGGGTTCAGTACCTTCTCCCTGAAGGCAAGAGGCTGAAGTGGGAGTGTAAGGGGTGAGAGGAGTCACCAGCAATGCTGATGGCTCGGTGGGTGAGGAGGGTATAGAAAGTGTCCGTGAGGGGGGGCAGGGAGGTGCCGATGATCTTGCTGGCTGTGTTCACTACCCGTTGCAGAGCCTTACGGCAGGAGGCAGAGCAGCTTCCGAACCACACGGTGATACAGCCAGTGATGATACTCTCAATAGTGCCTTTGTAAAAAGAGAGCATGATGGGGGGGTGGAACTTTCGCCCTCCTTAGTTTGTGGAGGAAGTAGAGGCGTGTTTGTGACTTCCTGGTCAGTGATGTGGTGTTATTGGTCCAGGAGAGATCCTCAGATATATGCACCCACAGAAATTTGGTTGTTCTCGTCCTCTCCACAGCAACGCCGTCGATGGTCAGTGAGGCATGCTGAGGAGGTCTTCTGAAATCTATAACCATTTCTTTGGTCTTCCTCACATTGAGGAAGAGATTATTCGCCTTACACCATTGGACCAGGTGGCTCACCTCACTTCTATAGTTGGTTTCCTCATTGTTGTTTATGAGGCCCACTACAGTTGTCGTCCGCGTACTTGACAAAGTGGTTTGTGCTGTAGGTTGGCACAGTCGTGTGTCAGTAGTGTAAAGAGTAGTGGGCTTAGCACACACCCCTGTGGAGCCCCTGTGCTGAGCATCCTGGTCCTGGAGGTGTTGCTGCTGACCCGTACTTTTTGTGTCCTCCCTGTTAGGAAGTCCAACACCCAGTTACAGAGGGATGTTTTGAGTCCCAATTGTCCAAGTTTGTGAGTAAGCTGCTGGGGAACAATAGTATTGAATGCTGAAACTGAAGTCAAGGAACAGCATTCGTACATATGAGCTCTTTGAGGCAAGGTGTGTGAGGGCTGGATATAAAGCAGCAGAGATAGCATCATCTCTGGACCTGTTTGACCTGTATGCAAACTGCATCGGATCGTGGGAGGAAGGGAGGATAGACTTGATGTTTTCCATGACCAGTCGCTCAAAGCAATTCATAATGGTGGATGTCAATGCAACAGGCCGATAATCATTAAAGCTGGATGGGTGGGGCTTCTTCGGAATCGGCTTTGAAGCATGTGGGAACAGTTGCTTGGCTCAGGGAGATATTAAAGATGTCCGTGAGGATGTTATCCGGTCCACCTGCCTTGCGTGGGTTAAATACATGGTTAAAGCAATAAATTAAGCCTTTCAGTTGGATTCAGACAAAATCCGTACACTAAAACAACTGATACTTTTTCATCTAGAGTTTTAATGAGTGCATTTTCACAATATGCTCGATTGATTGGAACAGCAATGTAAGCTGATTTATTGGACAAGTCTGATACTCATTTCTTTGGTCAGAAGCCAGAGGTCCTCTTTGCTAAGGTCTGTTTTGGGGAAATGCCTATTAATTTGCCATTGATTATGTGACAGGTACTTTTGTGCAAGATATCTGGGGAAGGTATTTGCAGTTTGCATTAGGGCTGAACAATGTATCGTTTTAGCATCATCATCGCATTGTGTAAGGCAAATCAAACTTGTGGTTTTGCTTGATACAAAACTCACGTTTTCCATGACTAATCTCCAAGTTAGTCTTTTCTGATTTAAGGGTTTTGGGTGGATGGAGTAGGACTGGGTGATGTATAATATTAATATCGACATCATGTGTTATGCACATCAGTGTTTCCTGTGGATAAAGAGGTTTGGCATGGCGGCAGTGTGACTGAGGGGGATACTACTGAAAAAATTGCAGCCCATACGTTTTTTTAAAATGTTCCCCCTCTCTATGGAAGTAAACAAACATCATATGAATTTAATATAGGCAAGCATTTTTTGTGATTGCTAAGTTGTCTTCAACAGTTTGCCCATCTCCAGTGCTTCCCTCAATAGAGTGATAAAGCCTAACTGCACTGCACACGGCTTGGGCTGAGTCACATACACAGATAAGCCGTGTGCAGTGCAGTTATCTGTGTATGTGACTCTATTGAACTTAGCGTGTTTGTTGTGGGACGGGTGTCTTGTACTACCAACTGATATCAATGTAGTGAACATGGTAATCGGTTATGGTTTTGCATTCACACTGGAGCCATGTCAGAAAGTTAGTTAGTACTGCTAACCAGTTGTATTCCATAAAGTGTGCACAGGTGTTGCGAGTGTGAACTGGACTTCCTGAGTGAGTCACCAAAGCGTCGTATTGGATTATTGATTGGTTGGATTGATGTATTTTTCTTGTGGTGCTAAAGATCTTGGCGTGGCATGTTGCCAAGGAAAAATGTTATCAGCGGAAGCACTGCACATGCAATTCTCAGCTTGCAATAGCTAGGTTTAAATAATACTTTTTTTTATACTGTCCACGAGCACATGGGGTATAGTGATTGTTTTGCTAAAATATTTAGGGCTGCCTCTAACAACAATTATTCTATGGATTTATCTCTCCACTATTTTACCGATTTGGTCGATTTTAATCTAAACGATCTTCCTCCAGAAAATTAAATAGACCATTTAGTTTGTTCTCAAAAAAATATAAACAAACTGTTATTGAAGGGCTTTAGATAATGGGCACTGTCTTTTTGGCACTATGCAGACATTATTTTTGCCCACAATTCGATTAGTAGTATGCCTAAAAATATTAATGAGATGCGTATTGTGATACCCAAAAGTTAGTAATCTGTACTGTACTGATTTTGTAAATCAGCTATCAGTGGCGGTGAAGACAGGGACAGCTTAGCAACCACAATCTTTTAAGTTATTGTGGTTAAACTAGGTAAAAAGATGTCGTGATGGGGCTCTACTTTTTACTGATTAAAGTCTGAAACATTTTTGTTTTCCAAGTATATAATTTTTCACTTTTTATTTCATTTTACAGATTTTCTTTAGTGTCAGTTTTCGTTTTTAGTTTACGATAACACCATGGAATGTCTGTTTAGAAGCTGCATGTGCAAGTACAAAAGAGAAAGCTCTCCATACTAATGGTAATTTAATAAACATGAATAGATACGGTTTTATGTGCTCTGGTGGTCTATCATCCAAAATAGTGCCTGTGTGTTTTCTTTTCAGGCGCTCGTGTATAGCACTAGTGCCACTGTACTATGCCATTGAACAATGTAAAACCACCTTTTTGTTTTGGGATGATTTGAACTACTCCCATGATTACATAGCGTTATTAAAGGAACGAGGGTAAACAGGGGAACAAGGGAAACAACTTAGCAGGCTTTGCAGTTTAATGATTGTTCCTTTTCAAGACTATCTAGTGTATGTTAAAACAACAGTTTAGAGCTTACCACCAATCAGAGGGGTTGGAGGGGTGTGGATACCCTGACAGATTCAGGGGGGGCAGCATTTGTCAGGGGCCCTTGAATACATAGTTATATGTAAAATATGAGCAGGATGGGTCCAGAATTTCTAGCAACTCCCCTGCCACCAATGTTTTTGCATGAGCTCTGCATGCACTCTGAACCATAATCATTAATTTTCATCTTTTGCTGTTTAAATCACTCCTAGCATTTGAGAGAAATTTTAACAAAATGAGTGAGGAGGAGAAAAGCGAACACACGGTCACTAAAAGCAATTCACCTTATGTGGTATGGAAATATTTATGACTCTGTTGGTAGATAAGTTCTATATGGCTATAGTTTTATTTTGGGTAAATTTTTAACTACTCTCTTGCTTTATACATCACAATTTTTTGCAAAAAAAAAAAATCAATGTTTCTTGACATTTTTCAATATTGTGCAGCCCTGGTTTGCATTTGCCATCACTGTTTTTGTAGGCTTGAGAGCCTCTCTAATACTGTGTTTCCCAGAGAGTGGTATACACTGATTATCCCATCAACTGACACATTAATTATTGATCATGTGATAAGAAGCCTGCAAGATCTAAACATCCCATGAGAACCGGAAGCAAGCTGTTTCTTCATGTGTATTTTTGTGTTGGTTCAATTTACGAAATGTGAAAAAAGGCAAATTGAGCACCAAGTACATTGGAATGCTTGGACCCCATGCTTCGCTCTCTGCTGTATGTATATTTATTCAGCTGAGAGTGAAGCTTGTGGTTCAAGCACAGGCTCAGGCCATTTATCTGGAGCTCCTGAGGCATTTTTGTATCAGCCTTATGGCTGATCGGTAAAGGGGTAACTGGTAGTGATGCGCGAGTCGACCCATGGCCCGCGGATAAATGCGGGTGACCCGCGGGTGTGGGCAGGCGGGTCAAAAAGTTACAAAACGCATTTCATTATCGATCAAAACGTGTTGTAATCGGGGTGCTCTATTTCATTTTAGACAAAATTAAGTTAAAAGAAGACCTAAGTTCTACTAAGTTCATTCAAATCTGATAGTTCTCAGATGTGATGTTACATCAGATGTTACAGTTTTGACTAGTAATTAGTGTGTTTTGCATACATGCGCGCTTGTGTGTGTTTTTGTGTGCGTGAGAGAGATGTCTTTCGTGCAATTTTCCGCAACCCTTCAATAAATAAGGACGTTAAAATCGATCTTTCGGTTTCTTTGTTGTTTGGTACACAGTTAATCTTGCATAAAATTGTGTCATCATCTTCAATGCAAATCTAGCACAAATCTATGTCATCTGTGGGTTAGTGTCACAAATGAGACTTCATTGGTAGGTTCCATGGCGATACAGGGTAACTGGTGTTTTTTGTTTTTGTTTTTTTTTCCTTGGGTTGGGTCGGGTCTTGGGTCATTATCCACGCGTATTTTTGTGGGTTGGGCAGGGCGATTTGGATCTCCTGACGGGTCGGTTTGGGGCGGGTGATAAAAAAAAAAAAAAAAAAAGCCGACCCGCGCAACACTAGTAACTGGATAGTTTTGGTGCTTGAAAAACTTGCCAGCCTGTAATTGGCAACCAGTCCCCCCCCGTGCAATGTGCCAACGTTTAGTACCCAGAATCTGTTATGGTGATGTAATAAAATGAAACAGGTTCTTAGAATTAGATTATCCAGTTATATTCACAGTACAGTTTAGAAGTTTTTTAAATTTTCAAACTTTTTAAATTGTACAGTGACAGCCTGTGAATGTGGGAAGTTCTGATTTTAGATACTCACTCTCTCTGCTTTCGTGTAGAGAAAGGAATATTCAACTATGAAACTGACCCAAACCTGTATTTGAAGTCTGGGCTTTGAACTTTAGTCTTGCAATTGGTCATCACCAGAGTTTCTGATGGGCTAGGCTGTTATCAAATGTTCAAACTGCATATGTAAATGTATGGTGCATTTGAGTGAAATGCCAGATAATGGGTAGTTTGAATTCAGCCTTTTCACCATTACTAAGAGGTAAACTGCTACAATGATTTGTTTTGGATCCCCCCCTCCCCCCAGTGTGCCCAGCTTCCCTTTGCTTTTCACCTGACCTGCTGTTAGGTGTATCCCTTATGCACTATGACTTTGTAATGCGATACAGGCCATTCTCTGTAGAAACCGTGTCCTCTATTTAGGGAGCGGCACTTCTGGGAAGGAGTCTTTGCTTGGAACTCGCTGGCAGCTATAGACTCAGCAACACTTTTGGCTGATTTTAGCACGACAGGCTTATTATCCTTAACAAAAACTATAACTAGAACTACAAGAAAACAGCATTTTTTCCTAGACTGAAATAAAATAAGGTACAAAAATTATAAGCTATAACTAAACAAACTATAAATAATGCATCCAAAACATGCTGAAATAAAGCATGTCAAATACTTTCCGTTAGCTATTTAGCTAAAGTAATTAGTTTCTCTAAAAACCAGACAGACGATTCCTAGTAATAAAATTACTAAAACTCATTAAGATTATAAATTTAGTTTTTATATTACCTTTAAACAACACCCTGAAGACTAAAACCAAACTGGATTTCAAATAAAACTTAAATCGTGTTTCCCCTGCCCTGGGGATTTATTATAATTAAGCTTGGTGACCCTACCTGGTCGACCAGTGTTCCTACAGGTAATGTTGACAGTCACAGTGCACCACCTGCCCTTCTGCTCATAAGTGTGTGTTTGAACATTCACCAAGCCTAGCTCATGCTGTGTGACAAAGCTAGCCTTTCTGTCAGCCATAACAACAGAATAACACCCAGCCCCCCTCCTCCCAGACTTGGGGTGAGGTTTTGTGGTTTCCAGGCATAGAGCCATGTGACCAGGTATTTCCAGTGACTTGTTGTGAGGAAAGCATTGTCTGAAGTGGGTTTATTTTCCATGTTCATGTGTACCTTTTGATAATGAACAAAAATGTCTGTGACTTAATGTAATGAGAGAACATGGCACCTTCCACCCCGCTCCCAGGCCTGTAACTCTGCCTTTCTGTGGAGCTGACTTAGTGGCTTTTTTCTGGGAAGTGAGCCATTGGTGAGCTGTCGAACCACACTGGGAGCAGGTGTAAAATCAGCATTGACGCCTCTCTTGGTCTCTGTCCGTCTCAGTGTACGTGGTGGAAGAGCGAAGGCGAGACGACACGGCGGACACCTGCCTGACTGCCTGCTGGACGGCCCTCTGTTGCTGCTGCCTGTGGGACATGCTAACCTAATCCCCGCACTCCAAAAAATGCCACAAGCCACTCTCAGCCTTTTGGCTCTGAGGAAAATACCATGGTAGGCTTTTCCCTCCCTCTTCATGGCCACCTGTATCCCCAGATGACAGTCCGTCTACTTGATCCCCAGCCCCTGTAACTGCTAGCTCACGGAAAGGTCCTGAATGTCTCTGTTCTGCATGAAGGCAGTGGGGGCTGGAATCTACTTGGACATTGATTTAAAGTCACACCTCTCAGAATATATTAAATTAATTGCTTTTCCTAAATGATTTTTTTCTTCTGTTAAGTAAATGTTTTAAACAGGAACTCTTCTTTTAAATACATTCCTAGAGAGCAACTTTATTAAATTACATGCTGTATAACTTGAACTGTAAATGGAAATAGTTTGCCTGTACTCAATGTGAGTGTTTCACAAAGAATAAATTATTTGTAAAACTGAGAAATGAGTCTTAAATGATTTATTTTGGTGTTTATGCTGGACTTCCTCATCAGAAACTGCTTTTGTTTCAGAGTACTTGTATTAATGTCCATATGTGTTGAAGGTTGTCTTGATGATCTGCTGCGAAATCCCCACTTTGGTGTGCATGTGACTGTTTGAGTTTCTGTGCTTAATGTGTTTCCAGAGCACCTTTTTATTTGCACTTGTCAAATGACCTTGGTATCACATTACTGGGCTGATACTCCCCGATGTCATGAGTTAAGCTTGAACAGAAGTCGTGTACTCTGAGGGCCAGGACCACTTCACATCTGCGGTTCTTAAACCTGTGCCCTGCTGTATGTTCATTGCTGCCTTAGCGATGGACCTCTTTGCTTTGAGTGTGCCTTTGCCGCCTCATGCCCATACATACTCCACATATTTGTTACTGGGACAGTGACATGGTCCCCACTAAACATGGTCCCTGGAGTTATGTTAAAGTGTGTGCGAGCCCATGTGCCAACAGAAGGTCACTGCTTTAACTTTAAATATTTAAACTTCTGCTTTTCTGTATTGGTCTTTCTCAAAAGACTAATTGTTTGGACCGGCTTCCTCGGTGTGTCCTAACACATACCAGTTCAGCTAGACCACCATGTAGATTCCGGGTTTTCAGCATACTGAAACCTAACCCTCCACTTCTAGTGAGTATTAATAGTCCAGATCTAAGGCCCAATGCCTCTGGTGCCCCACAACCAGCTACCCAGGCCGGATATAGAACTGGGTCTTTAACAGGCAGCTCTTTCTTGTAAAAAGTCAGCTTGTTCAGGCATGCTCTGTGGTGTCAATCTGCTACCTTATAATGGCTTCTTGTTGATGGCTGGTGCTGAGGAGCTGCAGATTTCCAGTAATGGAGTCAATCTTCCTCTTTTCTCTTCAAACAGCAGAAGTGTTGGCTCCCCCTCGTGCCTAAAATTAAACATTGCAGTTTTACATCTGGTGTTTGAGTGTGTTTTTGTATAGGCCTATGAGGTTCAAAAACCATTTCAATACGATTTGTTTACTTTATGTTTTAGAAACTATGCTTTTTACCATGATTTTACTTTACATCTGCTTTCTTTTAATATAATTGGCATGTAAAAGTGCAAGAGTTAAAAATTAATGGTAAATACTAGTTTGAAAAATGAAGGTAATTCATTAATGGTTGAAAAACTGTAATTGTTGACATTGATATCAATTTCCACATTCAGGATGAAAATGGGATATAGATCATGTAAATGCATTCTCAATCTGAGAGTATCGACTGAACTGAGCAAATGGAGGGTTAGGCACAACTCTCACACCTGAACCAAACAAGCAGCCAATTAAGAACACCAGTCCACAGTCCACCCTTTACTACAGCTCCTGCAGTTATGGAGGGAAGTTCCTTTGCTGCTATGCCACCTGCTGTCCTGATCTGTGTGTTGCAGGACTGAACTTAAAGTGATGTAAAATGCAGCTGAACATTTTATTACAAATATGTTAAATTGCACTTCATCAATCAGTTAAGATTTATAGTATTTATTTCCATCTACCTGGATATATTTTTGTGAGCCCTTATTTTAGTATGCATGACTCTAAGCAGTATTTCTTCCATTGCAGAGATGTTATTGGTTCAGAGAGAGTACTATATTCTGTTTTCCTCAGCCATATGAAATGACATTTAATTGCCCTGATGTTTTTGAGATATTCAGTTACGCAGTCACAGTGGGCAGAAAATTCAGGCAACATTATATTCAGCAAGTATATATTTCTCATTTATTACAGCAGGACAAATTTACACTGAAATTGGTTTTGAAATATTTTTATAAGTATTGAAACACTGCACTATTTTGTATTAATAAATGCTCTCCAGATTCAGCCTTATTTTCTGGGTTGAATGGGGGTAGCTTTAGGACTGATAAATCACCTTTTGAAAGCAGATAATGCACCTTTGTGGAATTATATTGAAAAATGACTGGTCAGCCTTTTGGAAGCCCATGACATGTTTGATTTAATTAATCATTTCCATTCTGAGGTGTGGGATGGGGGGTTGTTTTTCAGTTCACAAGCATTCAAGCAATAATTCATTCAGAACATAAAATGTAAATGAAGTGGTATGGTGGCCTCACACCTCCAGGGCTAAGGGTCTGAATCTTATCCCTTTAGCGGCTGGAAAATTAATGGAGAACGAATTTGGGGTGTACCGTCACTAAGTGGTGAAGACAGAATGTGGCGTGTACCGTCCCCGAGCGGTGGAGACAGAATGTGGCGTGAACCGTCCCTGAGTGGTGGAGACAGAATGTGGCGTGTACCATCTCTGAGCGATATAATCTTGAAGCTGCTTTTAAATTTTTACATTTAAAATGGAAGTACATTTTAAAAACTCCAAATTGCTACCAGGGAAAAACAATACTAGGGATCCTTCACACAGGGATCATGCTGTACCCTTTGACAGAAGTAACCAACAATACTGAAGATGACGACAGTATTTGATCGAGAAGAGTATCAACCTGCACAGAGCATCCCCACTGTCCCAAATCACATGACTACATTAAGTAAACAAATGTTTATCAATTTTTGTTTATTTATAAGGTTTCAGATGAACCAACCAAGTAAGTGTAAGAACAACTTCTCAGTACTCATCTGGTAGGTCATGACATCCATATAGAGGCTCATTTCAAGTCAGGAACCCCTTTCTGTGCAGTAGGGTCCTACAACAGCAACTCTGGGTAAAACTAAAACCAAGACAAATGTTAAACAAGCAGTAAAAAACAATGAAGTGTGGGTAGTTGAAAACTGAGATATCCGAGTGTCACAAAGTTCTAGAGCAATAATGCCAGCTATATGTCTTCACATAACAAGCCACTTCCTGTTAGAAATATAAAACTTGATATTTCAACAATATTCTACTGTGCTGCATAAAGGTCGATCTATACACTGTACATACAGATATATTTTGAAAAACAGTTTTCACAGTTTTAAAGACTTTATTTAAAGTATAAACCATTTTAAAACACTTTACATAATTTTTTGTCCGTGACTATAATTTGCTCAGAAGCAAATTAAAATGAATATAAAAAACTTAATGAACAATTATTACATATTTTACAAAAGTAAAATAACTTAACTCATCAATGCTCATTTGTCTTCAATAAAACTAGTGACACTTTCATGATTGTCATATAGTTCTAAGAAAAAAGGAATAAATTAAAAAAGCACAAAAATAAAAAATAATTTAGATACTAATTTTCTTTATTCTGTGAGAGTGTTTTTTTTACTGACCGTCCTATACAGAGTGCCCTGGTGAAAGTCTTACGATTCTACTGCAACGGGAATGTACAAAACTACCGCATCTAAGCTACACCCTGAACATCTGTGTTGCTGACACAATGTAGAACTTTTTTTCCATTCTTAAATAAAACAATGTAAGACGTTATTTGCCGCAAATATAGCCATGGTGGTTTTTTTTCCCGTTTACTTTTTAAAAACATATTTCGTGATTTTTTTTTTCTTCTAAAGGAGTTCAAAGTTGGTAAATGTTCACAGAGCCTCCTGAATTACGGCTCAATTCTGTTGGACATGATGCCTGAGACAGTGTGACTGTTTGTTCTAATCCCGAGATCATGACAGCCTGCTCCCTGTCCCAGTAGGTCCTGCGATCGGTGCTGGGTCTCACCACCTGTCTTTCATGTCCTCTTAACTACACAACCCAAAAAATATGGGTGAAAATATTCTTTTTTAAAAAGGGGATGCTTTTTTGAAGCAAGAACAACTTTGTTTATCTTGGTTTCCTGGTCCTGATTTTTTTTTTGCCTGTGGCAGTTACCATTTAAATATAATTGTTTTTGTTATTTGAAATGTCCCTGCAGCATTCAGAGTGTTATCCCATTTGTTCTTTTATTCTCCGTAGGAGAGGAAAGCTGGAGAAAGAAGGGGCAGCGAGAACGGGAGAGGAGAGTCTTTGGGATGCTGTGGTCTGTTACCTCCTGCCCATTTCATTCTGTCTCAGGAATTGGATGTTGGTGCTGCTGTCCGCCAGCTCGGGGTACTGCTCAACGGCCAGCACATAGTACCCGTCGTAGCCCTGCACCTTCCCCGTGCTGAGAAGCTGCTGCCGCTCCCCGTCAGTCCACAGCCGGCTGCCCTCTTTGCCATCCCGCACACGCTGCTGCTCCCGTGCCCAGGCACCCCAAAGCGCCCTCTGGTGAGCGAGTTCCAGAAGCCGCGTGCGCTCCTCATCCAGCACATCGGCACCCAGGGCATAGCGCACGCTCAGCAAGAGTGAGGCAGCACGGAACTCCACGGTGGCCCCACGCCGTGATCGCCCGCTGACCGTCACGTTCACCCCACTCTCCAGCATCTTGCGCCCGTTAGTCAGCCCCAGCGCCTGCAGGTCCCCATCTGCTGAGCCCACCTTGACAAAGAAGTGGCAGTCGCGCCCATCCTGTGTGTAATGCATCCCCTCCAGGTACATGGCATTGTTCAGCACCAGGGCCACCTTGCGGCTGTCCTCGCTGGCCATACCTGACACAGCGGTCACCACGCGGCCCTCCTTCATGGATAACATCACGCCCCTCCCGATGATGGGGGTGTTGGTCCCAAACCAGTACCCAGGCTTATCCTGCTTGGTCCGACGGCCTTTGTTGAGCAACCGTCCCTCCAGGGCCATGAAGGCCTGGTTGTGTCGCTCTGCAGCCTGCTGCACGCCTGTAATAAGCTGCATGGACATGGTAGAAGATCATTAGGGTGCCAGTGACGGGGATACTTATACCAGGGATGAGATCCTATTGTACATGTGCCCTGCATTTTGGTGACAGTGTGTGTGTCTTCAAGGTGAGTGTTGCCATGGGATCAGTAGCATCTTCTTTGTTGCTATAGGAACTCACCTGCCCATTCTCACAGTCCTGGGTGGCAAGCAGTTCGTAGGGTGGCTCCACAAAATACACAGTCTGTTTGGGGAAGCCTGGGATGATGTTGCTGAGCTGGAAGCCAAACATCACCAACCAGCTCTTAACATCTGGAACAGAGAAGGGTAGAAGATTAAGATAGCTGCCATCTGCCCACTCGTCTATAACCAAGAGCCCATGTGATGGATCAGCATGTGTTTCAGATAAGGTCATTTGCAGAATATACAGAAAAGCTCATACAACTTTTAGGACTATAAAAGACTTCAAAGGATTTCTAGATTAATAAAAAACATATTAAAAACATTTTAGATGGCTAATGAGTTTATGACCCATTATATATAGAAGTAAAATATCTTGCAAATATTGTTAATCTCCCAAGATAGACAACAATGGTGTGTCTCTGTTGTACAGCAATTTAGGAGCACCTGTAGCTTGAGAATATAACTAAGCTCACCATCCTTTTAAATAAAGCAAATTCTCCCCTTTAACACTCTCCGTACCTGTGACATAATTTTTGATGTCCAGCATATCACTGAGGGGATTGTTGTTCTTAAACATGTACAAGTTGAAGGGGGCTGGGTCCTTGCCAATCTTCTGCCAAAGTGAGTAGTCAGGGGTGGTCCATCTGCCTGCAAGGACGTCATAGTCACGCTGGGTGAAGTGCACTAGCTTGGTGTGAGGGTCATACAGTCCTCCGTGAAACCCAACCACCAACTGAAACTCAGGGTTGGAGTCGTGGTAAATCTCGCCGTATGCTGTGTACTGCAGTTGTTTAATCATCTGTCCGTTGCTGCTGAAGACAGCGAGGGGTGTGCCGGTGTTGTCCGAGGCAATGTAGTACTCCTCCCCGCTGCTCACCTCCATGGCGAACAGATGGCCCTGCAGGTCATAGTACAGCGAGGTGATCTCCGAGCTGGAGTGGTTGAACACATGGGTGACACGGGCCGGGTTGTTCAGGTCAGCATAAAAGAACTGCAGGTGTTGGCCCAGGCTTGTCTTGCTGGACACCCGTCGGCCCAATCCATCATAATGGTACTGCACACTCCAGCCTCCAGGCGTCCGACTATAGGCCCGCAACAGCAGACCTTTGGAGTTGTACTCAAAGACATCGGAGCCACGCTGGCTCAGGATCCCATCCTCGTCAAGGCGGTACTGCACATCGCCCAGCCGGGTTATTCGATCGCGGAGGTCATAGCGCAATGGCAGTAGGCGGGCACTGTTACCTGGATTGAGCAGGTGCAGGTTGCCATTCAAGTCATAACTGTAGCGCCAGGCGGACCAGTCATTCACCTTGACGCCACTTAGCTGCCCGTCGCCATCATACTCATAGCGGTACTGTGTGGTGTTGGCGTATGGCCCAATTTTCAGTTCTCGCTTGATGACGCGTCCCATGCTGTCATACTGCACTGTCATCCAGTACATGAGGGAGCGGAAGATCTCGTACTGCACCTCCTTGATGCGCCCATGGGTGTCAAAGTGCTTGCTGAGGGTCATCACGGCTGTGGTGATGATCTGGTTGATGTCATAGTATATGACACCAAACTTTCCAAAGTGCTCGACTTTGCCAGATATCTCATCATAGCGATAGAGATCAACGGGCAGTGGTGTCTCACTAATGACAGGCTTCATGCTGGCAATACGGAAGCTGTTGTCATGGTAGGTGTAGTCAAAGCGGGCGTTGACCATGCCTTCCTCGGAGAAGCGGTAGATCTGCTTGTCTACAAGTGGGCCCATCTTGCGGTAGCGTATGGTGCATGAGAAGCTGCCACTCTGCAGATTGACCATTTTCAGGACGCCAGTGGTCTCGTCATAGCCAAATGTAACAGCCGTGCTATCATACAGGACCTCTGACAGTTTAGCTAACTTGCCATACTTGTAGAGGACCCGCCTACCGGTGCCCAGGAAGAATGTGGCCTGAGGGTGGCCGTCCTCGCTGAAGTCGTGGATGACCGAGGCATTGCTCTCAGGTGGGCTGTACGTATTGCGGATGTATCCAATGGACACGTGGGTGGACATGGTGTGACGCGCAACACTGGGCATGGTGACAGCCGTAACACGCCCAGAGGTGTCAAACTCAAAGACGTATTGTCTCTGACTCTGCAACAGTAGAACCATGGACTGCAAAAACAAAAAGACACATCAGCACTACTGTCATTGTCTTCATTGCCGTACTATGTGAGAAATGATGGCATGTTGATTTCTGACCACGTTAACAACACGTTGCTAATTCATGATATTAAGGGTTATAGTTTGGGGATTCACGCAATTGACTGGCTACTCACCTTGTCCAGGTAGCTGTAGCTCCAAACCTTGCCGTCGACAAAAGAACGCGACAGGATGCGTCCGTAGGGGTCGAATTCTGTCCTCTCACTCATGCTGCCCCGTTGCAGGCCGACGAGCTGCCCGGTGCTGGAATAAGACACGTTGACCACGGCCAAGCTGCTGCTGGGCAGCCACATAGCCGGACGTCCTTGGGTGTCATACATGATACGCAATGTAAACTTGCGGTGGTCATCGTATATCTTTTCTGTCCGGGTGTTTCGGTCAAAGTCAATAGATAGAAGGTTCCTGCCATGTGCCTAAAGCAGTCAGAGGGAAGAGGCAGGTCACAAAATACCAGCATTTATTAAAATATTTGGATAACCACAGCAACAAGAAACCTGAGCAGTGTTTCCCCTAGGTTTACAGCTTGGGGGGGGGGGGTTGGGGGTGCAGACGGACGTCGACAGGATTCATGTTCATGACAGCAGTCAATATAACAACTGAACTAAACATCAGAACATTTATTTTTATGACAATTATCCACAAAGTGTGCAGCTTTTGTCACTGCAGTGTATCTTTCTGGGCTTCTGGAAGAACATTTCTAGAGCCTCTTGATATGGGAAGTCAGAAATGTCTGGTCCATTTATTGAGATCCACATGCAGGCTGCAAGATGGTCTCCTTGCAGCCTATTGTGGATGTTTGTCTTGACCTGCAAATACATTAACTATTAGGCTTTAAAAGTGATAACTTAAAAAAGTGATAAAGCAGAAAATCCCAGAAACTGTGGCTGATACTTGCAGGAGAGCGAGTGTTGCCATCTTCACCACCCTGGGATTTTTGTCTGCTTTTCAGGTGGATGCAACATATTTTCCGACACGCTCTCTGTCCACTAGTGGGAGTATGCTCACCTGTGTGTGTGCGCACGTGTCTGTGTGCACGCATCGGGGCGGAACTCTGCCATGCGCGATACAGAGAGCAGAGGAGAATTGTAAACGCCCCATTGTATAGAGACAAAAATGACAAGCTGTTGTGTAAATAAGATAAATAACATAAGGCTATTTAGTTTGTTTAATAAAAGGACAATATTCTATAGAAAAGGTAACCTTAAATGACTTCTGGTATGATCTGGCGCTATATAGAAAATAAAATTAACTTGACCTTCGGGGGGGCACCCCCTGAATATAATGGTAGGGGAAACACTGCTGAGCTGATACAGGGAAGGCGATATGGCATCAGCTGCACTCACCCTCAGCTTCCTGCCGAAGACAGTGACCTTGCCCTTAGTCTGCTCTTTGCGCAGTCGCCATTCGATAGAATTAAGCCCATTATCTGTGGGCAGGGTGATGTTGCGGCGACCGACTGTGGGGCTGACGGACCCAGCTAATATGTGTGGTTCAGTATGGAAGCTAATACCCATTCCGTTCGCGTACATCACCCGCAGGGTGCCATTGTTACACAGCTGGTAGCTGTTCCTCACTTGATCTGTGGGGAATAATGGGGGTTCACAGGAGAGAGGGAAGGAAGCGGAAATGTAAAGGAAGTCAAACAGAACAATTGTGTGTTGCCTCATTTTTAAAGTCTGGTCACAATAATAAATGCTTCATCTCACTATGCCTGAGGCAAAAGGAAATCAGCTTTATCTTCCACGGATCCTCTCAGCTGCTCTAACAGCCCGGTTCAGGAGATGCCTTTTCAGGTAACAAACCCAATATATGCACTTGTCTTGCAGAAAACTCACCGGATGCCTTTTATTTCATTTACACCGAGTAACAAGATCAAATGCGGCTTTCAAAAGAAACCCCTTATAAACTGGAATCCTTTTATAAAGCGAATTTGTAGTCAAATTTTCGGTACATTTCAGTCAAGACAGAGTGCATTCTCAGATAACTTAGGGATTTTAGAAGGATGCTCAGGTGGATTTTTTTTAATAAAATTATTCTCCTATAGCACAAGGAATAAGCTTTGCAAGCTTTTAAGAACAGATTTATTGCATGGGGGGCTGCATGGAATTACAGAATTAAATCAGTTTAACATAACCAAGTAGCGCTTCCCCTCTACTAGCCCCTTGGGTGGAATTTCAAATAAATCTCAAAACTTTTTACTCTGCTAAGTAACTCTGTTAAGTTCCAGACACATAGAACTCAGAATTTATTTTTTGTGTCACACCATCCTGAGGGTCAGTGGGGGAGGAGGGGATACAATCATTCTTCTGCCTTTTCTGTCCATAAAACCGGCAGAGTAAGCTGTGGTGTCCGGACTAACGTGGTTCAAGGAGACACAGATTAGAATTTACTGAATCACAGGAGCGCATGGGGGTAGAGGCAGAGACTTGATGCATGCATGCATGCCCACACACACACATGGACACACATACACACAGACAAACACACACTCACACACAGACACAGGGACAAGGATCCAGCACTGATTTTTTTTTGATTGTGTACCTAACTTGTACACACAGAACCCCATGATCCGGAAAATGGAAGAGTACAAGAACATAAGAACATAAGAACTATACAAACAAGAGGAGGCCATTTGGCTCATCAAGCTCGCTTGGGGAGAACTTAACTAATAGCTCAGAGTTGTTAAAATCTTATCTAGCTCTGATTTAAAGGAACCGAAGGATTCAGCTTGCACTACGTTGTGTTGTATGTATATGCATATTAAGATAATTCTGTAGTCTGTACATATAAAACCTTCAGTACTTTAAACAACATTCATATGTCTTTCTTTGTTAAGACTTACCTTGGACTACGGTGTAGGACGCTTCCACAGATGAAAGGTTTGTGATGACAGTGACATCATCATCTCGGTTGGAACTTTCAATGTCGATGTTGATGGAGCGCTCAATCTCTCGGTGCAGGCTGGTGACCGTGCCCGTTGGGTAGGTGACGTTGGTCAAGCGGCCCTCACTGTCGTATCTACAGGAAGCAGAGATACAAAAATATTCCCTTTACTTGCAATCAGAAGTGACCCTCACTGGGACTTATTCAATAAGTACGCAAGTGCCTTCCAGCAAGCATCGTGCTGTGTTCAAGGGCACTGCAATTGTGTCATGACTGCAAGATTCACAGAACTTTATGCAGTCCTTTTTAAGAAAGCTGTACAGAGGCTGCAGTGTGCAAGTGAAGACACTAGGTGGAGGGAGTGAACTGCAAATGCAGTTAAAAGAGCCTAACCATGCCTGAGCTCCATATTTATACAATCCAAGAGCAGAAATTAAGATTACAAGCTGCAGTCTGCATTTCACTCTCTCTCTCTGCCTTTGGGTTGTTAGAATTGTTTGAGGCAGATCTTTGACCCATGTTTACATGCATAAACAGCCATAAGAACCACATGGCGCTTAGCATTGTCGACTAATGGAATATGTTTACATTAGACAAGCAGTAAAGCTTTCATTGTTTTTAATTTCCCTTTGAGAAAACAATGGAGAATGTTCAGCATGCTAACAATTAGTCTACATACCAAACACATACTTACTCATAGAAAGTAGTCCAACCTGTCTCATCAGCCTTGGTGGTCAAGAGACCAGTGTTCCCATCATAACCCAACAGCGCCACCTCCTGGTTGAAAGCAGAAATGGAGCGAAGGCTACCAGATGGGTCCAGGCCCAGTGTCACCACCTGGTTGTCTGGCAGTAGGACGAGCCTCAGGAGTCCACTGCTCCCCTGCCCTGCCCCCTCCCGCCGAATACGTAGAGTGTTGTTGCAGTTGTCGATGACGGTGGCCAGCTCTCCATCGGACCCATAGGAGAAGTTGTAGAGTGGCTCCCCAGTGACTAGACTGATGGTCTGTTGGTGTTGCCCCTCCTCACTGAAGATGTACAGCTCCTGCTCCTGTGGTGAGGCCACCTCATACTGCCCAATCAGCGTGGGGCCTGGCCGGTTACCATGAACGGCCCGGATGCGGATGTTGTTGAGGTCGGCAATGAAAAGTGTGCTGTCGGGTGACACGGCCAGCGATGTGGGTGTGTTGAGGCTAGCGTCAGTGGCATAGCCATCGTCTCCTGCAAAGCAGTTGCAGTTGACGTCGTTCTTACAGTCACACTCCGAGGCTGCCCCGGCGAGCAAAGAGATCTCGCCATTGGTGCTGACCTGCCGGATGCGGTTGATCTTCTTCTCATCTGTCTCAGCAATGTAAAGCACTCCTGTGTGTGAGATGCCGATGGCTGTGGCGCTCTCCAGTGCTGAATGGATGGCCAGCTTGCTGAGGGAGTAGTCGATGCCGGGCACCTGGCAATGCATGGGTCTGCCGGCGATGATGCTCACTTGGTGGTTCTCTGTGATGCGAAGGATGATGTTATTCTCCAACACGTACAGCGAGTTGTCCATGGGATTCACTGCCAGGTCGGTAGGCCACTCAAGACGAACCTGGAGATGGGACCAAAGAGCAGCTGTTATGCTGGCTTTCAAGTTTATACCTTCTTCCTTGCTGGGGTATTTTAAACCAGGAAACCACCAGCTGTCAGTCATGACTATCTGATACATCTTACATCAAACAAGGACAATCTAAGGAGTGGACATTCCTCAGATCAGGCAGCCTGGGAAGGTGAAGGACATGTTTTACACACAGCATAGCACGACAGCAGGCAGGAGAGAGAGTATTCTTTGAAGGCAAAGAGGGATCTCTGACCACAGATATCTAGGAGGGGTGCTTATGGCCCTCTCTATAGACTCAAAGACACCCCAGCCTATATGACTAGCTATGCCTGTAATCACTGATATCAGATCTAGAAGTTGCACAGGTACAGTTACTAAACCTTGGTCTGGACTGGGTGAGCTGCCTGCCAGGAGCACCTCATGTCACTCTGTAGCTGGTTCTTGCATTACAATCGATCTGATGTGGCGAGAAAGCAGGATATCCCAAAAATCTCTGGTGCCTAACCTGGCTGACATCCATGCTGGTGTCGCAGCTGAGTGGTCGCACAGCGGTAAGGTCGTTGGCACCTAGCAGCGTGGAGATGATGCCATTCTGGTCCACCTTGCGGATCATAGTGGCGTCTACAAAGAACATCATGCCGTTCTTATCTACAGCGATCCCTGTAAAGGAGAGATCAGCTAGTCAGTAGGCAAGACTCATAATACTCATTGATTGTCCTGTTCATCATCTCCTGCAAAGCTAACTGTGTGTCCTTCCTGGCTGCTGATCTATGATAACGGCTAGCTGGCAAACAAGGATGTCAGCGTCTTCCCCCCACCACTAGTCATAAACTCCGAGTCAACTTGTAGCCTCAGATTGGCACCAGAGAGAAACCACTTCAGAGAGACACAAGAGATTTTTGCAGACATGCTCCCTGAGGAGAATGCTCAGGCTAGGTGAGCCACATGAGATGGAAGTTGGCTGACTTGTGCTTGACTTTGCAAACCCATCAGGAACTTTGGAATGAGTTGTCTTCAATCTGACAGGGCAGCTCCTCGTTGTTCAGGAAAAATGCCGCATCGGAGGGAATAAATTTGACAATGACAGCCTTGACAGTTTGGTGTCAGATCGGAAGACACTTTTCCAGGCCATGACTCGATCAGCTGGCTAATTATTCTGTTTTCCTCCTCTCACCTAGTTCTGTCCTGCTCTTGTTTCTCAGAATATTTCACTTGTTTGTTAATTTACTTGAATGCAAAGAACAAATAAAACAATGGGCTGAATAACACCAGGTTACCATTGGAATTTTGCCTGGGACACTTGGTTTATTGAGAGTGCAAAGCAAGTCTTCCCAATCGACGGCACAGCCAGGCGAGGCTTCACTGCTGTTGACTCCACCCACAGCACCTGCTGAGGGCTACTCTCATTACTTACTGTCGCTTCCCAGAGAAGGAGAGATAAAACAAAGAAAACTCCAACTGACACCAGAGACTTTGATTCCCCACAGCCATACAGCAAATTAATTAACAGCTTAAGGGTTGAATGTTCTCTTTGATTGTGAGGCCTGACCGTCTTTGGAAGAGTTTTACAGAGCAATCTGGGTGTTGCCTTCACAACAAAGACGTGTCATGTGAGAAGGTGAAGGTCTGAACCAACCTGTTGTACATCCCCCATGCTACAGTGATTTTTCTGAAAGAAATGCTCAAAATACAGCATAACTAGGAAGGAATGGAAAGAAGATCCAGCTAGAAGCTGAGCCTTACTTCCCAATCCAGCAGGATGCCCCAATACCAAGCCAAGAGTTTCGCTCCAAAAGCCAGTTAAGCCCCGCCCTGAAGCATGCCTCCTCCCTTCCCAGAACACAACACCCCAGCCATAGCTCACCCTTTGGGCTCATGAGGGTAGCTTCCACAGCCTTGCCCCCATCACCACAGCGCTCATCGAAGGGTAGGCACTGCTCCCCGGTCCCCGCCACTACCTCAGAGTTGTCCGACAGCAGCCGGCCACCGCTTAGTGAGCGTGCGCGGTAGATCCTCCGTGAGTTTGTGTCAGAAATGTACAGGGCACCAGTCACTGGGTCCACCGCCAGAAAGTACTTGTGCGTGGGGTTGTTGCTGCGGGGAAGAGGCACACCAGGTTCCCTGGCTCAGAATCACTGTTTCTGCATCACACACTTGTGTTTACAGCTCTACTGAGCGAGTCTAGCTCAGCTACTGGCAGATTGATGCAATGTGTCTGTACTCCATTGCAGTAGAAGAGCTAAAATGTGATGGGGGAGAATTCAAGGCTGGGGCAACATGCAATTCAGATGGGACTGTCACAGAACATGCAGCCACGGCAGGAGTGGGGGGTCTTACCTGTGCCGAAAGTCTTTGTTTCTTGTAGGTAAAAAGGAAGGATAATAAACAAAGAGATGTCAGTAAAGTGACAAGCAGACAGGATAGTGACAAGCAGACAGAAAAGTGACACAGAGGCTAGATAGTTTCTTGTATAACATTAGCCAGGGATAATGGGATGTTCCATAGGTGGTAGGTCCAGCTTGTACTGGACAAAGCATTACTGGCTTACTGGGATGGCTCTGACCACAGCCTGTACTGGACAAAGCATTACCGGCTTACTGGGAGGACTCTGACCACAGCCTGTACTGGACAAAGCATTACCGACTTACCAGGGGCACACTGACCACAGCCTGTGCTGGACAAAGCATTACCGGCTTACTGGGAGCGCACTGACCACAGCTTGTACTGGACAAAGCATTACCGGCTTACTGGGAGCACACTGACCACAGCTTGTACTGGACAAAGCATTGCCAGTTTACTGGAAGCACACTGACCACAGCTTGTACTGGACAAAGCATTACAGGCTTACTGGGAGCACACTGACCATAGCTTATACTGGACAAATCATTGCCGGCTTACTGGGAGTGCACTGACCACAGCCTGTACTGGACGAAGCATTACCGGCTTACCGGGGGCACACTGACCACAGCCTGTACTGGACAAAGCATTACCGGCTTACTGGGAGGACTCTGACCACAGCCTGTACTGGACAAAGCATTACCGGCTTACTGGGAGCGCACTGCCACAGCTTGTACTGGACAAAGCATTAACGGCTTACTAGGAGCACACTGACCACAGCTTGTACTGGACAAAGCATTGCCAGTTTACCGGGAGGACTCTGACCACAGCCTGTACTGGACAAAGCATTACCGGCTTTCTGGGAGCACAATGACCACAGCCTGTACTGGACAAAGCATTACCGGCTTACTGAGAGCACACCGATCACCTGCTGTACTTTTCGTCTTTATTCCTGGAACAAATGTGATTCGATTTTCATAGCAACCCTAGCATCAATAAAAGTACATGTTCCGTAGGCAACAACAAAACTGTATGCCAAATACAATCTAAACTGAGGATCATTAAATACATACATCTCTGATTTTTTTTGCATATATTTATACTACACTAATAGTAAGTAGTAATATCAGTGCAAGCAAAACCTACTGTAAGTAAAACCTACTTTTTTCTGAGTCAGCCTCCATATGGCATGAAATTAAATTAAAAAAAAAAAAAATCCATACATAAAATGCCAATAGGTATTTAGCATCAGCATTTTGATCACCATTTACAGTGACTTACGAAAGTCTTCACCCCCCCTTGATCCTTGATGTTTTTACTGTTTTGTCACATTACAACCTGGAATTAAAAATGGATTTTTGTTTGTGTTTTACGTAATGAACTTAATGTAGTCCAAATTGTTGAAATGGAATGTGTGTGTGTATACACACACACACACACACACACACACACACACACATTTCGGTATATATATATGTGTGTATGTGTGTGTGTGTGAGAATGTAACCATACACATATATAAAAAATTTAAACTGGAAAGTTGTGCGTGCATATGTATTCATCCTCCTCAGGGGTTCACCAACTTCAGGAGTCACAATTAGTTGATGAAAGTCCACCTGTGTGCAATGAAAGTGACACATGATCTGCCACACGATGTCTGTATTAACAGACCTGAAAGGCCCCTGACCCCAAACAGATGGGAGAAGGTTCTCTGGTCAGATGAGACTAAAATTGAAGTTTTTGGTCATTCAGGGAAACGTCATGTGTGGCACAAACCCGACACTTTCCATTACCTGAGAACAGCATCCCACAGTGAAGCATGGTGATGGCTGCATCCTGCTGTAGGGGTGTTTATCATGGGCAGGGACAGGAACACTGGTCAGGATTGCAGATTAAGATAGCTCTACAAAGTTTTTTTTTTTGGTCTATGCATACCTGCATTTTGTTTTTTTCTCTTTATTTTTTGTGTCACAATAATAAATATTTTGCACCTTCAAAGTGGCATGCATGTTGTGTAAATCAAATGGTTCTAACGCCCCCAAAATCCATTTTAATTCCAAGTTGTAACTTGACAAAACAGGAAAAACACCAGGGGGTGAACACTTTCGCAAGGCAATGTATAATATGATAGACAAGCAGGAAATGAAGGTCAACAAACTGCAAACGCAAAATGCTTTCAAATCTGGATGACTCTACTTCCCTGCAGACAAATCTCACTGTAACAGAGATAAATTACTGGACTTCACTGCTTGGGGGCTACCATTACAATTGACTTTTTCTTGAAGTGAGGAAAATGTATAAATAATGTCAGGCAAAACGTCTGTCCATGACTCTCTCTTTGACCGGGTACATTGCTGTTTGATGTTTGGCCAATCACAGAATGTGGGTTAGAAAGGGCCAAGATCTTCTCATTCTGCCAGTGATTCAGCACAGTGGTGAAGAAGCAGCAGTGCTGGATAAACCCAGGTTCTCATGAAATAAATCAGTACTTCTATTTGTAAAACATGATTCCCATACAAGACCATCCATTACCAACATAGCGACACAATTGCTATTTCTGATACCTCCTAATTAAATGTGAACACCCATTGCCCCCAACCCCCTCTCAACCCTCCTGACTGCTGAGACCAACCTGAGCTCCAGGATTCCGGTGGTGTTCATGGAGGGATACACCCGACGTATGAAATTGAGGTCGCCCACGTAAAGGCTGCCGTCGATGCCTGATGCCAGGGCAACGGGGGCGAGCAGCTTGTTTCCATCGGCCAGGCCGTTGCAGCTAGGACAGGAGATGCTGCGCCTTCGGCCGTTTCCCATGATACTTGTGATGATTGGGGGCTGCTGGGACATGAAGAGGTTCTCCCCGCTGCCTTTATGAAGGATCCCTTAAAAAGGGAAAACATCCCATTTCAAATCACAGTCTGAAGGAGCAGCTGGATCTCTCATTTGATTGGCTGTGTTCCTCTCCTGCTCCTGGGTCTTAGCAGCTATAGGGCTCTCTGGGAAAATGGTACATTCTCATCCAGGTGATACAATTACTCTGCTAGCCAGGAGATTTGAATCCAGGAATTCTGGATGGAGACCCCTAATGCACTGAGCTACACACCAAGCATATGGGGTATTGACCTTACAGAAGCAAGCGACTGCTGGCCCACATGCACCTTGAAGAGCCGTGAGCACCTCTTCAACCTTCCAAAGCTCAGAGAGCACAGTGATGACAAGTGGCAAGTAAGGATTGCGTGACCTTAGATTTTTATTAACGTCAACAGTTATGTTATGAAAGTCGAGTGGAAGTCCATTAATCACTGATGACGGCATTAAAAAAACACAAGAGAAGGGAATGCTTTGCAATGAGACTCAATCTGTATTCAAAAAAACATAATGCACATGCTGACAACAGTTCATACACGTACCGTATATGGAACAGAAACAAGTAGAAACAGCAACCTGTTGCAGCTTAGTAGCAGCAATTTATGCAGCAATAACACTTATGTACTACAACTTCCATTTCAGTGTGAAAGAAGAAAGACTGAAAAGTTAGGTATAACCCTAGGGGAGGAAAAGAAAATTCACACCAGATCCAGCCTGTAAGCCTGCTCCTCACTGGCGTAAGGCACTTTCAAGTTCCTGGGCCATGTGGACCAAGGAACTGTAGTAGCTTTTGGCCACTTTCTTGCGTCGCTTTGCCACCACACAACAGGAACTGTAACCTTTATGCTGAATAAGCATGTGATTTCATACCTAACTACATTGCCACCACAAAACAATGGAGGATCAGTCATTTTGTTAATTATTTGTTGGCTACTGGAGGGGATAGATCATGATCAAATTGGGACACATATTTTATTTATAGGACCTGTGACATATTAATAATTCTTACTAAATTTGGTCAGCAGATTGATCTTTCATTTTCCACCAAATAAAAAACTATGTAATGTTATTCCATTAATAAGCACTGGCAAGGTTTTGATAAGTGATAGGCAAAAATATATTGGCTATCGATCAAATTTTCTGGTCATCACAGAGAATCATCACAGAGCAGTAAAGCCGACTTGTCAACTAGTCCAAGTCTGGGAAATCTTTTAAAAATATTTTCAGACTTATTTAGCTTAAGATGCTTCTGTGCATTTATGACTTACCATTTATGCATACACATTTAATTTAAGAATCTCAAAATAATAAGAGCATTTACATTTCTATAATCGCTTTGCCACCTGCTGTCCAGGTGTACAGTGCACTAATGCACATACAGTGTGATGATGCCACTTTGATTATAAGTGTAATATTAGCTGTGCAGCTGTTGTTCCGAAGCCCTAAACCCCTGTAAATCTGATTATGGTTACATGTGTCGAAAGATCTGAGATATGAAGCTTTCATTTCCTCCCCCTCTTGGTAGGACTGTCACCGGGGGCCAGAGGCATGCCAGCCAAATAAGGGGGCTCTCTTCTCATGGAGCCTTCCTCTGGAATCACAGGACCCAGTGGTGACACAGCAGAGTGATTGTTTCTATTTGGACTGAGGTCACACTAAATCAGTGTTTCTCAAATCAGTCCTCGGGGACCCCCAGACAGACCATAGTGGAGGTCCCCAAGATCTGGGTTTGAAACACTGCACTAAACTAGCCCAGACCATTATTATTGTTCATGAGGAACCTCCACAAACTTCCCAGAGTAAATGTATCCATCTGTGAGAGGTGAGCTCTGAGGTGCCCCCTGGTGGGCATGCTGACGTACCGCTGCGGACATTGAGGGCATGGTGCTTGTCGAGAGACCAGCTTCCCAGGCCGGAGGGCTCCAGCTCGAAGCCCTGCAGCACAGCCATCCGCTTCTCCCACAGGATCAGAGAGGGGCAGGTCTCATACTCGTAGCCCACAGACACTGGTAGGGGGAAAAACGGGAAGGGGTGGGGCACATGTGTAGGGAGGGTTAGGACAAAGACATGGAGAGATACATACGGTCACACCAGCAGATGCTGATGGTTCTGTCAGTAGGTCCAACTGGCTTATTGAGGTGATCTAAGTGATGTATGATTTTCTGATATTGCTTTCCAGTTGGCTGCATGGGCGCAAGATGGACAGCACTCCACACCTGCAGGAACAGACTTCGAGTCCCACCCCCAGCCCTCTGCATGTACAGTCTGCATATTTTTCCACAGGTTATCACTGGGTTATCACACAACTTTCCTCACACAGTCCAACACATGCAGTTAGGTAAAGCAATGCCTTTGAACCACGATCTGTGGTTCCCCACCTTGGCTCCAGGCTCACCGTGGCCTGGTACCAGATTAGTGGTTCTGAAGATGAGTGGATGGACTCATCACCTCTGCTTGAAACATCCAGAGTGGCTCTCCTGACTGTACTGTGGCCTTTCCCATGAAAGCACCAGTTTCATACCCCCTCCCAGCTCTGTGAGAACTTAACTCTGTGCCGGCCCTTATGTGTGGAGCCAGTGATGGACTCACTTTCCAGAAAGAGAGTACTACATTTGTTCTACGTAACTAAAAGCCACCTTCAGCTGTGCAGAAGCCCTGGCCTGTTGTTGCAGCGTTTACAGGCAGTCCGTGGGCTTCTCACCCCAACAGATCCGCCCACCTGGCTCTACAGGAGCGCCCCCTGCTCCTAGCATACTGCTGACAGGGCCAGTGACCCCGAAGGCCCACCCCTCTGCCCCCCTGCTGCACCAGGGCCCCAGTTTTGCCAGTATGGGTGAACGCTAATTCTACCTGGCATCTGGTGAATTTCTGATGTGAAAAAGCAAAGATGACTATGGCCACTTGATGGCTCTTCTGGGAGCCTCTGGTTTTATGGAAGTTACTTTACTGCTTTGAGACTGAAACTCAACTTGTTGCAGGCATCATAAAGTCTGGTGTCTACACCAAGGGCTTTCCACATCCCAGTACAACCTACATTATTTTTCTATTCCTTGTGAAGATTTCTTTGGAGGATTCATCCATTCTCTTAGAAGAGAGCTAATCTGGATCCAATTTCAAGCCTCCTTGGCCCACCTAGGCCCGCTCCTCTTAGCCCCACCCCCACTGGCCATGCCTCCATGTCACCCCACCCGACCACACCCCACCTCCCACCCTAACCCAGGTCTGGGCTCCATCCCCTTGGCTCACCGACTGCTTCAGACAGGCCGTAGACCTTCTGGCCGTAGGCGTCTGTCTTATCCCAGATGAACGTGTAGGCCAGGTTAGGGGAGGAGTGAAACCACTTCTGGAAGAGGTGACCCTCCACAGCAACCATGAGGTGAACTTTGATGAGGCTGAGGGGCACTGTGGCCTGGGTCATGGTGATTTTCAGCAGGGACCTGTACCCTGGGGTGCGTGAGCTCAGGTAGCTCAGCTTCAAGCTGGTTCCTGGGATTTCAATCTGCTCATGAAGCACCTGCAGGACCGAATGGCCATGAAAATTGATGAATAACTGTCCATGGGGGGGTAATGTGCTGTATTTTTGCCAGATGGAAGACAAGTCTCAGAGCCCTGATCTCTACACCTGTGTCTCAGGGATGATTGGCTTCTCCCCAGGGCGGGAGCTGAAGAAGGAGGAGAGAGGCGAGGCCACCACCACAGGGTCAGGCCGCACAAAGCCGCTGAGGTCGCAGCTGGGGATGGTGTTCTCCTCTGTCTTCAGCACCAGCGTGTCCATGGCATAGAAGCTGTTCCAGGGCAGCCATATGGTGCGCTCCTGGGTCAGGAAGGGTGCACGCTCGAAGTGCAGCGTTAGGGAGGCACCGCCATTAGTTATCAGGTCAAACCTACCATGGTCAACCGGAGGGAGGGACAGACAGGGATAGAGGGAGAGAGAGAGGCAGAGAGAAGGAAAGAGGGAGAAATAAGGAGAGAGTGAGTGATGAGAAGGAGGAGGGAAGAAAGGAGAGAGACGGAGAAAGAGGGACAGAGACGAAAGGAGAGAGACGGAGAAAAAGGGAGAAAGACAGTGGAATGGAAGAAGGAGAAAGGGAGAAGGAGAAAGAGAGAGAGAGAAGGAGAAAGGGAGAAAGAGAGAAAGGGAGAGAGACAGTGAAGGAGAGGGAGAGAGATAGAGAAAGAGGGAGAGTGAGAGGAAGAGAGAAAAGGAGAAAATAAGACAGTGGGAGAGAGAGAGAGAAAGAGAGAGAGAGGTGTGAACAAACAGCAGGGAAGAGCAGCCTGTGTTTTCATAAAGCTAACATTCTGTTCAGTATATCTGCCCATTGTGATTATTTCCTTGCGAGGATTGTTATGAGATCCATAAGAAAATACTCATATGTACATTAGTAGTTGCATTATCATGCAATGTTCACTATAATGAATAGAAGCCCATAAATAGATTACAAAGGATAGTATTCTGTGCCAGGGCACATCCTCTGATGCCACCTTGCCATTCCTACTCACGTTCCGTCTTGCCGCGTTAGAGTGTAGCCATAGTGGGGATACTTGACAAAAGACACATTAACCCCCACCAGAGGGGTCCCATCTGTAGTCAGGACCTGACCTCGGATCAGCGAGGCCAAGCTGCAGGGAGAAGGAGGAGATGCAGTAATCAGTCAACCACTCATGAGCATGAAAAGCAAGACCTCAGAGTGTTTTTTGGCCATAATGGGAACTCCCAGCTCTCCCCAGTCATGTTCCTTAAAAGGCACATTTCAGAGCTCCATGCTGTCCCCACACTGTGTGTGTGGGCGGGGAGCAGATGATCAAAAGCATATGCACAATACAGCCATCTGCAGTCATCTCCACCTACCTCCACATGGGCCCATATACCTTATAACAT
Source organism: Gnathonemus echidnorhynchus (assembly GCA_026776725.1). Taxonomy (NCBI): domain Eukaryota; kingdom Metazoa; phylum Chordata; class Actinopteri; order Osteoglossiformes; family Mormyridae; genus Gnathonemus; species Gnathonemus echidnorhynchus. The sequence goes on along the minus strand of JAODJU010000002.1, from coordinate 15,137,357 downwards.
TTGTTCAAATATGTGTCAATAAACCTCTACTTTGCCCTCCTTTCATCATGTGACACAACTGTTGACCATGTGACTTTAAGTAACATTCCGATGAGTGGTGTGTGTACACAGTTCTGTATGCTTGTACATTTCAGGCCTGGCATCCAAATAAGGAGGCCCGTCTGCATCCGTCTGTCTCGGCCCTATGGCAGCCATGCCTGGCAAGCAGTGTATGTGTGCCATCAGTATTTTGTTGGGTTGCTGACAGCATGCTACCATTCTTTGATATTCTTTGTTGACCCTATTTCAAAGTTTCACAGCATACTGATTACTCTGCCACATATTTGGAGGACTAATTGCATTCCACATATTATTTTCTGATTGGAATAGATATTCACAGGTGGCTGGTGTGAGCAACCATCAGCTTGGCCTTCAAAGAGAGCCTGCTCTCCCTGGTCTGCCTGGTCTTCACAGGGAGCCTCAAGTCTGCATGGTATTCACAGAGAACTTGCTCTTCCTGGTCTGATTTGGGTGGATATTTAAAGGAGGCTGGTCTGAACAGCCTTCAGCTTGGCCTTCACAGAAAGCCTGCTCTCCCTGGTTGTCTGACCTTCACAGAGAGCCTGCTCTCCCTGTCTGCCTGCAAAAATTAAAGCCTCAGCCTCTTCTGGACTTAACCCAGCAGGGAATCTGAACAAAAGAAAATTGAGGAAAATCGATCCATGCTGCAAGAGCTCCAGTATTCCAGTGGCTAAGGAATGCTCTGGCATGTTGCTGGAGGAAGGGGTGGGGTGTTTTTTGGGGAGGAGGGTGATCTGTACCTGGCATTAAAGGGATTATCTGCAGGGATGATGTGGGTTCTGTCCCTCCCCACGAGCATCTTCACCCTTTCATAGAATGATTTCACTTTCTGGGCCGATGTCTGGGTCTGCTGGATGATCTGCAGCGGGTCACGTGAACCACGGCACAGCGGATTGTTTTGGCAGGGAGTCTGGATGCAGCAGTCTGGGTCCATGCAGTCTGTCAACCCATCTGTAGGGGGCGACATGCTGTCAGTGAGTCAGCCACAAAGAGACATGCACAGCCCAGCCTGCACACTATGCTGCAGCACTGCTATCTATCTATGACTCAAACAGGAGTAAATTCAAAACAAATGGAAAGCTTTGCCACTTAATTGTGGTAATAAACAGTTCAATAAAGATGAATTTTGTGGGGATGCCGAGACAATATTAATTATTCAGGTTTTGCTATATAAGTTAGCTGTTATTTTCAGAAACAGCAAAACATGAGCTTTCTCAAAATTTGTCCTTGAGAATTGAACAAATATTTATATATTCATAGAAAACCCACACGTACATCTCGGCACTGGAGCTCCTTTGGAAGCATGAAGTCCATTACACTCACAAATAGTGACAGGAGTGAGGCAAGTAGCCTGAAAAGGCACCGCGGACGTCTGGATGGTTGCATTTGGCGTGTTTACATACAGAGCTGCTTTCAGATACGACATTGGGCGTACTGTGTGCATCGGCCGGTTCCTATTTGAACCCCCCCCCCCCCCGCGCGCTGCCTCACCTCCTTCATTGTCCTTGTTGTCTGCGCATGAGGTCTCCATGGCAACACTGCAGCCAGAGCCCCTCCAGCCCGTCTGACACTCACAGCGCCAGCTGTTCTGGCCCAGAGTGCACTGGCCGTTTCCATTGCAAAGGTTTGGGCATCCATCTGTGATGGGGTGGGGGATGGGCAGAGAAGAAAGCGAGGGGGGGAGGAGAAAATAAAATCAGAGAATGGAAGAACGTGCGAAAGGCGAAGAAGGGGTAGCAAGGGATGGGAGGAAAGAGAGCCAAGGAATAGTTTGGGCAGGTACATCCACTTGGCTGGGTGCTGTGGGTCTCCACACATATGCAGTGCAAACTATTCCAACCTCCACCCCCCACGCACCCCCCCTACCAGCACACATCCACTATGCATACAATACCAGTAACTGTTCAACACCCCCCAACAAAAGCAATAAAAATGACACACTGCTCCCCCCCCCCCCAAAAGGCTGAACACAAGGCGACAGATCTCATAACTGGTGATGTCCAGTGAATTCCCAGATTCCAGCATTTGGAGCAGACTGGCAGAGGAGGGGCCTCATTTACATCCTACAGACGGAGCTCACATCGACCCAAAATACACGCCCACTAGGAGGTAAACAGATTTCTCTATTCATTCAAAACAGGGAATTTTTGATAAAAGCATATGTAAAAGTTCCCAGATGACTAATATAATGGATTATTTTATTCTGATGGCATGAGTGTGGTGTTCCCTCATGTGAGAATATGATTAGGGTGTCTAGGATCTGTGGATGTGATTATGAGACTTCGAGAGAGGATGTGGGAGTTACAGGGGGGCAACAAGAAAAGATGCAATCTCAATGTCTGTTGGAAAATCACCTGTCTAATGGTTTTTCAGTACAAAAAATCCCTACTGTAAAGCTTTCTGGAGAAGTACTGAAAAAGGCTAATTTTTGCCATGGCCTGATTCCAAACTGTTTATTTAGAGGTTTGGAAAAGCTCAGCAAGGCATGAAAACAGCAAACTTTGTATCCTTTCTGCTGTATTAGCGGCCAGCTTAAGAGCAGGAGCCGCGGCAAGCTAGGTCTTAGCGGGATTTTGCAAAAAGCAGCCCGGAAAATGCAGGCAGAGTTGGGGCAGCTCCTGCAGCCGGAGGCCAGCTCTCACTACAGACAAAGGGCCCCCCTCTCACTGCAACTGGAGGCCTGCTCTCACTGCAGCCAGAGGCCAGCTCTCACTACAGCCAAAGGGCCCTCCTCTCACTGAGGCCGGAGGCCTGCTCTCACTGCAGCCAAAGGTCCCCCCTCCCACAGCAGCTGGAGGATTCCCCACACTGCAGCTGGAGGTCCCTTCCTTCACTGCAGCTGGAAGCCCCCTCTCACTGCCATCAGGGACAGATCCCTCTCACTGCACCTGGAGACAGCCCCCTCTCATTACAGCCAGAGGCTGTTCTCTCTCGCTGTAGCTGGAGGCTAGTTCTCACAGCAGCCAGAGGTGGGCCCCTCTCACTGCAACTGCCGGCCGCCCCCTCTCACTGCATCAGCCCTCTCACGGCCATTCTACTCAATTAGGGCGCTAAAGGTCAGCTTAAAACAGCCTGCCACAGCTCATTTCAAGATGTGGGTTCAAAGATCAGGACCCCCACCCCCTTTCATACAGCAGCACAAAAGACTTTGAGTGACATTTTTTGTGCCATTACACCGGCACCTAAAGCAAGAAACATGCTGGCTTCTGCATCATAAGATATTCCTGGTTCTTCTGAGATGTTTGTGTTTTTCCCTGCAGGGGGGCAACCACAATGTGCAAATGTCAGGTTCAGTGCCCTGAACCCCCATGTCTTTAATTAATCCGATCATCATTGTCTGGGAAATTCTGAATGCCACATTAACAGGCTGGCCTGCATAGATTTTCACAGAGTATTGGGCGATGAAAAAAGGCAGTTAGCAATGATTGCCTGTTAAATGGAGTTGCCATTTTAAGCAGCCAAGTACTTATGAAGTCCTTGGACAGCAAAATCCATAGCAAGCATCGATCGGCCTCCTTGGGCAGGGCAGTGCGGGCCTCTGTTTTAATGCAGAGGGCCAGTCGATTCTCCTCATGCTGAATAGAATAAAGTGAGATTTCAGAAACTATTAAATCAAGCCTCCAAAGAAATGCCGTCCATTCGGATGTAACACGCCAACCAAAGAAAAAAAGAGAATCTGCCATGGATCATGACTCAAAGCACAGAGAGCTCATGGAGGACCGTGCACTCTTCAGAGGCCTGTTCTGGAGGCTGCCAGCTTCGTGACCACTGGCAAGTGTGAAGAGCAAAGGTAGCATAGAAGCGTGTGTTAGGTGTGCTTTAGTCCTAGAAGGAACCCTAACGCTGCCCCTCCTGGGACTATCAGAGCTGCGAATCAGTAAGCAAATTGCCCCCCTTTACATGGGACAGAGAACAGCAGACAGCTCATCAATGCTCTCCTACTGTGCTGTGCAGCAAAATATTACCAGCACACTATGCACTGATTGGGTGGTTCATGCAGAATCAGCAGTTGCACCAAGCTGACCGTTGACTGGCACCCAAACAATTAATGAGGGAGTCAAAGAAGACTTTGCTTAACGCTAAGGGACTTGATGTTTTAGTCAGGTATATCACTGGACACCAAATAGCCAAACAAGAGCACTCTCTGCTTCAACTGGTTCTGCCTGGTTCTGAAATACCTGTCTTCAATAGCTGCTGGGACCTGGTTGGAGGTGAACAGAATGTGCATTATTAAGACCATAGCTTTGTAAGTACAGGCAGACCTGGGGGGGGAGGGGGGATTGCTTTGTGCCTTAGCCTTAACCCCTGGGCGGGGTGTGGGTCCACGTAGGCACCCTCCTCCTCTTTCCCACTGCAGGAAGTACCCAGTTCCCATGACATGCTGGTGGACCATGTCACCGTCTGCTCCACAGGAGCTCTAGTCCGACACAGGACACATGCATACACAGATACATCATCTCACAAAAGTGTCACCACTCTTGAAAAATCCCCAATTTCAGGCCATGATATAACAGAACACAAAGCAAATGCCGATTCCCCAATGGCAAAGAAGGGTGTATAGTGACATCCTTCTAAGCCTAAGCCTAACCCTGGTGATTCTAAAAGTACCGTCCTCATCACACCTGGCAGACACGTGACATCATAGCTGGAGAGGCAGCACCCAGCATGTCCTCATGTGCATTTATTCGATCTGCACAGAGACTGGAACCAGTTAAAACACTTCCTGACACGTCTGTTATGCCAATGGGGCCCAGGATGGGTGGGGCCTGCGTGCCCCTGGGCCTCTCCTGGTATGATACAGAGGCATCTTCTGCACATCCCCCAGTGCTGAAGGTGGAGCCTGAACCGTGGGAGAAAACAAAGTCCACCTGAACTGTGTCTGAAATTAGAATTCAAGCACTTAATTAGCATGACACATGGCAGGCGCCATCTAATCCTATTATACACGCCATTATACAGGCTATATGCAACACTGTGGAATGTTTATATAGAGGCCCCCCGTCCCAGAGTGTAATTAAACACCAAGCTGCATGTTTCTCTTGAGTCTGCTTCCCTCCCAACCGTGCTGCTTCAGCCTGCCATCCCAGCAGGCCATGCATTTTCTGAGGGTCAGTGGGACTCAAAAAAAACACCTGACTTAAAATTTTTTAGACCTGTTTCTGTGTCTCTGTGAGTGGATGTGTCTGTGGTGTGGGGGGGCTGGCAGGTTGCAGGAGGGCCAGCAGCTGAACGTGTGTCTCTGTGATGTCTGGGTAACATGCCCCCCCCCCAAGGCCCCAACCTTGCTGTCTGAAGGGGGCGCTTTCACATACTGGGGGTTAGATAGGTCCTTGAGCGGGTTTCTTGACCTGAATAAATGAGGTTGGCTGAAAAGATTAAGTGAAAGGCACTAATCTTTCTGCATGCTTCTGAAGGGGGGGTCTTGGACAGCCGGAGGCAGGGTCCAGCCACGATCATACCAAAAGTGTGGTCCCACTAACGCGGAACGGACGCAGAGTACTGTGATTTGGGGCCATCCAGTCCTTTAAAGCATCATCCAGCTGTTTTCGTCCAACTATCATGCTTGACAGGGACTCCCCCCGGTGGAGAGGGACTGGAAGGACAGCAGAAGTCCACCATTTTCATGGCAGCCATCTTGAGAGTCACCTTCTGCACAGGACAATGGAACGCCTATCAACCTACAAGGGAGCACCTTGCACAGTCTACTCCAGGGTGACTAATCCGCTTAGAGGCAATCTCATCCGTGCCCCCCCCCATCCTGCCCCACCCCGCCGCACCCCACTACATAACATAGAGAGATCGATCTCTACCAGCGTGGACACAAAAATACAACAGAATGCAAAAGTAGGGTTAGGAGATACAATACCTTTGTCAGTTTCATCCAAAAAGTCTGCATTAAAACAAAACATGAAAATGTCTAAACATGCAGCCATAAGAAAGGGAATCTCTGTGAATGCATTATGATGCTTGGAAGGCATGGAGGATGGGACAGCACACAATAGGCTTGGCAATGGTGGGGCTCTGGGCTGGAGGGGGGGGTCCAGACTGCTTTTAATGAATGCTCCCATTTTGAGGGTAAATAAAAAGGGGTGAAGAGTGGAGGTGCCCCTCCTTGCCGGTGACCCCTATGGTCAGGGAGGAGCATTGACCATGAGGTAATGGGAACAGCTGGCTCACGGCGATGTCAGCGGTAGAGGTGGGGGATACCCCCCCCATGCATTACTGATGATGGGGGGGAAGCGGGAAAGGAGGAGCCAAGTATGGCCCCTGCTTTCCCATAAAAATAAGGCTCAGACATTAAGGCATGTGGTTCAGGTTTTCCAGTCTCCTCACCCCCCAGCACCATGCATCCTGCCCTGTCTCTCACCACCCCCCATCCTCTGTTGCCTGCTCCCATAATCCTCCTGGCCTCTGTTGTAGGGATCTCCTTCATCTCCTTTGTCTCCCGCCCACCCAAAAAACCCCCACCCCCAGGGAGAGATGAGTCGTGCCTGGTGAGGGCCACGTTCCTGCCCAAGGTGTTCCTAGCATGCTGTCCCCCATGGCTGCCCCGTCTGGCTGTCATGCGCCGACGGGGTCCGCAGCATATCCAAGCTGCGGAGAAGGGCCTTAAACCCAACCCAGCAAAGGAGGCCCCTTAGCTCATTTCATTCAATTCATCAGAACTAGCTCAGCAGGATGCGTGGCACACCTGAGGCTATATTCTAGGGCTACATGGAATCAAGGCATGACATTGGCAGGCTGTCGGACAGGCCCCACCCTGTGGGTGGAGTCAAAGGCCAGTATAAAAGGTAAGTGTTTGGGTGGTGGCTAGGCATGTGCCTACCGATGGTACAGTGCTCCCCGTTCCAGCCCCGCTGGCACTCGCACTTGCCGTCCTTGCAGGTGCCATGCTTCACACACTGTGGGTTGCAGATGCGTTGGTCGCAGGCCGCACCCGTCCAGCCCTCCTCGCAGCGGCAGGCTCCCCCCATGCACACACCGTGGGTGCCGCAGTCGACTGAGCACACCTCTGTGGGGGGTCAGTGTAGACGTCAAGACAGGGGACCAAGTGATGAATATGTCAGACAGATGGGGGGGAGGGAGAGCTGGTGGGGTTGGTACTGACCCACAGAGCAGTCTGGCCCCATCCAGCTGGGGTCACAGCTGCAGACGCCGGTGTCGGGGAGGATCGCACCGTGGCCATGGCACTGGTCGGGGCAGAGTGTGCGGGCCAGCTGGCAGTGGGTGCCCCCCCAGCCCGGCTTGCAGTGACACTCGCCGTTGACACAGATTCCATTACCAGAGCAGGTGGGGTCCAAGCAGTCCACTGCGGGAACACGCACACTCACACATTTTTGTGTCTCTAATGTTCAGCCATTTCAACACTATGGAAACAAAAAGGCTTCTGTTCATCAAAATGCTCATACTTACACAAAAACGCTCCAAACATGCCCCCC
>JAODJU010000002.1:15091662-15124121 GCA_026776725.1 Gnathonemus echidnorhynchus | reverse complement strand
AAAATACCTAAAATGAACAGTAATCAGTTACTCTACTTTTTCAGTGGAAAAGTAATTTAATTACAGTAACGCGTTACACCCAACACTGATTGTGGCCATGCTAATTATCTCAGAATTAACAATTAGATAGGCTGAAGTAGATAAGGGGAGGTAGGACGTGAGATGTGACAAAGAAACACACACGCACTCACATGCATGCGCACACACGCACATTCACACATATAACACGCACGCACGCATGGGAATGGATACATGCACACACACACACATACACTCACATGCACACGCACATACACATGTGCGCGCACACATACATGCACACACACACGCACATACACTCACAAGCACGCACACGGGCATGGACACATGCACACACATACACTCACAAGCACACACACTCACACACGCACACACACACACAGCTACAGAGAAATATCCACACAAGCAGCCATGACTGCTGGCAACACAATGGTCACTCTGTCCTGTAACTAAAGCTGCCTCCATCAGTCTCTCTGACGTACAGGTTAGTCCAAGTGTCACAGCACAAGCTGAAGTGATGAGTAATGAAAGAAAGAGAGGATTGATTGGGAGAGGAGGGAGCAAGGGACGTCTTATGGGGGATAACGATGGATGTGGGATATAGAGGCAGGGCCTAAGGATAATGGTGGGCAGGGCTTCAGTATGGGGGGCAGGGCAGACAGGCAGTGAGCACGCACCTGTGCGTGAGAGGGGGGCAGGCCTTTGCGGATGTAAACCCCGAAGAGCGCGTCTCTCCCCAAAGAGATGTTGAACTTGAGGAACTGTGGCTGGGTAAGATGCAGCAGAGACCTCCAGAAGATGCCGGGGGGCACCTCCTGGGTCACCCTCTGGTCCACCTCCAGGTCGCCGGTGTCAATGCTGCTATTCTGAATCGGCCAGTAGCCTGAAAAAGATGGGAGGGGCATTCTGACCCTCAGTGGGGAGGAGGCTGTCTAGAGAGCAGATACTAACTGTTAAAACAGGTTCACCTGCCACGAGTATAAAGAACATTCCAAAAACTGCCAAAATTGAACTAAATGCCATTCCTCCAGGGTGGCGGGGTCACTGTCGCATTCAAAAGTTCATTGAGTTTGACGATCTTAGGTCTTTGAGTAAGGATCTGACTTAACCCTACTGTTGGGACTTCCATCTGACCTTTTCCCTGTGCTCCTATTGGTCCTAATTCTCCCCAGCAAATATCTGTCTGAGTTACAATTGACTTAGTCATAGACAAAAACATGCTTTGATAGAGCATGGAAAGGCTGCATTCGCATCATGACTTCAATCCCCCTGTGGTGCGGTGACACATTTCCAGCGACCCCAGGAGAGGATGGCTCATGGTGTACAAACAAGCAACTCCTGAGACACACGCACCATTCACCTGCAATTGGGTCAGATCTGTGCTGGAGACCAGTTGCCCTGACAAGGAAAATCTGTGACAAATGGTGAAGGAAATAAAAACAACAGGAGCAGCAGGAAGGCACAGCAGAAGCACCAGGAGACGGCACGGTCCCACTCGTTAAAATCAAGTGAGGCGAAGAAACGGGAGGAAGGAAGGCAGCTGAGCAACAGAGCCAGAGAAAGAGAGCGCACCCCCGGGGAGTCGGAGAGAGAGAGAGTGCGCCCCGGGGAAGTCGGAGAGAGAAAGCACGCGCCCCATGAGAGTCGGAGAGACAGAGAGAGTGCACCCCAGGAGAGCCGGAGAGAGAGAGCGTGCCCTCGGGAGGCAGAGAGAGAGTGCACCGCAGGAGAGCTGGAGAGAGAAAGTGTGCCCTGTGGGAGCCGGAGAGAAAGAGCATGTAATGGGGAGGCAGAGAGAGAGTGCACTGCAGGAGAGCCAGAGAAAGAGAGAGAGAGTGTGCCCTGTGGGAGCCGGAGAGAGAGAAAGCGCTCCAGGGGAGCCAGAGAGAGAGAGTGTGCCCTGGAGAGCCAGAGAGAGAGAGAGAGTGCCCCGAAGGAGCTGGAGAGAGAGAACACACCCCGGTGGAGCCGGAGAGAGAGAGAGTGCACACTCGAGAGCCAAAGAGAGAGAGTGCGCCCCAGGGGAGCCGGAGAGAGAGCCCATGCTCAGTTCCAGTGCAGCTCTACACTGCTGCTGTGGCTCTTACAGCACCCCCACCCCAAAAGGCCCGGGACCAAACATGCTCCCTGACCCTAGTTCACTCACCTAGACTGAGCTGAAGAGGGTCACATGGGGGATTCAAACCCATGAGCGGCTAGGCAGGGCACTGCCGACCATGCCACTCTGGACGGGGTTTACCCCCCCAAGGCCCAGGGTCAAACCTGCTTCCTGACCCTGGTACACCAATCGAGCCAGAGCTGAAGAGAGCCACGGGCAGCAGCAGCAATGCTTAGGATGAAGCGGGTATACCTGGGTCATCAGCCCAGGTACAGTAAATCGCTGAAGTGGCCAAATGCCACCTCAACCAGGCCGGGCCAATTAACAGGAGCGAACTCTGCTTTCATAATTTTCCCTATTTTCGATTGCTGAATGGTGGGACCCCCCCCCAGCCACACGAAACTTTCACAAAGATACACACTTCCTGTTTTTATCACCTCCCTGTTCCTCCTCTTTTGGGGGAAAATTAAGCAGGAGTGCAGCTCTTATATGAAGCTCTTGTATGAACTCCCCCACATCACTTATCGAATCTCTGTGATAGGGTTTTATTCTGAAAACATTAACGGCCCCACAGTCCTTCCTAGTCCTGCTTCAGCTCTTCACAGCTACCCACCTCATTCTTTAACAAACTCACAATGATGGGGACATCAGAAACTGAGCAGATCCCTGTGGTGGACGACCTGTTACAGTTACACAACTGTCTCGCTGCATGGTCCAAATTCAACGGGTCATGAAACGGAGTCTGACAAAGCCCCACAATGTGGTCATTCTCTGGGAGTGGGAGACCTTGGCAATGCCTGCTCCTCAACATGCCATCAGCTGCTGAAAGCGGCTTCTGGTGGAGAGGTCTGAGTGGGCTAAATGATTCCTAACATCCACTCCTCCCCCACACACTCCTTTTTTGCTGTGACACCCCTGCAAAAGCAGCCTTATCCTGCAGGAAATGATGTACATGCAGGGAGGTGTGATAGCATGTACTCCTCACTTTGGGGCCAGAATGGGGGTATGCTCAGGACAGTTGTCTGGGGTAGTACCTTGTAAAAAGATTAATCAATTTGATGGGGACCAATCGTGCAGTAAAGGTCACGTAGGTGGTGTCACAGGAGGTGAGGAAGCTTCCACAGTCAGGAATCAGAGATCCCTCAAAAACACTTAATCTATATCTGCGGCTGTGCGTGTGTGTGTGTTCACGGTAGGCTATTTTTAAATGCTTTACAATGTTAATTCATCTTGATTCAGGTGGGTCATGTCGATTTCAAAGACAATCAGCCACTCGGAGTAGGGGGATTCAGGGGAATAAACATGTAACAAGAGGAGCATGACGGTGGCAGCCCTTTGAATACTCCCCCCCTTTGGTACACCAATGACCTGGATTTGCTTTGAGGTTACTTCTTTGTTCAGGTACTGAATGATTGGCATGTGAAGTGATCTACTTCCTATGAAGGACTGGGGTCACCTGATTGGCTGTTAGCATTTGTCAGCACAAAGCCGTTCTTACCTCTGCCTCCAGAGGGCATTGCTGCCCCGTCACTGTTCCCCGGCAGGACTGGGCTGATCCCATTGTTGATCACGTGACTGTTGGCTGGCTGGAGCTGCCAGTTTAGTCCAAGCAAGTTCATGGCTGAATGACAGAGGAGAGGGAAGAATGGTACTGGTCAAGGAAGCAGAATGCACTGGCACTGTGCTACACCTTATAATAGGGTGCGCTGTAATGGAGGGAGGACATGCTGCGAACAGCCATTAGGTCAACAAAAAACTGACAACTTCACAATGTTTCACTTCTCAAAAGCTTGTTAAGATGTACATGTTTAAATGGACGGCAAGATATGGAAATGAGGCCTGTGGGTGAGCATGACAGGTGCTTGGCGTCTTGGTCGCTGTGTGATGTCAGCAACCAAGCAGGCTGTGGTTCACCCCGGAGAGCGTGGGCCAGCCAAAGCCTCAGGCCCGGCATGTCTGCTCTTGCAGGTAATCGGTTACCTTGGCAACAACAGGCATCTTCTTCCAGCTACTGCACACACATGCAATTCCCCTCCCCACACCTTGCTGAAGGGGGCTGAACATCAGTGGCTGTGTCCCTCCCTCTTGTATTATTCTCATCAACCACGCGCTGAGGAATTGCCACTGTAAGCAAATGCCGGTGTTTTCTGCCATTTTCCTACCACAGCCTGTGGCTCACCCCTGTGCGGGGGGGCGGGGGCAATCTCGCAAGGGCATGTTTATCTGGGAGGCTTTACACAACCTCACGTGTTAAATGGAGAGAGAGGGCGTCCCTGTTTGCCGCAGTTTGGGGCCGTTTTGCTTGCGATTAATCTCATTCGCTAAATTCTGCTGTATTCCACTGCTTGTGCATCTGTTTTGACAACCAGACAAAAATCCAAAGAATGCAAGCCGATTGTATCCATGGCATCAAGAAGTGATACGTGGAGCGTATCACTAACATATACTTGCACGGGCTGTTTCTCCCTATGAAAGACACATTGACCTCTGTTGGTGGGGCAGGTACCCAGCACCCAGTGCGTGGTTCTCTCTGATTTCACACAGCTATCTGCAAGAAGGTTTTGCTCCCAGAGCATTTTTGCTCTGTAATGAAATACGGACAGCATAAAACTGACAAAGACGGAAGCGCCCCCCCGGAATATAAGTTTGCATGGCCGAAAACATCCAAGTAAGGAGGAAAAAAAATCAATAGGCCACAAGTTTACTTGTGATGGAAAATCCATAAGCATTTGTGTTGTGTTTTGGAGAGGCGATGTCTGAGGCATGCAGGTCTGACGTGCTACACTAAAGGCAGAGACACACACGTTCTCGCTCTGAAACACACTCATACCAGGCCTGGCCCCTATGCCACTGCATATCGCACCTAAATCTCATCCCACAAAATCCATTTTCTCTCCTTCCCCTTCACTGTAAGTGCACAAGCTTGTTGGGGGGGGGGCATGTCAAAGACAAATGCTGTTCCCCCGGGCTGGACGCGCACCTTTGTCAGATCCTCTATCCATCACAGCAAGACAGGCTCCGTTCTCTACCTCCCCTACGAGCTCGTAAACATCCACTTCCACCAAGCTGTCAGCCCTCCTTCCCTGATGCTCTCCATTCTGACCATTCGCTGTGGGAGTGGATGATCGACGAGTGAGTGGCATCCTGCGCTCCTGCCATCGGCCAGTAGATGCCACTCTTCACCGAGCTCAGCACTGGTGAGGCAGACTCGGCAACAGGCTCCTCTGGAGAAGGACCAGGCACACAGAGGCCTGTGCTCACGCCTTACGCTCCTTAAATCTGGCTTTATTGCTGCTGCAGTGTGACCCCATCAGGTCAGGTACTCTGCAGACTTTTTTCAGGCAAAAGACAGCACTTGAGGTCCTCTGTCTTCCTCCACAGTGAACCCTAAATGGCCGTTCTCAGTCTCACAATGCAGCCATGTGAGGTACCCCATGTAGGGATTGTGGGGCTTTATTATTTTGGGTGAGCTGATCCTGGTGTGGGGGCTTTACCACTGTGGTGTGAACCTAGTGGGCTGGGACTGTGAAAAGCTCATTTTCAGCCTTGGAATAAATATTCACAGAGAGGCCTAACTAGAGGCGTTTGATTAAAAATGAATGACTTGGCTCATGATGTTTTATGTAATCTCTGTGTATAATTCACCAGCTCAAAGGGGTCCACAACATCACCTTCATAAAACACAGGCATCACGCTTGGCATCCTCCAGTCTCCCTCCGGGTGCAGTGACACTGTCACATACACACAGACACACACTTGCACTTCACAATTTCTTATTTTCAGCCTGGGGGGGGGTGTTAACCCCTGATCAGCCAATCAGAGACCCGGGACACGTGCGTGTGGAGCTTGCGGGGTGACATGTGCGGGTTGGCCCACAGCTTCACAGTGGCTTCACACAAAGAGCACCGGGGTGACTTCAGGGTTTACTTAAAGAGGAAGGGGGGCAACCTTATCATTGGTCGATGATAGGTTTTGAATCAATGAGTGACAGAAAGGGGGCACCCCGAGGGCCAATCAGCTCTGAGCTGGGGCCTTGTGTACACCCTGAACAGCGCCCTGCACTTTTGGTTTCTAATGCAGCTTCCCTGCTGCAGACGAATGTTAAATACAAGAAGAATAACACAGTAACTGTGAAGAACAGTGCTGTCTGTGACGCACACCTGTGGGGCTGGGCAGGGGCTGGGGGGGCAGGGGGTACAGGTTGACATTGACTGCCTTGATCCGGTCACTTCCCTGACAGACGGCTAACGAAACCAGGACATGACATGCTGAGGCTCCACACTGAAGGCATCAAACAATTAAGCTGCCATAATTGGACTAGGAAGATCTCATATTACTTAAAAGATCATTTTCCCCATACCTTATTTTTGCAATCTCCCTTGGCCTTCCCAATAAATGTATATTAACTGTTCTAATTTACCACTAAATTAACGAGACTGACCTCAATCAGAGCACTAATTGTGAGCTGAGACTGCTATGGCCAGCTCCCTAATTGGTTTAGGGCTCACAGAATGAATTTTGCATGTGTTCGCCATCTCCAAATGCCCCCCCCAAGCACACATTGGTTCGCTTTTAATCATTCTGCCTCCTCCCTCTGCATTTAGGGACACCCATGTTCTCAGTTTCTGTGCCACGACTATGAAATCTGCTCCATCGGTGACATATGAATGGCAGACACATGCCTGCATGTGACGATGTCTCTATCTGGTTGCTTACTGCACTGAGATTAGCTTGGATATTTAAAGGAAGCACTTGAACACTGTCGGCCAGGCCGGCGGGGCGGTGCGGGGCGGGCTGGTGTGGACGGCACCTATTGCGCTTGGAGGAACGTCTCAGCCACGACCAACAAATACAGCCCCTTGGGAGCTGGTTTGCAGACAAAAAAACCTTTGTGCAGAAATGCATTTGCTGGTGTCTGAAACCTCTCACTGGCAGCTTCAGATTGGCCCCTCTCCCTCCCAGTATGGGGGCCGGGCTGCAAGGGCCGGCAGACACGGCCTGGGCCGGGAAAGAGGGCAATGGGAGGCAGTGGTGGAGGACTTTGAAGTAGCAGTACAAAGTGGCGGCCAGCCTTTAGGGCCATCGTTGGCAGCGCCTCCAGGTGCAGGCTGGGACTGGGACCTGTTAGTGGAGGTCTGGCCCTAGTCCCTTAGGCATTGGAGAGAAGAAGAGGGGGATGTGGTGGTGGTGGGGGGGTTCACAGCTTCAGATGAACTGGTGATGAAAGAAGTCATGCAGCTCCCCCTGCCTCCCCCCACCCCGAGGGAGAGCTATGAACACAAGTGATGCAACTAACCAGCAATTCAGTGTAACTCACAGGTTAAAAGCAAGTCTGTTAATGAATCTCTCTCTCTCTCTCTCTCTCTCTCTCTCCCTCCTGCTTCTTCTGTTCTCTCTCCCGTTTGAAAATACAAATAACAGTCACGCCTCCTTTCTGCACTAACAGACTAACAAAACAGACCCGAAAAGGCATCGTTTCATTTGAAGTCCTCCGGAAAAGAAACATCATGCATTAATACGGCGATAATGAGCAGACGGAGCCTTGCACACAGAAAATATTTTGACACTCTGTCAGAATGTCCTTAATATTTTAATATCTGTTTTGTCAAAATGTGGTTGGAGAGAATAATCGATTATTAGCACATCTGAAACGGTGTTGTATAAATTGCAGGATTTATGCTTTTTTTGCAGAATCTATAACAATATGCACATAAAAGTCCATATGTGCTGTGACACATTACACATAAAATGCTGAAACAGAGAGCTGGCAAACTGATTTGTATTTCACAAGAGGATGCATTATTTCTGCTCAGGGACTTTAGAGATGCATGCTTTTCTCACGAACTTCTTCAGACATACTCTCTGTGCTCGGCTGACAGAGTCGAATCCAAACTGATTTGCTTCACTCAGCTGATACCAAAGGGCACATGACTCTGCAGTGGGGCATCAGGCCTCTGTGATGTCCACCCGCCCCCACCACACTGTGATGGAGGTGTTTTCCCACCCTCTCTGTGCGCCTGGCTGCAAATTAAATAAAGTCCCAAAACGATCGGCTGACAGCGGCTGTGATTCTCATTTCCTGAATGGATAAAGTGACAGAATGGAACCCTGGATCTTATCGCAGCTCTCCTCTCATGACCCCCCGGCCCCCCCATGCAGTCGACAAATAAACGTTACTGACAGGAAATGAGAGGAATGCAAATCCCAGTCTGAGTGATGGCTGGCTGCAGCACAAGCAGGAGATCAGTTAGCTTGCTTCTAACTTTGTGTATGTGCTGTTTAATGACAAACAGCAATGTGCGGCTCGCCGTAAACATGACGCCGAATAGCGTCTGAGGGACCCTTCCATGGAAACCCGAAGCCGATGTCTCAGTGACCCTCTTAACCTCTCCTCCTTCTAATGCACTTTTGCCAGCTTTGCACTAACATGTAATCCATTGATTTTCTGAACACCTCGTCAAACCAAAAGTAGAAGCAGTTACGTAATTAAGACTGCATCATGATAACTGCCATTTTAATGAGCTTGGAGAGAAAGCGGGAAAGAGTAAGGATAAGCATAGCAGCTCCCGTGTCAGTTTGTGTGTGTGTTGGTGTGTGTATGTTTGTGTGTAGGCGTGTGTATATTTCATGTGTGTGTAGGCATGTGTGTGTGTGTAGGCGTGTGTGTTTCTGTGTGTTTCAGCGTGTGTATGTTTGTGCATGTAGGCATGTGTATATTTGATGTGTGTGCAGGCGTGTGTGATTTCTCGTCTCCGCATCACACATCTCATAAACTCCAGTGATCGCATTAACTACATGCTGCAAGACTGACGTGAGTTGGGCAAATTCGCTTTCTTCTTAATTCAGCCCCTAGTTATGCCCATGAAGTGGTCTGACATTCGTCCATCTCAGAACAAGGGGCTTTTTCAGGAAAACATCCAGCTATGCACCACAGTAAAGTAACGTGTGTATGTTTGTGTGTGCAGGCATGTCTGTATTTAGTGTGTGTGTGTAGGCATGTGTGTGTGTTTCTGTGTGTGTCGGCATGTGCATGTTTGTGTGTGTAGGCGTGTGTGTATTTGGTGTGTGAGTGTGTGTGTGTAGGCGTATGTGTTTGTGAGTGTAGGCGTGTGTGTTTTTGTGTATGTGTGTTTGTGTAGGTGTGTGTAGCCGTGTGTGTTTGTTTGTGTGTGTAGGCATGTGTGTTTGTGTGTGTGTGTTTGTATTTGTGTGTGAGTGTGTGTGTAGGCGTGTGTATGTTTCTGTGTGTCACTCAGCCTGAGTAAGCTCATGAGATCAGCTTGGCCACTTCTGCCCTGCCCCCTGCCCCACATCTGTGACTCCCATATAATTCCTTCCATTTAATTCAAACTGATATTTCAACTCGAAATGTTTGCAGATGGATTCTTTCAAATACGCAGCTCCGTCTCTGCTCCCTCTATTCCTAGAAATTCTGCTTTTCCCTTCAGTGAACCAGTGTACCCACAGTCAACATCCACCAGGGTGGTGCTGTGGAGTTGTCACATCTAAATAATGAGAATGGGGTAGAATGGAGTAGAATGGGGTTGAATGGGTGTGTAGGGGGGGAGACTGGCAGTTAACCTGTGTCAGCTGCCCTCCTTGCAGCCATTGAATTGTCCATATGGGATTTAATTGATTGCAGACATCAGAGAGAAATTGACCTTAATCCCATTTCATATATCTGTAGCAGCAAGAAAAAGCAGAAGGAAATGAAATAAATCAATTTAATACCTTCAAAAAGGCTCATGTATTGTTAATAACAAAACGATGAATGATCTCTTTCCTTTTTTAAATGCGGGTTAATGTTTTTTCTCTCTGTTAACGTTACCATTCAGCAATCAAGGGGAACATGCACTGAGCTCAGCTCTGCTAGTACCGAGGCCTGTTTACAGGCATAAACAAAGGCGCACGGCTACAGCAAACCAGCCTTGTTCCAGACGGTCCAGTGGAAGATCAGACACCCATGTTTGTCCAGGGAGGGTTTTCAGTGGGCACTGAAGATACAGTATGAAGATGAATGAAGGACCTGTGGTTAAGGGGCACATGACCCCCCACCCCCCCATCACTCGTGAGGAGGCAGCCTGTATATACAGTGATAGCTACCAGGCCGAGTCCGCAGCATGAGGGCTGAACCGCCATAGTACCCCACTGTCCTTGACTTGATGTAAACGCGTGTGTGGCCCCTGAGGGGGACATCTGGCGGGTTTGTAAATAACAACATGGCCTTTGAGGCTACCAGAGGCTACGCTGAAGGAGCAGCTGCAGCTTGAGGACCTGAGTTTAACATTCACATTCCCCCCACTCCTGTGCGGTCCGCTCCTTCTACCGGCTCACCGAAAATTAATAAAACAGGACGGCTTTTTAAATGGCTATTAAAATCTTATAAAGATGAATCTTTTATTCTCCCTCTTTCTATTTAAGCAGAAGTACGTATTAAAAGCCTCCTCACGCAAGCTCACTCTTTAATTCTGTTGGGTATTTATCTTGTGCCTCTCATAAATCTAAAAGGCCGGAAAAATCCCCCCAAAGAAAAAGGTCCTGAAGCTCCCCCCTGTGACCCCATGACGGGTGAGGGTGACCCTGGCAGCTACCCCCCCGCATGACGGGTAAGGGCAACCCCAGGAGCCCATGATGATGGGTACGGACGGCCCTGTGAGCCGGCACCCCATGACAGGTGAGGGCGACCCCAGCACATGCCCCCACCCCCCCATGACGTGTAAGGGTGGCCCTGGGAGCTGGCCTTGCTGACAGCCCCACCACAGCCAATATCAATTTCGTATAAACACCCGGGATGTTTTCTCATCAGCCTGGAAATACAGCTGCCCCGACTTGTGTGATCTTGAGAGCAGCCTTGATATATTGAATCACCACCCGATGTCCTGTGGGGTTTTTGGGTGAGGGGGGACCGTCACAAATCACGCTCTGGGTCACACGAGTCTGGACAGGTCCTTGGCAGCCCAGGTCAACCCCAGCCAGCTGTGACAGTCCGTCTCCTGGGTAACGGTGCTGATTGTTTTCCTTGCTACCAGCACCTAACAGTCAATATTTTCGAGCGGTCGCCTGTGAGGTGCCGACCACATGAACAACTGCCCAGGACCCCAGGTTCTGTGGAGGGCTCTCCATTAGCAGAATTTATCCTGATGAGCAAATTAATTATAAGAAGATTACTGGCCTTGATTGCTTAATATAATTAAATTATGCTCAAAAATAAACAGGGAAAAAATCACTTACTGACGTGAAGGTCAGGATCTGAAAATGCTTGGAAAAATGAGTCAGTTCCGGACAACGGGACCTAATGGCAGGATAAAAATATCCCGGCAAAGTGAGTACGCTGATGCAGCTGAAGGGCGTTTGTCTTCTGGTGGACTCTGACAGCCACCACATGGCACGTCACCCCATGATGTACGACTATCCCTGGTCCCCGTCCCAGAGGTGATATAAGCAAGAGCTCAGGGCTCGAGGATGCGACGGCATCCACGTGTCTTTGTCTGTGGCCGGCCTATCATGCTCCCATTGCCCTTGAGGCCCAGAGCAGGAGCAGGATGACCACAGCGTGCTGAGATCTATCCTCCCTCCCTGCTCCCTCTCAAATCAACCGAGAGACTAATCACACTACTCTTACAGTAGATAGGCCTCTCTGCACAACATGAAAATAGGCTGTACCTCCCACATTAGGACCACACACACCTGTATCCTAACAACCAGCCTCTCCTCAGCCCAAGGATGGCCTCAACTAGTGCCTTTCTACTCTGCAATGAGAAAGCACTCTTGCTCAGCCCTGAGGACACGCGCCATAAACCCAGCCTGGCCCGCAAGACACTGAATGGATCCTGGAAGCCAGAGGACTTCAAAGCATCGCTTTAACCCCAAAGCTGCCACTCCTGAAAGGCTGGGATCCTGAGGTGTATTCAGTCGATGCTGGAGGTGCTCAAACTGGAGCCTAGTGAATGTGAAGCTGGCTCTGTGCCAGATCTCGGAGCTCGGTCTGCTTGGCCTGGTGGACGGTGGCCTTCTAGGATCAAAGTTCATTGTGAAACCAACTGAATAAGAATTCATCATCAAAGGACCATGCACAATCAACCTCAGGAATGTAGGACAGCAACCAACAGACAAAACAAGGCATTCTGCTGATTCTTCCTTTTTCATGTCCAAGAATATTTTTTGTCTGTTCCATGGGGATAGGCGTGCGTGACAGAAAGGGGTCAGGGACACATCTGTCCTGAATAATTTTTTTGAGGGGGGACTTCAGTTTGAGAACAGTGTACAAAGCCCTACACTGCTGCCCCCCCCCTTCCCCTACCAGAACATCACATAGACAGAGGGGCACCCACTGGACTATCACACAGAGACAGGGTTCCTGACTGTTACGGCCTCCTGGCATAAGAGGGTGGATGTGGACACCTGACATGCCCTTCCCATCATGCATTGGTCTCGCTGAGAACCAATCCAATGATGACACCTATTTTTACCTGGTTATAAAGCCTGGACCAGCTTCAGCACTGTGGCGGCATGGGCTGCTCAGATCCTTGTTAGACTTGGTGTGTGTTGACTATGTGTCTGTACCTTTTGCCTATTGAGCATTTTGGTTGGGTGAACTACCATTTTTGTTGTCCACTGTTCTCTCCTAATTTGTTACTCCGGGACACATGTAGTGAATGTTACACTGGGGTTTAATATGTAAGTTGGTGTTGATTTTCAGTTAGGGGGTCACATTTGTCTTTCTGCCCTGGCTTCACCCTGAGGTGTGATACAGTCAGTGTTGGGTACGTTACTTTAAAAAAGTAATTAGTTATAGTTCCTAGTTACTTCTCCCAAAAAGTAACTGAGTTAATAACTGAGTTACAGCATTATAAAAGTAACTAGTTACCAGGGAAAGTAACTATTGCATAACATTTTTTTAAATGTTACAATATGTCAAAGAATTTGGATTCCCCCCCTTAATGGAACATTAAATTCAACTGTATGTTCAATTATTTATAATAAAACTGAATATTAAATTTGTTTCATGAATGACATGGACACTTAATAGACTAAATTATTAACAGAAAACACTAATCTACTTTATTTTAATGTTGGTGTGGGACAATGTGAGACAAGACACCTATCAAATTTAATATATTATTGTATCATTATGTTTATAATAGTAGAACACTTAAACACAACAGATGTTTTGGAATTTTTGATATTTACTGCACCTCAACGGGCTGCAACTGGCCATCAAATAGTCTAAAATTAAATTATGCGAGAGCTCTGAAGGAATCAGACTCAACTGTTGATTATGGCAGCATGTTCTGAACAACATACCTGACTATCAGTCTGTTTAGTTCAGTGGCTCTTCCTTAGCCAATCATAATCACTTATTCGATAGTCTCGCCCACCCCACCAAAGAAAAGAACTTTGCAGCTCCTGTGACTGAGAGAGCCTGGTCAGATGAAAACAGTTTCAATGAGCTTAATTATAGTAACTCGCCACATTTTATTGTCAGTAACGGTAATAGTGTTGTAACGATGGAAACAGTAATTAGTTATATAACCCGTTACTGAAAAAATAACGCAGTTATTCTGCCATTTATATTAACGCCGTTATTCCCATCAGTGGATACAGTATAAGGTAATGTAAGGTGTGCTTTATTCTTAGCTTATAACCTGTATATATGCTGTGAATATCTCTCGGTATTGTACATTACACTGGGGTTTGATAGGGAAGTCAGTGTTGATTTCTAGTTGGGGGTTATATTTGTTTTGCTGTCCTGACTTCACCCTGAGCTATAGCACAGTTTTCTTAGTTTATAAACTGTGTTTATGCTGTAAATATCTCACAGTGAGACACTGAAAATAAATCCACTTCTGCTTCATGTGACCTTATTGTTGTAGTCCTGATTCCCTACTGCTAAACTGCTGATGTTGTAAGAATTATTGCAGGCTCATCTAGGATTACATGGTTGGGCTTTCCTGTGGACTGACACACAGAGCAGATACAACAATAATGGACAACATCTGATTTCATCCCTGGCCAAAAGAAGTGTTACAAAATGTGATGGTATGTTTTTGTAACTCCTAAATAACCTGCCGACAATTTAACTGAGCTACAGTCAGCATTGCTTTCAATACATTTTTGGAACAACAATTTGACACATAGTGCTCCACTCTGCAGTTAGTCACCGCTGGCAACCATTTGCACATAAGCACCCCATTTTCGGTAAAGTACCCAGCAGAGCCATGAGGAGTCATCTCGGGCTGAGCCCCTGTAGTCAAGACCCTTGCTAGTGAAAGGTCTTCCAGCCTTCCTACCTCTAATGCAGTAACACCAACCATGCCAGCATACTCAGAGAGGGGCTTCGAGAGGACCGGCACACTCAGAGAGGGGCTTCGAGAGGACCGGCACACTCAGAGAGGGGCTTCCAGTGGACCGCCACACTCAGGAAGGGGTTTCCAGAGGACCGGCACACTCAGGGAGGGGCTTCCAGTGGACCGGCACACTCAGGGAGGGGCTTCCAGAGGACTGGCACACTCAGGGAGGGGCTTCCAGAGGACCGGCACACTCAGGGAGGGACTTCCAGATGACCAGCACACTCAGGGAGGGGCTTCAAGAGGACCAGCACACTCAGAGAGGGGCTTCCAGAGGACCGGCACACTCGGGGAGGGGCTTCTAGAGGACCAGTACACTCAGAGAGGGGCTTCCAGAGGACCCCACCCCAGCAGGTGAGCAACTGAGAGTGCCCTCAGCAGACCATTAGACAGGGGAGGCAGACCATAACACTAAGAGAGAGGGGTCCCCGCCACACCATAACACTCAGGCAGGCGCCCCCAGATGACCATAAAACTCAGAGAGGGGCCCCCACCAGACCATCACGCTCAGGGTGGGGCCCCCACCAGACCAAAATACTCAGAGACAGGGGCCCTGAAGAGCATAACACTCAGAGAGGGCCCCCCTCCTGACCATAACACTCAGAGAGGACCCCCCACCAGACCATAACACTCAGAGACGGGCCCCCCCACAAGACCATAACACTTGGAGAGGGACCCCCACCAGACCGTAACACTCAGAGAGGGGCCCCCACCAGACCACAACACTCGAAGAGGGGCCGCTACCAGAGCATCACGCTCAGAGAGCAGGACCCCCGCTCAGCTGTACTTAA
Source organism: Gnathonemus echidnorhynchus (assembly GCA_026776725.1). NCBI lineage: Eukaryota > Metazoa > Chordata > Actinopteri > Osteoglossiformes > Mormyridae > Gnathonemus > Gnathonemus echidnorhynchus. The sequence goes on along the minus strand of JAODJU010000002.1, from coordinate 15,108,846 downwards.
AATAAACAGTGGACGCCCCAGTACATCTGGTGGCTGCTCACTCACAGTCAAATCACAGACATATTCAGCTGACAGGCAGAGTCAAATCACAGGCATAGTCAGCTCACAGGCATGGTCAAGTTCGTCACAAGACATGATAAAAATGAAGGGCAAGAAGGGTGATGGGAGGGAAGAAAATGTGCAAGCAAGGGTCTAATGCAGAGAAACAGGGCCTCACCAATGAAGTAGGAGAGCAGGATTGCCAGCAGGGCAGCAGCAGACATCGCAGACACAGCTGCGCATTTCCAGCTGCAGTACTTTGAAGGCTTCTTGAGCTTGAAGGCGCTCCGGGAGAAAGTGTTCCTGGGAAGCAGCCGGGGGGGTGGCGAGTAGACTGTCCCAGAGGTCAGCGGGTAGCCAGGGGATGAGCTGCTGAAGAGAGGTGTGGTCCCGGACGACGTCTTAAACAGGAAGTGCCTGTGTAAGTGGGGAACAAATAGAGAGATAAAAACATGAAATTAACGAATGTGTTGAGGGCAGATTAAGGCTGTTGCCAAGTGGTGGATTTGCACAGTGTGCCATCAGACCGAGAAGCGGTTGCAGCGAGAAATCTGGGCTCTGACTGGGCTGTGGGATTCAAGGTTGTGTGCATGGCTTCCCAGGACTTGGCCAGGGTGTCCCAAGCCCCCCCTGGCCTGAAATACACAGAGAAGGACTCCTGGCGGGGAGATTGTAAGATGGACACGTCCGACGGGAACAGACCAGAAACCATGTCCCTGGTTGAGGGCCACTCAATCGGGCCCCTCCTCCTACACCGCCCTCCAGCACCTTCTGCTAGACAATCTGACTCCAGACCTCAGACACGCCACTGTGATTTCTCGTCTCCGCATCACACATCTCATAAACGCCAGTGATCGCATTAACTACATGCTGCAAGACTGACGTGAGTTGGGCAAATTCGCTTTCTTCTTAATTCAGCCCCTAGTTATGCCCATGAAGTGCTCTGACATTCGTCCATCTCAGAACAAGGGGCTTTTTCAGGAAAACATCCAGTTATGCACCACAGTAAAGTAAAGATGGGAAAAGGTAAGGATGGGATTCAGTTCAGCAGAGTGTCTTCCTCATAATAAGGAAAATACCCCCCCCCCCCCGAATGGTCCATTCCCTATAACAGCAGTAGCCTCTGACTGGGATTAACTGAAGTGATCTCGGAGGCTGCGTGCCCCCCTCCCGCCCCCACCGCTCTCTTATCTCGGTGTGACACCTAGGTTTCGTTAGGAAGCAAATAAATAGTTAGAATAGCCTAATTAGGAAATGGAATTAAAAGTGCCCCCCCTTTGTTGGAGCTAATCAGCATTGATTTACACTGTGCACTGATGACTGGGAGTGATGGCTTCACAATGGTGTGATCCGTCCAGCAAAAAGGCCGTGGCTGGGAAAAAGTGGTTTAGGGTGGTGGGGGAAGCTGATGTAAAGCAGATGACAGGGGACTGGGGGGGGGACTGGGTCATAGGCCTGACCCACCAGATGGGTGGGGGGGCTCATCTGCACACTAATGGCGGCAGCCTGTGGGTTGGGCCGGCGGATGGCTGTGCCCGATTAATTACCTGTCGGCCACTGACAGGTGCGGCGCCCTGGGCTCGTTAAGGCCCGCCATCAAAGGGAGTCACTCATTAACGAATTGCGGGAGGCAGGAGACGGGGACTGAGCGCCTCCAACACCCCCGGCTCGCTGTGTTTGGCCTAACATCGATTTGCTTATTGATTCATGAATTCGCCTATCCATGTTTTATGAATGGGGCTGTTATTCCTTCCTGCTGTTCTAGGTCCCTGGGGGCTGATTCCCCTGTGCCTTCCTGAGACTGACAGCTGGCACCAAGCACGGCCTTCTGGCTCTGCAGCCCCCAAAGTGGGCCCCCAAAGCAGGTCCTCGTTAGCCTGTAATCATGGTCCTGGCTCTTTGGGAGCCAGATCACACACAAAGACACACTCTCACACACACACACACACACACACACACACACACACACACACACACACACACACACCCATCCAAATATCCCTCCCCCAAAAAGTTGGTGGATGGCAGGGGGTGCTGTGTGTGCGGTGTGTGCAGAGCTCACAGGGGGAGGGAAACGGACCACATAAGGGGCACTGTGTCAGACCCCCCCACCCTGGCAGCAGGACATAAAAAGAGTGCTCAAACCACGCTTCCTTGAGTCTGCAACCCACAGTGTGAGTGTGCTCACACCTCACAATGCTTCCTGTCGGAGTGCGTTAGGTGTGCATCTGTCACGTGCTATGGTCAGCTGGAGGCTGGCCTCACATCCGTGGGCAGGCGTGTGTCCTTCAGCAAGACGGGTAACTCCAGCCCCACCCCCACACAATTTACTTACAGCAGCATGCACACTGCTGGCATGGAGTGGCTTAGCATGCCTCCACATCCCTCACAGCGATCTCTCACAGCAACATTCCAGAAAAGTCTCGGCTCATTAGCACAGAGCGAGTCCGGGCAGCACTGTGACCCAACATGTAAAAATATCAAGGATCCCAATTAGAGCTGCAGGCGTCTATGAGGGCAGCATCCTGGTGGTGTCTCGAAAACACCCTGGGATACGGCGTCTGTTTCTCAGGATACACTCCTACCTGCCAAGTGACTATCCGGCACCCTCTGCCCCGCCCCGGCCTGCCCCGCCCCGGCCTGCCCCATTAGCCAAGACGCAAACTCCAGACTCACTCCATATTCCTTTACTGACACAGTGCGCTCATTAGTGAACGGTGACACAGGCAAATATGCACCTCGTGTTCCTCACGCAGAAGGATGGGGGAAAGCTCTCCCATAAAGCCTGTGGGGCAACAGACTTCTGGGCAGAGAACTGGTCCTCTTAGGTTAACAAACCAGCTGTGGAATGTATCTTGTAAAGCGAATCCATCCCACGCCAAGGCCCTGGCAACCAGTCTGACAATCTGACCGTAGGCTGACCAAAACAAAGCGATTGTGCAGAGAGAGAGAGCGAGAGAGAGAGGGGTATGAAGAGAGGGCGGGAGACTCGTTTCCAAAGCATTCTCCGCTCCACTCCCCAGTGACAACACCGAGAACCCAGACAATTAACGGTGGAACAGAGGTTTTTACAGATAATTAACCGGAAATTCAATAAGTGCTAAGCGTTATTCTCACTGTGCGGCCCGCTCTATAAACAAAGACCCACTTAAACTATTAAAGCAACCAAGGTCACTGGGAATCAGCCAATCACATGCAGAGACGTGTCCCGTTCACTATTAAGACAGTGTACGATCGGAGAGGCATGATAAAATCAGCTTGGGGGTGACGGTCATTTTTTACAAGCTGGTGTTGGAGTAGAAGGATGATGGGCGGGAGGGGGAATGTAAAAACATGGCCGTCCTCTGCCTCCTCTTCCTCAAAAAGAAGGAAAAAAGGAAGATGTCTATAAAAAGCTCCACTGACAAGGGAATCCCAGCAGCTGTAGATGACAGTGGCTTCTTATGCCCACAGGCACATCCCCTCCCAGGCGCGAGCAGCGATGGTAGCAGCCATCTTCAGACACCGCTGCAAGAGGTAGCCGTGGCAGGTGGGATTCTGGGAGTTCTCCAGTACCGGTGCTGGCTGGGCCCAGAAGCCAGCAGGTCAGCTGGGGCAGCAGGTCTGAAGGTCTGCTGATTTATGCTGCCTGTCACCCCAGCCTCACCCCCCGGAAACTTCCAGGAGCGTCCGCTTCAAACAGGCACACGGTCTCAAACAGATGGCACCCCTCCACACACACAGACACACACACTCTGGGTGTTAATATCATGAACGCTGGGAAGGTGCCACCAATCTCCAGATGTACTGACTCTCCAAATGTTTCCTCTGCTAATGTCTAAAGTGCCACCATCCAGCCCCCCCCAGCAGCCTATTCCTGTGCGTATGGGATGGGGGTTCTGAGTGCTGCCCTCAGATTAATGTGGAATTGGAGCTGGCATCAGCTGCTGAAAAGGTGGCTTGACTGCAAATCGGGCTTTTGAAGCTTGTGCAATAGCAGCCATCTTTAGCTTTTTACAGTGGCCCTACTGCCTCTCCACCCCACTTCCAGCCCCCTGCCTCATTCCTACCTCGCTGCCTTGCAAAAAAGGAGACATTACACACGCAACCAGTGGAGGGCAGTGAGCTCAACTGTTATTCCTGAGACATTCTTGTGACCGGAGAGTTATCCATGCATCTTCAACACACAAAACAAGACACGCTCAAAGAGACACATTGCATGCTTTTATCTAGACAAGGGGATATATGACCTGAGAATGATTCTACAAAATACCATTCTGCTTTCCCCTAAACACTTGCTGTGTCCTCTACAACCCTTCAACCCTCTGCAATTATTAATCTCAAGCCTCCTCAAGCTAACCTGCCCAGTATTGGGAATGGAGATTGACTTGTGCTAAGGGTACTGGGGGACTCTTGGGGCGTCCTTGGGCTTGGGGGCAGGTTGAATCGATGGTACTTATTATTTTGCTTGAATGGTGGAGGGGGGCTGGCCTGTTTCTCTCAGTAAACCGACATGATGGGGTTAGAGGAGTGAATCAGCTTGCAGGTGAGGATATCCCATGTGACTAAAGGTCCATCTCTACTGACAGAGCCCCAATTAATGAAATCAGTAATAAATGGGGGAGGAAGTTTGCTGGCACTCAGGTCTGGCAACCTGATGCTGTCCGAGGTGCTGAAACAGGTCTAAATTTGTTTATGGCTCTCCTCCCATGAAGGTGCTCATGGAGGATGGGGGGGCACCACAAGGCCTCCTAAGTTCTGATGCATCCAACTCCCCCCCCCACGCAGCTGTCAGCCTTTCTCTATGTTCCTCCCCTTCCGTCTCTCTAAAGTGACCCAACTCAAGCGGCAGCCAGCCAAATGCAGGCTAGCATTAAAAGTGCACTGTTCATGACGCAGCTGTAATCAGCCAATCACAGGTTGGAATGGTGAACAATTAGCATGCTGATCAGTAAATTGGGCTGTCTGATTAATGCAGAGGAGCTCCAGTGATCACACAAGTATATTCGGGGTCTGACCCAGATCCTGACAGGAGAAGGGTGACAGGGGTTAGGGTTAGATACTAATAGACTAATATACTAATGTGACTAATAGATAGCAATATATCCAAGTGTCCAATAACTGCACTCTATCAGCAATGTGACAGGTCAAACATGCAGTTCCACAGGGAGCAGTTCTTGGTCCTATATAGTTCACATTTTATATGTTGCTATTAGATAAAATAATAAGAAAACATGATGTTAATAATCACTCCTATGTCGACGACACCCAAATATACATTTCAGCTGCCCCTAATGATGCTTTAATGCTAATTGCTTTAATGAAGTTAAGACCTGGATGACTGAAAACATTTTGTCATTAAATGTAGAGAAAACCGAGGTTATATTGTTAAGAGGCGAGTTCTCGACCCAACCTGCGATAATCTCCACTCCCTGCTCTGAGCAGCTCAGCGCATAACCTAGGTGTCATCTTAGATCAAGGGTGGGCAATCTTATCCGCAAAGGGCCGGTGTGTATGCGGGTTTTTGCTGTAACTCCCTAATTAGATTACTAATTAGCGGTCTGATTGGCTGAAGAGTCCTCACACCTGGGTTTGAACAGCTGACCTACAGGTTATCCCAGAAACCTGCATACACACCGGCCGTTTGTGGATAAGATTGCCCACCCCTGTCTTAGATTTTAATCACATGTGGCAAATGGTTTGCCAGCCTATGTTTTGGATGTCGAAGCAGTCTTTAAATCTTGATTGAAGACCTATTACTACAGTTAAGCTTACCCGCAACTTAACACATAACACCATAACTATGGCTGCTGGTACTGATGTACATGCAATTTTTATCTATTATGCTTGTCTATTAATGTGTCAGTGCATGTTCTGACCTTCTATGCTCTCTGCCTTCCCACATGTACAGGTGGTGCCTGGGGTGGGCACCATCTGAGCTGGAGTCCTGGTTCAGTCCCATGGAAGGGTGACAGGATGTGACCTACTAACTGTAACATCATGAGAGCAGCCTTCAACCTGCCACCCTAAACAAGCCAGCATGGAGAATTGACTCAGGATGGATTTTGGCTTTGATCTTGGACCCTCAAAGTTTTTTTTCCTCCCCACTTGAAAGGTTTTGATTCCTCTCCTCCATTATCATCTGGTTTTCTCTTCCTTCCTTCCTTCTTTCCATTTCTTTGTCTTCCCTTTTCCCTGTTCTTGAACTATTGTGTACAAATGATATAGGAATGTAAAGCACCTTGGGGCATCTCTGTTGTATAAGATGCTAGATAAAAAATAAACTGACCACCATCCTCTGTGTCACACAGAGAGACGGATGGACAGACGGACGTGTGTACCACATGTGCAAGACACCGCACCTGGTTTCCAGGGGCACGTTGCTGTTGAGGACCCAGCTGTCCTGAAGCTGCACCGACTCTGGTGTGGTGGGCCCATCGCCAGGGGCGATGGCGGGGGTGTGGGCGGGGTTGCGGCGGGTGCCCCCAGTGCTTCGGTTCAGTGAGTTGGCTGAGGACTGGTGGTGTGAAAGCGTCTGGTGGTTGTGGGGCGGTGGCAGCGGCGGCCGCAGGGTGGATTGGCTGTGGTGGTTTGTAGGACCTGAAAGAGAACAGGGGGAGGGGCATTGTGAAATGCACATATCGATATTTGTTCTGCTTCTTTATTTTAGGATGAAAGAAAACATTACAGTGTGGTCTTGAAAGCAAAACCCCATCTCTTGTAAATAAATTATACCAACTTCGTTGACAGCTTATCACATAAGTCAGTCCTAAACACCAAAGCAGAGGCTTCGCATGGTGAGGTGCGCGCGGTAATCAGCGAGCCAGCACAGCCGGCCCCATGCTGTACATACACAGCTTAAGTTCCCACAGCAGCCAGAGCAGCAGGCCTTCTTGAAGACTGGTGCTGACAACATGGGGGTAGGACTCGTTTTAGGGCTGGCTGGTGTCATGTGACTCTGATCGGCTCCTCGTTTAAACTGTGCAGAAGAGGCTGTCAGGTTGCAAGACTAATATTAATGTAAAATAACTCAATTCCTTGGAAAACACAGTAAGGCATCAGCAGTATGTGATTTCAAAACAATGCTCAGTCCTAAAACATACACCTACATCTCTCCCCACACAGAAGAAAGTGCGTAAAAGAAAATGCTCTTCCCATACATGACTGGATCCAGGCCACCTCTGTAACCCGGGGCCACTGCTGTCTATGTGCATGCTCTCGCACACATGTGTCCCAGGCTACCTCTAGAACCCGGGGCCACTGCAGTCTGTGTGCATACTGTTGCACACATGTGTCTCAGGCCACCTTTGGTGCGATCTTGCACATGCATGTCCCAGGCCACCTCCGGAACCCGAGATCACTGCCCTCTGTGACCGCGCTCTCCCACAACTGTGTCCCAGGCCTCCTCTGGAACCTGGGGCTACTGCCGTCTGCCTCAGATCTTCAAAGACCCAGCTCATTAAAATGACAACTGGGATTAGGATTTAAAAATAATCACCAGAGCCATCCGTGACACAATGATAAACACCTGGAATCTGAAGACAGTGACATGAATAAATTCGATCTAGAGAGAACAATAGATATACAAATTCAGGAAGGAAAGACAAAAAACTGGTTTTGAAGTAAACAGGCTGAAATCTGAGATAAATAAAAACATATTTATAAAATGTGAACATTTTTAATCAATAAAGAAAATTCACACTATAATTACAATTTAATTACAATGTCATTATGTTAAAAAATACAGAGGATTTAAGCTTCTGTAACCAGTAACAATCCTTCAAACATAATTCTGAATGTACTCAGTGACAAAAAGTCTAATTTGGTACACGTGCAGACCAACGATGGGCAAGTAAATGATTCGATTTGCAAGGAGCTGGCATGTCTAGTCACCAGACACAGGATGTCTCATAGACGCATTAGACAGCATGACCAGCACTTGACGGAGTTTGATAGGGGTTGCATTGTGGGTTTTCATGAGGCTGGGTGGTCGTTTCAGATGTCACGGTTGCCCAATGTTAGATCCAATGGGCACGTGAGGGCACCCACACATGTCATGAAGGTTCCGGTTGCCCAAGATAGACCATTCACCATGTGCAGATACAACGCAGAGACAATTTGCTTTTAAAATATTGTCCTGTATTGTTGTATTACAGAAACATGCAATGAGGTATTATGTTCATTTGTGTACTGTAATTCCCTGTACTCCCTGATACTCCCTGTATTCCCATAATTTCTAGATTTCAAAGGATTCAAAATGCAGCTGCTAGACTTTTAACTGGAATGAAATAAGGACAACATATCACTCCTGTTCTAGCTCATTAGCACTGGCTACCTGTGAAATACAGAGTAGATTTTAAAATGTTGCTATTTGTTTTTAAGGCACTCAATGGATTAGCTCCACAATACATTTCAGACCTATTGGCTCCGTATTCAGCCCCCCAGTTGCTTAGGTCATCGTCACCACAGCTCCTCTCGGTTCCTCACTCACGCTTCAAAACCAAAGGTGACCAGGCTTTCTTTGTAGCTGCCCCCAGACTTTGGAATAGTCTCCCATCCTACATAAAGTCCAGTTGTTCTATTGATGAAACCTATTTTCAAGTAATTTCATTTATATATTATATATTTCATTGTTACTAAAATGTTATTTTATTTCTATATTTTACTATGTATACAGTATATGTTAATTAATTCTTTTTAAACTGGAAAGCACTTTGGGTCAGCTCCTTTGTATTCAAATTATTATAAATAAATTACTTGACTTGATTATATAAAATATATTCTTGCTTTTAAATAAAGATAATATACTATCACTTTCTGTTTGTAAGTACTGTACTGTATGTACTTCTCATGAAAAAAATCACACTAAAGTTTGCTGTTAAATTCCTTAGCACGTCTCCCGCTCTGTAAAAGGCAGAACCCACGGCCCAACACGCGTCACCCTTGCTGTTATTCATCTTAGCATGTCTCCCGTGCTGTACACAGCAAAACCAGTGGCCCAATGCACCACCCTTGCTATTACATGGCTTAGCACGTCTCCCGCTCTGCAAACAGCAGAACCCACGCCCCAACGCATCGCCCTTGGTGTTATACATCTTAGCACGTCTCCCGCTCTGCAAACGGCAGAACCCATGCCCCAACATATCGCCCTTGCTGTTGTACAAATTTCAGAAACAAACTGCAGTAGTTAACATACTGAACTGGTTGTAAGACCCAGATGATAATGACTAAAGAAATGAGCGGTAGGCTTTAAAAGAAAAGTTAATTTACAAAGGTATAACAAAGGTAATATACAAAGGTATAGCAAAGGAAATATACAAATGTATAATAAAGGTATACATGCATGTCAACATTAAAATACATTTGAGTGAACAGCAGAACTTCAGAACTCCTCTGTCACACATGGAATACTTAACACCTAGTGCAGAGACCAATGGCTAAGTAAAAAGAAATTTAGAAAGCTAAATAAATGCTCATTAAAATACACCTTGTGTTCATGATGTGCGTAAGGGCAATTGAAGCTTCATTTTAAATGCAGTTTTATTTTGGTTAAAAGTCAAATTTACATTTTACATGACAAAATATCCCCTAATCACCTGGACCTGATCATATCTACACAAATAACTAAAATATAAAAATGATTATGGGTGGCATGATGGTGTGGTGGTTAGTACTGTTACCTCACACCACTGAGACTGGGGTTGGAGTCTCTGCCTGGGTTACATGTGTGTGGAGTTTCCTCTGGGTACTCAGGTTTCCCCTCACAGACCAAAGGCTAATTGGAGTTACTAAATTGCCCATAGGTGTGCATGTGTGAGTGTGCCCTACAATGGGCTGCCCCCCCATCCTGGGTTGTTCCCTGCCTTGTGCCTGTAGCTTCTGGGATAGGCTCTGGACCCCCTGTGACCCAGAAGGATAAGCAGGTTGGAAGATGGATATAAATGATTACAATTACAGATCAGTGAGAACTACTGGGTACAATAATAACTATTTGACTACAAGGATTGACAGGAACAAAGTTGGGAGTACAATTACAAAGGTGACATTGCATGAGTGGAGAATAAGTGACGTAGACTGATAAGCATGGAAATGCTTCGGACGTGTGTATGGGACTCACTGGATGCCCTGGGACAGCAGCCTCCTGGCTCTCACTGGGCTCGGCATATGGGCCCTGACAAGAAGAGCAGCTAATAATATCTCCGGCGAGGGGGTCTGGAAAGCACGACACATGGATCATTCTAGGCCGCACGCCCGCCCTCACAGTCTAAATACATATAAAATACCCTCTTCTCTATCTTTAAATCATTAGAGAAGACTGGCAGCAGATTACACAACTTAATGCTTGATTACAACCCAGCAGTAAATCTAAAGAGTTGGGTGAAGCTTTTACTGGGGGAAAAAAAACGAGTCTTCACTGCTGATCTGTTATCCATCTCTGTGACTGAATCAGAATGTACCATTAGCTAAAAATGATCTCATGAAAATGTTTCAGCCTACCTGCACTCTCCATTAAAATTTGGCACAATCAGTTACATAATAAAACATTTTTATTACCATATAAGTTCAAGTTTTTAATGCTTTCATCCTAAATCTTTAGTCGAATTATTTTGCATTCAAACTGATGTACTGATGTGCAGGCCTGGGCAGTCACTGCATCACTGTGTGACACATCACAGAATTATTTTTGGTTGTTAGATGATTAGCGGGATAGCATTAACCATAACTAGGTTATTCTGACGCAAGTGACTGCCGTTTCCAAGGCTGTTACAGAAGAATGCGGTGCTGACGATGTTGCAGAAACACGACTTCTGAGATCGGGTCTTTGAGGACAGACAGTGAGAGCAGCCATAAATAATGTCTCAGTTCCTCACACACTCCCTTTAAAGGCCACCCGCTGCTTGCATCATCGTCTTCCTGTCTGCGAATCGGTGCATGTGAAATAGCTGTGAAGTTATACCATCCGTGTAACTATCAAATCCCCCCCCCCAATTCCTTCTTTTCCTCCCACATCGGCCTCTGGGGGCAAAAAAAACAACTCAGTTCCTCCAAAAGATCTATCAAACTTTTTTTTGGTGGGTAGCTGAGTTATTTATTTATTTTCCCTCCCCAGAAACCTGATGTAAAAATACACTGTGGTGCGACTTACGAAATACGAAATACGGGCGGGAAGGCTATCTATCTGGCATTAAACCCCACCCAGGTCCAGTGTGGTTTTCTGATTGGGCACAAAGGCAGTTCACAAAATGGTGGAAGAATCCGGAAACCAAAAAGCACATTGCAAAATGCAATAAAGAGGCTAATAGCAGTCACAGCTCAAGGCAGTGCGAACACAGCGTGATGATGTTCTGGTGCCGCCCCCATGCTCAGATTACGGGACCCCAGCATCGTGGGGCGTGGGGCCCATGGCATGGATTAAAATAGACTGTTAGGCCCCAGCGAAGAAATCTCTGTGAAAAAATACAGGCGAGAGCACAAACATCAATTTGGAATGATAGAACACACAATCGGAAATTAACAGGACAAGGCCGAGACAGTGGCAGTTTTACAACGGCTCCAAGCTGCTAAAAATAATCGAAATGTGGTCATTAGAAAACAGTCTCAATGAATAATATTATTTTCTGCTGTCTTGTGGACAGACAATATCAAAATCTCCACCACAGATATGACAGAAGCACACAGAGAGCGTTTATGTGACCTACCCTCTTGTCCACAAAATATGATTTCATTGTAGCTGCTTCATCAATGATCTGTTCCTAAAGTGCCTCTTGAGCTGAACAGCCAAGCAGGCAATAGTCAGATTCATAGCCCCAAATATCTGTTACATTGTCATGCAGAGCACAATAGTCAATAATCACAAAGTCCCACAGGCCAAACAGCTCCCTGCCCCCTCTGAGCCCCACAGGCCAAACCGGCAAGTCACATCTCACAGCTGCAGTGAATTGTCATGTTTTCACAGTCCTAAGCTATTGATTGTCAAATTCTCACAGCATCAAAAAGCCAACACCTCATCTCTCACAGCCTCAAACAAATAATAGAGTATCTCAAAGCCAAACCCTACTAATTAGTTCCAAAACCTAAAAGTCAGTATCTCAAAGCCGAAAATAGCCAATAGTCAGTGTCTCACAGTCCACAAACTCAATAGAAATCAGTCAGCCCCAAAGAGTCTTGGTGTCTCACAACTGTGCAACAGTACTTCACTGTACTCTCCAGCTGATAAGCAACACTTCACAACCCAACAAATTCGAGCCAAGAATGTATGTAAATGCGACTGCAGTTACACAAAACACACAAACTATGAGGGGAAGAGAGAGCACCATCAGAGTGATACAAGCAAGCTGATGAGGCCCATCACTAAAGATCCAAATGGTTGCTGGGTGGTCACATGGTCACCACACCATTGTGGCAGTGGGGGTAGCACAAAGAGATTCATTTCATCACGAGAGCAGTGATGCGCTGGTGACTTGGACTGCTTTTGAAGCAGCAAGATTGCGGAAGCAGTGGGCCTTACATCACCTGAGCTAACCGTTTATCGACATTTCTGATACTCACTGTCAGATGAGGGGGCAGGGGGCAAAGCTGCTCACTCACCAGTAAGAGACAGACCGAGAACCTGCTCAGCTTGGAGGCCTCCAGGACCCCCTACACACACTGAGCCCAGCCTCCTGACTGCTTAAAGTGACGAAAGAACGTGCTACTTAACTCTGTCCCCTTGATCTTGTCTTTGCCAGGGACTTAATTAAAATCTAGCACAGCACTGCTTTACTGGGAAAAAGCGCCACATTGATACCAGGGTTAAAGCAAGGTTTTAAACAGCCACAAAGGAGCGTGTGCCTCGTTCAGCCATCTTCTGTAATCAGGAAAGTACATCTACCACCAGAATTAGTCCTCATGTTTAGTGTGTAAACAGGCCCATCCGGAAACACCCCAAAGACTCGGGTAGACACCCAAATGACAAGTAAGCAAGGGCTCGAAGGCTCTGGCGCAACAGGAAGCAGCTTTGCAGGATGTCAGTTTAACAAAGCCATGGTTAAACATTCCTGACGTGACCGACTTCTGGAGCCTTCCCCTCGCAGGAGAATGCCGCTCATGGAGATGCCAAAAACAGCAGCGCAGAAGATGAATAATACATGGACAGTGGCGGTGTTAAGGCCTGCACTTTCCTGCTGCAAATTGGCCCATGGTTCCCGCCGGCCGCTCGGTGGGTCTTCCCTGACGGCTCCAAAAGTGGGCCGACTATGCCATTCAACATCTGGGGGTGGGGATAAGGACGTGGGTGGACCCAAGGCAGCTGGCCAGTGGGGGGCTCTCGACTGCCTCTGGAAAAAGGTGATAATTTGACAAAAGCAGGGACAAAATAAGGCCCCAGTGTATGTGGAGTGCCAGACCCTGTCAGCCATCCTGGCATGAGATACCGGCCACCCCCATGGCAGAGAGGGGGAGGGAGTCCAGCCCAGAGCTCCTGGGACCTGTGACTTCTGGAATTCAGACAGAGCAGCGGGTAGGTGGCAGCCACAGTGAGGTATGTCTGCATGGCCACTGCAGAAGCATGGCCACTGGACCCTACAGCGCAGTCACCAACAAGGTGCAGATACAATGCATATGTTTAACACGGCCACTGCGCAGGCCTCCCCACTGGATCCCATAGCGCAGTGACCAGCAAGGTGCGGATACAGTGCATATGCATAACACAGCCACTGCGCAGGCCTCCCCACTGGATCCCATAGCGCAGTCACCAGCAAAGTGCAGATACATTGCGTATGCGTGACATGGCCACTGTGCAGGCCTCCGTACTGGACCACACAGTGCAGTCACCAGCAAGGTGCAGATACAGTACATATGTGTAACACGGCTAATGCGCAAGCTTCCCCACTGGATCCCATAGCACAGTCACCATCAAGGTGCAGATACAGTGCGTATGCGTGACATGGCCACTGCAGAAGCCACCCTGCTGGACCCCACAGTGCAGTCACCAGCAAGGTGCAGATACAGTAGGCATGTGTAACACAGCCACTGCACAGGTCTCCCCGCTGGATCCCACAATGCAGTCACAAGCAAGGTGCAGATACAGTACGTATGTGTGACATGGCCACATGCCGCCGGCACACAATATTCACATAGACTTAAAACAGTTAAGCACGGTGCACATAACCCTGATTTTTGCTTTTAAAAAACATTGATTTAATTAAAATGGTACACAGGTACAATTGTGGCCACACTTTGTCTCTCCTCGGTAGGTGGTATGTCATTTAGTGTTAGGGCACCGAGACTTTGGCACTGTCTTCCACAGGCTCTGTGCAATATCACTTTCAAGGCTGTCTCTCCACCTTCAAAGCTGATATTAAAATCCACATTTTCTAAAAGTCTTACTCTGATTTTCAGGCTGCCACTTCATAATGTCTGTATTATTTGTTTTAAATGTACTTTATTTAATTTTGCTATATTTTATTTATTTGCTTTGTTTAAATTGTTCTCAATGTATCTTCTTAAAATTTTGTAAAGAGACCTTGAGCTCAGGAATGGCACTATATAAATTAAACATTATTATTATTATTATTACTATTATTTTTATCATTCATAAATATACATACAATTAATTACAAAATACAATTACATACAAATTTACAATTACAATTAAATTTATATGAATAAATTCACAACTAACAATACAACTGTCATTACTATTAAAAACAAAAAACATTTACAGCATTTACATTTTATTACCAATTATACTATAACAATTACTATTTAATATAAATTTATAACTACTAATAATAACAAAATCAACAACAACAACAACAACAACAATAATAATAATAATAATAATGTGCAGTTTATCTATTTGGGCACTGCACAATCATGCAATAATCACATAAATGCACAAAAACTATAAAGAACATATACCTGCAGTTACAGTGCCAAAGCAAAACAATTTGAGAAAAACTGTGTCTGGGTCACAGTGTTTCAACCACTATTATCATATATATTAATAATCAATCAATGAAATCACAATCCTACTTTCTTCACATGTAAACACGTGTCATGCTTAAGGAAAGGTAATGTAACGTTTTACAAAAATATTTTGAATAATACTGTAAAATAAAATATTTTATATATTATGACTTTAACATATTACTCCAAATCATTCCATTTTGGGAAAAAAGAGTCTAGTTAGACCCTTTGCTCGGAGTAACGATCCACCGCTCCGAACTGACTATATAATCAGCTCCGTGTATCTGCATGTGTCAAGGAATAACGCATGGCTGTCGGTACTGCTGTGAGCCCCCTCACGCACAAGCGAAAGCATTAGATAGATAGATAGATAGATAGATAGAATATGCTTATATGAACACACATTTTAATTTAACCAAACCTAAGTTATACATAACCATTAAAAGATTGTTTTGCTTTTTATTAGTAAATACCTGCATTGTTGTGAAAAAGACAAATATTATAATTACTTATAGTATTCTTAATTTGTTATTTCAAATTACTACAGATGCTATGTCAATAAATTATAATATTATTATTCACAACAACAACAACAACAACAATAATAATAGGTAGCTCCTCCTGCAGTTTGCAGCACGCCCAGGACGGCACATCGTTACGTGCGAAATCAGGATGATCTTGGCGGTAAAAAGGAGCCTTGCGATCGGCGGCGTCAGTCAGGACTCAGGAGGTCGGCTGCTACACGCAGCTATGCTGTCAATTCACCTGGATCCGCGCGAAGATACCAACGCGTCCCGGGCACGACAATAAAGGCCGAATAAATAATAATAATAATAATAATAATAATAATAATAATAATAATAATAATAATAATAATAATAATGGGAAAAAACGGGGAAACTCAAAGACGATAGGTCTACACAGTAAAATCGGATGGCGGAGCTGAGCCCTGGACAAAAGTGAGTATTTTTCCTCCACCGCAAATGGAAGCACGGGTTTCTAAATAAACCCATTAGGTTAAAATCTCACTCAGATGCATCGCAATTTCCAATTTCATTTCAAAGTTTCCCCCCCCTCTTCCCCCGTTTTTTCCTTTGAGCAATTATGGTGTCAGTGTTAGCACTGGAGAGGGTGAATTCATTTAGTGCACGGCTACTCTGGGAATGATTGATGTCGCTCCACCAAACGGTAAACCAATTAGAGCTATGATGTAATGTCATTTTAAAAGCGCCGTAACCACGCTGATCCCCAAACCCGGACCCGCGATCAGTCTTAATAAAGATTTATAGTGGATTAAAGGACAAGTTAATGGCATTAACAATAGATTGCATTCCAACAAAAATGTTATTATCTCGCTTTTTGTTTAACTAAATATTACTGGCACATAGTGTGGATATTTAGACGCAGTGGACGCTACTCCCAGCGCTATAATTACTAGTGATGGATATCTATGTATCATACCCGACAGGGGCTTTTCCTCTATAAGACACATGGCTCAGTCCTGTAAGTTATTAAACAGCCTCCCGTGATAAGAAGCTGCTGTTGCTGCATAGTTTGGGGTTATGGGGTTTTCCGGTTTCCTGAAAATATAAAGGCATCGATTTTTGAGCAACTCTTCGCTGTAATAAAAATTTAAGTCATTAACAATATTGAACCTAAAATACAAAAAACTGTTCATATGTGTACAGTGGTACCTCGGTTCTCGAACAAACCAGTTTGACCTAGAACTCAATCTGAATATCAGAAGTAGAACCGTGAACGTTGACCTAATATAAATTGTACGCGCCAGGAAATGCGTCATACTACAATGCAATTCTTACTTGAATGCCTTCTTCACAAAAAAAAAAAAAATGCCTTCTTCACAGACTGGACGATTAACCGAATAAAGCAGCGCAACATAACAGTAACTAACAATAAATAAACCACTAACTTATGTGTGCTATTAGAGCATTTATGTCATTTATTTAAACTTTATTTTACCAGGTAAATTAACTGAAACCCAGTTCTCAATAACCCAGTTCTTAAAAATAGCAGATTACGCATCGGAACTGCCTGGGATACAAATGTCATGCGTGTAACTAACTCTTCAGCCAATAAGGGCAAAGGTGTATCGTCACGGAGGCGGTTCCAGATTGTGCGTAGCCGGGTGAGAGGTCGCAATGCATCTAACCGTAATGCATTGCGTCAGGATCAGAATGCGTTGCTTTAAGCCAGCGC
>JAODJU010000002.1:15064809-15079265 GCA_026776725.1 Gnathonemus echidnorhynchus | reverse complement strand
CTGTCCCGCACCCCGACTGCCCCGTCCCCACACCCCTACCTCCTGGTCCCGCACCCCGACTACCCCGTCCCCACACCTTGACTGCCCTGTCCCTGCACCCTAACCTCTCCACTCCCCCTAGACTACAGACACAAGACCTGTTCCACATTCACGCTGTGGCCTTGCAGGCTGGTGTCCTACCTTGTCTGGGCTCCATGCTGCTCTCTCAGATCTGCATGGCCAGATCTACTCTGCTCCGGTCATCCACGGCGGGTGGGGCTCCCAGCCACGCCTCCACTTGCTAGCCACCCACCCTGTGCTCCCCAGTCCTGCCTGTGATCGTCTCGGCTGAAGAATCGCACCTGCAGCCTCCTGCCGTCCGCAGTCCTGTTGCTCAGAGCCACGCTGCGCGCAGTGTGAAGAGAAGGAGTGAGGGAATAAGAGAGAGGGGAAAGAGAGCGAGAGGGAGAGCAAAAGGGGGCGGCCCGAGTGCCGAGGTGAGCTCCCCGCGCTAAAGCGATGTAGATGCTTTGAGTCTGTGCTCCAGCTTCTCAGCTCAGTAGCTCTCTCTCTCTCCCTCCCTCCCTCAGTCTGTCCCTCCCCCTTCCTGCCTCTCTACCTCCCTCCGCTCTCTCCTCTCCGTCTCACCAGGGCTTAGCACTTCTGCTGTGCTGCCATTAGGCAGACTCGCTGAAGGACAAAGCAGCTCCTTTTATCTGTGCTGCGGGACGCCCGTGCTGAGCCACTTGCTGCCTCGCCACTGCCTTACCTGCCGTCTCTTGGCTTCCTCTTTCCTTCACAGATGGAGACCATCTCTCGCTCTGCACCCCCCAGTGCTGCTAAGGGCTCGGCTGATGGATTTCAGGAGCAGGGCCCCATACCATACCCACAACGGTCCTTGTGCTTCCAAAAGTTATAAAAACACAACTGGCGGCTGACCGGCTTTCATGTCCAACTCAGGTTAACGACCACACATCTCAAAAATCATTCTCCCCCATCTCAATAAATGACCACCCACCGTATTGTTCACACACAGCCCGTACACATGACTGCATCTTGCATCCAAGTCGCATCGACGCAGCATTCATTACTGGCAGCAGTGGCATTTCAGGCACATCTGCATACAGGTCGCAGTTTAAATGGCCCACACCCACCCCTCAGTGGTCTGTCACGGACCCCAACAGTCCTCTGTCCTAGCATCTGTGTTTTGACAGTTGACAGAGAACAACCACTTTCAGCCTCAGTGCTGCGTACTGTACGACCCACAAAAGAAAATAACAGAACACAAGAATAACCTTTTCGCCTCCTGATCCTGACTCTTCCTCCATGTCAACAAAGAACAGAGAGCTCCCAGCTGCAAGGAAACAGTAAATATTACAGCCAATTATGACACTGTGTGGTAGAACTTATTTAATTAGGGCTAATTCAGAAACAAACCGTTTCCCCTTGAATAGACGCAATCTGGCCCAGCTGTATTTACTGCGCAGCAATATGCTGATTGCGTTTAAGTATGTCATTATCCTACAATGGTGTGCCACGTGGAACAAACAGCTTCTGCATGCAAGGGATGCAGGCTCATTCACAAAGCTGGCACCAGGGAGGAAGCGGGGAGCAGGAAAAGGCAAACAATGGCCAACGTGAGACACAAGACCCGAAGAGGAGAAGAGGAGGCCCCAACCCCCAGCTTTGACACCGGCAGTACCCCCTTGTTGCCATGATGATGGCAGCTCATCTTGCATCCGCTCTTGGAAAGGGACAGCAAGGGCACACACACTTCAGAGGGCATCTCCAGAGGTTAGGCTCCCAACAGCAGGTCTGCTCTGACCAGGAATTCTCTTCTGGATGCATTTAGAGGAACAGAGTCAGCACTTTGCAGAGCTGAACAGGATGGCTCTGGGAGGCAGAGGACGGCCAGTGGAGGCCCATGCACCTACACAGCGTCAGAGAGTCATACACAGAGAGTCACACAGTCACACTCACAGCAACATGGGCATGGGCTGGTCTAGCTGGACCCTGCCACTGGTGCACACCCCACCTCACCTCATAGCCATGCACATGTTAGCTGTTGCACCCCTAGCCGTCCACACTCTGCTCTGTCACTTTCTACTCCCACACAGATTTGCTGCTACCCAACCCCCCTGTCTTACCAGGTCACTCTTCTCACATATCACAGCTCACTCGCCACACACTGCACAATGCCCTCTCCCAGGATCGGGATGCGACGGTTATCATTCACCCTGCAACTCCCTCCCCATGGTAATCATTCACCCTGCGACTCCCTCCCCACGGTAATCATTCACCCCACGACTCCCGCGCCACGGTAATCAGTCACCCCGCAACTCCCTCTTCACGTGCAGCACCATTCCTCTCTGTCCAGAGGGACTCAAGCATAAAATTGTTTTGGGCATCATGATGAAGAAGGGACATTTTGTAAATTTACATTTTTAATGGAAAATAGTCCAAAAGAAAATTCAGAGTTATGTATTTCAAAATATGCACATTGCTCATCGCGTCTGTCTCTTTTACAGGAAATGCCTGCCTGATGCCAACTGCGTGTGATCAGCATACTGAGGCCCTCTGCGTCCATGTCTTTCAGGGCTTTCAACGGCTCCATTCACGGCTTAACCCCGTCCTAGACTCCACCCTCCTGGCAATCTCTCTCCCATAGTGGATTTTGTGACCCTCCTCTTCCTCCCAGCTTCCAGTTTCTTCCTCATACTCTGCAGGGTGGGCTGACAACCTTGCAGGCAGCCACTCCATCGTCATAAATGCAGTGTCAAGAACTTTGGTTTTTTCGGCACTAATTACGCTCTTTGGGGTTCCCTGGATATTAAAAAGAGCAATTAATGAAATAAACAAGGCGAGGACCCTGTGGAGACTGTGGCTAGGCACTCTTCCCAGCTCCCAGAAATCCCTGTGCCCATCATCACTGCTGTGTCTGAGATGAGTACGAGGCTGACCCCCACACTAACTCGCCCGGGGAGAATGACACTCTCTGACTGGGTCTGTCCCACCAGCTGGGGGGGGTCACAGTGAAGTGACGGACTTACGGTGGAGGGGGGGGTGCCCGAGTTTGTATCAGAGTCCCCCAGGCAGACGTTTCCGATTGTCGACCTGGATGCATCGACTGGCACGGACAGCAGGGGGCGAGCATGGGGGAGGAGCTGTACTGTATATGTGCCCCCCACTTCCTACTACCCTTCCTCTCTCCTTCCTGGTCCCTGTCACTCCCTTCCTTCATCCTCTAGAGGTCATTAGCAGACAAAGAGGAGCGCCACAGTGTCTGCGCTCCATGAGGGGAGTCCTGACTGCCTTCCGCTCCTCTGGCTCCCCTGCCAGCCACCACTATTGGCCCAACTGGAGGCATGGAGGCCTGGTTCTCCATATCACCATCGATCAGGCAGACAGAAGAGATGCCAACCAATTTGATACAGACAAACTAGCGCACACACATATACACTCTTGAGCACACACACACACTCGCACTGGCACACACACACACACACAAACACAAACACACACACACATAGGCATTTCCAAAAAGATAGTGATCCGTTTTCTTATACATTCATCATTATCTGTCATCTGCTTGTTGGAGATATAATTTTAATTATTTCATTTTCCCCTTTCAGCTGCATTTCGCACATCATTTGTACCGAGAATGAAAGCAATAGCAAAGAGCGCTCCCAGAAACAGTAACCACAGAGCGCTCCTCTCTCCCACTAACAGCAACGGCAAAGAGCGCTCCTCTCTCCCACTAACAGCGACCGCAAAGAGCACTCCTTTCTCCCACTAACAGCAACCGCAAAGAGCGCTCCTCTCTCCCTCTGACAGGGACCGCAAAGAGTGCTCCTCTCTCCCACAAACAGGGACTGCAAAGAGCACTCCTCTCTCCCACAAACAATGACTGCAAAGAGTGGTCCTCTCCCACTAACAATAACCGCAAAGAGTGCTCCTCTCTCCCACATACAGTGACTGCAAAGAGTGCTCCTCTCTCCTACAAACAGTGACCACAAAAAGCGGTCTTCTCTCCTACTTACACCAACCATAAAGAGCGCTCCTCTCTCCTACAAACAGCTACTGCAAAGAGCGCTTCTCTCTTCTACAAACAGCAATGGCAAATAGCGCTCCACTCTCCCACAAACAGCGACTGCAAAGAGCGTTCTTCTCTCCCACTAACAGTGATGGCAAAGAGTGCTCCTCTATCCCACTAACAGTGACGGCAAAGAGTGCCCCTCTATCCCACTAAAAACAGCTGCAAAGAGTGCTCCTCTCTCCCACTAACAGTGACTGCAAAGAGTGCTCCTCTCTCCCACTAACAGCGACTGCAAAGAGCACTCCTTTATCCCACGGAGCCCCCGTCAATCTGTACAGCCCCCAGAACCAATGAACCACTCCCAGATCACAAGCCAAAGTGGGGTGAGGGAGGGCAATGTTGAGTCCGCTGGACCTAATCCCATTTCCTATTGCTTGTTTTTAACAAGGAGCCTCATAAAATAGCCATTTGTGTTTTTCCATAAACAATAGCCTGTATGAAATGATTCACAGCCGCTAAACAGGCCATTTACTTAAGGATTTTTTCTACTCGTTGTCTTCCCTCTGCTTTCCTGAGGAGCTTAGCTCTGAAAAACAGTACCTTGATGTTGAACGTGTGACAAGACGGCCCCCAGCAAAGAACAGCCCCCACCTGGCCGACACATTCACGCACCATAATGTATGGGTCATGAAACTGCTTTATACACAAATGTAATATCTGACACAGATCATTATCAGGGCGGGCATGAATGTCAGACCCGCTTACATAATGTCACTCTACATGTATTAGTGGGAAACAGGGGCTTTCCTCTGTTGACTGGATGCAGTCCCACAAATCCTCCCTGACCATGCTGATTAGTCGACTTTGGGTTCCTGTGTAGCTCTCACTACTGAATCGGGTTGATGGGTGAGAGAGAGAGAGACAGACAGAGAGATAGAGAGTGTGGTGAGTGGCACTGCACTCTTTCATATCTCCTGCTTGCGTCTGGTTTTGTGTGACGCCCCCTGGGCCAGTACCCCCGCCCCCCCCTTCCGTGTAGCCATCCGTCTGCGCTAAACCAGCTGCAGAAGGCCTTCACTGATCAAGTTGCTGATTCACAGTCTCTGGTGGGGAGTGGAGCACAGCAAAGCTCCTTGATGAGGTACCAGCGGGAGGTGGAGCTGAATGGTGCAGGGATGATGCAAGCGCTGTGGAAGCGACCAGTGTAAACAGCAGCATGTTTGCCCTCCCGGCCCCAAGGGGGCACTCTTCCCACATTTATTGTCTGGGGCTGGGTGAGAAGAGAGAAATACCCAGAGGCAGGCCAGCATGCCTAATATGGTTAACAAACAGGGATGCACCTCACCCAGCCACACACACACACACACACACACACACACAATTATTTACATACCGTCGTGTGAAACACGCACCCACACAAAGTGTCCCGTCTGCTGGCTGCCCGTGCTGCCGTCTCATGGCCCCTCTCGTGCTATTGTGGCCCTGCCCCACGGGACATGCAGGGACGTCCTACCAAGCCTTCAGACAGCAGAGTGATGAAGGTTACCGACTTCAAACCCAAAGAAGCTTCATGATCAGCGTAGAGGCCTACCCAAAAAGCAGGATGAGAACACAGAATTGAGGTGATAGGGCCTGCTTACCGTTGCAAAGCCCACTCCCAAGCTCTTCCCCCCAGCATGATGTCCATCTTACTCAAGAAGGAGGCTGACAGACGGCCCATAATATGGGACTCCTTCCCCAATATCCCGTAGTGACAGCATGTAGACAGGAGAAACCAGGGCATAAATCTGGAGCGGTAAAGGAGCTGGCCACTCTCTGATTGCACTTCGGCTAACCTCGCCGCTAACAGGTCAGTGCTACGGCTTTGACCTGCCTCAGTCGTCATGCTCCTGGCTGACACGCTGGGTGCATTTTTCCAGGAGCAGACAACCAATGTTCTGTTGGCTCGCCGTTGTAGGCCCTGCCTCAGAGGGCCAATCGGAGCCGAAGGGGGGCACGGCTGCAGACAGCCAATGTTCTGCAGGCTCGCCAATTTAGGCCCTGCCTCGAAGGGTCCTGCCTCAGAGGGCCAATCGGAGCCGAAGGGGGGCCCGGTTGCAGACAGCCAATGTTCTGCTGGCCGGCCACTGTAGGCCCTGCCTTTGAAGGGTCCTGCCTCAGAGGGCCAATCAGAACCGAAGGGGGGCCCGGCTGCAGACAGCCCCCCAACCACTAACCTGCTGCGAATCAGGACGTATCACTAAGCATTAGTGTACTGCTCTCCTCCTCCTGCTCTTTCTCCCTAGTTTGTTTGCTCTTATTTTCCCCCTTTCTATTTTTTTCTGGAAGAATCCACAGGATACAGAGGAATATAAACACAGAGGATGAGCAAAACGCAGATCCACCCCCCCCCATTCTCTCTTGCTACTCCGTCGCCATGGGAATGGCAGTAAACAACTGAATTTTAGGAATGGACGGGAACCCAGCATTGAAGTACCCTGGAGAGAATTGGATTACCCCCACCTCCCCTCCTGAGTCCGGCTTGGGAATAATCCCATTATGGCTATATTACGGGCTGCTAAGCTCCCTTTTTCCGCTGCAATTACAAACCTTCTGGGACATAAAAGAGCCCTTTTCTTCACAGCTCATACTATCCATCAACCATTTAGCTCAAAGTGAGTGTGTACTTGCTTGTTGTTGTTTTATATTGTCCGTCTCGGTAAAGCCACTATAGAGGAATCCCCCACCCCAAACTGCATCATAATTATAGAACAGAACTCACATCACATGTCTTAAAGTGTCAGCCTGGTTTTTCATGACCTTGATGGCAGCCATGTCACTGAGACGGCGGCCAAGCCAGATGTACATGCACAGGCTGACCTGCGTAGTGCTTCTTTGGAGACATGTCTGTAAACTGATTATATATCTAAAGGAGACAGGGACACGGGGCTCTTCTGTAGGATGCAGCTCCGGGTTCCTGCCTGCACCCCCAGACTTTCAAGGAGCTGAGAAATGTGATGTTATTTACATCTAGGCAGCAGCTCCTGACCCAATCTTGTCTTTTTGAGATGCCATCCCACTTAGAGGTGATTATTAAAATACGGGATCATTTCTTCAGAATGTTTAGCTGTGCACACCAACACATGCCTCTGTGACTCGGTGATGAGATGTGCTCCAGCTGTTCTCACTTGACATGCTGTGACTCTCTGTGATGGTACTGTATATGCTTCAGCTGTTATCATTGAGATGTGCTGTGACTCTCTGTGATGAAATGTGCTCCAGCTGTTCTCACTGACATCTGCCGTGACTGTCTGTGATAGGATGTGCTCTAGCTGTTCTCTCTGTCTCATGCTCTGATTCTCTGTGATGGGATGTGCTCCAGCTGATATCACTGTCTCATGCTCTGACTCTCTGTGATGGGATGTGCTTCAGCTGTTAACACTGACACATGCTGTGACTCACTCTGATGGGAAGTGCTCCAGCTGTTCTCACTGTCTCATGCTCTGACTCTCAGTGATGGGATGTGCTCCAGCTTTTACCACTGACATATGCAGTGACTCTCTGTGATGGGATGTGCTCCAGCTGTTCTCATTGACATCTAATGTGACTCTCTGTGATGGGATGTGCTCCAGATGTTCTCTCTGTCTCATGCTCTGACTCTCTGCGATGGGATGTGCTCCAGCTGTTCTCACAGACATCTGATGTGACTCTCTGTGATGGGATGTGCTCTAGCTGTTCTCTCTGTCTCATGCTCTGACTCAGTGATGGGATGTGCTCCAGTTGTTATCTCTGACACGTGCTGTGACTCTCTGTGATGGGATGTGCTCCAGCTGTTACCACTGACATATGCTGTGACTTTTTGTGATGGGATGTGCTCCAGCTGTTCTCTCTGTCTCATGCTCTGACTCTCAATGATGAGATGTGCTCCAGTTGTTCTCATTGTCTCATGCTCTGACTCTCTGTGATGGGATGTGCTCCAGCTGTTCTCACTGACACATGCTGTGACTCTCTGTGATGGAATGTGCTCCAGCTGTTACGACTAACATATGCTGTGACTATCTGTGATGGGATGTGCTCCAACTGTTCTGACTACCTCATGCTCTGACTCTCTGTAATGGGATGTGCTCCAGCTGTTCTCAATGACAGATGCTGTAACTCATTGTTATCAGATGTGCTGTAGATGTTGCCAGTGTCTAACTTTGTGATTGTGATTGGATATGCTCCAGCTGTTCTCAGTGACGCACGCTGTGACTCTCTACAATCCATTCCCTGATGCTCCATCATGGGACGCAGCTCGGCACTGCCTCACCCCCGCATGATGACATCCAATTTAGTGGTGGACTGGGAACCAGCTGAGCCATGCATGGGGAGCTGGGCCCTCACCACGTCACACCGTGAGGTGTGGGGTTGTGCGGCTGATGATATGAGAAGAGATGTGCCCTTGCCAACTGTGGCAGTTTAATTAAAACCTGGAGCTACCGAAAGTCAGGCTACCTCGTTAAAGAGAGAGAGTGAGTGAGAGAGTGAGTGGGAGAGAGGGAACGAGAGCAAGGCTTTCAAAAGGCATCACACACACTTCAAAAACAGAGAAAAGAACATACAACAGACAAACGGTAAAAGAGGACAGGCGGGGTCACTGTGCTGTCGGGGGGGCTGAGGAGAATTGGGGGGGGGGGTGCCATGGAAACTGCGGAATGCAGCACTTAGGAGACAGTGATTTACTTTGGTTGTATCTTCTTGCTGGGCTACGGGATGCTAATGAGGGCTTGTAAATCTGCTTGTTAGTCAGTAATGAGCCTACGGCAGTGATGTCATATCCTCTGGACTGATGAGGCTGGGGGGTGAATCCCTGCCGCTGAGGGTCCTGAGCGTGTCTTGATTATAGGATGGAGGCAGCAGGAGTTTCACAGAGCAGACAGCATGACTGCACTGAAAGAGAGTAGAAGTGGGTGAGTGGGGGGGCGGGGGGGCCTTGAATTCAAGCTGGATGCCTCAAAGGCAACTTGTCTGCTCCCTCACAGAGGATCTCTGCAGTCAACAGGTGGGACATGGCAGTTTTTCCCATGGGGAAGCGCTCCACTGACGCCCACCCCCCAGGTGGAGCCCGGCTCGTGGCCCACAGGGGGTACAGAGGAACATGGAGGGGGCGCGTGTGCATGCACAGTGGCCTCTCCTGGGGGGGCACAGCAGGTGCTGTCGCAGCGGGAGATATGCTCCGATTCTGGCAGGAAGAGACCAGACTCCAGTTTTGGATCCAAGTCCCCAGACGTTTCTGTTGAAACGTCATTTCTCCTCAGCTTGGTGGCTAAAGCGACTCACCCTCCCCTGTGGCCAATCAGCTCAGGCTTATTCTAACACTTGGTCTGAACATCCATCAGAGGGACGGCATTCTGAAGATGGGCACTTGAGCAGGGCTGGTATAGGGGAGGAGAAAGCACCCCCAGAAAGCCACCCCCAGCTGAGGAGGCCACAGAAGCCCCTCCCAGCACATTCAGCTGTGACTGCAGAAAAGCTCAAATCAGCCCCTCCCTCATTTTCTAGACTGTTCTACATGCAGACAAAACAATCACCGCCTGTGAATGGCACACAGAAAACACCATCTGACATTCTCTTTAATCCTTAAAATGTGTTTTTTTTCACACCCCAACCCCCTCCCCCGGTGACACGTGTTTACCTTAAACGCCAGCCGCCACAGATGAAGAAAACAAGCAAAAGTATATTTAACTGAATTTGTGACCTTTCCTCGCACCAGACTTGCCATTATTTAAAATAGACATGGATGTGTGTGTGTATGTATACGCATGTGTATATATTTCATTTTCCCCATCTTGCTTGCGTTAAAAGGAACATATTGCCTGTCAGTCCATCGGCAGGTGGGGGGTGGCTTTCCCCATGGGCCAGCATCTGTGTTTCACTGTCACGTAACTGTCATCCAACCTCTCATCATAAATCTCCAAGCCCAAAAAGGGGAGGAAGGAAGAGACAAGATGGGGGGGCGGTAGAGACGACAGAATGAGGGGAAACGGAGAGGGAGACACAGAAACAAAAGGCAGTGGAAGAAAACACTGGGGGAGGCTCTAAGAGGGAGGTGCAGAACAGATGGGAACAGTTAGGAAGGGAGGGAGCAGAAAAGAGAAAGAAGTAAGGAGATCAGATCAGGCAAAGCATGAGCCTCCCTTGGAGAGAATGAGGAGGCCCTTTTCTGAGAAGGGGGGGACTCAGGCATGCTCCTGCAGCGCTCTCATTCACGCGTGCCACGTACACTCGCTTTGAAAGTGCCTCTCTCTGCAGCAGTGCTCACAGCCCCTGACTCATATCCGCGGAACAATGTCAACCGGCGAGAGATTCCTCCATGTTCGTGGGCGTCAGGTGAAGCGCAGCAGCTGGGGCGCACCGCCTCACATTTGCGTTTATCCAGAGAAGCAGCTGCAAGCGGCAAGGGGCCCCAACCAGGAGGACGAGTCCTAGACCTGTCTAACAAGGGATCAGGGGCCCTGCTTCCCATGTGCCATGCCCACTTAACAAGACTAAGGAAGAAGACAAAACTGAGAGCGAGGCCGTAGCTCATGGGACACCACCGTGCCCCCCACCAGCTCACCAACATGCCCCGCTACTGTGTCCCCTGCCGGCTCACTGCCGTGCCCCCCACCAGTTCACCAACATGCCCCCCACCAGTTCACTGCTGCGTCCCCCGCTGGCTCACCACCATGCCTCCCCACCATGCCCCTCATCAGTTCACCACCATGTCCCCCACCAGCTCACCAATATGCCCCGCCACTGTACCACTTGCCTGCTCACCAAACTGCCCCACTGCCAGCTCACTGCCATGCCCCCTGGCTGCCTCCCACAATTCACACTGGCCAGTGGACAGGAGGGAGCAGGCTCAGCTGATTGACATCCTAATTAGAGGGTGTTCCTCATCAAGCCGGCCAGCCTCCTCAAAAGGCAATTTTCACCTCTGTGCCAGAGCACCTTAATTAAGCACCACATTAACGATCATGAGCGATTGTCAAAAGACTCCGCCGGCCATTAGCCGTCGACACGGAATGCAGGCCGCCCGCGCACGCAGTCTGCCCCCGCCATGTCTGACGGGTGGGAGCTTGACCGCCAGTGAGACCATCGGCTGGCGCTGCTGGCACACAGCCAGGCAACCGCACATGCTGGGGGGGGGGGAATGCTGATCAGGGTAGGGGGTTAGGGACGTGACCTTGGCGCCACGGCCACAGGATGGGAAGGGTGCAAGTGTGTGCGTCTGCTGACACTGGGAGCCAATCAACACCGCAGAGGGAGCCGGGCCTTCAGTGCCGCACTGTATCTCCTCACTTCCCCGCTCCTGTCGTGAGCACGGACATACACACACACACACACACACACACACACACACACACACACACACACACACACACACACACACACACACCAACACTGCCCACCCCCCACACACATAACTGGTGATTAACGGGGGCTGTTTGCCTCTTTAACCTGGGTGGGGAAGTATCCATCTCTCCTCTCTATCCTCACCCTGCCTCTCCCTCCCCCACAACCATCTGAGATCCGTCTCCATCTTCTGTGTCCATCACCCCCACCCCATTCCACAGCAGGCACCACCGGCAGGACCACAGGTGTCCGTCTTCACGGGCATCAGAAAATGAAGCTGTGAACATTCCCTGCTCCACCCTTCCCACCCCTGCCACTTTGTGGGTCACAGGTCGGCAGTGGTGAATAAACAGAACACTAGGTGGGTGGCTCACTCCCCCGCCGTTTTTAATCGTCGGCTTATAAACCCAACCGACCAGATGCCTCTCCTCTGCAGCTGCTTGCAAATATTCCTGTATCCATCTGATTGGCTGAGGTCACCCACACCGGGGCACAGGAGGCACGGAGAGGGTAAAAACCAAAATGTGACCCAGCCAATCTCATCCCCAGCCAGTATAGCTGTGCCCTGGTGTGCCACTGGCTACATTTAAGAAATTCACAATCAATTTGCATTTTTGCCACCTGACCCAAAAAATCCCGAGGAGGTAATACATAAATTTGGCATTCCAGCCAGTGAGATGACTTAACTACACTGCAATGGCGGTGATGGGGGCGTGGCCAAGGCATGAGTGGCCGAAATTCAAAAGGGGGCATGGCCCAGACATGAGCAGCCGAAAATCATAAGGGGGCGTGGCCCAGACATGAGCAGCCGAAAATCAAACAGGGGCATAGCCCAGACATGAGCGGCCAAAATTCAAAAGGGGGTGTGGTCCAGACATGAGCGGCCAAAATTCAAAAGGGGGAGTGGCCCAGACATGAGCGGCTGAAATTCGAACGGGGGCGTGGCCCAGACATAAGTGGCCGAAATTCAAACAGGGGCGTGGCCCAGACATGAGCGGCCGTAATTCGAATGGGAGTGTGGCCCAGCCATGAGCGGCTGAAAATCAAACGGGGGCGTGGTCCAGACATGAGCAGCTGAAGAACAAACAGGGGGCGGCCAAGACATGAGCAACCGAAATTCAAACAGCAAACAATGCCTCGTTTCTGTGTGCCTGAATTTAGCAAGGAGCCCATGCTGTAACAGCGTGTCCTGCCCACTTTCAGCGAGTCGCAGTGAGAAGCAAGATTGATGTCACCAGGCACTGGCTCCCAATGACTTTAACTGCAAGGAACTTTGCTTTTACATGGCTGATAAATTATGCATGAGAAACGCAAAGACAATAACTATCAACTGCAGTAACGGGGCAAATTTAACCTGAAAGCCATCTTGAGGCAAATTTATGTTTTTATTAAATAAAGAAAAAAATGGCCAGAAAATTCCTCCCCTGAGGAAGTAAATGGAAAATAAGATTCTAAATAACTTAAAAATGATTGAACCATAAGAATACAAGTGAATTAATGAGTGGATGGTGACCAACGGAGATGCTGACAGGGTGACACCACGTCCCGGCCACTGTTGACAGCTATGCAAAGCTGCCTCCCCCTTCACAGCCATCCTCAGTGAGCTCCAGCTAATTCTGATTAATTATAACTATGGAGAGGGGATGATATGACATTTGAATTTGTGTCTGAAAACCTGAGATATGCAAAGGTCACAGGGATGGATTGAGAAAGGAAAACAGATATTTGAAAACTCACTAGTAATGAATTTCTTAAAGTAATAAAACAGTAATAGTAGTCTGTGTCCCACACAAAGCTCAATATTCACTATTGCCTCAATGGGCTGTTTCCTGAATTAATAAAAGCATAAATAACAAATTAAAAGAGAGATCATATTCTGTTGATTTAATAATTAAAAGAACCTGTCTATGGTGTTATATTTTGGGAAGCCTGCGTGTTTAGTTAGACAGAACTGGCGGTAGCTTGAGTAACTACTGCTAAACACTACCTCTCACTCTGATTCTCCGGGGATCACGAGCCAGAGGCTAAAAAGGACAGAGGCTTTCAGTATCCGTGAGATTCCCTTCATGAGAAAAAAGGAAAAGGCGTGACAAAGGAACAGGTGATCTGACAGGCAGTGCTACCAGCCAATCACTTGTCATCCTGCATCACCAAGGCAAGTGACACTGGCGGAACTGATTTTAGACTCAAGAGAATAGGCTCAGGAATGTTTTTATGGGAAACTCACTTTGAGATCCACTTCACATAAACAGGCTGACACACACAGACACAGTACATATATTCCTATCATTGTGGGGACTCTCCATTCATTTCTATAGGCACAACCCTAACCCTAATTATGATAACCCTCACGCTTACCCAGCCCTAACCTTGACCTTTGACCTTGACTTTTGGCATTTTTGTTTTTTATTTACAGTCACGGATTTTCATCAAATTGAGTTTCCCTTGTGGGGACTGAAAAAATGTCAATGTCAAAATAGCATGTTTTTATCACATTTTGGGAATACTTGGTCCACATAATGTAATATGTACATGACACACACACACACACACACAGACATGCTGCATTTTCATCTTTTGCAGAAACCCACTTCAAGTCAAATCATTTCTTGGTGTACCCAACCTGCCTCAAAATAGGCAAAAATGACTATAATGGTTTTTAAGACTGCAGTTTCCCTACAAACATACACACCCGCTTCCCACGACTATTCAGCACATGGGAAAGTGAGCTTTGTCCTGAGGAGAGATCTGCGGAGGGCTGACATTCTCCATGCGGATGCCTGCCTTGCCGGGCTCGGTGTGTGTGCCATAGTGACACCATTGGTGTGACGAGCTTGGAGCAGCTGCTGCCACACGGGTGCCACATAGCGGCTCTCAGATACCAAAGCCCAGCCCTTGCGATCCACTCTTTACCCCAGTAACACAAATCTCTCAGCCTGCTTCCTCCTGTATACTGTCACGCAGACACATGCACACACACGCACACACACACACACACACACACACACACACACGCTCGCACATGTAGGGTAAACATATCCTTATGGGGACCGCTCATTCATTTCAATGGGAAAAATGCTAATGC
>JAODJU010000002.1:15004301-15045853 GCA_026776725.1 Gnathonemus echidnorhynchus | reverse complement strand
AGAGGCCCAAACGGGGGGGGGCCACGGGGGGGGGGGGGGTTGGGGGG
Source organism: Gnathonemus echidnorhynchus (assembly GCA_026776725.1). NCBI lineage: Eukaryota > Metazoa > Chordata > Actinopteri > Osteoglossiformes > Mormyridae > Gnathonemus > Gnathonemus echidnorhynchus. The sequence continues at coordinate 15,045,806 of JAODJU010000002.1, read as the reverse complement.
GGCACTTCCTGCTCTTATGACCCTGGACTCACATTCGCTTCCATATTTTCTAGGCCAGAACCCAGAGCACTCTCCAGGTCCATGGGTTTATATTTAGCAGATCAGCTTGGTGTCCAGAATGGAGAGTGTTGACAGCAAGCAGAGAGGCGGAATTTGTCTGCTAGCACGTGGCATAGGCTCGCTTTCTCTTCTCTGGGCGCCGGTGGCAGACTTGGCAGGGAGATGGCAGCCTCTCATGATTTTCCGGTGTTTGTCCAGACCCGGTCGGACATTCCCGCCTTTTCAGTGTGAGCCGGGGGATCGTCAGAGCCGGCTTGCGCCTGAGCAATCCGGAAGATACGGGAGAGCTGCTCCCGGGCTGACAGGACAGGTGCCAAAAAGCCGTGAGCCTAACGCCCTCTCCAGCATGCCATCACATCCCATGAAACGGGACACGCTGAAGCGTTTTCACGTTACAGTTTACCGTAGATTATCAACCTACAGTGCATCTGCGGGATACTATTAACATGAGCATAAAACCCTTAACTCACTGCACTTCTCTGTGGTGAATGGCCTGGAAAGGAAAATTGGAAGAGGACTTGAGAGGATGGGAGGACCATAGAGAGCCATCAGGAAAGGCCACTGAAGGGGAGGAAAGGAAGAGTACTCAACTATTGGTGCTGGTTAATCTATAACAGAAAAGTATGAACTGCTTAGCTGTTTCCTATTGTAAGTGACGTTGACGATAGGTAAGCCGAAAGTGGGGGAACCACAGGTTCAGTTTGACTATTCGTCACCCGGTTAAAGCTTAAGATCAGACTGGTTAATCATTTGTGTGAAACCCCCCAGAGAGAAGGACAGGAAAGTCAGTCATTCTGCAAAAGAGGACCACCGGGATAAAGAAGACTGCAAGCGGGAGAGAAAACTTTAGATGGTGAAGTTTGTGGCATAAGAGGGATGCTGGTAACTGGACATTAATGTAGTCGATGGTTGGTACTTGAATGTTTTTGGTTTTTTGCCATACAGCAAACAAGATTAAACATGGTATCCATGAGAGGAAGCTGGAAATGATTGAGGCATGATGGGGGTGACCACGCTTAGGGGGAGCTTTTGGGAAAGAGTGACGCCTACTGGTCAGTCAAGTGCAATGGCTTTGATGGCAGGGATTGGAGGAGGAGGCGGGGATAATTGCCAGGGGTTCTGGAAGGGTCTTTGGAAATTAGCTCCTCGCCAACTAAGCTGCACTGATCGGCCAAGCGATCAGCAGGCAGCCCACCTGTCACTCCACCCACTACCCCAGGGGGAATCACAACCGCCGGGCGAGACGGTGGATGATCAAACAGCCGTTTACATCCATCTGGAGCTTGACCGCTCTTGCTGTTCCCTCTAGGAGGCAGCACAAAATTGGCCAGGCTCAATCAACATAATGACAAGATATTTCGGTTTCACCACATTGAGAAGAATGGTGGAAATGGGAGGGCATAGTCAGACAAACAATGCAAATAAGGTTTGAAAGGCCATAGGGATCCAGATTAGTCCAAAGTTTAACCCAGCATAGAATAGTTACATTCTGAATTCCTATTAGGTTAAGTCAGGCAACACCTGATAGCATGCAGGTACAGCATAACCTGCACCCCCTTCAAGAGATCAGAGACACCTGGGGGGCTCGTGCCTGAAGGAGCAAGCTTCACCCTAATTAATCCATGGTAACTCACAAGGGTTGGGCACCAAATCCCACAGAATTCTCCTACCCCACCAGAACACAAAATGCGTGAAGCAGGATGAGGAGCCTGATGGAGAGGAACATGCAAGGCTATCAAGCTGCAGTCAATTTCAGTGAATCAAATGTGTGGGGAGAAACCTCGCCTCCTCCATTACCCCCCATGCCATGGCCAGATAGTAGAGCACCGATCGGCTGCAGCCCCCCCCCATCTAATCGCCAGAGTCTAACCACCCCAGGAGTGATTAACTGCCAACAGCTAATTAGATATTTAGTAATTAGCATCAGATGAATGATGCAGGATTTTGCATGATGATGTGCGGCTGCAGGATTGAACACTCAAGAGAATTATCACGAAGATTTTAAATGAAAGAAAATCTTAACAAACACACTAACAACCAGCTTCCAACCGCCTATCAGGTATAGAGTCGAGCTCAGGTCACCCTGCAAAGAATGCCAGCGGTCACTATAAAGACACCAATTCTCTTAACTGTGGGTGAAAATTCAGTTATAGAAATATTATACAGTACTACACAGAAGTCTTAGGTGGTCAAAAGAAATGTTTAAAGCTATTTATCTGGGCAGTAGGTGTATATTGCTCAAAACAAAAACACAACTCAACATTAGAACATATGTGAATTAACAGTAACAATAAAACTAACCAGATTTTATTATGTTCTTGTAAGTTACTGATATCTTCTTGGATGACTTGAAGAACACTGCTTCAGTTCCAAAACCTCCATTGAGCGGCACCACAACCACTCCATGTATTCAATACACCACCAGCTCACTTAATTAATTAAACTAATTTTAAAAAGTCAGTGAGATACTGATTAGCTATACAAGGTGTGCTAGTGGTCAAGTAAAAAGATACATGGCTGTAACACATGATTCCTGCAAATACTGGGGTGAACCTAGGAGAGGCTTTGAAGCTACCATATTTACAAATATAACATCATAGTTTTAAAACAACACAAAGTGTTTAACACAGATCAACACTGCACAAAACAACAGATACAAAATGTGTGGTTTTGTCACACATACATTTGTTTTTTTGTACATTTGGTCTTTGAAATCACCCTCTTCATTCAGTCGTATTTCACCATTAAACAGGAGGTCCTACGGAGAGGCTTGGCATCTACTTCTCATCAATTAAAAACAGCCCCTGCTCAGAGAAAGCAGGTCCACGATAGATCCATGTGGCAGCAACTGGGAGAGTGCCCTGAGGAATGGGTGGATACTTCCGGATCAATGGCCAATTAGCCAACTGACCTCGCTCTCTAATTGCTAGGGAAGGCGATGAAGCAAGGGAGCCTCATTCCCCAGAACAGAGGAATTGCATCAGAAATGCCAGGCGATAATCACTGTTGTACTTTGACTTTATCACATGAGCATCTTTTCATTCTTCACAATTGTAAGTAAAACAAACAAACCAAAACAAAAGCCAGGTCCCTAAAAATATGTCACATCGCCGATGGTTGAAAGACATCATGATACCGAGCCTGCATTGCCGCCCCACCCCCCCCCCCCACCTCTGCTGGGCGCCTACAAAAATAATTTTTAAATGTACCTGGTTTGCACCTACGTCAGTAAACCAAAGGGCCAGTCTTTATTTGTATCACAAAACTGAGGATTAAAACTTTCCTGTTCGCTCTGTCTTAAACCATTCCTAATCATTATATTGTGAACCCTTTTCCACCATTTCTGGCCCTGCGTATTTAACTGAGTGGTCTTAGTTTAATTACATTTTTCTGATTAGTTAATAGTAGCCATAACCGACAAAGAAAATGTTACCATAAATCCAAATAAAAGAATGAAGTTGCTGTTCACACCTTTATTTAGAAAAAAAGGGACAGCACACTTCATAAGCTGCGGTACCTTTTTAGTGACTTGGTCTGTCGCCCCCATCACTACATCACTATAGTTAGTAAGCATAGCCATGAGTCTGAAATCGCTTACTTCAGTACTTAAAAATATTTTGAGTGCGTAAGTGAACTTGTATACTCAAATAGAAAGCTTAAGGATTGAAGCATGCGATTTGAGACTCACAGCAGTTTATACTAAAGAAAAGTAAGGAAAGACTGGGTGAGTAAGGGGGGTGGACTGTACAGGAGCAGACTTACCATGGAAATGGTTGTCTGCTTCAACCAGATGTTACGTGGGCGTGCGCTTGGCTTGGTCCAGCTGCTCAGGTCCTCAGCAATGAACTGACGCTCCCTCACAATGCGGGTAATGCGCCTCATTCGGGACTCCTCTAGCAACCGCTCGTTCCACACAAAGTCAAATCAGTGGTACTCAAAGATTCACCGATGAGACACAGAAGAAGTCCAGTCTCACTGGTTAGTGTCCATGTCTCACAGCCTTACAGCAAGACAGGGAGCACCAGGACTCTAAAGACTTGGACCTTCGTCCTCTTGCAAAAATACTGGGAGTGCTGTACACACCTTTCCAGCGACCTCATGACCCCCCATGCTCTCCCAATCCGTCAACTGACTTCATAGGAAGAGTCATCAGAGACATGGATGTTGGTGGTAGGTGAACCTCTCATTGTGGCCGACATTCTCTCTGCAGACAGACATACTACTGAATGCTGTGCCCAAGAGGTAATTAAAGGCCTGGATTTTGGTTTTTATGCAGGACACATGCAAACCCAGACACTCAGACTCCTCGCTTAGTCTCTCGAGTCATGGATCATTGCAATGCTTAACTACAGACACTGTCATACGCCCACTCCAAATCTAGACCTCTCTCAACCCTCTTGTACCATGGATACCACACATTTGGTCTTACTTGTTGTACTTTAAGACACAATTTTTTAAAAACAGAAAAAACATTCATTACAGTGTTATTGCAATATGGTACACTGTTGCTTTTTCTGAAAGCAAAACCCCAGATAGCAAACAGACACTGCTCCGTATGTGTCAGAGGTAGCAGTATCTTTGGTCCAGTTCTACAACGTGGACACGGTTCTTAATCTACTTGCACATTCAGCGGATCTGAACCTGAATCTACCCGGATCCAATCAAAATCAATGGTTGTGTCCAAATTCAGGGGCTGCATCCTTCTAAGGCAGCATTCGAAGACCAAATGCGTCACAGCGGTGCGACAAGGCTGTCCCATTTCAGGGGCTGCATCTTTCTAAGGCAGCATTCGAAGACCAAATGCGTCACAGCGGAGCAACAAGGCTGTCCCATTTCAGGGGCTGCATCCTTCTAAGGCAGCATTCCAAGACTGAATGCGTCACAGCGGTGCGACAAGGCTGTCCCATTTCAAAGGCTCCTTGAATTGCGCTCTAGAAATTTGTCCTTCTTTTGCCAAGTTGTGGAGGATGCACCCGAGGGATCCTTCACAGTGCAACATATAAGATTCACTGTGCAGAGGTAAAGTGGGTGTGTTCTGGTTAGGCCAGGGGTGGGCAATCTTATCTGCAAAGAGCCAGTGTATATACAGGTTTTTGGGATAACCTGTAGGTCAGCTGTTCAAATCCAGGTGTAAGGACTCTTCAGCCAGTCAGCCCTCTAATTAGTAATCTAATTAGGGAGTTGCAGCGAAAACCTGCATGCACACCGGCCCTTTGCGGAAAACATTGTTAGGCGATAGAAGCGGCACTTGCAGGAGTGTGACTCAAGGGGGGAAATAGCTGGTTATACATATAGGAAATAATCTAAGGGCTAGACTGTCCCACTTGACAACGCTTTGTGTTCAACCTCTGAAGAACGTAGCCTATAAAGGCTACTCCTTCATAGACCGAAGCCTTTGAAAGATGCAGCCCCTGAATTTGGATACAGCCATAGTCATACATTTCAAATCCCATGAAAAGACAACTAGATAATGGGAACAAAGCTATGAACAAGACTAAAAATATAAACAAGAATTAAACCAAAAAAACAACAACACTGTTACGCTTAATTGGCTCAGAAATGGGGAAACAGTTTGCCTAAATTTTAGCTCTGAAAGTGATTAGGATTGGTGCTTCTTGGAAGTATAAGACTTAATTAGCAAAGATCTTACAGGGATGTTAAAAGAAGTAGTTACTGAAATCAGTTTCAAAACATTTCATAACACATTTAAGAAATATAGAAATTTAAGAAATACTATTTTATTCCATTTACTAAGTTATATGTTAAACTGCTCATCTGGAGAAACTTAGTGCTAACTTGTGTTGATAACTTTGATGGACTGAATAACGGCTCTCCTGAGCTTTTCAGCTTGGCGCTTACATTTGAAAATGACGGCTTGCTCAGGGAGTTCGGGCTGAACTTGCGTTACTCTGAAAGGTCAGTGTGAAGCCTGCTTATTGTAGTGTACTCGAGCTGTACCCAGTGCGGGGGGGGGGGCAAAACGGATCTGACTGTAAACAAAATCAGTGATAACAGTGGCCAATAATGTAATTACATGCACTTCAAATAAGAAATAATTTACACATCCATAATAATACATTAATAAATCATATCAAGGGTCAAATCCTGTCCTGGTCCTTCTGATGTGATTATCTGCATGTGCATAACATGCAATGTTGATATTATATATCCAGGAATGAATGGGCAACATTCAGGGTGCAGATTCTGCACAGTGACAGGGAGCAGGAGCAGGACACTCTGCAGACCTCCAGACGCCTTCGCCTCTGCCATGCTGTCCTGTGCTGTCCTCAGCCTCTTAGCAAGAGGAGCTGTGTAGCCATCTAACCATCTAAATGGCTTCCTGTCAAAATACTGGATATTTGACCCACTGCCCCTCCCCACCCCCACCCTACATTTTGAAAATTACTTGACTGCACAGGCCCTGAGGACCGCCTGAAATAGAAATCATCTCCGTGGCTCTATTCCTCAAGCGCCAGGCGTCGGGGGAGTCGGCTGAGTGAATACCGGAGAGCAGGACAGGCGAATGTGGCACAAAGGGTGCAGTCTCAATGGAACCCGCCAAACCCAAACGATGCTAATGTGCAGTACCATGGACAGGAAACACAACCAGCCTCCCAGCAGAGCCCCAATGAATAATGACAAAGACCAGGTTTTGTACTGACGTGCTGCTTCTAGTGGGCGAAGGGAGTGTGGGAGTGTGATCTGAGGTAAGCAATTCTGGACATGTACATCAGTCTGGGACAGGATTGACAAACATGGTCCTTCGGGTGGGAGTGAGGGAGGAGGGCTTCCTGTGGTTGCCTGTCTCTGCCTATCAAAGGTCCAGTCTATGGAGCAGCAAGCATGGAGTGGCCTGCGGCTCAGGGGATCAGCCGGGGCAGGAGGGAAGCGAGACTACCATCCCCCTCCAGCAGACCTTCTGCTCACAGCCGGAGAGCCGAACGCCACTCGGGAAGGCCGGGATGGAGCGGCTTGCATCCCATAATGCAATTAGGGGACCTGCTGTATGTGCACATAGTGCCAGGACTCACCCCATCTGATAGCCCTTAATTAAACGCCGATGTGAATGTGATGTGAGTGTGCCGGAGATAATCCTGCACACGTCACGACCCTTAGTGCAGTGTAACAGCAGTGAGATCCCGCACACGTCACGGCCCTTAGTGCAATGTAACAGCAGTGAGATCCCGCACATGTCACGGCCCTCAGTGCAGTGTTACAGCAGTGAGCCCAGGCTTTGGAGGCCTTCGATTGGAAAACACACAGATCCAAACGTGCTCCGTTATTGCCGTGAGGTTCTGATGTACATTCTTACCTGGCTCGGTACGCATCCCCATCACGAAACTCCAGTCACATTAGTACCGTATAAGGGCACACCTTGGTAGGACACCTGGTATAGGTGGCATCCGAGCCACCTCCTGGCCGCGTCTTCACGCTCCTTCAAAGCTGCTCATCCAGCACTGGAGACTCATACAACTGGATGAGTTCTGCACCAGCAGTCACTGGCTGGATGGAGCCACTTCCTACTGCTTGCCTGATTGGTTCCAGTCGGTTTGTGGTGGGGTGGGTGGTGACTGAGAGCTTGCCACTCCTCCCAGCCGGAACGACCGTTCGGGCCAAAACAGTATCTTCCAGAAGATGACACCTGAGAGAATAGCTGAGAGCTGTGACACACCTACTAAAGGTTAGACTAATAGCACCAGAGGCCAAAGTGGTTATCTGCGGTACACTGGGCTCATGCGGCGATGGCTGCGGTGGGGGCACAAACGTGAATCCCAGGGGGTCAGCAGGTTAGGACCCCCCCTTCATGAGGGCCGTCCCTCCAATATATCATTATAAACCTAACTATGTAATTTTAAATTATATAATAATATGTAATGAAAGCACTTATGCAAATTTCAAATGCAAAACAATTTTTTGGAATTTTAAGATTTGAAAGATTCTGTCCCTCTTCACCCTGACAGTGGTTTGGTCCACTGCCTGCTATCCCCAATTCCATTGGCACACACATTAGCCCGACACGAGTGTCCATGGCTCAGTGGTGGCTGACCACCAGTAAGTAGCTACTTTTCAAACGTTCACTTAAAACAGCGGATCTGTAAAGCATGTTACTTTAGTTCTGCCACTCAGTAACACACATTTACATTTGTGACCAGACTTATTGTTCGCTCCGTTACCTCTTGGCTGAATCTTTACCTTTATTAGCTTTTTGTTGTGCTGTAAATAACCTGCATGTTGTGTTTGTGTGTCAGTGAGCCAAAATGGCAAAAAGTACATGAACATATGATTGTTTTTCATTGAAACACCAAGAAAGTAAAAAAAAAAGTCCCCAGTAATATCAAAGGCAAGTTTGATAAAATCTTTATAAAACAATGAAGTGCTTATGAGGTGTTGATATAAGGCTGTTATTAGGCAAAGGAGATAGAGAGCAGAGTTGTCCTATAATTGGTAAAATTATTGTAGAAATGCTACGATAAATAAAGAATATTTTGATTGATTTAGTTGGGTTATTCAGTGAGGTATTTATTCTGCTTTTTGGCATACATTCTGCATGCCTCTGGACACAGGTCAGAGTCATTCACCTTCCAGAGAAATCTGAAAGGATCACCTTCACTTATCCAGCAGCGGTCGATGCACGTGAGCTATGGAGAAAATAATTGCTTACGACGGGGGAGGCAAGCTGAGGCATCTACAGTGGTAATCTGGTGGGGGTGAGGGAGAGGGGGAAATTAACAAGGGGCAGCACATAAGCACGGCACAGATCAGAACAAACAGCAGAGGAACAGAGCACCAGATGTAATTAAGGAGCTATCCTCTATTTATTTATTTATACAGTAATTGGCATTTTGTATTGTAGTTGACTGTCATTAATACTCACTTTCGCTCCAATATGTAAATATCAATTCAGAACAACGTAATTAATTAATAGCTATAAATCGTCTCTTAACGGCTTGGTTGCTGTTTGAGTTGCGAGCAAGGGACAAAGGGAGGAGGAAATTGAGCGACTGAAGAGAAGGAGGAAGGAGTGATGCCACGGAGGGATGACTGGCTTTGCGGAGCACAGAGCCCCCCGCCCTATCTAAATAAATGTGTAAACAGGGTGCTGGCCCCTGCTCGGGTCTCCCCACTCCCCTTAAAGTGCCATCCATGACCCTGTGTGCTCTGCCATCATTAATATGAAGGATAATACCGTGGTAGTGAGGTCCCAGTGGAGAAGGAGGACACTAAAAATAGCCACCACCACCCAAAGCCACCCTTATCCTTCATATCCTTATAGCTGCCCTCCGATGGCCCATATCCTGTGAGTTTCCCTGCCTGCATGTCCTCTCCTAGACTCTGTCGTAAAAAATCATTTTGCCGAGCACCTCCCTCCAGCCAGGCAACATCTCCTCCCTGAAAATCAGGCACTTCAAAGCTCCTCTGGCATTTAGGCTATCGAGAATGGAGGTTCTCAGGGAGGACGTGGACCCCCCCCCCACAGAGTATGTCTGTTTGACGGTGCCCGTGTCACTTCCTGCAGAGGGGTCCGTGCCATATTGACAGAGCACTGTGACATGGCATACTAACAAGAGAGGCTGTGAATGAATGACCCCCCCCCCCCCCACTGTGACATATGGAGAATGCCACTGGGGGCCAATGGGTCTACTGATGACGGGAAGCTGAGACAATCCCAGGGAGACATCTTTACAAAAAGATTAACCCTGACAAACAGCATCCGCATGCTAAAGATCAGCTCTCATCTCTCTTGCGGTTGTCATGGCCTTCTCCATCAACGGGGGGAAGGGTCAGACCCAGGAATGGCAGAAAGATGTCAGGAAGGTAGAGTCACTGAGAATGTGCTCCCCTGACCATGGAGGTGGGCTGGCCGCGGCACTGAGGTGCTAATCGGGAAGCAGGTGCTCGCTGATCCTCCCTCGCAGCCGGTTCCCTGTGACAGGCCACCAAGGGACCCCCGGATGGCGCTGCTGCAAAGTTTTACTGGTATCCATGGAAACTGGGGGAACGAAACACTTGATTCCATGTTGTCTGCTCTTTAAAAGATTAGCGGTGGAGTGTGCGGGGTGTGCAGCGAGGTCGGGCAGGTGTGCATGCGGGAGGAGTGGCGAGGGCGGGCGAGCGTGTGCCAGGGGGGAGTGGCGAGAGCAGGTAGGTGGGACAATCCGCTGCACACCACGTCCACTAATTACGGAAACAGGGTGCCAGTCAGCCCCACCATAAATGAAAGGGGACTTTATAATGACATACCCACACATACAAGCTGCCTGGTATCACTCGATACTGCCCCCCTTTATGGCAGCCCATCACAAACCACGTGCCTCCCTCCATGACCTCCCTTTGATCTAGGGGTGTTTCCTGCAGGCTGTGTTTGCGTGAGCACAGGCAGGTCAAATGGATGTCTAGTAGGCAAAGAGACGCAGATGGGCGTGGCCATGCAGCAGGAAGCTGGCTGCCATTCTGGGGGGGACATCTGAATACTAGAAAGCTGGTATCAGCTCAGAGCAACAGCAAAGTGCACTTCAGCTCCGAAAGACAGACGGACAAGCGGATAGCTGGGCAGACAGTTGAATGCTTCCTGCCAAGGCTGTTTTCTGAGCCGGCTTGGTGTGCCGTCATACTGGTCTTCTCGGGATTTCAGATTGGCCAGTGAGGACTATCGAAGCTCCTTGCTGGGGGGGCAAGTAGCCCCACTGACTGCTCAGTTATTACGTTCATTTGTTATATTATTCAATTGCCTAGCAATTATTCAACAATTGGCAAGCAATAATTTAATTCTCGAGAGTTTAAAGAAACTAGGGGTTTAAACATAGGTCTCCATGGGTGACTGTAAAACGGTTAAAAAAAGGCTGAAAGATGAAACACTTCTTTCACACTTCTTGACACAGCATCCAAATTATGCCTTACTGTGGACCACCTTTGTCCGGCTGGTTTCTTTGCCGTTGACATCGAGTTTGTCAATGAGGGAACAGGTGTGTGGAAGAAATTGAAAAATATATGGTCATTTATTTCCCAGATTCCAGAGTAAAGTATTCTTTTGTCTGCACTTCAGATATACAAATGGAGTCGAGGACCTTTCATCTTTTTATAGAGCTGGACATTTACTAGATCAATGTGGGTTAAGTGTCTTGCTGGATTCTGAACTGGTGACCTCTTGACCCTAATATGAGTCATGGTCCAGTGACAGCTTAGACCATCATCGTCAGCGTAGTAGAGGGTGAGTGTGGGGGGGGTTTGAGGTATGAGCTAAAAGGCAGGGCCATGAACCCAGACAAAGGAAACACCAGCACCGATTAGTTGGGGGGGGCTAGGCCCGGCTGCTGGGCCGCGGGAGCCAGTGAGAGGCTTGCGGCTCCCAGTGAGATCTTATTTCATCCTGGTATTAATTTCCCAGCGCTAATTCGTGGTGAGGTCCTCCATTTCCATAATAATGGCCGTCATTTTGTACACTTCACACAGTAGTCATTTGATGTGGTCGTCTGGGGAGAGGCCGGCTGTCCTCCTCAGCCGCTCCATAGAGTTAATAAACACTGAGCCCAGGCCGATCCCCCCCCCCCCCGGTCCAGCCCCCGCAGAACACATGCTGCTCTCTCACAGGCAGCCTGCTGACATCCTCGCCATCAGCATCATTAAGTCCCCATTCTCTAATTTGTTCCTTTAACCCCTCATTAGATCTCGGCCAAAAAAAAGAAAGTCTGGGTAAAAGGAGATGATCTATCAATCACAAATGCCATGGTGCTTTAAGATGGGGGGTGCCCATCCCCACCCCCCTATCTTGAAGCACCATGGCATTTGTGATTGATAGATAGGCTGTTATAGCAGCTGCTGCTGCCCTGCAGCCCATTACCACACGTGCCCCCAAATCTCTCCGCTCTACACTTAATATTCAACATGGTGTGGTGAACTGCCACCCCCGCCCCCTGCCACATCAGCCCCGGTCCACAGTGTTGAGGGTGGAATGACCTGCTGGTGTGGTCATGAGCCTCCCACATGTCATCCAATGGCGGCACGACGCCTGAACGCGTCACATTCCGCTCAACAGGCATTTAACACACAAAGTCAAGCGTCACCAGTTATATTTTCCCCTCTCTTCCTGCATTTCTGTTATGTTTGAATACCTGCCTGCCCCTCCCATTCAGAAATGAATGCAGCCAATTAGATGCTGAAGGGCTGTGTTAATGAGAGGTAAACCGACATGGACACAGCAGAGGAAGAAGGGACACCTATAGGGGAAACAGGCTCTGTCGTCACAGGCTGCCATGTCATTGTCACTGGCTCATCGGGGTGTGTGTGACACCCCACCACGCATCAGTGAAGCCGCAAGGGCCTTCAGTGCCCATCTCCATGCTCAGGAGGGGCGCCATTGCTGAGAAGTGGGGCAAAAGACCGGTTTATGCCAAAAGCTCTGTGCAGGAATCGTGGGTGACGTAGCCCTAACTCTGACTGCTAAACTTGCATGTACACCACCTGTACAACCTCACTAATTTAAGAATGTAGGGGATGTACCCCTCCCTAACCCTACCCCTAACACCTGCTCTGTTCCTGCTACCTCCCACATTACAGTGAAGCAGCATTATAATACTGACTCAGTTCCTAATACCTCTAACAATACAGTGACACAGGATTATACTGTAAAACCTGCTCTGTTCCCGCTACCTCCCACATTACAGTGGGGTAGCATTATAACACCTGCTCTGTTCCTGATATCTCCCACACGACACACCATTATAACACCTACTCTAGTCCTGCTACCTCCCCCATTACAGTAACACAGCATTATAACACCTGCTCTATTCCTGCTACCGCCCACATTACATTGAGACAGCATCATACTGTAACACCTGTTCTGTTCCAATTACCTCCCATATTACAGTGACACAGCATTATAACACCTGCTCTATTCCTACTCCCTTCATTCTAGAAAGGTTCTTCTTATGGACAATGTTACATACTTTAACTTCTGTTTCAGCAGCACCACAATAGCTGCCTATTTTTGACATTTTTGAGAAGGGTGGGGGGAGGGGAGTATGGCGCTCTAAACAGGGCTACAAAAACAAAATTCAGAGCTTCCCTCTCTTTGTGGTTCTGGGGCCCTTGTCCACAGAATGGGAAGGGGGTACTCTCAATCGCCTTCTGAATTAACGCTTCCATTTGTCTGCCTTTGAAAATGGCGATGGTAGGAGGTAAGTAGTGAGGCATGGGATAGCAATCTTTTGAAGATCTGAAGAAGACTGTACTTGCACCCGAGCCTGGAAACACTTCGCTCCTGCTTAGGGCTGGGCATCATTCAAAATTTTTCAATACCAGTACCAGAATGATAAGTTGATTTCTATACTGGTTCCTGAACAATACTTTTTAAAATACCAATATGTTTTTAAATCAATTTCTAGAGCAACAATTTTTTACCAGAGCTCTCAAGTTTCATCAAAATTTTGGAGTGAGATTACATCTATTAGGGTCACAGTGTGTGTCTCACCGTCAATGGGTGACACTTCAGAGCCTTGCCTACCGCATTCTTCGGATCTTGCTCTTCCACTCCCACCTTGTCTGCACTCCGTATGTGTGCAGATCCATGTAATAATGTGTTTGCAGTGGCATCACATGCAGTAGATGCTATTTTGTGATTGGCTTATAGGGACATCTATGAACTCAGTGGAAAACTCCACTCTGTTGCCTGCCTCATTAATTTTATATATCTGGACACCTTGGTGGCGTTATCCCAAACTTCCGTGAGTGTGTGAACTGGTTGAAATGTGTGTGTCTCAGATGTGAGACTTGAGACCCCTGATGTTACTTATATGACCCACAACATGTTTATAATTCATAATTAATCTAGCCAGCAGATCGATCTTTCATTTTCCATCAGATAAAAAAAAAAAATTATGTGACATTATCCCGCTAATAATCACTGGCATGTTTCACCACCGGTACGGGCTGGAGACAGCAAGGTATTCAACGTTATTGAGGTACAAAAATAATACCACCTACTCTGTCTTTTTTTCTTTTCTGCCCCATAACTTTGATGTTAGTGCTGGTATATGTGGTCAAGCAATCAGCAAGTTTATCACTGTAAGCACCTCCTCAGTAGTGCCTCCGAGACCTGCAACTGGGCCAAGTTCCGATGGTCTAGCTCACACACACATGCATACACATACACACTTGCTCTCTTGTGAAATACGAGTGTGGTCAGCCACAATTTGGGGGGCATATTCAGGCATAAAAGGGGGGACTATTAGTTATAAAATTTAGTCGCACCGTCTCCAAAAATGGTTGCAAAATGCGACTAAATGGTTGCAGTCTGGAAGCATGTGGAGCCACACTTTTGATTTCTTAGGCATTTTTTCCACTACACGACAAACAAAAATGACAACGAAGGCACGCAAGCCAGTTCACAGGGCATAGGTTTTCCCTCAGGCTTACACGATGTGCTCGTGGAAACATTACATTAGACAGCCAGTCACCAGCAATTTAAATCTGTACACAAATATGCTGCATGCTTACTAGCTCACAGACGCTGAGATTTATTGTTCGAGTATTGGAATTTGACACTAAAAGAAAATAATTTTTTTGATCCTCGGTAGGATTGGAACATTTCTGTCGGTACCACAAACTCAACACCACACGGCACGACCCAATCAAAGAGATGCCTACCCACCAGGGCAACACAACAGCTACTGCAAAAAGCCCCACCCCCTGCTACAGCCATGCACTCCGGCCCCAACACCACCTGGCATGGCCCAAACAAAGAGCTGCTGACCTGCCAGGATGACATGGCAGCTACCACAAAGAGCCCCACCCCCCGCCATTCCTCCCACCAATCAGGGTTACATTTCAATATGCAGGCAAATCGAAAAGATCCAATCACAAAATAAACCAAACAACGTGGAAAAATATCAAAGTGTGTTTGTGCGCGTGTGTGGCTGTGTAAAGCATGCCTGTCTCTTAATTGTTATTCACATATCTGTAACAGCGTAAATGGCAGTGCCTCTGGTTTTCACTGCCTGCACAGAGCACCGTGACATGATGACTTCTGGCTGTTTGATGCACTTTATGATGCACTCTGACACACTGTAATTATATCCCCGGTGTAAACTGAGCCTCACTGTAGCACGTAGGTGAAGAAACTAGTGACTCCCTGGGATGTCAGAGCCAGATATGGAAGGTTAGGATATTAGATTCGGCAACAGTACTGAGCTGTAAAAAAGTGAAGATGGAAAAAGCAGCTCATACAAATACGAGGCACTGACAGTATAGACACTTTACCGCTCATACAGCCAGGACATACTGACAGTACAGACACTTTAACTACTCATATAACCAGGGCGTACTGACAGTACAGACACTTTAACTACTCATATAACCAGGACATACTGACAGTACAGACACTTTAACTACTCATATAACCAGGGCGTACTGACAGTATGGACACTTTAATTGCTCATACAAGCAGGACATACTGACAGTACAGACACTTTTTCAGCTCATACAGCCAGGACATACTGACAGTATAGACACTTCGACAGTTCATATAGCCAGGACGTACTGACAGTACAGACACTTTAACTGCTCATACAGCCAGGACATACTGACAGTATAGACATTTTAACGGATCATATAGCCAGGACATACTGACAGTATAGACACTTTGACAGTTCATACAGCCAGGACGTACTGACAGTAAAGACACTTTAACTGCTCATACAGCCAGGACATACTGACAGTATAGACACTTTGACAGTTCATATAGCCAGGATGTACTGACAGTATAGACACTTTGACAGTTCATATACCCAGGATGTACTGAAAGTATAGACATTTTAACGGATCATATAGCCAGGGCGTACTGACAGTATAGACACTTTACCTGCTCATATAGCCAGAATGTACTAACAGTACAGACACTTTAACAGCTCATACTGCCAGGACATACTGACAGTATAGACACTTTGACAGTTCAAATAGCCAGGATGTACTGACAGTATAGACATTTTAACGGCTTATATAGCCAGGATGTACTGACAGTATAGACATTTTAATGGCTCACATAGCCAGGACCTACTGACAGTATAGACACTTTGACAGTTCATATAGGCAGGATGTACTGACAGTATATACACTTTAACGGATCATATAGCCAGGATGTACTGACAGTACAGACACTTTACCTGCTCATATAGCCAGGACGTACTGACAGTATAGACACTTTAACTGCTCATATAGCCAGGATGTACTGACAGTATAGACATTTTAACGGATCATATAGCCAGGACGTACTGACAGTACAGACACTTTAACTGCTCATACAGCCAGGACATATTGACAGTATAGACACTTAAACACCATTCCAATATGTTTTACCAGAGCTCTCAAGTTTTATCAAAATTTTGGAGTGAGATTACATCTATTATGGTCACAGTTTGTGTCTCACCTTCAATGGGTGACACTTTAGAGCCCTGCCTACCCCATTCATCGGATCTTGCTCTGCCACTCCCACCTTGTCTGGACATAACAGTATAGACACTTTAACACCTCATACAGTCCTGAGATGCTGACAATACAGACAATTTAATGGATTGTACCGTCTGATGGCGCACGCAGCACTGACTGATTAGTTTCCTGACAGTCCGTGAGGAGACACAGACATGTGTGTAACTCTACATATATGAACAATATAAAAGGCAGAAGCATGTATCAGGCACCTTACTTTTAAATAAATAAACAATTTAAAATAAATAACAAGCACAAATATTAGGCTTGACCAAAACTGCGCCCCCCCGTGGGACCCAGGGCGGGATGGGCATCCTGCCCTCGTTTTCTCAGCCCTTTTGGCACTCGCAGCATCTTTCTCTCTCCGTGCTGTTCCCCTCTGTGCCTAGGGTGAGCACCACCCCATGCGGAAACACAGCTCTTAGCTGCACAGCTGTGGGGGGGCCACAGCATGACACATCTGTTCCCCAACTACCACTGGGGTCGCCGCCGACCCCCCCCCAACCCCCATCTGCTGTCCTCCCCAGGATGGAGTGGGTATTAGCACCCCTGGCCCAAAGCTTGGCCCCTCCCAAAGCCATCAATGGCCCAACTTGAGAGAGAGAGCGAGCCATCAATGGCCCAAAGCTGTCATGGCGGGAGGGCGGCACAGCTGTGTGCTGGCAAGGGGTTTGTGTGTGTGTGTGCATGAGTGTGAGTGCGTGTGTACTGTTTGTGTGTGTGTGTGCATATGTGTGTGTGTGCACGTGCATCTGCATGCTGGCTGTCTGACAGCAGAAACACACACAGTAAATAGCTGAATGGCCATGCAGCAGCTTAAGAAAACAAAACAGACAGACAGAAGGGCAGGATTTCACGTGTCCTCTCTCTCTGCCTGCCTCATTCTCTCTCTCGAAGGCACATGAATGGATTGAGGACTTTCCCTGTCACTCCTTCATTGTTTCACCCACTTTCTCTGCCCGTCTCTCTCTTCATTTCATTGTCTCTCCCTCTCACTGTGTCTTTCTCCATCTCTCTTCTTTCCTTAATGGCATCCCGACACTGGTCTTTATTCAGACTTCACTGTGCTGAAGACTGTCACTCTACAGCGAAACAGCATCACAATGAAATGCACCCAGCTCTCTTCCCTTTGTCCATTTTCGGGACTGCGGTTTCCCTGTTTCCCTGTGCCAGAGCACCCTCTGAAGGGTCTCTTGACTGATCATGCCCTCTGTACTCTGGTCCTAGAATCTCACAAATGTTTGCTCTCATTTCCCTGTATTGCCAGTCCACACCAGTCATGCTGTGCTCTCATGCCTGTCCTTAGTGTGCTGTTGCCCTGCTGGAGCACAAGGTGCCCTGCTCCCACAGGCCTGGCTATGGTCCCTGTGTGCATCCCTGCCTCCTCCTGCCTGTTCCGTCTTGTCTGGGTTCAATACAGCGATTCATAGATGGAGAACTGAAGACGTGAGCTCTTGGCACCAATGGGTGGCGCCACTGAACCATCACATTTTGAGAATGGAGCAGAGGGGTTGACCGAGCGATTTATAGAACATGGGGGGGGGTTCCAGCTACCGTGACATGGTCCTATTCAGGGACAGGGGTGACAGTGAGATGCACTCATGTGTGATGACCTATCAATTCGGCACAGCATTCGTCAGCGATTCATTGACTGTAGACATGGTCAATAGACAGAACTGTTTGTTCGACACCAGACGTCAGAAAGCGATTAATGAATTAAAGAAACTGATTGTAGACATGGAGGGCTGATATGACACCAAACTAGGTAATATTAAGATGCCTTTATTGTCACTGTATACATAATACAATCAAATTTCAAAATCCCATCACAGTGGTATTAAAACATCATGAGAAACATATAAAATGTAACATAAGAAATGAAAGCAGGAAAAGCAGCTGGGGGTTAACGAAGGATAACCAATAACTTGGAACAGGAAAAGACAGTGTATTTGATGGGTTCTTGCTGGAATGATTGAGTGCAGTGTGTAGTCAGCATCTGGGGACACGATGGATTGTGCTTGATGACTTCATGTTCATCAGACAGAAGTGAGAGACAGGAAAGAGAGGCTGGCCTCCCACAGGCCGGGGGTGCCTGGGGAGCAGTGTATGTGGCACCAAGTATCAGCAGAACATGAGGAGAAAAGCCTGGCACCATATAGCTTGGGGTGACACGGTGAGCAAAGGCAGCAGAGCATGCAAAATGAGCTCCAGGGGGCGCTGCCCAGCCGCTGTCCTGCTTATCGGTCATCAGGGCCTGAGCGCTGATGCAGACGGGCACATTTCCCAAGTGGGAAGCACATGCCCGATGTGGCGTTTGGCTGATGGATCACGGAATAAGAGTGGAAAACAGCAGATGGGTGCAGGAGGTGCTGAAAGATTGCTGAGGCTTCTTAACCTTTCATGCTTTTGTGACCCCCCTGCCCCCTACCCCGGTTAACGCACCGCCTTTATCTGCCTGCGTATCTTTATCGCGCTCAGCAGATCTGCGGCCGCCCGCATGTGTGGGCTGGACTCACCGCTAAAAATAACACTGCACCTCCAAGTACCTGGATGGACACACTCCCCGTTTTATGGGTGCTGCTCCACAGAATTAACAGGGAGGGTAGCAGACGTAGGCTTATTGACGCAAATATAGATTTGACGCCGTTTTTCCAACTCAAAGTTATTTGACATTTTCCCTGGAACATGCCGATTCCCCAGAGCATCGACAGGCACGGCGGCGGGGTCGAATAGGAGAATTGACGTCTGAGTTTAACCTTTTCCACCAAAGTGTCTTTCCGATGGTTCTGTGCCGCGTCTGCTTATCCATACATTGATGGCTGTCTGCCACGCTGTCTAAAGCTGTAAATGAAGTGTTCGCAAGCTGGATTCTGCTCTTTGGCACCTCAGGGAGCAAAGCGCGAACCACTCTTCCAAATGGTAATTAAGTGCAAAATAAAGACAAGGTCAGACACACATGTATGTTGCCATATTCCTGTACAGGAGCTGAAACTCCATAGCAGCAAGAAGCTGGCTTGGTTTGGAAACTTGCAACATCTGAATGGAGAAACAGGTAAATGTTAAATGACAGGCTAACAGTTTCACCCGACTCCAAATGGATACAAGGCCTTTGAAGAAGACTGCAGGGCTGATCACCCCTGATGACACTTTCTGATTTTCGTCAGAATGATCCGGAATCACTGGTCTGAATGCAAAAAAATATAGTGAGGAAAAGTGAACCTACAGTATTTCTAAACCTTATTTTTTCACAGAAACATCCCCCGGGTTTACCGACATCCATGCAGGATAGCACTGATCACCTGTCCCACGGGGAAAACTGATGGACTTTTGGAGGCCAAGGGGTCAGGTCAAGCAACCCAGAGCCGGAAAGTAAAAGCACAGGAAAAAGGGGGGGAGCCGGCAGCGCACTCAGGTAGAGGGTGGCGCAGTTACTATGACAACCATTGGGGGGAGAGTGCAGGCAGCACCGGCATGAGGGCAGAGGGCTTGGGGGGAGCGCGCGCCCCCTGGCAGGATGGCATGCAGACGGCACTCATGGCCTCACTGCAGGGCCGACAATCGATGGGACGGCAAACTGCGTGGATCAATCCGGATTAGGGCCATGGCGGGGGAGTGCGCCGTGGGCTACCCTGCGCACCAAGCGCCTCTGTCCAACAGGGGGTGAGCACACGTGGCGCGAGAAAGGAGAGCAAGCGGTCGGAGTGGATTTAAAGCCCGAGCCACCCGCCGAGAGGGATATCCGCCAGCCGCCCCGGTCATGGCGGTGAGGCGAAGCGATCATCTCGCACCACTTGCCGCCCTCTCTGCTGAGCCCCACAAACGCTGAAATCCTTCACGGTGCTGGAGCCGACAGTGCCTTCTGGGGGGAGGGATTATTATCTGGCCTGGGGACAGGAGCAGAGCTGTGATCTGTCCCTGTAACTCCTGTCCCTCTTCCTCTCCATCCCAATCCAGCCCCTGGTCTCGGTAGCTCTGCTCACCCCTGCCCACACCACCCCATGTGCGGACAGGATAGGCTTTGGCTCCTCCTTCTGTTTTTAAAGCCATTCTACTGAAATGCCAGTGTGGCCCCTCACGTCGAGTGCCTTTAATTACCAGATCACCTCTCCCAGATGTCAAGGTCTTCCAGACCTTCCGGGAACCTGAGCTCATGACCGTAAGCTCACTGGATCGTCTGGGTTCCTCTGGCCACTGGTGGAGCGCTACTGTTGCGCCCGCCAAGCAGAAATTCTCCATCACCGGAACGCTGCTCCAGCGTCACCGTAATGAGCGCCGTTTAATTGCGGGACCTAGGATCATTATCTGTAAGCCAACACGCCATACTGCATTCAATTCATGGGCAAATGGGGCTTCCAAATTAATTAGAATTCCAAGGGCATGCAGACGATGCAAATCAAAACGGAACGTGGGTTGAAGCAGTGGAGCGGACAGAGGGAACAGGGACAGGGAGTCCAAAAGGAGCAGGGAGATAAAGATTCACCACTAGCATTTGTGCTGGTGTGCAGTGAGAGAGGCGCCCTTGCTCGCTCTCTCTCTCAAGTTGACTTTTCTGTGTCCCCTATACCCATCATCATAAGGAGGGTCTGTGTTTTGTAGATGCACTGATTAATTAGCAGATTGTCATCAGCTAAAGGTTGACTAATCCATTATGTCATGCGAGGGGACAGGGGAGGCCCAGATAAACGAGACGGGTCGACCTCTCTTCCAGGAGAGTTCCCGTACCGCCCCTGTTCTTGTAGCAGCCACCCCCCATGTTCCACACTGCCCCCACATCCCCATACCTGCTGATCAGGCTGGCTGGCCTGTCCTGTCCCCTAAACCCAGAAGGACGAGAGGAGCTGCTTTTACATGGCTGGGCAGATCACACAGCGAGAACAGACGCCACGCGGCAGGGCGGGGTAGCGCGTGCGCACAGTGCACCACCCAGCTGGGAGGGCTGATAACAGATCACACCTCACTGACGGTACGAAGGGGACACTTAGACCAAGGCCTCCGGAATGCGTAACGTGCTTTATCGCCATCGATTTCCAATCGTAGTCAAACCACAAACCGCAGCACTACTGTCACGCCAGAACCGGTCATAATTGAGAAAAATAGTGGATTATGTGCCTTATTGTCCCAGATGGGAAGAAGAAACAATAGTCACTGCTGCGGAGTTAATTGATCTAATAATTGTATAATGCCTGTGATAAATGGAGTGAAAATACTGGCTTTGCCAAAACGCTGAGACTAATTGGCTTTTGAGTTGTTTAAAGAATTGTGATTAATGGACTCGGTAATGTGTTAGTTGTCACAAAGGGGGAGCTCTTTTCCCTCACGACAAAGCCTGTCTCCAGGGAAAGGGAGAGAGAGCCAGTCAGTCACTCCCCACCAACGGGAGACCCGATTGGAACTCGTCTCTAGGGGGAGAGAGGAAGTGAAATAAAACCGTGAGTCGTGAAAAGACTGACGCTAAAGCTACGTTATGTTGGTACATTCTTCAGATTTAACCTCAGCTCATATTCCAGAAAAGATTTTATCGTTGGATTCAACGAGTAATGCCGCAGTTGGAGACTCAATGAAAAGGATTTTCAGACAAAGTATCTCACATTATCTCAAAATTTAAATGCCACGTGCATAATCATCCATCCATCCATCCATCCATCCATCATCTTCCTTAAATGCTTATCCAGGTCACTGTGAGCATGGAGAGTATCCAAGAAATATGAGTGCAAACCAGTCCAGTGCAGGAACCACACTCACAAAATATGGGAAATTTAGAGACACTAATTCATCTAGACCACATGGTTTTGGAGAGAGGGGAGAAACCAGAGTACCCAAAGGAAACACGCAATCAAAGCTCCAACCCTGGACATGTGAAGCAGCAGCCCCTGCCACTGAGCTTCCATACTGGCCCGGTGGCTAATCAGAATAAATAAGCAGTAAATAACACTAGCATTTGCTGTCCCTTTAAGCATGTCCTGCACAGAGTCCAAAGCAACTGAAAGTTCAATCCATCAAGAATCAATATCCCATGTAATTCATACGGTCTGTGCGCCCTCACTGTGTGCACTTGGAGCACTTCTGCTTTGTCCCACATTGGGCAGTGTGGGCGGGGTGGGGGGCATTCCTGGCATTCTGATCTTGGAATAAGTTCTGCATATGTGAGTGAGTCCAGATAAGATAACAGAGCACTATAAATCCACACCAGTGGCCGTAATTGGGAACAAACGGAAACCTAAAACTGCAATGAGAAAGCAAACAAAGACTTACCTACAAGACGGTGCTTGTAGACAACATATAGAGCACCTAGATTTAGACAGGGAGCTGAAAAACCGCAGGGAAATCTCTCAAACACAGGCAATAAATTAAACACGGCAACTGCTGGCGATGAAACGGGGAGCCCAATAACAGAGATCTAACATGCAAATGAAACAGCGTCTGTTTATCACCGTCAAAGGCAATCGGGCCTAATTGCATTCTAATTGTAGGAGCTAACGAGTTCTGGCTCTGTCAGCCACACTTCCTTTCGGGGTGTGGGACAAAGGAGGGAATCTTCCTGGCAAGCGATAGCATCTCCGGCGGAGGCCGGTGCGAGATCTGTCGACGCAGAATCAATAAGGCTGACAATAGCCAGCATATTTCCATTGTGATTGTGAAGAGTATTCCCTTAACATGTCTCCATCTAAAGAGGCAATGAGCAAGGCAGCCTCGACACTGACACAGTCACACAAGACAGGCATGAGAGAAACAAATAATAAGCACAACAATGGCAATAATAATACACTGTGGCCCTGCACTGGAAATATGGATATATATGTATGTATGGATGGGTGGGTGGATGGGTGGATGGATGGATGGGTGGGAGGATGGAGGGATGGATGGATGGGAGGATGGGAGGATGGAGGGATGTGTGGGTGATTGGATAGACAGTTGGAGGGATGCATCGGTGGGTGGATGGGTGGATCCTCCATACATCCATCATCTAGCACTGGGTCACAGGAACCCTAGAGCTGAAGAGGTAGATAGTTCAACGTGCGCACACTGCCACTGAGCTCTATTGGATACAGCCTCCATGTGTCTTATCAGACCAGTGGCTGAGGCGAAGGGAGGTGACAAAGGCAACCCGGCGAGGACACCTGGGGCGGGGGCGCAGGGGGGAGCTGGAACAAGGAGACATCTTGGGGAGGGAAGGCAAGAGCAGAAGCGATCAGAGAAGATGGACGACAGTAGTAGTGAGGGGATGTAATTAGTGAAGCTATTAACATGAGCTGATTCACCATTATGTCAAGCGTACATGCAGATCAGAGCAGCAGACAAGGAGGGAGGGCGGGCTCAACATACAGGTATGGGGCGTTGTGATGCACTCCCCGTTCCCTGTTCCCCACTTAATAGCTCAGAAATTTGGCTGCCCACAAGTTCACAGAAAATGTGCCTGTTTGTCTTATTTATCTACCTTAAAAAGCACCATGTGACCAGCGCAGGAAGCAGGACCCCAAATAAGCAGAGAGTGGTGATTGAGCAGAGAGCACTTCGGAAACCCAACAATGTGCTGACCAGATAATCAAGGACATGCCAGCCGCTTAAAGAAGCCAGTGCACATCCATTTGCATCCAGCAAAAAGCAACAGCACACTGGATGCTGGAGAATTGAAATTGACCTGAGATCTTCCGCCTGCCAGGACTCATTTCCTTGTTCTTCTGAAGAACCTTGCAATGATGGCCACCCAGTCTAAAACTGTTATGGGGGGAGAGGGGGGGGATCGCACAGCCAGCGGCCTTGCAGCTGTGCAATATAAAACGTGGATTACCGCTGGATGACCTTGCGTGGGATAGGGGGCGCATGTGTGCCAGAGAAAGGGGCTCCACCTGTCACGCCAGCTCATGGGCTGACGCCGCATCACAGTCATGGTGCACAGTGCTGACTGCAAGGTGCTGCCTCCGCAGGGCGAGTGCCAGGGCGTGCACAGAGGACAACAGCTGGCTAATCTGGGAGCTCTGATGCTCTCTGGTGGAGAGGCAGCTCTGAGGGGAAGTGAGGGGGTGACACACATCTAAGATGACACCATGCTCCTAGTTCAAATCCCGCAAGAATGACTTCAGCTTAACTGCAATTTCAGGCCAGTGATAATGAATTCAGGGCAGAGATCGACACCAGTGACCTCGTAAATCCATGACCCAACTTCTCACTCAGCTCTAATTACCGTCCTGCACGCAGTTTGGGTCTGGCTTGTTGACATACCATCCAAAACCAAACCCAAAAAAAGATCCAACAAGGAACAGGCTAAAGGTTCCAGCACAATCAGTGGAAGGGGGGAAACCAACAAATTATTTTCATGCTAACTATAATTAACAAAAACCAGCCATTTGTATGATTAAACCACTACAGAAAAACAGACACTGCCAAATAGATCCAATCTAACCTCAACTAAATCTAACTTCTGACCTTCATGCACATTTGCTTAAAGGAGTGGAGGGAAGAAATGTTTACAGAAACACAACCAGTAAGCAGGTTTTACCTTTACACGGAGCTTGCACCTCAAGGAAAAGGCTTTCTGTAAAGTCAGGGGCTACGGGTCATCTCACCAGTGAAGGAGCTTAAAAAGCCAGACAGCAAACCACGCTTTTTGTTAAAGTGTCAGACGTTAGAAGGACATCCAAGTCACTGGAAGCATGAGCAAATCTGGCTGGGGTATCTGTTCAACACCCAGCAAGACTCACTTCTCAGGCCTTTCCAAGCATGCTCACCAAAAAAGCACGGATGAATGAACATGCAGCGAGGATGGCGGGATCGATGGAATGAAAGCGAGAGTGATCTGGGGCAGAGACGTTGAGCGATTAGAATGAAGACACCAATCCCAGAAGCCATCTGGCCCTCCCTGTTCCAGCGCTCTTGTTATTAGGTGACTCGGAGGGGTTCCAACAGTGGCAATCAATATTCTGAGCTGAATTATGGACGGTCCTGAGGCCCATTAAAAAACGGTTTGTGTTTAAAATCTCATGCTTGCCACAGCAATATCTGACTGGCTCCAACAACGGCTGTGATGCTCCCTTTGGGAGTGCAAGCCACGAGCAACAATGTAGAGCCATTTAGCATTGTTATGTTAAAACGTTCATCCCTGCTGTTGATGTTAAAGCGCTTGTCTTCCACATTGATGACAAAGCGCACATCCCTACCACTGATGTTAAAGTGCTCATTCTCGCTGTTGATGCTGAAGCGCATGTCCCTGCTGTTGACACCAAAGCGCTCGTGCCCGCTGTTGACGCCAAAATGCTCGTGCCCGCTGTTGATGCCAAAGCGCTCATCCCCGCCATTGATGCCAAAGTCCCCGTGCTTGCTGTTGATGTTAAAGCACTTCTCCCCACCATAGATGCCGAAGTGCTCATCCCCACAATTGATGCCGAACCACTCGTTCCCACCGTTGATGCCGAAGCGCTCGTGCCCGCCGTTGATGCCGAAGCGCTCGTCCCTGCCGTTGATGCCAAAGCGCTCGTGCCCGCCGTTGATGCCGAAGCGCTCGTCCCTGCCGTTGATGCCGAAGCGCTCGTGCCAGCCATCGATGCCGAAGTGCTCGTCCCCGCTGTTGATGCCGAAGCGCTCATCCCCGCTCTTGATGTTAAACAGTTCATGCCCCTGTGCTCGTGCCTGCTGTTGACGCCGAAGAGCTCGTGCTCGCCGTTGATGCCGAAGTGCTCATCCCCGCTGTTGATGTTAAAGAGTTCATGCCCCTGTTCCTCCACTGCTCCACCTCAGGTCAGGAGGAGGTACAGCAATTGCATAGATATAAAACCAGTTAGCCCCTAGGATTTATCGAGGTATGCTGGCTGTGCTTGTTATTCACCAGTCAGCCCCCCCAACCAGCTGAACCTCTGGCCACTAAAGGCATCTTCTGTCACTCAGAGAGAAAACAAATCTTAAAGAAAACTAAAAAGTCCTTGGCTTTCAAATGATTATAAAGTGCAAACCTAAGTGCTAACGGCTAGATCGCTGTCAGAGCCACTCTCCTGGACAATTCATCATGCCACGTTAATTCTGTAATAACGTTGCCAGGCGCCAACTAACTCAATCAAGTAATAATGTCCCCAAACATCAGCGTGCAGGCCTGATGCCTGCACAGGGACATCCAGTCCTCACAAACCATGTGCTCACACTCCATCAGTCCAGCAGTTTGCCTGTCTGGGCGTGATGAGCTCATAAAAGGGGAAAAAACGCAAATACTAATTTTCTGAATGGAAACATGTTTATTTAAAACAGTAAAAGACCATTTGGGACCATTTGGTATCCAGAATCACAAGTTACTATTTATATTTTGTATAATGAGGCTTCTAAGAATTGACTTGAGGATTAAAGGGCTAGTGTATGTGATGGCCTCAACAAAAAGCAGCCTGGGAATGAGCTTCTGGGGGGGGGGGGGGGGGGGGGGGGGGGGGGGGGGGGGGGTGTCCCCTTTGGTATATACACATATGCTATATGCGTTGACTTTGCTATCCATTAATCTCAGGCCCATAACTTTGGATAGGTATAATGCAAATACACAGATATCACTCTTATTTGAAACACAAACATGTGTTTATTTACCCGGAAACTGAGTAATGTAAAATCAGTAGTGCCATTAGCGCAAAAATAAAATCACTTCAAAGAAAAAGTGCATAGGCTATAATGCCACCAGGCCTGCTCTCTCTCAATATTAAAATGAAAATAAATAGTTGTAATATTTTCATATGCTATTGTTCGCTGTTAAATGTTTCATCTGAAATTCTCAAATATGTGCAAAGGAAAAGACCAATAATGGTATCAGGGATATATAGCCATTATCAATAAAAAAATTCCAAACATTGAAAACATACTTCTCAACGGCTATCAGTGTCAGGAACTGCAACCATTCTATTTTAGCATTTTCAACATCAAAATAATTACCCCAAGGCTACAATTCTATTAGTGTATAGAGCCAAAAATCTCCTCTCCTTCGGGTGATTTCATGTTCATTTAAGTTTCCCCTTTTTAACAACAGTATAAAGTATTGTTATTGGTTATATAAATCAAAAAAATGTTTGTTTTTAGCGTTGCCATATCTCAAGAATTTGGCATGATACTCACGCTTTCAGACTCACACAGGAAATCTTACAGCAAATCTATATTATTCCATTATAAACCTAAAATTAGCTACATCAAAAGTGTATTTAAGCAGACTATTATACAAAGTAAGAACCGTTACATATGTGTGCAGACAACTTGAATTGAAAATCTCACTCTAGCCAGCTGGCCGAAGTTGGCAACCTCGCGATTTATTTGAAATGAAAAGTAAAATACGCTGTTTTTGCCTGAAACGGCTCGTCATTCCGTTTGCATTGTTACTCCGACAAATATAAAGCTAATATGAGAAAAACATGTCACATTTTATATCCTTTTTGCCCATATCCTACTCTAATAGCGATTGAAGCGAAGTTCATATGTATTTAGGCCTGTATTAAAATGAGACTTTAATTTTATTACTGGTACGTGTGGGATTATCGATAACCAATACTTAAATCCATGAACACTAAAATATATGAAAAACAATTGTATTAGATAATCCAACAAACTGGGCATGCCTGGTATATAGGCTACATAACAGTGAAAGCCAGGAGACTGCCCCCCCCAAACCAGACCAGCGTCCCAATGACCAAATAAATGCAAATGCAATGACAATAAAATGCAGCCGGTCCTTTTACGTTCACTCAAGACAGCTCTGAATATAGCATTGTAAGTTACAGTGCTTTACAATAAAGAAAACTGAGTCACAAGAGGGTAAGCATATATTTTCTTTTTATTCAAAAAAAGTGGTGAAAATTGCCGAGCATGCCAGTGCAGATTAGTGAAATGACTTTTTTATTCTGTGGAAAACGAAGGATCGATCTACAAGCCAGATTTAATAATGAATTATAAACATTTTGCGAGCTGGTAGATTCAGACCTCCTATAAATGGTAAATAAGCCAACGAAAACCCTCGTCTTCCACTATGGGAAATGGCTGATCGCCCAATGCAATCATCACCATTATTCCAGTAGTAGTTCTAGTGCTTCTAACTTTGAATACTGATAAAGTTTTAATATCTGATGACAATTTTGGTATATTAACCGGTAGTCTATGCCATGCATTTCTACATATTGTTTGTTCTCTCCATAAAGACAGTATGTAATGCAAAATAATAATAATAAAGAAATATATTGCTTGTGAGAGAAAATCGCATAAATATCTTTGAAATCAGCAGACAAATTTTCTTTTCTAAAATGCAATAAACCATATTGTCACAGTAAAGTACTACAGTAAACAACTCTTGCGACGTTGCAGATTTTTATAAAATTGAGTTTTCCCTTGTGGGGACCAAAAAATGTAGCCACAAGGTCAAAATAGCAGGTTTTTTTTTTTTTATCAAGGTCTGATGTATCTGATGAGACTCATTCTACTGTATTCTGTACATACACAGATACACACACACACACACCTCGGAGCTCTGTTAGAACACTACCATGCTGTTTTGTGAGGTGGGGGGTGTTAGATTTAAAAAAATGAATGGCTTTTTTTTGTCAAATCAATAATGTTTCTATAGGTTTTGTAGCACATTCCATAAGCTTTTCATTGTACAGGTTCCCCAAACAAGTCAGTGCATCCAGTAGGTTGCTTCAGAGTCATTTGGTTTTGTAAATGCATTGGGCAAACAATACAGCAATAGGTTGACATTAAAAAGAAAATGTACTTTTAAATATTTAGACTAGTTCATTGGGCAGAGGGTGAGTTGGCCAGCGCGGACTGAGAACACCAATGTAACCTTACAAATCAACTTCACAAGTATGCAACGCACTCCATTTTTAAAGCTCTTCCAAGCTACTGATTTTTTCAAACAGGAGAAATGTTATGACCATCCATCCGCAGTCAACAGCCATCTCTCTGTCAAGGTCAACGTGACCTTGATGGACCTTAAGGCCAAGTACTGCCTGCAGAGGCGAGCTGGTTCACAGCGTAGGTCACGCAGCCCACTCAATCTCACACAGATACTAATACAAAGTCATCTATTTGCCTGACTTGCAAGTCCGCAGACTGCATGAGGACACTGCAGCATCCCTATGGATAAACGGAGTGAAGGTACAAGCTCTACACTGGCATAAATATCACAAGGATGCGGGGGTACCATACCATACAAACTACCATAAAAATGTCACTGTTGCAGTTCTTCGTTCAGGGACAGGAACATCGACAAGATGCCACCAGCTAAAGTGTAAGATGGCGTCCCAGTCCGGAGCCCCTTGGCTGAAGGCAGAGCTGTGACTCAGAATCCCAACGATGAGGGTCCCCATGCATTCCCGGGAGACAGGGGTGACAGGCTGTCCGTCAAGGCTGGCAGTGCGGTGATGAGAAGGGGTTGCAGCCATCCACTGGGAATCACGGCACAGGCACTGCGAGGAAGATCAGGCAGGAGCTCTGGGCTGGGGGACGGGCTGCTCGCCTCAGCTTTCAGTACAGTCTGCTCCTCTAGAACAGATTCCTTCCTTTAATGACTGACCTTGAAACATGGGCTTAGTCCAGGTTCTATTATTACCTTTAAATCAGGACGCATTTACAAAACGCTCCGCCGCGAGACGCGCTCCCTCATGCTGCGTGAGTTATCACTTTAAACAGCAGGCACTGAGCTTTTTGTCATCACGGTATAAATTGTGATATTGACTCCACTGGCGCACAAAGTACTTCCAAATCCCAGTCTCCTACATCCGAATCCTCTGCTCTGCATCTACATGGAAAAGCACCCCTAAAAACAGAACTGAACACACGATGGATTTTTAAATTTCATTTATTGCTTTGCATCACCAGTCTCTCCTGGGAGGGCTGGTGTGATACTGATCAGTGGTGCGGAGCTGGTTTTCTCTGCAGAGAAGTGTAGGACAATGACGCCGGGTGGCTCGCATCGAATATGTGTTCTATAAGTCTCATAAACAAAATAGCCATGCTGGTGAGGACAGGCTAGGGGTGCGAGGACACGATAGAGCTTGTTGAGAAGAAATTTAAACTCCAAATCTAATCTCTTAGTTCATTTTTCACCACCCATTTCAAGGAACTGCAAAACAATTTATATTGTATTTCCATAATAAACATGTTGATAGTTCTGTGGCCCCGGTATCTCATCCTGTCTGTATGGAGACCACATTCCAACACCGTTCCATGTGTACCTTAAGATAATCTGCTTTACTGAATGCAATTGGTAAGTACCTCCGGCTTAACACCCACGTTTACACTGGTCCAAGAGTGACACATGGTTAGTGGAAGTTCTGCCTCTAAATTTTATTTCTGCATAATGACCCACAGGAAAAAGTGGGGAGACTAACTGTTGACGCTGTATGCATTTTTTTTTCTTTAAAAAATTATGCAAAAACACTGTTCTCCCATGTGTACTGAGCACCTTAAATACGCAAGCATGCAGATGTTCACAAACTAATGCAAATCAGGCAAATTATTTGCCACACAAAAGCATCTGTGCTCCCCTCCCGCCACGGGGCTGAAAAACGGTTTTGTTTGCAGAGTCCATCGCATAACACCGACTGCCAAACATCGGCAGGCTTCAAAAGAGCTGACTGGAATGGAATGAAAGCACCATTTACAATGAAAAAAGGGGACACCTAAGGAAACAAGCAAACACGCTTTTCACTCATCACAACGTCCAACGGCTCCCCTTCTACTGCCAGTGAACACAGCTGTGACGGAGAAATATGGGGTCACCCCTCATCAGCATCTGCATCTGACAAACAAACAAGCAGGCAAGCAAGCAAACAAACAAACAGGAAGACCTAGTGATTTACAGATAGACAACTAAAAGCTAACCCTTTTTGCCAAGCTGGCCGATCGATTGGCGGACCAAGACACATCTACCAATCAATTCACTTGTTAAATAGCCACATTTAAGACAAACACTATCTGAGAAGGGCACCAGATATTACACTTATTGCGCTGACTTTTTCAGGAAGAGTATGAGGTACTGGAAACGATATGTATCCTCAGCTGAAAGTATCACGAGAGAAATCATCTGAGGCCTAATCAATCAAAACTCCATCAACTTTCAATGTGACATGATCATCCAAAGAAACTAGTTGGAGGACTTACCAGAACTCGAGGCAGGATTTGCTAAGCAGAACACGATTCTGTCATTTCAAGTGCAGAGATCAGTACACTCATGAACAGCTTAGCTGTTTCCCTTATAAAGATGTCAATGGGAAAACGAAAGCAGAATTGAGGTTTGTTTACATGCAACGAGAGTAACACATTTAGATGTTTATTTCCTTGTTTTATAAAACAAGCTGGAGCTGAACCAGATGGTTTGGGTGGCCAAATTTCCAAAGTTTCCCCTAACCGTGTTTATGTCTGAGAGGAGGGAGTCTTATTACCACACTTTTCAAAGAAATGCAATTAAAAGAAATCAAAGCTTGGCTATGGTGATTTGGGTTCTGAAACAGACCTTAACTAAAGTAAAAAGGCATTCGAGCAGGTGTCTATGTTTGAGAACGACAGGCTACCTGGACACACTGTTACTGGATTCAAGGATTCAAAGAATTTTTTGTCATATGCAAGGTATACAGTCCATCTGTAACGTGGAGTGAAATGCAAGGAGGTCATCTCCAACATATAAGGAGAAGCAGTAAGGCAATGTTATAGAATAACAAACGCAATAACTTAGGAACAGTGTAGTTACAAAGTAATAAGAGAAAAGAGAACCAGACAAGTGCAGCATAGTTCCAAAAAGTCAATGATTAATTACAACGGTTGATTAGTGATAAGTGGGGATGGCATGGTGGTGCAGTGGTTAGCACTGTTGCCTCACA
The DNA here is from genome assembly GCA_026776725.1 of Gnathonemus echidnorhynchus. Lineage (NCBI taxonomy): Eukaryota > Metazoa > Chordata > Actinopteri > Osteoglossiformes > Mormyridae > Gnathonemus > Gnathonemus echidnorhynchus. The sequence continues at coordinate 15,013,443 of JAODJU010000002.1, read as the reverse complement.
CCTCTGGGACCTGGATTTGAGTCTCCGCCTGGGTTACATGTGTGTGGAGTTTGCATGTTCTCCCTGTGTCGTTATGGGGTTTCCTCCAGGTACTCCGGTTTCCCCCCACAGTCCAGAGATATGCTGAAGCTAATTGGAGTTCCAAAAATTGCCCATAGGTGTGCGTGTGTGAGTGTGCCCTGCGATGGGCTGGCCCCCGTCCAGGGTTGTTCCCTGCCTCGTGCCTGTTGCTTCCGGGATAGGCTCCGGACCCCCCGTGACCCAGTAGGATAAGCGGGTTGGAAAATGGATGGATGGATGGATTAGTGATAAGTAGTCTGATGGCCTGAGGATAGAAGCCCCTTTCATGCCTCTCAGCTCTCACTTAGAGAAAGCAGAAGTGCTTTCCTGACCTCAGCCTGGTGAAGAGGCAGTTATTTGAATGGGTTGTGTCCCTGCTAATTTTTGCTGCCCTGCTCCTGCTTTGTCTGAGGTAAATGTTCTGCAGTGAGGGCAGATCAGCCTTGCTGATGCATGCAGCTGAGTGTACCACCCTCTGCAGAGCTTTGTGGTCCAAGGCAGAGCAGCTACCAAACCAGGCTGTGATTCTTGTGGTGAGAATGCTCTTCAATGCGTCTGAGTTGAAGGCTCTCAGAATGACTGGTTGCACCTTGAATCTTCTCATCTGCCTAAGATGCTACAGCCAATGCTTGATATTAGATATCTGATAATCATTCGGTACATGATTCAGTCTGGTAAGGTCACCAGAGACTCCCAGATATTTAAAGGTGTTCACCCTCTCAGTTGGGAACCCTTTGATGTTGAGATGGTTGTAGGCATTATACCGCTTATGCCTAAAGTCCACTGCTATCTCCTAAGTCTTACAGGTATTGAGTGAGAGATCATTAGCCTGACACCACTGCGTCACACTGTCCACCTTCCCATGTAGGCCTTCTCTGAGTTTTTGGAAAACAGACCAATCACAACAGTGAGAATGGGTGGAGTGGTGACTCTGAGGCTAGGGATCTTTGAGCAAGGTCCTTAACCTGTAATGGCTTTGTCCTGGGTATGATGTTAATCGACATCCAGCCCCACAAGCAGGTCCTCTGACTTGCAGGGAATAACTTGGGGGTTGGTGGTAGGATTAGCACTCCAGCCACTGGAAAAAAAACTCACACTGGTCTATTCTGACTAGTATGCTGCTGAGGTATCACCTGCCACATGGCTGCACTCGGGTTCTCATCCCTGAGGTGGTTTATTGTGTGGTGGGTATGGCACTGTGCTGTAAGCAGCGTGTGCCCCCCCTTACCTCACAACTACGTCATGCTGTTTTATGTCTTACCGTCATCATGGGAAAGTTGATACTCTCTCCCAATATGCCTGGGAGAACTAGATCAAGAGTTTGGGATTTTGTCAAAAGATGAACTCTCACAACTTGTTGAGCAACGCAGCTCCATTTGCTGGTAGGAGGGCATACTGCAGGCTGCCCTAACCCAGGAATGTCTAAAGACCCAGGAAAGTCAAAAGACAAACCAAGAGAACATCCTTTGAATGGAGTCATTCTTTCACTTCTCCAGTGCTGCTAATGCACTTGCCACCTCTGTTCTCATCTGTATGCTCTTAACGGTGCCTAAACATCACAAAAGCTGTTGTGAAAAATAGAAGAGGAGGACAGTGGACAGATGGGTGAGGCTGAAAGACACTGCTTGACAAATTATATAATGGAATCTTCCATTTTTAAACTGTATCTGATGTATGATGAGACTCATACTACTGTATTCTGTACATACACACACACACACCTCGGAGCTCTGTTAGAACACTACCATGCTGTTTTTTGTCCCATAAATAGATCTAAATATGTGAAAAATCAGGCCAATTCTCCCATCACACTATTAATTTTAACAGAAATTAATCTTCTGTCTGAGAAAAGAAAGTGGAGTTGGATAGCGGTTACTCATGTCTGGCCATCTGTCTCCAGGAAGCCTGATCAGAGCTTTGCACGATAGATTGGTTGAGAGATAATGGATGGGATCGGCCTCCACTCTCATTATGCTCCTCCTCCTCACACAATTGCCAGACTGGCACCTATCAGAAGGAGGGGCGGGGCCTTGCCAAGGCATGCCGAACGACTGGATGGCTTGTACAGATGGTGGGGGAAGGGAGAGGTTAGGGCAAAATGTGGCTCAGAAGAGGAACACTGGAAGGGGATGCGCTAAAGGAACAAGCTAAAGCCACATATTCTTTGCAGCTGCTACTTTGATTACATCCATCACTGTTGTTCTATGAACAAGAACACGATATATATGATGCTTCTGACTAAATTTTAGATCTGCACTTTCGGCAGGAGCACGAGATCTTCTGTTTGATGCCTTTGGTCTCGAAGGAATTTATACCAGGACAGATTACCAGTAAAGAAATTAAACTTTTTTTTTTTTTTACAGGCCAAACAGAATCAGAGCAAGCATCTGTTCATTATTTAAAACGCATATATTAAGTGAAACAATGCTTTACTGCTTGAGGATTCTGGTTTACTTAAGAGGAATATGAACACTGATGTGGATCTGTTACACACCCTGAACAGGAGGCCTGACTGCAGCTCACATCCATTTGTAAGCCAATCCACTGGGAGGCGGAGCCTCTGCAAATGCTGCGGCAATTAGTGCAGAAGCAATTATCAGCCCCAGGATGAAAGGCATGCACTGCTCTGAGGTGTTCCTTTATGGTTAACAGCTGTCGAGCTCCTTGTCAAATTGTCAGAGCCAGTTTTCATATGTTGAAGTTTGCAAGTGTGGGATTGGTGGCCAACGTGATTTGCGAGAATTCAATTAATGTTTTTTTTTGTCTCCTTGTTAACCTCGATTGACACCACCTACAATGTGCAAATGTGCAGTAGTGTGGGACAGCGTTAACGAGAAAGACGAGAAAAGATATGCTTTGCAGAGGTTTCTCAACATGCAAAACAGCCATTGTTCTATGCCACTTACGCACCCCTGCCTCCTGTACTCCGTCACTTACGCACTCCTGCCTCCTGTACTCCTTCACTTACGCACCCCTACCTCCTGTAATCCATCACTTACGCACCCCTACCTCATGTAATCCATCACTTACGCACCCCTACCACCTGTATGCCGTCACTTATGCACCCCTGCCTCCTGTACTCCATCTCTTTCGCACCCCTGCCTCCTGTACGCCATCACTTTCGCACCCCTGCCTCCTGTACTCCATCTCTTTTGCACCCCTACCTCCTGTACTCTGTCACTTTCACACCCCTGCCTCCTGTACTCCATCTCTTTCGCAACCCTGCCTCCTGTACTCTGTCACTTATGCACCCCTGCCTCCTGTACTCTATCATTTACTGTACACACCCCTGCCTCCAGTACTCCATCACTTTTGTACCCCTGTCTCCTGTACTCCATCACTTACATACCCCTGCCTCTAGTACTGTGTCACTTACGTACTCTGTCTCCTGTATTGTGTCACTTATGCATCCCTGCCTCCGGGCGTCCATTACTCACGCACCCCTGCCTCCTGTACTGTCACTCACGCACCCTTGCCTCCAGTATTCTGTCACTTACGCACCCTCGCCTCCAGTATTCTGTCATTTATGCACCCTTGCTTCCAGTATTCTGTCACTGATATACCCCTGCCTTCAGTACTCTTTCACTTACCCACCCCTGCCTCCAGTATTCTATCACTTACACACCCTGCCTCCTGTAGTCTGTCACTTATGCACCCCTGCCTCCAGTACTCTGTCAATTACTGACTTTGCCTCCTGTACTCCGTCTCTTTCGCACCCCTGCCTCCTATACTCCGTCACTTACGCACCCCTACCTCCTGTACTCTGTCAATTACTCACTTTGCCCCCTGTACTCCTTCACTTACCCACCCCTGCCTCAAGTATTCTGTCCCTTACTCACCCCTGCCTCCTGTACTGATTTTCACACCAAAACATGAGCTGATGGATTCAAGTCTTTTCATGATCCTGGGATGATGTCTGATAGTGAGTGTAATCTGTAGACATGGTGAACAGTTACAGCTTCTTCATTACAGCACAGCCATCCAGGGAGGTCTCTCTACCCCTTTGCTGGTGATGAATGGAGGCAGGCTCACCAACAGACAGGTGGGTGGACAAATCATACTTACCATTGGACCCTGTGAAGAACAAACTGAATGGATTTTCAAGGACTGCTGACTCTAAGCATGTGAGTGCTCTAGGTGGATTTACTCTCTTGTTCACTTTCCACTTCTCAGCATAGTCTCTCCCGCGATTACCACCTCTCATACTTCATACAATCTCTCTATCCTCCCCTCATATTATCTTTTTGATCCTCTTCATAGTCTCTCTCCCTCACATTCTCTTCATACTATCTCTCTCCCTCACTTTGTCTTTTCCTTCATACCGTCTTTCTCCCTCTCTTTCTGTGTCTCTTCCTTCATAGTCTCCCTCACTTTCAGTTTCTCTTCCTTCATACTATTCCCCTCTCCTGTTCCATCTCTCCTTCAATTTCCATTTCTTTCTTCATAATGTCTTTCCCTCACTTTCCGTCTCTCTTCCTTCATACTCTCTGTCACGTTCCATCTCTCCCTCGCTTTTCATCTCTTCCTTCATAGAGTCTGTCTCTCTTCCTTCATATGGTCTCTCTCCCTCACTTTCAGTCTCTCTCCTTTCATAGTCACTCTCTCTCTTTCTCTCTCTCATGTTCCATCTCTCCCTCGCTTTTAACCTCTTCCTTCATACAGTTTCTCTCCCTCACTGTCTGTCTCTTCCATCAGACTGTCTCTCTCCCTCATTTACCATCTCTCTTCCTTCATATTGTCTCTCTCCCTTCATACTGTTCCCCTCTCTCCCTCACTTTCCATTTCTTTCTTCATACAATCTCTCTCCTCACTTTCCATCTCTATGCGTTCATAGTCTGTCTCCCTCATTTTCAGTCTCTCTTCCTTCATATTGTCTCTCTCTCGTGTTCCAACTCTCCCTTGCTTTTCATCTCTTCCTTCATAGTCTCTCTCCCTCAGTCTGTCACTCTTCCTTCATATGGTCTCTCTCGCTTCACAGTCACTCTCTCTATCTCGTGTTACATCTCTCCCTCGCTTTTCACCTCTTACTTCATACAGTTTCTCTCCCTCACTGTATGTCTCTTCCATCAGACTGTCTCTCTCCTTCACTTTCCATCTCTCTGTCTCTGTCTCTCTCAAAAAAAAATCTATTTTTTGAGCAAGGCTTAACTGTGCATTTGTGTTAATAAAGAGGTTTTTTAAAAGTCAAAGTCTATCTCTCTCTCTCTCTCGCTTCCTCCGCTCTGCTCCCACCTGACTCGTCGTCCGACTTGTTATCATTGTCCGAGTCGGTGAGCGTCAGGGCAGAGTTCTCCCGGCTGGACAGGCCTGAGCTGCGCCGGGACTTGCTGCCTTGTCCCCCCCACAGCTGGATGGCACACTCCGGAGACATGGCTCCCTCGGGGTCGGAGTCAGCATCCGAGCCAGCACTGAGGGAGTAGCCCCGCTGCAGCAGGCCCAGGTCCGGGCAGTAGGCGCTCTGGTGCGGTGGCGGCGGCTCACAGACGCCCAACTCAGCCAGCTGGAAGTTCCCTGTGGACAGCGACAGCTGTGTCACGGTGTCTTCTCACGTCACACTGCTGGGGGGGAGGGGGGCGGGGTGGGGTGGTGGCTATGAGGGGCTGAAAATGTTACAGCTTAGAGGGGGCTGCTGAGGCTGGAATAGACTACAATACTGGTAAGAAGGAAAGCCCATTCACAACGGTTCCAGCGTGCACTGGAGATTGTCGTTCAGAGTAGCACTGCCATGGGGCCCCAGCAGCTGGTGGAGGAGCGGGGGCTAAACCGGCAGAAACAGAATGTGATGCAAACCAGACCCACTTTTTGCCCTGGACATCGCAATCTCATTTATCCACCCAAACAAACAGAAAAATGTTAAAGCTATTTAAAGATGAGCTCTCCTATTGTCACTCCAACTAAGTGAATTAGACTGGTGAGGATTCTAATATGTGAGATTGTGGAGGGTGTGAAACAGGACAGAGAGGAATGCTGAGCCAAGTGAGAGGAAAGGGAGCTGAAAGAAGAGGGAAAGAGCTGTCATAAGAGTACCATGTTTACCCTGTGGCCCTGCCTGTGAAGTATGACTGTGAAGTCCTCATTTACTAGAGGTGTTCCATTTTTCATCTTTTGCATTTGCACTTTTCCTTCTGCCCTCCAGCAAAGCAGCATCCTCCCTGTATACCGGTGAGCATCCGCAGGTAACCCAAAGAACACACCTTCAGCTGTAGACTAATCCCCTGTAGGCGAGCGTCCTGAAGGCACATGTCCCATAGGTGCGTGTCTCCTGAATGCGCGCATCCCCTATAGGCGAGCATCCTGAAGGCACGTGTCCCCTATAGTCGAGCGTTCTGAAGGCATGTGTCCCGTAGGTGTTTGTCTCCTGAAGGCACGCATCCCCTATAGGCGTGTACGTCCAGAAGGCATGTGTCCCGTAGGTGTGTGTCTCCTGAAGGAGCGCATCTCCTGTAGGCGTGCGTTCTGAAGGCACGTGTCCCGTAGGTGCGTGTCTCCTGAATGCGCGCATCCCCTATAGGCTTGTGTCCTGAAGGCACGTGTCCTGTAGGTGCATGTCTCCTGAAGGCACGCATCCCCTATAGTCGAGCATCCTAAAGGCACGTGTCCCGTAGGTGCATGTCTCCTGAATGCGTGCATCTCCTGTAGGCGTGCACATTTGCTACTTGCACATTTTATTCCCCCTACTCCTCCTGGTAGACATTGCTACCTGCAATGTCTCCACTGTTTGTGGCGTCTTTTTGGCCTGCTTGCTTTACTGCCTGCGACGTCTTTCCTGAATGCCCTGCTGCTGCCCCACTGCTCGTCCTGCCATCTGAAGCAGCTCCAGCATCCACCTACCCCTCGCTTTGAGACTCAAATGTTAAAAGTGGGACAGTGTGAATTGAAACTTTGCAATCTTGCTCATTTGACTTCCTCTGCCAGCCCCTGGAGGATGGGCTCCCCCTTTGAGTCTGTTTCCTCCCAAGGTTTCTTCCTTCTAGGGAGTTTTTCTTTGCCACAGTCGCTTCTGACTTGCTCACTAGGGGCTTTGGGTGGGAATAATGTATCTAATGTATGTAAGTGCTTTGAGACAATGTAATGTTGTGAAAATGCACTATACAAATAAAATTGAATTGAATTAATTGAAAGTCTCCTTAAGGCGCTTGTCCCCCAAGGCATGCGTCCGGTAGCTAGGTGTCCCCTGAAGGCGCGTGCCCCCTGAAGGTGCGTGTTCCCCAAAGGCATGTATCCCCCAAAGGCACATGCTCCCTGAAGGCGTTTCCCCCCTGAAGGCATGTGTCCTGTAATGCATGTCCCGTAACGCTCAGCAAGGGGGCTGACTGGATATGCATCAGCAAATTACAAGATGATCCGACAGCATGCTTCTGATGTTGCTAACAAAAAAAAAACACACCTCTGAATGCTGAATCCCGAAAAACCATGCCAGACCAAGGAATCACCAACAGCACCTCCTATTGGCATGTCGTTCAGCGGCACAAATATGCAGAAATATATAATCATCCACATTAAGTTGGGTCAAAATTAATCAATAAACACAACAGAAGCCCAATTAAATCTAAGCCAAGGAAATGGCATTTAAGCAAGAAAAGCATGCACAACCAATTTATTTTGTATAGTAATTAAAATGACATTGTGGGAGTGATCTCGCCCAGTCAGCTTAAAAAGAGGGGATTCAGTTAATTAACAAATTGGGGAAAAGTAAAAATGATTTCAGGAATATCAGTCTGTGCAGTGAGAATCAAGTGCAGGTGCACATGTGAACTTGATCAAGATGTGAAGACAGGAGTTTCCCTCACCTTAGATTATCCCTGCCATGTTTTTTTTCTTAATGTGAGTTTAGTTTGTATCGAGACAGGAAAGGCGATGCACCGCACTGGGCATTTTTAGTCGTGTGCCTTCAAATAGCTATACGTTTCCATGTGTGCATTGTATGAGAGCCATATGTGCATTGTATGAGAGCATGTTTAACACTGGGTTATACTGTATGTATATCTATGCACTGCTGATGGCAAATTGATGTACCCAGATGTACCCAGCCTGGCACAGGCCCAGCCTGAATGGACGCACCGGAACCTGCCAGGGGCACCTCAGCCCCCTTTGGTGTGTCTCAATCCAGATAAAGTCACACATAGAGCTTGCAGCTTGGGGAGACCTATCAAAGTTACCCTAAACTCATGGGGACTATCGAGGAGGGAGACCCCCCTCCAAGCAAAGAGCTGTGAAGGGGAAGCAGATCCATGTGAATACAGGCAAAGCACAGTTTTCTACTGTGTGCAAACTACAGGACAGAGCAAGTCTTAGGCAGTCAAAGGACGTTTAAAGCAAGCATATATTTGCTCAGGAAAACAAACAGTACTTAATATTAGAACATATGCAGATTAAGAATAATACAATAAAAAGAACACTGCTTCAGTTCCCAAACCTCTCCTCAGGGGAACCACAGCCATTTCATGCATTTGTTAAATTTCACCACTACTTCAAGTTATTTTTTAACTTAATGAAATAAGTTAAAAATGAGATATTGATTAGCCAAACATAGTATGCTAATGGTCAAGTCAAGAAATACATATTGGATGGTATATTGGATGGTTGCTGCAAATACTGGGGTGACTTTGGGAGATGTTTTGAAATGGCTAAGCTGACACACTTTGACAGAAATAAAATCATAGTTTTACACCAATATGAAGATCATTTTCACTCTTTGACTGCTGAAGATTTTTGCTCTGTATTGTATGTGCCATAGTCATGGACAGTACAGTGGTACCTCGGTTCTTGAACTCACTAGAACTCGAATTTCTTGAAAGTCGAATAAACCATTTTGACCTAGAACTCGATCTGAATATCAGAAGTCAAACCGTGAACGCTGACCTAATATAAATTGTACACGCCAGGAAATGAGTCATACTACAATGCAATTCTTACTCGAATGCCTTCTTCACAGACTGGACGATTAACCAAATAAATCAGCGCAACATTACAGTAACTAACAATAAATAAACCACTAACTTACATGTACTATTACAGCATTTATGTAATTTATTTAAACTTTATTTTACCAGGTAAATTAACTGAAAACCAGTTCTCACTG
>JAODJU010000002.1:14974970-14995451 GCA_026776725.1 Gnathonemus echidnorhynchus | reverse complement strand
GTGAGTAAACGCTGTTTTGTAAATTTAAAAGGTGCGTAAACGGCGTTTATGTGCATTTACCCTCCACTACACCACTGTCTCCTTTTTGTTTTATGGCGGTCGGCATCCAGCATAATGGTGCTTTACTGCCACCACGGCTTCCAAATTAGGGGGTAGCCACTGTACTTATGTGTATAATAATGTAGACTCAACTAATCGATTACTAAATTAGTTGCCAACTATTTTAATAGTCGATTTTAATTGATTTAATCGATTAGTTGTTGCAGCCCTACAGAGCTGCTCAAATCACACCTTGCATACGGCTCTGGAGGCACGCCATAATCTGGGCTGTCCATGACGATGGTGAGCCACAGAGCTGCATGAATCACGCCTTGCATGCGGCTCTGGGATATGTCCTCTGCCGTCTCCACATCATCAGATAAACACTCCAAAGCAGTGTGCTCAGGAGAGGGCTGCAGGTGGCCCGCGGGACAGATGGACATCTTTACGCGAGTCAGATTCCCAGGCAGATCGCAGAGGGTCTGCACCCTCTATCATGGGGCATGGGAGACAGGCGCGGCTGACCAACCCCTAATATGCCCCAGTCTGCTCCCTTTTAGAAAGCAAAAGGGATAAAAATAAACCCTGCCACCCCCCATCCCTTTGCGCTCTATATCCTCGTCAGTCTCACAACCGGACGTGATGGATTAACGAGGAGAAGACTGCCCATTCCAATACGCAGCATTAGAGTGCTCCGACAGCCATACGCCCTGGAATGATGACTGATTGCGCCATGTTGGGGGATGGGGAGGCAAAAAGGGCCAATAAAATGAAAACCCAACTGGGCTGCGGGTTTGAGTCAGAGTCCAGGTCTGCTCCTAGAACAGCCCCCTGCACCCTGCTCTCCACAGGGTGCTGCCCAAGTTAGCCGGTCTCTGCGTGTGTGTGGTTCTGATGACCCTTTCCGGTTCAGCTGCTTGTGAGGCAGATCCCTGCTGGTCTCAGCAGCTCATTTCGGAACAATGGGGAGTTTCGTTTTTTTATGAGAAAATTGATGTAGAGACAGACAGTGAAGAAGCTTCATGACGAACAATGTCATTGCGTGTAAAAATCCATTTCTTAACTACAGCACAACATGGTACCCGCTTTGGGGTCGGGGGGGGGCAAGGTTGACAGGATGCAGATGTGGGAAAGGCAAGGCCGGGCACTGCTGAGAGTGCCAAAATCACTGGCCTTGGGCAGCATCAAAATCCACACACCCGACAAGTGGGCAGCGAACTGGAAACACACAGTAAAAGCTTAAAACAAAAATCGAATATCTGATAAGGCAGAGCAGATTAACAAAAAAAAACAAAAATCATACTCACTGCCATTCTGTGATTACCTCACCAATGACATTATTACTATTACCAGTGTGACTCCAACATCTGATTCATTCTCCTCTAATGTATTACTGCCACTGACTCATTTTCAACCACAAAAAGCAAATTAGACTCAAATTAAACAGCCAAACCTGCCTCAGAGCACTGTTTCTGCAGCCATAGCGTTAAAAATGCCAATGTGTGGCAAATGCTGCCAAAAACTGCGACAACGCACTGCTGAAATGCTCCGCCTCAACCTCGCATCTCCATTCTTTTTATTTAGCGTTTTTATGAAAAAGTCTACATTTTACAGAGGTTACATTTCAGATTGATGTGTGATTTGAAAATTAGGCCTCGGTTTGGTCGGATTTTGTTGTTGGTCTTATAATTATTATTTTTAGCATCTTGGCTGCGTTACTTGTATTTACTGTATGTCAAGTCAGCAAAGACAGAAAATTTAGATTTTAAACTACACCGGGAGTTTCAAACTTCATCAAAGTATTTTCTGCATCACAGGTATTAATATCACGAGTGTAGGAGGTCACCGTGACCTTCTGTCACCCTGACGGCACTTAGCGCGCCGGCATGCTGAATTAGCAGCACAGACCTTGGCGTCTGTGCCGCGGCGGGCGTGCTCAGCCTAGCATGTGTGCGGCAAGCTGCTCCTGACGGAGAGGGGGGCATCTCCGCCGGCTCTGAGGAGCGCCCCCGGGCCCTGCTCAGTCCTCCCTGCCATCTGAGCTCCTGACTTACCAAATCAGGGATAATTTAGCCTCATGAGGTTACCCACTTACTGGCAGGGAAACCCCGCTTCTGGACCGGGGAGGGGGAGGGGCTTTTCACCTTCAATTCAGGAAAAACAGTCACGCAAAATAAGATGGACATCAGCTCCAGAGATGGAGACTGAGGCATGTTAGGGGAGCTAAGAAGCACATGGGCAGAGAAAGGTGCCTTCCAGTGGCCTGTCACTCTGCTGTCCTTTATTCTCCGTAAGACAGTCAGGCTCCACCTGATCATGAAGACATTTAACCAGCCCAAGCAAAATCCCGAAATGACGTGACTCTCTCCAGTGTTTAAGACTCCTAAGGCCACACCACAAAAACAGGAAGGGACTGGGCTGGGCAATGCTTCCGTGAAGGATATCAGGAGACTGTTGGTTCAGATCCCAGGAGGGGCCGGCCCTACCGTATTAGGAGAGTCAGCTGAATAACAGAGTGAAATCTCCAAGTCATTCTGGATAAATGCAGCAGTTAAGCAACGGCAGCATGTGGAAATGAAGGATAATCAGGGAGCAAGGTCGCCGTGGCGATGGCTCTGCCGCGGGACGGCCATGGAGCCCCCGCGGGATGCTGCTCTCATTAGCATAATTCCACAGCTGGCTTTGCCAGTCACCATGGCAACGTGGCTGGCCTCTCCAGCAGACAGCTGCAATCTGCACGTGCCCGTTTGCATGGAGGAGACGTTTGTCATACACACTCCAGTGTTCAATACTGCCCCCATCTGCATGCACCTTGCAGGAATGGGTGCTGCCCCCACCTCCAATACACGCACACCCCCAGAGGTGGCCCTGTGAACTGCAGGAGAATACGCCTGGGGCAGGTTCGGGGGTGGGGGCCCGGGTGGGGCTAGCTCTTCGGGCCACTGTCATATCATTAGTGTTGCCACTGGTAACAAAGCGCACGTGCTCAAAACCGGCAAGGACGCTTGGTACCGTGTAGCTGACAGAGCATGAATAATCACAATTGTGCGCAGGGCGAGAAGCACTGGAGAGCGTTTGTGTGCATCCCGTCACCATGGGAGAGGAGCGCACCTGAGGCCACACTCTCCACGGGCAGGCTGCGTCACCCCGAACCCCTCACATATGGGCCTGCACACGGTCAGACCCTCACACAGCGAACCCTCACCCCACCCATCTGAAAGGAACAAACGGTTTCCCTTAAATGCATTATTCAAACCTGCTTCCATTATTTCTTTAAAAGCGCGGGCAGACTGTTAGCCGCTGACAGGAACACGGCGCCCCCGAACACTTCCCCCGGCGCCTGCGCTGTCATGTTCCAGAACCTTCTGTTACGGGCGAGGGAGGCGAACATGACAAACAGTTTTGTGCCTGCTCCCCAGCCCTCGGGATCAGACCTAAAGGCTGCATTTCTTTAATCTTCGTAGCTTGAACAGGCACGTCTGGCCGGTTATGGCGCCCTGCTGGGGGCTGAACTCCACCCATGTGCCACACCTGCGTGAGGGAGCACCACCCCCCTGGCCCGGCGTGTCACCGGATAGCGGCGGCCCAGGCCAGATGGAGCCAGAGGGACAACCTGTCGGGAGCGGCACGTGGGCCCCGCATCACCCCCTCGCCGGCTGGCGAGCGGCATCACGCCCCGCCCACCTCTAACAGATTCACATCACCAGCACAGCGTCGCTGACCGTGGCATTACAGGCAGACAAGGGAACATTAAAGTGAGAATTCATGTCACAGATGTTCACACAAAAGACAGTGGGAGGGGAAAATCAAGATGGTGACACATGCAAGGAAACGTGTGCGTGCATGTTTGTGTGTGTCTGTGTCTGTGTCTGAGTGCATGCATGTTTGTGTGTGTGTGTGAGTGCATGTGTGTCTCTGTATGTTTATGTGTGTGCCTGTGTGTGTTTGTCTGAGTGTTTGTTTGTGTGAGTTCATATGTGTGTGTGTGCATGTGTGTGTCTGTGTATGTCTGTGTATGCGTGTGAGTAGAAGAATGACTGTGTGTACAGTACACTGTGGAGTATCTCTGCTGTGAGAAATTGGAAGCTTGGTTGATAAGCAGCTCCCCTCACCGCACTTCACACAAAGAGAACAGAATACTCATGTACGGTGTGCGTGTTCATGGCAGAATACTCGTGTTCACGGCAGAAGCCGGGGGGCGCAGTTAGGGCCCGTTATCAGCAGCACCGATAAAGGAGAGTAATTCAGCAGCGTGCCTCCAGTAAATATTGGGCTTAGAGTAAAGTTCTAAGCCCTTGATAAAGGTGAGCTCTCAGCAAACAGCCGTGTGATTTTGCTGCTATCATGCGCTAACGGTCCACACGGAGGCCGGGGATGCAGGCCCAATGCCACAGAGACACCGGGAGCTTCACCGGCACGGGCAACGCACTCCTAGCAGCAAAGCGGGCCGATCACTCTGGGAAATGGGGACCCCCAGACAGCTGGCACCTCTCCTGGCACAGGCCGATTGAGACAAAGTGCACCTGCTCCCATAAAAACATGGCATCTACCCCTCAGATGTTACCATTTTCAGACCTGGAGAGGAGAGATGAGCCTGATTGAGATGTAAGCCGGGGGCAGACAGGAGGGGGGATACATGGAATTGGGGCTCTCCAGCCAGCTGCCCCTGTGCCGTTGCCACGGCGATGCACGCAGGATTCGGCCGCCCCAGATCTGCCGTCCCACGCACCAAGATCGCCTCTAATCTCAAAGTCGTTTATTTTTAATACCTAGAAACTTCTTTGTTCTCCCTCTGATCTCCATCAATGCCTGATTCACACTAACGCATGAACAAACATGTAATCAACAAAATTAAAATAAATAAAAGGTGAGATTCAGCTGTTGATTGGGCGATGGCGCAGAAATGCGGGGGGAACAGGGCCTGGGTTTGGCCCCTGGGGGGCTTTGCACAGAGGATTCTCGCTGCGCAAATTAGTGCCCTTCTTTTATTGCCGCAGAGAGGCAGACAAATGAATAAGACTTTCCTGGAGATGTCACTGGCAAGTTCTGGTAGCGGCGAGTTGGGTACAATGGCCTGGGGACATGCGGATCAGAGGGGTTAGGCTGGGGGGGGGGGGATGCGTTGCCTCTGTGGGAGTGCGATTTGCCGCTCTTATCTTTTATGAGATTACCCCTGGCCCCCACCGGCCCGACAAACAGCTAAAGCTTTTCCATCCGCAAGGGTAGGAGTGTCACATTCAGGCAGAGTGGTAGAGGAGGACAGTACTCATGCTGATGTTGAACGAGGGAGAGAGCTGGTGTCCTGCCTCAGGAATTCCTCCCCCCTTCATCATGGCGTCTCACTGTACCTGATATTATACACATACACGCGCCTGACAATTACAGCGCAGCAAGAAGGATGGACACCACCCCAAGTAGATGGGGGTGCGATCCGCTGACACAGGGCAGAGTCAACACTCCAGGGGTGGAATGAAGACCCCCCCCCCCCCCGCTTACATCCAGTGCGTTAGTTTGGCAGGGGACCGGAAATCGGCGTGTAACTGCCCCCACACTGCCCTTACAGCATGAGAACACAGCATCCCCTGCTCTCGCTAGGCCCCCCATTGCCTGGGCCTGACCTCCAAGCTTCATGAGGCACCACTGGCAGTGAGCTCATACCACTGGCCGTTGTGCCTCTGTACGTTACTGGGTCTTTCTAGCCGTGATAACATAAATGAGTACCCCATAGCAGCATTCGCTGGTTGATTGTGGTACGACAAATAAATCCTCAACATACAAATGGAGTTGGTTACAGATGCTCAACTGATTAGAAGATCAGATGCAATAATTTCAACCGACGACTAAAATAAATCAAACATAACAGTAAACAGGTCAACAGTAAAGTTCAAAATCAGCTGGCAGATTCATCACCCAGGAAGCCTGCTGGGTACACTGAGCTATATAGGTGATTCAAACAGACATTACCAGTCAATCGCTGATGGGCTCTGAGCCAGTGGCAGGATGTGATGTGTACGTGTCTCACACGTACACAGACACAATGTAAGGAACAGACAGGAGTAGATCACAGGCAGTAACACGCGAGGTGGGTGGTGGGCATGAGCCACACAGGGTCAGGTGGGTCTGGCGGGGGACGGACCTTGTCGGGAATACTCGTCAGCTTCGCGGTGCACAAGCTCAGCCATGCAGCCACCATAGTGCAGGCGGGAGTCCTGGTCGTAGGCCTTCAGCGTCTCGCTGGAGCTGTAGGATTTCTGTGTCGGCACACGGCACTCCTCACTGTCCAGCGATGACGTCGTGAACTGGAATTCCTTCCCACAACGGCTCCGGGTCAGGGAGCGGTGCCGGCGGTCCTTCAGGTCCATGACCCCCGGGGTGGGGGGAGCGGCGGGGGTTACCGCCGGCTCTTTGTGCAGCGCTGCTCGGTACCCTGCAGGAAGCAGAAAAGCGTGCTGATCATTATATGACCGCTTTGCGCCAGGGCCCAGAATCCTGCTCGGCACTTGACATCTGGGTCTACACTGGGGACTGGGAGCAGGCGGCACAAAATTAGTCCCAACAACACGGAGCCTCCACAGGTGTGCCCCTCAGACGGTGGGTTAAGCGTTGGAGTGGCCAACAACTCTTGGACAGAAAATCTGTTCCGGCGCGGCGCAGATAACACCTCGCCGAGAGCACGCGTCAAGGCGCCCAGTGCCCGTAAGGACCGGTGACACGCTGCCGGAAGGACAGGAGGGGAGAGCAAATGACTTCGGGGCATCGCTGGTCTCCTACTCATTATCACGGCAAAGAGGAACCTCGCTCCCCCCGTTGGGGTGACAGAAGGATAATCGCAGAAATCTGGACCCTGCTGGAGTGGAGCGGGCATGCCGCCTGCACGGGGCCGCCCACGCCCACCCACCGGCCACCCGCTCCATGCTGGCGCCGCCGCTAAGCCGGCCTCATGCGGCACCCACGGGGGCCCCGGTGCCTCTCAGCTGCATATGTCAGAAGGAGTCATACGCATCCCGTCACATATGCTCACCATGGAAACGCAGATCGGAGGCAAATCTCCCCCTGCCCGCATCTCATTAACCAAATAGTTATATTTATAAGTTGTTTTTATCCACAGACTTTGCCAGTTTGTACAGATACCGTCGTTACTGAAGGCTGTTACGGAAGGGGTAACATTTAGGTCAGAGCAGATAACTGTTTGCGGACAGTTATTACTTGCTGAGCTATGTGTTCATCCTGGCCATGAAACAATACCAGATCAAACTTGAAAAGCAACAGACCCTGCATGCTCAGGACAGATCCCGCGTGCTCAGGGCAGACCCTGCTTGCTCAGGACAGACCCTGCTTGCTCAGGACAGACCTCTCGTGCTCAGGGCAGACCTTGCGTACTCAGGACAGACCCCGCTTGCTCAGGACAGACCTCTCGTGCTCAGGGCAGACCTTGCGTACTCAGGACATCTTGAGGGATGAAGCTGGCCAGTGTGGAACCCCCTCCATCCAAAAGAAAAAAAAAACAAAAGAAAATGACATGGAAAAAAGAATCCCATTACAGCTCACTATCGCATGTTTATAGGACACAAACAAAAAAGAATCATTAGGTTATAATTTGCAACTGAGCCTGCTAATTACCTGCTGGGAGAATGAGCCAGGCATCCTAAGTGGGGGAGGCTGGGGCCAGTCAATACTTTTAATAAGGATTCATTAAAAACAGTCTTCAAGGTCATACTGAAATTTGCTCCACTATGTCCACTGATTAAGAGCTGCTATTAGCGCTCGTAAGAACCTCATTACACAGAAAGCAGTGGTCAGAAGATACCATTACACATTTAATGATAATGTATTTACCGTATTTATAGCAACAGTCAGCCACGCTGCCAACTGGCCAGATAGGTGCTTCAGGGAGCAGGTGAGAGGGGTGGGGGGTGGGACCATTTCACCACGCATGAGTGCCCCACCCGACACGTCTGACACCACAGACGGAGGCCCGGCTCGGACCGTGGCCCACAGGCCTGCCTCTGCCCAGTGCATGCGTGTGTGCAGCAGCCGTGAATAAGGCCCCCGCGTGGCCGGCCAGGTCAGCACAGCGCACATGATGGGGGCTACAGGTCAACATGATGCCACTGCCACAGACACGGACTGCTCCTGTTGCTACTCAGCAGCCTTTGGGGAGGGTCAGCAGAGAGGGGGGAGGTGGGAGGTAGCCCCAGCCAAAGCTTTGGAGCGAGCACAGATTTACAGGGCGCGAGCGTAACAAAGACCTGAGATGCGCGCAGGGGGCGGGACCAACCTGGTATGCCATCAATCTCAGCCAATCACGTAAGGCCCCTCAAGGTTAAAGATATAACATTCTCACCGTCGACTGGGTGCGTGTCCTGAGAATGACTGCCGCATTGTGATATATTAGTGATCAGCCTTCAAGAATTTAACAGCTTATTTGCCTAATTTATTTGACACGTTGCTGAATGTGGAGAGAGGCAGAACTGTTTCGGTTCAGAGGGAAATACGGGGGTGGGCAGTGGGTGCCACATATTCACAGGCGTGAGCTGAATCTGGAATCACAAGGCAAGAGAACGCTGCACACAGGTTTAAACCTTTGAGAAAGAATATGAGATGGCATTAGTGCAAAGAAAACAAGCTGTCAAAACCTGAGCAGGTATCCAGTCAACCTAAGAAGAGAAACACAAATATCACCAAAAAGCAAAATGGTTATGTTCTGAGTCCATCAGCCTTTGTCTAAATAGTATCGGAGCCACACTGAGGGACACAGGGATTTTTCTGGCCCTTCCCTCTGCAAATATGGACACGTTCTGCTGCCAAATCCTTTCATCCCTGAGCTTCAAGACGCAATAAAACCGGACGTTTCTGCTCTTTGCCATTTCAGCACTCAAAGCAGTACACATCAAAAACAAAGCAGTCAGTAGTCAGAAAGGCTATCCCCTCCATTCTGCACATCAGCTCCATCCCGGGCCCTCTCCCTGAGGAATAGATAATAAATGTCATTCCATGTTTCGTGTGTGTGTATGTGTGCCCCCGCGTTATCCGTGTCCATCGGTGGGGAGCTAGAGAATCAGGTGGCTTTATGTCACTTTAGGGGACACTAAAGGCGTTTCGTATTTTTTTACGAGAGGACAAAGCATCAAAAAAAAATCAATTTCTTTTTATTGGTTACGCTGTTGCCCACTTCTGCGGTCCTGCCTGCTTGCTGGGCAAAAAATATTTAATTGGCAATCTGGTGACTCTATAGCGGGGGGGGGGGTGGCGGTGGTATTTTAAAGTGTAGAACAACAGCGCCTCCTGAAAACGAGCCACTGACGCCTTGTAAATGCATTGCACTGTGCCGGTGCTCCTGACCGTGAGGATCAATAGACGCGCCATTTTCCTTCCCTGTCCATGCTGGAATTCTGGAAGAAGGAATGGTCCCGAGAGCTTGCAAATTCAGGCCCATGCAAATTCGTTCTCACTTTCTTCACTTAAGAATAAAAAAGGGATTAAGGTTCACACAGAAACCTTTAGACTTAATTAAATGCACTCATACCTTGTTGGGTATTTCGGAGACCTCTTGAGGTCTCCTTACCTGATTAAGAGTAATATGCATAGCAGAGAGGTGAAGATTCTCACTTTTCATTAAAGGGAAACTGGCGTATAACTGTGCAATAATGCCGAATCAGGCCCAACACGTGCAGAACCGTGTAAGGGGCGTGTCAGCTGTCTGTGATGAGGTAATCCATGCTCGTTTGTGGGCTGTGGGCGGGGGGGCATACAGACTAGAGAACTGTGCAAGGATGGTGCCTCACCTGTCAAGCAGGGAGCCAAGGTCGTGTTACACAGAAACCGCATCACATTTCATTACATGGTTCATAAACAACTGGTCAAACACAGAAAATCCTTTTTCCTAATAATGTAGAAAAATTGGAATTTTTTGTTTATAGGGTAAATGAGGTGCTTGCTAACGTTCATAAATGTAACACTGGGATTAGCTTCCTCTGACTTTAGCCGACGCCATGGCACATTTTCTGGAAAGAAACAAGGAAGGGGAACAGAGGTGTTGCTTGACAAACCTAGCTGTACCTTGAAATTTTTACCGTAAAAACTGCGGATCAGCTAAGTCCATTTCACACACAACGCTGATTTTCCACTTCCCAGAACATAAGGCAGCTAATCGTCTTAACAAGTTGCGTTGAGTGTGACCGTAACCATTTCCGGACCAGGACCATATACCCATATAAAAATGTAGGTGACCGGAACCTCCTCCAGTCTATACGGCTCCCTGACACATGCAGATTAATGTCTAGCCTCCAGCAGAGTGCTGTGCAAACAGGCTCTAGTGTACATTTTTAAGGACAGGTCCCAGTGGATACAATGCTGTATGTACATTAGTGCTACACTATCTAATCTTTTTTTCTTTTGTCTCCCAGTACACAAAGAAACACATCCCAGTAAACTCCACTGCTCACTCCATTGACTAGAAAAAGCCCCCATTAGGCATCAAAACCCTATGGGACAACAGAAAATCGGTGCCATTTATTAAGGGAACCTTAATTCTTCACTGGGCTGATATGCTTGCCTTTATTTACAGTGAGGACAGCTCTGGGGCAGAGAGTGGGTCACCCAGCTTGCAGCACCCCTGCAATCACTAGTGTTAAGGGTCGTAATCTAGGGCACAACATTACTCTGCCAGCTACAAACTGGATGAGATACACGACGCCTGTTATAGACATGGACACACCCGAGATCGGGATTCAAACATGAAGTATTCACAGCTTGATCACCAGCCGAGGCTGTACCCTGTCATCAACATGAATGCCTCACGCTCACCTGCACGTCATACATATTATATGCATCTCTAAAAAAACTAAACAAAAAACTAACACTGATGACAATGTGCAGAAAGAGGCAGTCCTCCTGGGTGCCTGAGCCAGAACCCTGATATCCCATCACAGGGCAGTAAGAATTCCAGCGTGGCTAAACAGTGGATTCAGCATCTAGCAGTGAACTTCCAGAATTCCAAAGTAAGCAAATGCAGGTGTGTCTTTACGTCATAATCAAACAACGAAATTCCTGGAGAACACTATAACCTATTATTTCCCGACTGGTATACGTATAACGTATACGTATAACGTATGGTATACGCAGGCAGGAGTAAGCGTCAAAGAAAATACACGCACACAATGACACGTCATAGATAGGATCCCTGTGCAAGGAAAGCAGATATAGCTGTTGTGTGTGAAATAGATGAGGAGAAAACATGAGCGAGTGTGTGTGTGTGTGTGTGTGTGCGCATATGACAGCTTGGACATTTGAAAATGTATTATTTATAGAGCATTAGCCCTGTGCACCTACTCTACGGCTTAATGTCCTGTAAACACTAAAATAATAACAGTGTCCTCAATGCAGCCTCCCAGCACATTTGGGCACAGACAGTCTAGACTGAATGGGCAATACCCCTCCCCCAAATCACACCATTGGTAATTAATCATGTCCAATTTTGAGCAGGGCAGAACATCAGGATGGAACCAGTTCAGCTGGAACATCAGGTGAGGGTCGGATCCAGATCCAATGCTGGGACTGGTCCTGGAGGACTGGGACTCCATCAACTGCCTGGCAGTGCCCCAACCTCTCTACACCTCTATCCCCACCTGTCACTGCCTCTGTGCCTGCTCCTTCCGTACCTCTGTCCCCATCTCCTCCGCACTTCCGTCGCCACCTCTGTCGCCACCTGTTCCCACCCCTCCACACCACTGTCTCCGCCATTGTCCCTGCAAAATCCACACCTGTCTCCGCCACTGTCCCTGCACCCTCCACACCTCTGTCCCCACCTGTGCCCACCCCCTCCACACCTCTGTCCCCACCTGTTCTCACCTCCTCCACACCTCTATCCTCACCTGTTCCTACCCCCTCCGCACCTCTGTCCCCACCTGTTCCTACCCCCTCCGCACCTCTGTACCCGCTGCTGTCCCTGCACCTTCTGTGCCTTTGTCGCAGCCTCTGTTCTTGCCCCCTGCTAACCTCTGTCACTGCCTCGTTTGCCATTGTGCCCTTCTGTCCTCCAGGCAGGCCATAACAGGATGTGCCGACCGTAGTGGCCTGATCCGGGATTCAGATTCAAGCAGCATAGCCAAAAGGCGAGAGATAAATGTCAGCCACAAATTGCTAATTCATGTGCTCTCTTCCCAAGTTTCAGCCACCACCGGACGTGCCAACAGCGGAGCCCTACCACTCCCAGCAGGCACTGCAGATTAACCAGGCATGTGTTTCTTTGTTTCCAACAAGCTGCTAGTTCCTATTACCCAGCTGCACGTGTGGGCAGGGGGCACGGTACTCCAGCCTCACTGTAGGAGGACAGCGCTGGCTGCCGGCTGCTTGTCCCAACCCTGTCCATCGGCGTTCTCAGGTGGCAGGGCCGAGACCTCGTCTCTCACGTTCCTGGTTACCCATGAAGCACTGCTGCCGTTTGTCAGACTAATCCTACAGTCTACATTCAGAAGAGTCTGGAAAAAGGTCTTTAATCAACAGAACAAAAGAGATTTGAGGGAGAGGTCAAGTGGGCAGGCGGGCATGGGCTGTGGTGGCTGTGTGACATCACAGCTGGAATGATGGGGGTGCTAACAGGCGCCGTAATTGAGGCTTGACTGGACGGTTATGGTAGGAAACCAGCCAGCAAGTCAATCTCCCTCCTCTCTTCTCCAGGGCATGACACACTCCTACCCACTTTACATATAGGTGAAGATTGGGCTGAAGATCACATTGAATGTGACGAGTTAACATATTTAACTGCTACACCACCAAGTGTCCAGCAGTGTAACTGCAGCTCTGGACTCAAACCTTACACACGCGCATATGGCTCAGGCGACAAGAAGCAGATCACTCTGTCAGTGCGAGTGAACTTTACCGGGCCTCTGAAAAAGGCCACAGCTGAATGGACACTGTGGCGACCTGTCAGCCCCGGTCTCCACGCGGGCTGAGCGTTCGCCAATGGCACAGCGTGACGCCGCCGTCACGGGAGCGAGCCGCCACGCCGGGCAAGCCCCAGAGCAAGGAGGGGGAGGAGCGTCATTAAAACAATACCAGGCTGACAACCCCATACTTTCCATGGAGGGAAAAGGGTAAAGATTAATAAATCAGTGTCACAGCTTGACATTCTCACCATCTGCTGGATAAAATATTCAAATCTGCAATAAATGCCACCGTGGAGCACAGTGACATGGCATAATTAACGCCCTGACGAAGGTGACATGCTGAGGTTTTTCTGGGCTCACCCCCCCCCCCCCCTTTTCTGGGTCCTTTTCCTTTTTTTTCTTCAGCAAACAGGGCAGCTGAAACATGGGAAGCGACTGAGCCACACGCCCAGTGCTATTTAACTGTCCGTAGAACAAATAATGAGAGTGGCAAGGATCTCGACCCTGCGGCGCTAAACAAATGGCAGCTGGATGGCCGCTTTGCAGGCCTGTAATGCCAGAGTGCCTCTTCTTCCTTCTGTCTTTCACAAATTATGCTTATTATAGTTTTGGCGATAGGCAGGCCAACCTCTGAGCTGTTATTAAGATTGGGAACAATAATAATGCCATCTCTGGTGCGCTGACCATAGATATTAAGTCCAGCTCAGGGGCAGAGCCTGGACCAGTGTGCTGGGGCAGTTTGACATTGTGGACAGTGAGACATAGATATTACGACTAGCTCAGGGGCAGAGCCTGGACCAGTCCGCTGGAGCAGCGGGACAGTGAAAGGCACGGACAGGACTTCCCGGGTTTTCCAGCAGAATTCTGCTGCTCGTTTACTTACACACACTAAAACATTTGCTCACGTCACTCCTGTCCTCCATGATGGCTGCCAGTTTCTTCAAGAATCAAATATAAAATGATACTCATCACCTTTAAAGCCCTGCATGGTTTAGCCTGTGACTGTTTGTCTGAGCTACTGCTTCCTTATACTCCAGCCTGTGCAAGATCATCTGATGCTAATTACTTACTCACTGTACCTAAGCACAGGTTATCTTTTGGTGCAATTGCCCCTGAAATTTGGAATGCTCTTCCTCTCAGTCTTCGTGAGGAAAAATCTACA
Source organism: Gnathonemus echidnorhynchus (assembly GCA_026776725.1). Classification (NCBI taxonomy): domain Eukaryota; kingdom Metazoa; phylum Chordata; class Actinopteri; order Osteoglossiformes; family Mormyridae; genus Gnathonemus; species Gnathonemus echidnorhynchus. Next base: position 14,981,363 of record JAODJU010000002.1, on the reverse strand, counting down.
GTATTAAAACTGTTAAAAACACATCTCTCTTCAATACATATTATTAGTCTTTTTGTTTGTAACTTGTACTGTCTTGTTAAATGTGTTTTTTGTTGAATTGTAAAGTGTCCTTTAGTGTATGACAGGCGCAATATAAATAAAACTTATTATTATTATTATTTATTGTTATGCTCAGCCAGGAAAATATCAAGAAAATACCTCACTAACTACCCAAAGCGGTGATATTACATCAGCTTGTGCATGCAGCAGGAGATGACCACTGCAGTAAGGGATTTCCAAATGCAAAAACAACTAGGCTTACTTAAAATGAACAGATTATCCCCAAAAGCAGGGAACAGAAAATGTAACTGACGAGAAGTAGGGTTATTTAATGCGCTTTATGTCTATGCTGTTTTTCTCTCACCTTCAATTTATGTGCTTATACCTGACAAGTCCAGCGATGACATGCAGGGGTATTAAATCAGCAGTTCAGCTGCTCGGCACGCTGGATTTGTAAGAACTGGGCCGCGATACATATTACGGCGGACATCTGCAGAACAAGGTCTTCTATGGAGTTGCCAGAACACCAGGAGGACTCTCTCAGTCTGTTTTCCCACAGTGGGCTGTGGGTCACCGCACTTGGTGAGCAGATGACATCATAATCACCAAGCGGAGTGGGACAAATGGGTCCAGGGGGAGTCAATTAACGGCCGTCATATAAAAGAGCTCACTGTAGACGGATGAGGCTCCTCTAGGTCCGGACAAGGAAGAGTTGGGAGTCAATAGAGAGGCTCTCCTGGAGGCTGGACGGCTGCCCGGGGTCCGGCGGGGGCTTGCCGACAGAACCTTCAGCTGGGCTCACTACAGAGTGAGCTGTCTGCACTCTCCCCACGGCGGCCTGGGCCATCGGCAATGACAGCTCATCGCAGACCTGCTTCCTGGCTGTATTTCACATTTGGGCCACTTGTTCTCTCTCTCTCTCATACAACACACCAGCCGCTGGGCTGATATATAACAGCTGCTCTGGATCTGAATTGGAAACGCCACCTTCTCTTCACTTAAGTCCCATGGGACCCCTCCAATTCATGGTGACAGCACAATCTTGCCACCTGTCCAACGCAAACTTTTCCAACCCCCCCCCCCAAAAAAAACCTTCTAATTCCAACCTTTTCTGTTGCTCAAAAGACCAGACAAGCCTGCAAGAGGAAGGTTCCGATCCTGCAGTTGGCAGAGTGATCATGTCACTGGCAGGCCTTTGAACGAGGCCCTGCTCCGGGGATGCAGGGACCCCAAGCTGTCCTCACCTCTATGTCGGACAAAAGCTCGTGCAAAATAAACAGGTAAAAATAGCAGCGGTGAGCCTAGAGGCTTTGAGCAAAGCGATGTGTGCTTCAGGAGATAGCCGAAACACAGACCTAATGGACACCCACTCCGAGCGCTCTCCAGTCTGTGTGGAGCCTGCATGTACTCGGCTTCAAGGACCCGTCCTCTTTGCTTGCATCGAGTGTTATGCAGTTAGCATGCAAATGCCCCATGAACTGGAAGCCCCCTCCATGCCTCCCCCATTAAAAATCTTCAGATCTGCATTTTTAGGCCGTGTGATTCGGCGACCCCTCCCCATCTTCCTGTCGCGGTGGTGAAATTGCCTCAGGGCCCAGGAGATCACAGTTACACCCCCAATGACATAGTTCACTGGTCCAATTAAGTGTACTAGATTTCCTGTCATTAGAGGAGACATCTTCAGGAAGCGACGCATACCGGATGATATCAAGGTTGAGCCTGAGGAGGAGCTGACAGACGGGCCAGTGGAGAGAGCTCCCTTCGTCACCCTCCCACTGCGGACAGGGCCTCCTCCTGGCTTCCGAAAGTGCAAAGATGACTGCAAGTGAGAGTGCAGCAGGGACTGGCATGCAGCCTTTTTTTGTATGCAGGAGAATGATGGAGTACAGCAGGATTCCCGGAAATATGGCTGCTTCCATGGAAGTGATTTTGAAACAATGACAGAGGGAGCCTTTGTTGTGAGTATCGAACCATTTCCTTTCAAACAATGACAAAAATAGCAGACGCTGAAAATCTGATAGAAAAATCTTTAAACCCTTAATAACATCAGAGATATCTAGGACATGACATCACAGTGATGCTACCTGGAGATCAATCAAATTAACTGTAAAGAAGATTGAGGCTTTTTTTGTTTGGACCAGTCTGTTCTTTATTTACCCCACAGGACACGACCAGCAGAAAGGAAGGCAAACTGTGGTTTCAGACCAACCTCTAGAGGTCACTCGTACGCAAACAGCCACTGTGGAGGGGCACAGCAGGGGAAGCAGGCTGTCCTCTGCACAATAATATCCATGAAAAATGAAACACAAACATTTAGAGCCGGCACGACGTGGGGTCCTCTGCCAATGACATGGTCGGGAGATTTTATGCTTATTGCACATTCAGCAGACAACTGCGTTCCTCTCCCAGCGAGAGCCGGGGGCAGAGCGCAGCGTTATTGGTTTATAATGTTCGACGCTCCTCAAATAGCCAGCGAGGGAGTCCCCAGAAGGATCGCAAACACTCACGTTTGGGCAGCTGATGAAAGCTTGTTACAGCAGAAAGTGAGGAGAGGAAGTGACATTCAACAGGGGAGGCAGCATCTGCCAGGGGATGGAGGGCAGGCGAGGAGCTGCTCTCCATTCAGAGGCATGCTGCTGTCCGCCTGTGCTGCCACAAACAGAGGTGAGGTCTGCTGCTAATACGCTCTACACACATCTGTGTGAAGTCTGGGTGTGCTCCAACCCACCCCAGGCAGACGAGAGGCCTGCTGCTAATACACCCTATATATTACTGTGGAGAGTCTGAGTGTGCCCCCCCGCCACCTCAGAGAGAGATTAGGCCTGCCGCTAATACGTCCTACACACATCTGTGGGGAGTCCGAGTGTGCCCCCCCCGCCACCTCAGAGAGAGATGAGGCCTGCCGGTAATACGCCCTACATAGATCTGTGGGGAGTCCAAGTGTGCCCCCCCACCATCTCAGAGATAGAAGAGGCCTACCACTAATACGCCCTACACACATTTGTGGGGAGTCCGAGTGTGCCCCCCCACCACCTCAGAGAGAGATGAGGCCTGCCGCTAATACGCCCTACACACATATTTGGGGAGTCCGAGTGTGCCCCCCCACCACCTAAGAGAGAGATGAGGCCTGCCGCTAATATGCCCTACACACATCTGTGGGGAGTCCGGGTGTGCCCACCCCAGCAGACTGAGGTGACGATTTTGCTAATACACCCTACACAAATGTGTGGAGTCCGGGTGTGCCCCCCCAGCCCAGACATGGAGAAGTAGGTATTTATATTTCTATATATAAGCTGACCTACAGTACATAAGAAAGCACATCATAGTTCTCTCATCATAACCCTGAGCTGCAGGCCTTTCTGTGGGGGGCAGGGTACCCAGTGCTATGTGGGAGATCGTCCAGCAGGGGGAGCTGTGTCGGCAGTCCTGGCACTCGGTCTAGACAATGCTGCTGGGAGGTGAGGGGCCATGTGCAAGATGGAGGGGGTCACCTCCCTTTCCCATCCCTCCATTGCCGCAGATGTCCCTCCTCACATCCCATTTGTGCCAGATGCGTCCCACATCTGCCGCTACTCTCTCTATCTCCGCCCACTTCCACACATACTCCCACACACGTAAAAACACACCAGTACCATGAGCTGTCATTATCTGACCACGCAGGTGGACTGCTATCGCATGTATGTGAAATGCTATAAAAACCAAGCAGCATATGACTTGCTGACCACTCTGAAATTTATCCAGAGTCAGGGCAGGGTGCGATAACACCCCCTCTAGTCAGACTGACAGAATGACAGCAAAACAAGAATTGCAATGGGTACCAACCTTAAGAGGAAAAAGCAAGAGCTGTATGGAAACAGCTACATGAATATACCAGCACACACACAGACACACATACACAGATAGACAGACACACACACAAGCACAAATAGACACACAGACACACACAAGCACAAATAGACACAGACACACAAATAGACACCACACACAGATACACACAAAGACACAGTAGTTATATCTTTGTGAGGACTCCATTTCTACGGTGAAATTTTTGAACCCAACAGGACAATCTTAACTGCTACTCAGCCCTAACCTTAACCAAAATTAACCAAACAAAATACGAGTTTTTTTTTACTTTTTTGATTGCATTCACAGATCTTCGTGGGGACGTGAAAAACAAATGTCAAAATAACAAATATTTATTACATTGTGGGTGACATTTGGTCTCCATAAAGTAATATAAACCTAATCCACAGGCAGACAGACACAGAGACACACAGACAGACAGACAGAGACAGACAGACACACACACACATACAAAGAGAACCCAAGTAGTGAAGTGAGAGCAGGCATCCAGCACCTGATACAGAAGCACAAGGTGCTTCCTTACAGCAGCATTCATATTCTTTTGGCCTTTCAAAGTTTGCATTACTTCCTGTGAACCTCAAACAGATGTGGAACATGAAAGTTGAGCAGGAAATGTAAAAGAAGAAAACTCTTAGAAGTCTGACTTTTACCGGTGATAAAAACCAGACCGGAAAGGGGGTGCGGGGGGCTTGGTGTCTGACAACGTCCTTGATGTTGTTCTCGGTGCTGGCCTGCAAGGGGATTAAGGGGCCTTACCTGAAATAAAGATCTGTTTGATGCTAAAACTCCTCCGGAACCTTCAGCACTTTGCTGCTAAACGGTGAAGAATTTGAAAGGAACTGTTCACTCAAGAAGTGGAAATATCTCTCTGCAGCATTCTTGCGATATCCACCCTGTGCCGAGGAACCGGCTCCCTGGCTACCGTTTGATAAGTTCATTAGAAAGGGGTTTACACATGTAACAGGGCGAGGAGATGGAGACGGCTGGTCATTAAATCCGCTCATTACTGCTGCTGGAGCCTCGAAATGGGAGGGACTGTGATGGGAATCACGGATATTGTGCCACTTCCCCTAATGCCACCTCATAGTTCGTCCTCTGCCAGCACAATCCTACCCTTGTTCCTACTGGAAGCCACCACGCCAGTAAGGCTTCCCCGTAACTAACATCTTGTCCCCCTGCAAAGCTCTCCTTGCTCAAGTCAGACATCATTGCCCCCCCTCTGGGATGTCAAACGGTTGCTTAGTGACGTCAGCTGTTTCATATCCAGGGCTCCGTGCTGACAGCCATTCCACGTTTATTAAGGTCAACGAACTCTGGCGTTAATGTCCAGGTTTGGCTTGCTGAAGAGTGTGTTTGATATTGAGGATAATGAGCATGGTGAGACAGAGCAAAAGAGTGAGAGAGATGGGGAGGGCGCGGGGGGGGCACTTTGGTCTTCATCTACCTTCAGTATCCCATTGGGAACTGGCCATCATACGTTAAGAAGGTCACTGAGAGCTTAGGCTGTTCACAACAAACAGCTCTCCACATGCACTTTGACAAACCAATATCCTGTCTAAAACCTACTGGACTTCCCATGTGCTTATTTATATTTTTTTACAGGTGCTTTTCTACAAAACTACATTTCAAGCAGCTTTTACGCTTTAGGGATTTCACAGAGAAAGGACAATGTTAAGAAACAGACTTGGCAAAGAAATACAAGTACATGGTAAAAGAGCTTTGGTAGAGAGCAACAGGGGGAAGATTGTTATAGAAGCCTTCCCTCACCCATCTTCTCGCTCAAACACTCCAATCCTACACCCAACATTTTTTTTTTTAAGCGAGACTGAGAAATGATACGTTTCCTGAAAATAAGGCAAAGGTACAGTACCATATCCACAAAGCTGGAATCACAAACTCAATCTTGCAAGTGTCCCACCTCGGGCTTTCCGAGGAGATTACCTGCTCTCAGCACACCTGTGGGACTGCTTCACTCATCTATGGAGGGAGCCAAACTACGGTCAGCTTGCTTTATTTTTATAAAGATTCAGGATGCATTCAATACGTGTCCAAGCGAGACCTGACACACTGGGGCTCTGGTTCAAGGACATGATTGGATATGGGGTAAAGAAACACACAGGAGAGACGTTGAGGCATGCTGTGCTTCACTGATTGGCCAAGTCTCTAAGTGCCCCCAGGCTAGACCCGTGCTGGCCAGACCACGTCCGGGCTCACAGCTCTACTAGCGAATAGCCAAGCAGTAACTGCAACCAGCAGAGGCTGCAAAACGCATAGCCTGCAATCAGCAAAGGCTGCATAGTGCATAGCCTGCAACCAGCAGAGGCTACAAAGCACATAGCCTGTGACCAGCAGAGGCTACAAAGCACATAGCCTGCGATCAGCAGAGGCTGTAAAGCACATAACCTGTGACATGAGAACATAAGAATATAAGAAATTTACAAACGAGAGGAGGCCATTCGGCCCATCAAGCTCGTTTGGGGAGAACTTAAC
>JAODJU010000002.1:14964409-14974870 GCA_026776725.1 Gnathonemus echidnorhynchus | reverse complement strand
TAAAATTAACCTCGAATTTAACCATGTTATGATCACTACCGTACAATGGGTCTAAAACCTCTAATTTTCCAATCCTAAACCAGCGACCAGCAGAGGCTGCAAAGCACATAACCTGACACTAACAGAGGCTGCATAGCGCTTAGCCTGTGACCAGCAGAGGCTGTAAGGCACATAACCTGCGACCAGCAGAGGCTGTATAGTGCATGGCCTGCGACCAGCATAGGTTGCAAAGTGCATAGCCTGCAACCAGCAGAGGCTGGAGAAAGGTATTAATAAAACACTGCTTCTTCATTTGTGTCCATCTACCTGACATTTATAGCTGGCTGGAAACAACACATCTGCCTCTAGGGCTGTCATGAAATCAGATTTTCACTACAAAATTATCATGGTCAAAAAGAATTCAAAATTCATTGTGATGTCTGGGCCTTTAGATAATGGTGTACCAGCGTATTTATGGCCAGCAAAATTGTTCCGGGCTTTTCAGTACCATACTTACGGCCACAATTTGATAAGCAGATTATAAGTACGCCTAAAATATTAATTGGAGGTGTATTGTGACAACCCTATTTGCCTCCTCACTCATCAACTGAGTCTGTGCCAGGGTCAGCCTCACGTGATCCTGTTATGACCAGATTGCGACTCAGAGGCTGTGGAGAATGATTACACAACTCCGAGAGCCAGGACAGGTGATTACCATACTGTCCCGCTTACCACGATAAAACCACCTCTCTAAGTCAGGCAGTTATTGGGTTAGAGCAGACAGGACACGCTAACCTGGCCCACTGCACTTTTAGAAACCTGGGACCTTGATCACCATCAAGGTAGACAGGCAGACCATTTCTGCTTTGAGAAAATCAGCTAACAAACATGCCTTAATCTTAATCGTGCCACTCGAAACTGCGGAAATGTACTCTGAGCTTCGGGATTTTCATTCAAGAGCAAAGTGAATTGGTAAAAAACAGCTGTTCTTCCTGGTGATGAATGCCAGAGAACAGCGGCACATTCCGGCGCTGTGTCTCTGAGGCAGCTGCACTACGGTGACGAATGCCGGAGAACAGTGGAGCACTCCGGCGGCGTGTATGTGAGGCAGCGGCATCACGGTGACAAATACTGGAGAACAGCGGCACATTCCTGTGGTGTGTATCTGAGGCAGCAGCATCACGGTGACGAATACTGGAGAACAGCGGCACATTCCTGTGGTGTGTATCTGAGGCAGCAGCATCACGGTGACGAATGCCGGAGAACAGCGGCGCATTCCTGTGGTGTGTATCTGAGGCAGCAGCGTCACTAAAATACCAAACCCTGTGGGCTGGCACGGCCCTCCCATGGTGCCCCAACGGCCCCAGAGGCCCCCAGTGGCACTGATAAAGCCGACAAATGAAAGAAACCATCTGGCTCGCATCTCCGCTGCCGGACCCTGGGGCGGTTCTGGCTCGAGCCTGGCCTGCTTGTCGCCAACGTCTCAGGGCGGTAATAAAACGAGACACGAGCAGACAGAAGGAGCGGTGTGATAAGCGGACACCGATGATGTCATACTGCAATTGCTATTATTGGGAAGCGGCAGGGGTGCACGGAATGCCCCGGGCTGGTCCAGGGAGCAATGGTCCTAGCACAAACAGGTACACAGTTACTCCCCATGCGGTCAGGACTCGACACTCTGACGGACTGATGCAGCTGAGAAACCATCAGCAGACAGATGAGAGTCTGAGATACGCCGAGCTTATCTGGCTGTGGTGTGGTCTTAGGTCTTGGGATGGGGCCTGCGGGGGGTGGGGGGTAGGAATACATCCCCTGTCTGAGAGAGACATTAAAGCAGACAGTGCATGAGAAAGTCCGCCTCCTATCAGCTCAAATCAGCTCACATCCCAAAACAACTTTCAGCCTGCGCCCATTGAGAAGAGTCAATGTTCCACTGGCACAATCCTGGTTAAATTCCTTGCAGCGCAGACTTGAGCCTGCGGGTCACCAACTCACGCCCTCTGCCTGCCCACCTAGAGCCGCCCTCGCGAGTGTGGCAATGCATCTCCTCCACGCCGGCGCAGTCAGCATTTCATCTGCCAGCTCCAACATGCCCTTGGAGCAACATTGATGCGTCTGGTGGTGACACTCACAAACTAAAACCCTTTAAATTCAAAAACAGAAAACCCATTAAGAGCAACCCACCTTCACTGCCACCAGTCAGCAAGAAGTAATATGGCTGATGATTCAGTCCTCAGCAACTAAGGCACTCTGGAACACAACCAACTGCAATTTCTAACTTTTACAAGTGAAAACAAATTGGACTCTGTGCCATTTCTGAGTGAGTTATATTTTTAAATTGTTAACGGCAGGCCATGCTCTTCCATGTAGACTGTGTTACTGGTGCCTCTTTTCTCCGAATCCATTATGGAAAAACTTCAGCAGAAACACAGGTGTAATTGTGACATTTCCTAAAAAGCCACCTATATCATGTTACATATTACAGATGTCCTGAGTTACCCTTTAAAGATATTTCACGTCAAAAACATCCATTTGCACGACCCTTTAATTTCTTTTGAATATATACAGCACTATGTGAATGTCTTAGGCAGTCAAAGGAAATGTTTAAGGCTATTTATCTGGTCAGTAATTGTATATTTACTCAGACAAAAAAAAAAAACAATTTAATTTAATTTAAAACATCCACAAATTAATAGTAATAAACTTTAAAAATACCTTTTTCTGTCAAAACACTGGTGTATTGGTTGCTGTAAACATTTGGGGTGATTTTAGAGATTGCTAAGCTGACACACTGGTACAGACATAATATCATAATTTGAAGATCATTTAAACATCATTTTCTTTCACTGCCTAAGAGTGTTACACAGTACTTATAGCATCTACAAGAAAAGCGCCCCGAGCTAGTGAAAGCACCAAGGAACCAAAAAAAGAGCTTAACTGAGACAAAAACAGAAACAGCAGATGCCCGAGACAGCGGACTGGACTGAAGACTTTTTTTAGACTCGGATGCCGGGGCTAGCGCCATATGGGGAGCAGGACCGTGATGTCCAAGGCCACTGACTTCCAGGCTGAAGGTTGCCAGTTCAATGGGCCTCCTGCTATGCCCGGAACAGGACACTCGGATGCAGAATATCCCATTGAACTAAAGGGAGATCCATCGCTTCGCAGGAAGGTATCATCTCTCCTGCATCTTCTCCATCACTTGTCTTGCAGACAGGCAGGATCACAGATGCAGTAACAATAATGACACACTTAGTGCCCTTATAGTGCCAAATACCCTGGGTTCCTTGAAACAGGACCCTAGCTGGAAAAAATGACCTTTGAGGCACAGCACGCCTGGAAAATAGTCCGGAACATTCCTGCACAGAGCAGCACCCAGGTACTCTGCAAAAATGATAGACTCATAGAGAAAATTCAACAGTGCATTAAAAAAGGGAACAGAGCCTGTTGAACTATAAATTTTAAACACCTGCTTTTAGGGTAAATGGAAAACAGAATGGACAGCACCAGGGTTTCCGTGAGGGTAAAAAGGCAGCAGCCATCTTTGATAGCAACCGATTAAAACGTGCAGTGAGATTTTGAGGAATTCAACTTTGGCTAGGGCAGCACACTCCGTGGGCAGACTGAGCAAGGCCAATGCCGTCGATGAGGAGAGTGACCTTGTCAGGTCGTGTTCCGACAACCCGCTGATATTCTGGGAATGTGTATTCGACAGGCAGCTCGTCGGATCAAGCAGGTGGTGCGTGGCCTCACCGGCAAGCCGCTTTCGAAGAAATAAATAAATCATCAGATTAAATTGCTTCCCTTCCCTGTCAATCCCGTAGGATTTGTTTTTAATAACCTGAAACAAGGAAGAGGCCACAATTATAGGCTTTCTCAGAAGCATCTCAGCCGACAGGATAAACATCGGCCGGACGAAGAAAAGGAGTCACGCTGGAGTAAAAATTAATCACTCAGTCAAAAAGTGGCTTCCTTTCTCCACTATAATCATCACTCCAGCAGAGGTTCTAAAGCTTAGAACATGTAACAAGGCACTAGCAACTCATGACCAAATACTTGTAATATTACAGTACTTGTAATATACAATGGAAACCGTTTATAGTGATCATGTCTGTCTGGGTGAAATTGATCAGTATAAACGGATGATCATTACAATCTATTTTTTTTTCTTTTTCTTTATATCTCATTACTATCTAATTGACATCTGTATATTTATTACATGCATATAAGGTAATAAAACAGACAGTGTCACTGTTTACTGAATTTTATTGACTCAGCTGTTTTAAATAATTTTCAAATTACAGTGCCGCATAAATTAAATTACTGAACTGTGTATAATTCAAATACAATATAATACAGTGTAGTACTGTACATGAAAAATATAGCTTATTGTAGTTTGGCTGCTGCATCTCGGTGACTCGTTTTTAGCAGTTTATCGTAAGCTTTGATGAGTCTCTGTTTTCAATGAGAATAAATAACTTTCTTTTTCCCGTCTTGTTTTCTGTGCACGCAGCATTAGCCTCAGGTAGCCAGGCGGAAGCAGACGGGTTACCGCAAGGCAAAGGAGGGTTTATTAAAGTAAAGTAAAAGATAAAATATATCAAAAAAATACTCTTTTACTTTTCTCCATATGTTGTCCTGCATAAAACCCCCAAAATGAACTACTATAAGCAAATTATTTAAACAGTATTTGTACAGGAATGATTCTGTCCCAAGCTTTTTGATCCATATAAGCGGTTGATCACTATAACCATGACCACTATGAGCGGTTTGCACTGTTCCTGCATTACTGCCAAACAGCCCACAGTCTTCCTATATAAACACACTGCAGCTTCATGTGAGTTTTTTTGGACACATTAAAGAAAAACATTATTTACGGACATTAGTAAATTCTGACTAAAGTTACTCTTGACAGTGAGCATACAGACGTGGACAAATTTGTTGGTACTAGTGATGCGCGGGTCGACCCGTGACCCGCGGGTGCGGGCGGTTTTAGGGCAGACATTTTTAAAAAATCGCGTTTTGTAAAAAGTTACAAAACGCATTTCATTATCGATCAAAACATGTTGTAAACGGGGTCGGCGTATATTTTTCAATTTTTGAGTTTTCAATTTGTAGGATAAGCTACTAGTTTGGTGAAATATCACGGTTAAGTATGCTCTGCTCTACTTCATTTTAGACAAAATTAAGTTAAAAGAAGACCTAAGTTTTACTAAGTTCATTCAAATCTGATAGAGTTCTCAGGTCTGATGTTACAGTTTTGACAACTAGTGTGTTTTGCATACATACGCGCTTGTGTGTGTGTGATAGAGATGTCTTTCGTGCAATTTTCCGCAACGCTTCAATAAATAACGACGTAAAAATCCGATCTTTCGGTTTCTTTGTTGTTGCCTGGTACACGAGTTAATCTTGCATAAAATTGTGTCATCATCTTCAATCAGGGTACCCGCGGTCATGGAAAACCTGGATAAGTTCTGGAATTTTTGGATAGAGAGGAAAAGTTATGGAAAAGTTTTGGAAACTAGCCTTGTTCATTTTTGTTTCCCGCTTCATTCCGCAGCGCGCTAACAGAATTGTACGAGTGGAAGTCAATAGTTAACTACGTTGGTAAACATCCATTTCCGCGCATATTTCGCATATTTAAGATCGCTGTTTTTTTGCTCGCTATTTCAGTTTTTATGGTTTTATTTATTTATTTTGCACATATTTGAATTTTATTGTTCACAATTTCCCGTTTTTGACTCGGTTTGCCTCTACCAATCATAAGGTACGTATAATTTTAATATTGGGATTAATTTTCTTAATAATTGAACGCTATTTGCACATTGGCGAAAGCTGTCCACCATCTGTGTTTATTAGGTAAGCAGATTGGCTATTATTGTACCGAAAATTGTAGTATTACTGTCATGCCGTATGCGGGAGGCGTAGCGGAGACAAAGGAGCGGCAGTCAGGAAATCGGGGTTGGTTGGTTGGTTGGTTGGTTGGTTGTTTTTTTTTTTTTTTTTTTTTAAAAAAGGGCAGACAAGAAAACACGCAGTAATATTACAATGACCAGACTGGGGAAACAAACTGAAACGCGGACTAAATACAGAGGGCTAATGACAACAACAAGAAACAGCTGATCACACGGGGATTCCACACGAGGTTAACGAGGGGGCGTGGCACACGGAAGGAGCGGACGATCATCATGCGCATATTATCATCAAATCAAAGTAAACTTGTGGGTTTTTGAAAATTTTCTTGTGGTACTGGAAAAGTTTTGGAAAAGTCATGGAAATTTATTCTACCAGAACTGGGGGAACCCTGTTCAATGCGAATCTAGCACAAATCTATGTCATCTATGGGTGACAGTGTCACAAATGACACTACATTGGTAGGTTTCATGGCAATACAGGCGCAATGGTGTTTTTTTTTTTTTCTCCCTCGGGTCGGGTCGGGTTTTGGGTCATTATCCACGCGTATTTTTGCGGGTTGGGCGGGGCGGTTTGGATCTCCTGACGGGTCGGTTTGGGGCGGGTGTTAAAAAAAGCCGACCTGCGCAACACTAGTTGGTACCCCTACAGCTCATTGAAACAATGTTTCATTTCTTCTGAAAAGTGATTCAACTAAAAGCAATTGTCTAAAGTATACCTGCATGCATTTAGTAGGTGATAGAGTAAACAAATAAAATTGTGAAAAGAAATCATTTGTTGTTTATTTTACAAAGATATGCTAAAATAGTGGGCAGATTTGTTGGTAACCCTAAAGAGACTATTTATCCTTGCATTATAGTCATGTTTCAAACTCAGTGTTTAACCTTAATTAGTATCACAGGTGCCTTCAAGCTTTTCATCAGCTATTTAGCCTATTTGAAGGGAAAGAACATACTACTGTGTTGTTTGGTATCATTGTGTGCATCACACTGAAAATGGACCAGAGAAAGCAAAGGAGAGAGCTGTCTGAAGAGCTCAGAAAGAAGATTATAGATAACCATGGTAATGGTAAAGGCTATAGGACCATCTCCAAGCAGCTTCATGAACCTGTGACCACAGTTGCCAATATTATTAAAAACTATAAGGTTCATGGGACTGTAGCCAACCTCCCAGGATGTGAACGCAAGAGGAAATGCAACCCCAAGTTGGTGAGAAGGATGGTGCGGATGGTAAAAAAGAGCCAATGAAACCATCCAAAACCATTCAAGATGTGCTCAGGTATGTCACTTTCTGTTTGCACCATTCATCACATTTTGAACAATAATGGGCTCCATGAAAGAAGATGCAGGAAGGGTCCACTACTGACAGAAAAACATAAAAAAGCCAGAGTGGAATTGGCCAAAATGCATGTTGACAAGCCCCAAAGTTTCTGAGAGAATGTCCTTTGGACTGATGAGACAAAACTGTTAGGTACGGAATAAACAATAAGGGATGCCATTAAACTTTTGTCAGTTTCAAGTTATTTCAGAGTTTGTGTGTGTGTGTGGGTTTGCATAGATCACATTTGAGGACCAAATTGTCCCCAAAGTGTAGTAAAACCTGAAATTTCCCTACTTTTGGGGACATGTTTTGAGATCCCCATTTGGATAACCTCAGTTTTAAATGTAAAGCATATAACAGATGGGTGATTTGGATGCTAGAGGCTAAAAATGTATAATTCTTCAAATAATTTTACTTTCTATTCTGCATGCAGCCTGGTATCCTGAGTTTTGAGTTCCGAACTACAATCTCAACATGACTCTGGATGAAACATTAGCAGATGGCGTATCTACCTTGGAAAGGCATTCTTCGAAAGTCTACACTAGCTTTTTATCCTGCATGCGTGGAATCAATTAAATGCTTTTTAACTTTGCAAACAAAGATCACAGTTCGGCTTTCAGGCAGACTGATTTTGTCGTGGTAGCTTAGCACTGGATTAAGCATTGCGGTGGACTTGCGGCACGCCATGCATGCAACGTGCTTATTATGGGATGTGGGGGAGCAGCGGTGCATCTCAGGCCCCGAGACACCATCACAGAAATGGCGGAACCGACGAGCTGGCGGGTTCCCGCAGCCTGGCCCCATGCGGCCATTCCTGTTAAAAGCCACATCGTCCTGCCAGTGCGAGGCGTCGTCCTCACTTGCTCTACTCTGCTCTAGATTTGCGCTGGCTGTGAGGGGCATGCCGGCGCCACTGCGACACCTGTTAGGGCGCGGCGGCGAGAGAACATGGGAGCAAGAAATTACTCTAAATGTGCAGCAATAACACTTTCAAATCTATCTCTATTTTAAAACATTTCTTTTTGTCCCTTGGCAGTTTTTTTAAAGCATGTTCTTAATATTTTGGATGTACTGCAGCTATGCAGATAATATATGCACGTATTTCTAAGAAGTGTTAACGAAAGAAAACAGCCATGCCAAACGTATTTAGGGTATTCAGAGCTAACAGACAAAGTGCTAACAGGGCTAGCATATTCTAATTATGCTAAAAAAAAAAAAGTAAAAAAGAAAAAGTAAAAAAAAAAAAAAATCCACACAATATGTCACGGGATACAGAGCTCGTAATTCAGGTAAGATTAATTTTGTACAAATATAAACATGTAAAGAATGAGACTGCTTATCACAACAACATTTGCAATATTGCACATTTGCACATAAAGTCAGACAGTAAATGCCATGCACATACCTTATATTAAGACCTTTAACTTTAGAATGGTCCCTTTTTAATTTACTAATTATGGTATAATAAATTTATTAAATAATGTACTAGAGATGACCGTAGCCTCAGCCGAATCGATAATTCAATTATAGTTCATGAAATTCTACCATTTTCATAATAGTAAAATTTAAAAACTTTTAACAGCTTTCCCCTAAAAAGTGGATCATTCCAATTCCAACAGAATTATAATTTGCTTAAGCCAATAAACTCAATACAATAACAGATAGCAACAGTACATGCACACGATAGGCTGCAGGCGAATAAAAATACTGCATTTCATTATTTATCTATTTGTCTGCACAGAGTTTAATTTCAAAAGCTGCAGGTACATCTGGCGTGCAGGGCAGATTACATGACTGCCGTGTCTGCAGGAAAGTGTGGAGCGACCCTTATCTCGCACATTCAGACATTAATTAGTTACCTGCAAAGTGGGATATAAGGGCCCTTCTGACTTAAAAATTAATTTGGCAGGTGATCGTCTCCCGAGCAAATTACAACTGGTACAAAAGCACGAAGGTGCCAGCAAGGTACGAGAAGGCATTAAATACAGTTGTTAAGAGTCAGAACGATGTATAACTGCATAGACAACCAGCCATCTACTCAAAAGGATAGTGAGGACGAGCCCTGATGAAGCATTACTGATCAGGAACAGCCACAACTGTTCAGGGACAGGTAGGAACAGGTAGGAACATCCAGGACTGCTCCTGAACAGGCTAGGGCTGCACAATATACCATTTCAGCACAATAATCGCATTACCAGACGTGCAATGTCAGGTAAATCAAATCAAATCAAACACGTCATGCTACAACTATTTTGCTGCTTGATACAAAAGAAAATTCTGGGAAAAAAAAGAAAATGAAGATCTCATTTCCCATGACTAATTTTCAAGATAAGTCTGTCTGATATAATTCACTCTGATTTAAGGGTTTTGGATACACAGAGGTTGTTGCTTGTGAGTGACATGCAGGGGCTGCATACACAGCGAACCACCAGTCACAATTAGGGCTGGGCGATGTGAGATATTAATATCAATATTGCATGTTATGCACAGTCAATTCTCACATCACAAGGACACCAACAGCTGAGCTGGGATCAAGATTTTTCATACCGTCAAATGGACATTATACTGCACTATATGGTGTTTTCATAAACAATGTTATTTTGCAATGCAGCTCCAGTACTTTGAAATCTTGGTGATAAGATTCACTGAACATAGGGGGGTGAGTTAAAAACATTTTAACTCTATCATAGAAATCAGCAAAAACATATTGTCACATTTCCTAAAAAGCCACCTATATCATGTTACATATTGCAGACGTCCTGAGTTACCCTTTAAAGATATTTCACGTCAAAAACATCAATTTGCACGACCATTTAATTGCTTTTGAATATAGAAAAAAGATATCTACTTTACTCATATCGGATTTTTTTTTCTTTTCTTTTTTTTTTCTTTTTCTCCCCCCCCAATCAGTCCCCCCTCTTCGGCCAGCTCAGCCACTGCAATATTTTATATGTGCTAAAAATGAAATAAATAAAATAAAAAGAAATCGATCAACATGAGGCGCCTATACAGAGTTTAAAGAGCCCCTCGTTGTCACGTCCTGGCCACACCCCCGACGGACGGAGCGCACTCCCTAATCTGCGGAATCTCGTCCACCTGTTCCAGCGGCTTTAAAAGGAGTCACCTCACTCTCCTCAGCGCGAGGTATTGTTGATTCCCATGCAACTTACTGATAGGGTGACCACCTAATCCATGTCAGGAGGGACACCATGAGCTACAACAGGGTTTGTAAACTACCATTTCAATCAT